>VXBW01003849.1:0-710575 GCA_013400375.1 Thinocorus orbignyianus
ATAAGTAATTCCAATTAGATCATATGAAAGATACTGTCACTGGCCTTCAATCCTATGTCAGCAAAACTGTAATGCTGGACTGTAATGCTGAGGTGAGGTAGGAAATCAGTTATTACTCACATTATGACTGAAACAGAGTGACTATTCAAGCAAAAGACAAAACCAGAACCAAAATCCAAACCTGTCACTGCAGAGAAACCTCATTCCTGTGGGGATAATGTTCAACCTGACAGAAAAAAATCCAACTTGATACTTCTGAGCTTGCTTGATTGAAGCAGTTACAGAATACAGCAGCAGCCAAGAGCCATCTAAGGAAGGAAGAAAAATACATCATTGTGAGCTACTGTGGCCTGAGAAGAAAGGAAATTCTATTAAAAAATGGGTCAGTGACATGTTTAGGTATTTAAGCAGACAGGCATTCTTATTGTAATGAGTGAACATATTACACTAACAACCACTCCAAACTTTTATACATAGAGGACAAAGATGGTGTCTGAATTATTTGCATATATGGTTTTAGCTGATTTATTCTCATCAAGACTGCATTCTTGACTCAGGGAAACATCTGGATATACGCTTTGTAAGTACTTAAATTATGCATGTGTTTATCTGTGGCACTAAATAGGTTGCTTTCTCAAGATAAAGCTAGTGATGTAATAACTCTGTATTAGTTAAGACAGCTTGTTAACTTTCACACTTACATCTAACTAAAGGAGAATTACACATCAGTGCAAAAATGAAAAATGATGGTGTAGTAGCTCATGGAGAAGATACAAGACAGTAATAAAGCCAAAGCAGTTACCTAGTCCTGCATTCAAGGTCAGATCACAGCTGTTCTTATCCAGCCTGTGGACCTAGAGAAGAATCTGAGGTTTGGATTTATTCTCTGTAGCAAATGCTATTAAATGCAGTATCCCACTTTGATTTGTTTAGCACATGGCTGCTCTAATCCACAGTGACTCATCCAACAGCAGATCCTGAAAAAGCAACAAAGAGGAAAGGACACTACGACTGGACATCAGTTAGTGTACGTTGGGCAGATGATCTTTAAAGTTCAATGTTTCATTCTCTGGGTGGAAAGAATAGAACATTGCTTTTATAAAAAAAGCAGAACCTCAGAAATTAAAGTTGGATACATTCTACAACAGTAAATTATGAGCTATTTAATTACCTTATGGAGAGAAACCTTTTCCCTTAAGGTTCTGTTGCAAAATCACTCTGCAATCACTACATTTTGAAATTATTCACTTTAAAATGCTTTAGAAATATGGCTTTATGGGACACTTTCCCTTTTGTTAAGCAGCCCCATGATTTATAAACTAGATTTTTAACCAAGCCATATTTCTTACGGAAGCATCTCCACCCACCCACCTCCCCCGTCAGTTTGCTTGATACTAATTCTTCTATAGTTAAATTTTATTATTCATGAAAGAGAAGTGCTACAGAGGAAGCAAGGGCTGAATTGTAAAATGTCATTGGGAGCTGGAGGAGCTACAGAAAGGGTGAACAAGGACCCAAAACCCCAGAAGAAAGATCACGTAATCCCAAGAGCAAACCTGGACCCTCTTCAGGTCTTGAGGGCTAAGAAAACAACCGTGTGTCCATCAGCTCATCTACCTTTCAAACTGTCAGAAGACAAGTACACATATTTTCTTGTAAAAAACTTTGGTCCTGGAATTGTTTTCCTGTGTTGTACAAACCATGAAGAACCAGCCTAACTCTGAGGCTGGAGGTATTAAAACTCATCTGGACTATCCCACATCCTTCTGCAAACCACAGTGAAGTGTTGTCCCAACATGGCTTTCTACACATATTTAGGGCCCAGAACTTATTATATTGTTCTCTCAGTACAGGAAAAAATTATTCAGAAAATGCTGAAATGATCATATGTATAGTTTAAAAATACAGTTTTTAAGGAAAGTTATTCAGTTTTCAACTATAATATTTAGTGTTGTTCAAGTATAATGATTAGATACTTGAGATTCAAGTCTTTATGTGTAATTAGCTTAATCCATAAATTATAATCCATGAAGGTAATAAAAACAGTCATTTTGAAAATCAACCACCAGAGCCCATAATTTCCTGCTGTTAGTGAGCACAGTAACAGCAGCACAAAGAAGTCAAAATGCTGGTTGTTAAGGAATGCTGCTCATCTCTACCCATATTAAAACAAATTATTTGACAAAATAAGGTCACTTTTATGTTACACATGGCTTTTAGTCAAGTTCTCCAGAAAACTGGTAAAGGAGCAACTAGAAAAGGAGAATGATTCCTCCCCTGGACAGAGTTTATATACATAGTCAAGATCCTGACTAGAAATGGATTGCTTCTGAAATTACTACTATTTCAGCATTTTATATTTTTCTATCAACAGCTATGATTGCTAATAAGACTCAGTGCTAACCTATACTTAGCAAAAAGAGTGTTTCAGTGTAATTATCGTGTTTCATTCCACTTCAGGCCAGAACTATGACTGAGGTACTTACTTTTTTATGTAATTCAGAGTTTTTCCTTCTAATCATCTGTCCTCGTATGTTTTTTCTTTCATAACTTTTAAGGTTTGTAAAACACAGTTTTATAAGTAAAATGGAGCAGGAGGGCTGGAAATGTGTCTTTATTTCATGTGTCCATCAGCCGTAGCTTAAATAAGAATGCTGCAGGGTTGGGTTTTATTTTTGTGTATTTTTGTGAGAAGCCAGAACACACTGTTGTGCTGTGATTGTTCTCCGTGAATGACAAAATTCAAACAACTTAATAAATACCTTAGTCAAAAATAGTTTCCTACGCCATAATCATGGTATATAAAGAAATCACGCCAGCCTCCTTTTTCCTCTGGACACATCTGCAAAATCAATGGATTTGTGGCACACCACTACTATTTGGAAGTCATTATGGAAGACTATGTCAGTGCTTATTAAATTGCAATCTATAATCAAACATTAGATTACAATACCTTACATGATCTCCTTAACATGCCATGTATCGTATTTCTACTTTTAGAATATATAGCCCAAAATTTTTAACTGTTTTGCTGGCTAAGTCATTAAAGTTCTTCATAATAATTGACAACTATGGATGTAACATTCTTGACTTATACATATATCTAAATTTCAAATGGGCATATGCAAAAGGTAAGACCGTATATTGAAATATGCACTATTAAACAGATCACGGAATCATAGAATTACCTACGTTGGGAGGGACCTTTGAGGTCCTCTAGTCCAACCATCAACCTAACTGATAAAAACCATCAACCCACCACTAAACCACGTCACTAAGCACTGTGTCAACTCATCTTTTAAATACCTCCAGGGATGGTGCCCCAACCACTGCCCTGGGCAGCCCATACCAAGGCTTAATAACCCTTTTGGTGTAAAAAAATTTTCCTGATACCCAATCTGAACTTCCTCTGGCGCAAGTTGAGGACATTTCCTCTTGACTTATAGTTCAATATATGGTTAAATCCTGAGTTTCACTAAAAATCAGTGAGGTTTTTTCTTCCAACTCATGGAGACAAGTTTTCCCACCTAATACTTCAGTACAACAATGCCTAATGCATTTCACAAAAGGGCATTCACAAACATTTAATTAATTACTTTGCTGAATTAGGATTAAAGCACACACATGATACTTCCTATGCTTAAGTTTCAAAGGAAAGGGGCTTAGCAGGAACGCCATGTGTACTGGGAGGTGTTTAATGTTGACATTTTCTTCACCTCCAGTGCCTTGGATCATCAGTTTCCAAACCGCTTCCAGTTACAATCACACTTTTATTATCCCCCAAAACAAAAACCATTTTTGTCAGATTTGTAACGCCATTCATAACAGCCACGGATCCATGACCATCGTCTCACCTGGGAGTCCAACTGAGAGGCAGGGCTTTTTTTAAGCTCTAGAAAAGGCAGAAGAAAACACTCCTATGGGATAAATATGAGGTTCTGACTTTATGAGACTTTTCCAGAAGTGAGATTCGAGAGGTTTTTTTCCTCTCTTTTGCTTCTTTCTTCAAGATGTTTTTTTGAGCTGCTACCAAACATGTCTCCCCTGTCTGAGCAGAACATCTGGCACATTACCTTGGGGCACAAGTGATGGAGAATCAGACTGAAACAGATGTGGGCACTAATCTGCCAGAGCACTCCTCTTATTGCCAGGGCTCCTCAGGCAGCACTACAAAGACAACACAACCTTTCTGAGAGACTCCGAACACTTCCATGGACCTAGCAGAATTTGAAAAATTCAGGTACAAATGGATCTGAGGGGAAAAAAAGCCAATGACAGGTCACCGTGCTATTGCTATTGATTAAACTGCCCCGTCCTCACTACAGTAGTATTTCATAGAACTGCAAGAAATATATTTCCTTTGCTCATTATAATACGATGTGCACAAATCTTTTATTTAAAATCCCACAGTAAAGCCTTTGCATAATTAAAGTTTCTAATGCCTAAATACTCTTTCTGCATAATCATACAAAGCAAGTCTAGAATTGTGTGGTCTACTTTGCTTTGAGAATCAGAAGAGAACTTTACAAGATGAAACACGACTTCTTTAACAACCTGTGGTATAATGAGTTTTTGTGAGAAAGGCTTCCAATGGATAAAGGATTTTAAACAACAGTGCTTTTTATAGAATAACAATAGAACTTCTAGTTTTCTTACATTAGTCTGGGGGAGCTTTTCAAGATTCATAATGTATAAAGTTCTATAATGTCCTTTCTACTCTTTGTATCTGTGTTATTAAACTGTGTCAGGTTGTTACAGAGAAACAAAAAGAACCAACACATCAGCCTAAATATTCTTTATACGAAAACCGAACTCTCTACAAAGTTCCATTTTAATAAACCCTCCCAAATATTAAATAAAATAAATTGGTAAAATTATTTTGCAATAAGAGCTGAGCATTTCAAAAGGGATTAATGATTGGAAAGTTGTGCTAATATGTTCTATGAAGCAAACAACAGGCTGTGATATAACTGCTGAGCCCTCCACACTGACTTCAGTAATTTTGCAAAGCAAAAGGAAGAACTTCTGGTCTGTGGTTTTCAGTTGCAACAGGTACTTTCCGTCTTGGCAATCTGCTGGTCCTCATTGCCTCCTACTGTGTTAAGGAGAATTTGGAAGAAAATATGGTTCCGGGTTGAGGGTGGTCAAACACCTCAAAGGAATCTAAGACAAAGTACAGGGAAAATGCAGAAATACACTTGGCGGTTAACACTATTAGAAGTTGGCTAATTCTTTCTGGTTAGATTGCTGTCATTTGCAGTAAAGCATTAGCTTTACTGCTGTAAAATTACAGGAAAGCAAGACCTGTTGTTGGGACCGGGCAATTAGAGTTATGTCTGCCTCTGTAGGGTGCCTGCATAAAAGGCTGAGCCATTTTCACAGATAATCCATTTATAAATCACTGTAATAAAATGGCCATCTTGACAGCAGCTCAGTAGCATTCTTTCACGTGGTTCAGTCGTATCCAGGCAACAGAAAGTTGCTACTCGGATAAAAGCAGAGGTAGGGATGGAAGGGCAGGGGCTCTGGCACATTCTCAGTGACCAGGGTGGAAAGAGCAAGGGGTTAAAGATAGAGTATTGATTAACATTTGAATCTATTAGCATGTTGAAACAGTTTAGTTGCTTGTCTGAGATACTGAACATGACTCATATAGCATATAAAGACACACTGAAAAGTATTTCACTTGAATAGTTTACTGTAAAATTACAGTTTCTTGCTATCTGTGTTCTTTATTTTTTTTTCCTTCCCTCGTGTCCTCATCCTCTCTGCTACTTCATATTTCTTTAGAATATTACCTTTACAGTTAAGTTCAGCCCACTGGATTAGCCAAGTCTGCAGGAGCAGATGGCAGAAATTTAGGTACACACTATCCAGCTGTTAGCAAAGGTATTTTGGTTGCCTCTGTGTTATGGAATACTAATTATAAACAGCTTAAATAGAACAAGCACAATAGCTATTTTTCAAGCACAATTACTGTGTAAAATTATGACAAGTATACCCTTCCATGAATGAAAAGCTTTTGTAACGTCTCTATTTTATCATAGAGACAACTCAAAATCAATGGAAACTTGGTTTGATACCCATAGATCCTTTTGAAAATTATCAGGCTCGACTATCGTATAACCTAGCACAGAAATCCCAGTCCCAGTTATAAAAGCAAACATACTGGCAGTGTTACATGTCAGTGAATAAAATATCTCCATTTAAAACATTTAGTCCATGTAATTTAGATCCCAATTTTACTTAGTTCTGTAAATTGTCAGAACTGCTCTCCAAAATGGCTTTTTTTTTTTTTTTATTTCTCATTTTGAGAAAGAACTTGTATGAAAAAAAGTCCAGAGTGAAGTACCTGTAGCATGAAGCAGGCTGAAAATAGTGCACCACTGGTTTCAACTGGGCTATTAAATAGCCTTCTTTCAAATGAACTATCCTTTCTGTACATAAATAACAACCTGAAGTCAAGAGAAAGCACCAGTATGATAGAACTTACCTGCATCCTTTGAAAAATGAAGTAAGAAAAGTAATCCCCACTGCAAGTCTCTGGTTTGGTGAGAGGGAATATTGCCCACCATCACATCTACAGCCCGATGCCTGGGAAAGGAAAGGAACCCCTGGAAAGCTCTGCATCTCAGCCGCATCTCAGCTCCACGGGGAGCGAACCTCAGAGCTCTCCTGGAGGTGGCTCTTTGGCTTTGAGTTACCCTCCAGAAACACATCACAGCGTATTTCTGCTAGATTGTTGAATGTGCAGTTAGTTCTTCTTCTTTGATCCAGTATATTAAAACATTAAGTGGATTAGAGGGTAGTTTCCATAACCTGATGGTGGCATCCTATTCTGATGGTAACTCTGGCACTCTGACTTGAATGAAAGAGGAAAATAAAAACCATTTTGAATCAGATCATGCCTGTAGCTACAGAAAACAATCTGAAGGGTTAAGATTTAGTTGGCAAAATTAAGCCAGCTAATCAAAAAGTGCTGAAGTAGCATAAATAAAAAAAAAAAGGTTGCTGATAGGAAGTGTGCTGTCCCATTGCTTACGTCTCCAGAACTCTTAGCTATGCATCCCTTGAATTTTTCCCATAAAAGTACAGCCTAATTAACTACTTTGTGCTCTCATGTAGTCTTTGTCCTTGGAGCATGGCACAGGAACTTCAAGCCTGCAGTCCAAAGCTAAGCCAAGGGGTTTATAAACAGAAGGCTGCACACAAAATTTAAGAAAGAGGGCAAAATAGGCTTGGGAAGATAAAAAAAAAACACCGAAAGAAAATGGTGGCGTGAATTATTCTTAATATAAACACGTCAAAAAGTGACCTGAGTCTCCTCTAAGTCCTGCATCAGACCCGCTAGGTCCCTGTTGATGTTTTGGGTGTCACAGGACACCCAACCTGGCATCAGACACCTATGATCAGGCTACTGCGTTGATCCCTCAATGCCTCACGGGTTTCTGTCAGGAAAATTCTCTCATTTATTCAAGTGAATAGAGGCAACATAAAGTTTCAAACAGCACTGAAGAACTTGGAAAATAAATTAAAGAAAGTGCAAGACATACCAAACAGATGGAGAATCAAAGGAACTTTTAGAACAAGACTTTCAGACACCTAAAGGTACTGCTACATACCTTTAAAACTTTCACTGTAGGAATAAGATCCTGAAAACTGGAATTATATGTGGGCAGTATCTGAACAGAAGCACCATTAATTCCAACAATATAGTCCATGAAAATAATGCAGAAGTCTCAGTTGAAATATCAGATAAATATTAGCTGTCTGAACACTTCATAGATTTGCAGCCTGTTTTTCATCAACAGTGACACAACATATGAATTAGTTTCATTCATTTCTTCTCTTGTCAAACTATTTGCTTAGTTTTTAAAGCAAGCAAATAACCATTGTCGATCATCTGAATTGAGTATATAATTATTTTCAAGCAGGTTTTAAACAGCAAAATATGATCATGTCAAAAAAGGCTGCGTAACTACCAGTTGTGCCAAAGTCATGATTTGAGTATCCTCTGACTGATATCCCAGCAATATGTGTCTTCTTACAGTTTGGATGACATAATTTCCCTGGCAAGTCTCACAATTGGAGAAAAAAGGCAGGGAGAGTTATCTTTAAAATTATCCTTTTAACAAAATCAATATTTAAAATTTATTTGCCCACGTTTCTACTTTCAGTTCAGAATCTCAATCTGTTCCAGTTGTTTCCTATTTACATGCTTTTTCAAGTTTAATAGGAGAAATGCAAGAGTCCTACCATGGATTTTATTTGGCTTAGGGTCTGGGTTTTTTTAAATTTAATTTGCCAGCAGACCTTTATTCACTGACTCTTCTCCCAAATAGAGCTCTGAAATAAATTGGTTCCTGAGCTCCAATTCATCCAGTCACCTCTCGTGCACAAGACAAGTGGACAAGTTCCTTTCAAAATAACATTGACATCCTTTTTCTTCTTCAGTAAGGCTTTGTATTGCATACAATTGATCATATTTCTAATGTTTACTTCTTGACATAGCCCTTAAAAAAAAGGTTCTAAAAAGCCTGAGCTGGTGGCAGCTGCTTCATTTACCTGGGTATAAGATGACGAGGAATGGAAAGGGATGCGAGGGGTGTTGCTGTGGTACCTTCTCGCAGGCAGTGCGTAGTTTGGTAGTAGAATCTGGCTAAGCATCACTCGGTCTTTATTTCTATTTACCAGTCTCTTATTTTTCCAGAACTATCATTTACTTTTTCAACACTTCATGTAAAGCCCTCTTCTTTAACACAAACTCAAGTAAACCTAGAAGAATTGAAAAGTTATTGGGAAAACAGGAGTAAAAAACCTTTTCAACTTAAAAAATATTTTGCAATTTTGTTCGATCAAGAATTGGCATATCCTTGTCATACATGCTCACACGGAAGGAATATGAAGCATGATCTCCAGGGCTGCTAATCTGGCCTAGTTTTTTGCTGTATGTATTATTAAACAAAATACCCTGTTTTGGGTATGCTGTCTCACATACATTCTGCAAGATGCTGGAGGGAGATCAAGAGAGGGAAAGAGAGAGAAAAAGAGAAACTATTTAAAAACCACCACATGTGAAACAAGTTCAGTGTTTGACTTTGCATGGCTTTTTGTTTGTAATTGCACTGTCCTGGGCCAGCGAGTCACCGAGACACCCAGTTGCCCCCACCACTAACTCCAGTTGTAGCAGGAGAGACTGATCCTTCCCTCTGTTTCAGGAGCACTTGCCCGTAGGTCTGGCTCAGATCCAGAACTGGATTCTAGTTCGGCACAAATCCCTTTAATCTCTCGGGAGCAGAAGCCGCCGCGCTTGAGCGCTGACATATTTCAGACCACTGATATCATTATTTGGAGGTATTTGTTGGTGTCTGCTTAATATTTGAAGCGTGGTGCATCCAGGCAAGAAGTTTCCTTTCCACAATGCCTCAAATACGTCACATAAAGTAACTCAGATCAAACAGGCTGTGAGAACCGGTCAGCCTTGAGCTTACTTGTTCAGAGATAAAAAAGTCATAGCCCATTGAAGAGATGTCTAATTGGATAGTAGTGACTGTTAGGTCATTTTTGGAAATGTCTCATCAAATACACACCATAAACTTCAGAGTATTAAAGAAATGGAATCACCTCTCACATTTTGGAAGCATTAACTACTGGTAATAAGGGGGTTAGATGTGTGTGCAAGAAAAGGCTGAAGTGGCAGTAATCAGCCCATTAAATATTTTACATACAGCGTATTTCCCTTAGTTTAAATACATGAAATCACTTCAGATCCAAGTTTGGGGGGAAAAAAAATAAAAAAAAAAAAGGAGTAAAATGTCAAGCTATTATGTTAACATTTTACAATTTCAGGTCTTTATCAACTTTCTGAGACAATGACCAGATCGAGCTCTCGTGTCTGAACACAGCAAGTGGGACACAGGCGGAGCAGCACTGCTGTCAGACAATTGGATCAGTCTTTACCAAGCACAGAGAAAAATGTCAGCTGAGATGTTCACACAGAACTTGACATTTGGGTAAGTGAACATAACCTTCAGATCTGGCTTTCCTTTTACACGCAGCAGGAAAATAAAAAAGTAATGGAGACAGGCAAAGCGAAGTTTGAAATAATCATAGCACAACATCTTATTAGTCCAGATCCTGCCTACAGGCTCCAATCTAAGTGCTCGTATCAGGAGCTGTATGTCACTGTAGAGAAAGAATCACAAAAAATTTAAAAAGAGAGCAACATGGTGTACTTTTCAGCTCCAGCCCAGGGAGGCTGTGATCTCTAAATAGGTTCTAGCAGTGCGTGGTGTGTCCACACCTACTACACACAAACGCAGGACACACAGGACATGGAGGACTCACTCTCTACCCATTGATATGACAGAGGAACTCCACACCCTCCAAAGAGGAGATGCCTCTCCCTTACAGCACACAACCACGTGCCCTGTGAGGCTGTTAGTACAGTCCGTAAGCTGGTAACCTTTCCATCAGCAGCTAGCAAGTACCCTGAAACTAGATTTCTAAATTTGTAATGGAAGGGTTGAGTAATATTGAAGGGTGGTAGACATCCACCACTGCGATCCTCCAAGTCTGAAGCCTCAACCTGAATTTCCCCCTAAGCTTTGCGATCTCCAACAGTTCTGTAGAAGTAAAAAGTGAAAAGAAAATAAAAAATATGGAGGGAGTGCTACTATCAGCACTGACTGGCTAGTGTGTTTGTAAGAGTGCTACTGTAAAAATAAGCAACACAGATGCAGATGCTTCATACTAGTTTGCTTCTGAAATTTAGAGGATTGTAACTCCATTTTTAAAAACACATTAGTGATTAAGTATTACATCTTCAGTGGTTTTTAGATTTGAAAGTTCCAAAAACAAACAAAACCTGGGAGCTAAATTTCAGCTACTATCTATGTTGTCCAAAAAACATTTGGTAACATTTCATTTGAAGATTCCTCATTGATATAATTATTTTATTATAGGACATGCACTTTAAGTACTCCACTTGTTCATATCTTCAGAATTTTCCAGATGTACTTTTCCCTGTTGCAAAAGTCTTCACTTGTGTTTTACGGTAGCAGAGATAAGACTATGGACATAAACCAGGATTACTACATCTTATTCTCCTAAAGGAGATCTGAGAGATGCTATCAAAATCAAAGAAGGGGAAAATACTGATCAAGGCTTATTCTTCTGACATACATGTCTTCAGTGACCAGAGAAGTGTGGCTGAAGGTGAGAATATGCCGTCTCACTGCAGGGCTCCACAGTCTACAAGACTGAACTTACAAGGCATCTTCATCATTAAGGTGCTCGACAGACATAAAATTGGGGAAATCTGGATCACTTTTGAAAGGTCTGCTCCCTAAATAAGGAGGATTAAAGTTTTGCAATTCTTACCTTGCATTTTCAATAGATGCAAGCAAGTTCACAATGCTGTGTTTTTCTATAGTTTTCCTCCATAGCAAAAGTGTAATTTCAGCCAACGACTTATTCTTTGGAAAATATGTTCTTGTTTTCACTCTAATTCTCTAATTTAAGTAAAAAAGGCTGATCATAGTAAGTTCTGCTGTAAACCTCGAAGACCATGATGTAAATCACTTTACTATGCTATTAAAATAACCTCCCCTGCAAAATAGTTCCTAACCAAAATATTAAATCAAGTAACCATGTCTTCTCATGCATGACTGACCAAAGAAGCTGGCCTCAGTTCAACAATGACATAAACGCACAGAATCCAACAGTAAATAAATCAACATTTCTGTCCTACCAGGAACTGAAATCATCAAGAATCAGTATCACTCTGGAGTTTTCAACATCAAGGCACAATAAGGACCTGAAAAACTCACCAAGGACAATTGTCCTATTCAGCAAAGTGGGCAAATATTGGATCTGTCAAACCAAACAAAAAAGGAACAACAAATCATGGATTTGTGTTATGAGCCATGTTGTGTAGATGCTAAAGGGACTCAGATTTTCAGTTATTCTAACTCTAAATGACTCATATATTTTAAACTTTATCTCTTCTGAATACAGACTTGGTTAATAATGAATAAGCCTACTCGTGATAGGTAACATCAAAATCCCTGCACAACAGGAGCTGTAGTTACCTTCATTAAATGCATTTTTAAGGCTTACAAAAGGCGTAACTGTGAGCTTATATCAGAATAGAGCATATCAGCATATATATCAGATACCAGGGTATCGTCAATCAGAAAGCCTAAAGTCTTCAAATACATAATAAAGTTATCATAATCTATGGCCAGAATTTTTAGTCTGTAGCACCTCCCTGAAATCAAATGGAAATCACTCACCGACAGTCCTCACTGTTTTTTTCGTATGTTGTTCTGGCGCTGTTTCCTTCTGACTTGTCATATTCCTCTACCTTATGAGTTGAATGATTTCCTCAAAATAGGAGAAAAAAAAAAAAAGAAACCTAAAACTCTCCATTTCAGTAGTATCTAAATGAAACACTGATTTTGTTTTTTATTATTTTTTTATAGTGATACATTCAGCTGCTTCTCCCATTTTCTGTATGAGGAGGAGAGATCAAAAGTCAAAGCTCATTTTCATTTGCTTGTTTTCTGTTTAGTTCATGACCTTTGAATATTAGACCTTGTGTTCCCAGCTCTAAAGAACTATGTACACTGTAACTCCATACAGTCTTCAAATTTTACTAAATTATTCTGAGGATGACAAATGCAAAGGTTACTCCTTTCATTTGGGTTATGTTTTAGTTCTGTTTTTCTTGGTGGAAAGGAGCTTTAAATAGAATTTGCATTTTTATTCATCTCTTTCCAACTTTGTATTGTCCCACACCCCTTAATTAACATTGCTTTAAGTAAAGTTGCATACTTAACAAACAAAAGATGCTTTCAGAATATATGAGTAAAAAGAAATATCAAGCTACCTATTAAGTAAGGGCAATCGTTGCACTAAGTGTAAGGGAGAATACTGTGAATATGAGAAGATTAGGTAATAGATGACTCTACACAATATGTGCACGTATAGAGGGAATCAAATTAAGTTTATATCTGACAAAGACTAAGTACAAAAGGTGTCAATAATTACAGTATCACTGAGAATTAGGTGCTCCGTGTCCACTGTGCTCAAGGCAGCATCATTCAAAATCACTGTATTTTCGGCAGCATGATTATAACTCATGGAAAGATGACATTTAAAGGACAATACTTTGTATTCTTATAAACCTCAAGACTAATACAAAAGTTATGTGAGAAGTTTTCAGTAAAAGCTATCTGAGGACTAACATTACAGGAGACAACATCCTGTAAAATTAAATCCCTTCTAAAGAGTTTGAGATGAGGTGTGAAGCCATTTGAAGTATTCTCATTTTCTGTTCTGTGTGCCAGAGAACAAGCAAAATTTTTCCCTCATAAATATAAAGCTATTCTAAACTCTTATCAGATCCCACATTTACAGCAAATTTAAGCTTGCTCTGGAAGACCGAATTAGTTCTCTAGTCACTAGAGGTCACTATTACAGTTTTGAATCTTTCAAGTTTGCTGCCTCTATCATTTTCCTCAGTCAATTTGCAAACTTCCCTCTATGAAATGTATTCATGTTCAAATAATGGTACTTGAAATATAAATGTGAGTGTCTTCCTCAGAAAAATAAATCCAGAAGTACTAGTCCAGAGTTCTGGCTAGGAGATAATTTAAAAATAACCTGCTGTGGTTCTACCAGTGACAGGTTTATCCTAATACCTCCAGGTATAAGCATATTATAGAGATGAGCTGCCCTCAAGAGTAGCAAAGAATATCTTGACATTAGAGCACACTCAGACAAGCCATAACTCATCAGAAATTAAATAAAAAATAAAATCAGGAATCAGTGGTTGCTTCTTGAGATACTCAGGTACTGACTCATCAGAAGACCTTCACACAAACAGAATGAGACATGATGTTAAGTCTTTGGAGAAAGATAAAAGAAACAAAACCAGTGAAACTCAAAAGCTTTTAGATGTTTTCTGGACCTTGCCTAGTATCTGTTGTCATTTTGACCTACGGTAAAGTCGGGGTGGGGGAGAGGGGGAATCTGCGGCAGAGCAGTGACTGCTGCTGTCCCAATGCTACATTTCTGGCATCAAAGTCACTGCTTAATTCTGGTTCCAATCTTCACCCCTTCCAGGGTGAAGACTGAGCATAGACACAAACACATTTTAAAATTATTTTCCTGTTATAAATGCAAAGACAAGAAGACATGAAGTTAATGGATCTGGTCAAAATTCCAGGCACATCCAGTGTCTCTCAGTGACTCTGGGCCTATCATTAGGTGACCCAATAGTGATTCTGACCATGGAGCAAATTCCCTGCCTGTGAAGGGCAGACCATCAGCAGCTGAAGTATAAACCAGTCCCATAATTACTGCCAGCTGCATTGTCCAAAGCCAAGTAATGTCATGTGAGCAGATTCTGACTGCTGCAGGGACAGCTGCAGGTGCTTTTTAAAAGCTCCCACCTTCAAGGCCTTCCTGGCTGGGCTGCTTCCTGGGATAATTTTACCTTGCTTATGTAGGATTAAGGACCTCAACAAGCCAGAAGGTATGAATATGTTTCTTCACTTGCTTATATTTTCACTCTGATAATGACTACTTTTTTATCTATTGACAATACTTGGCAGATTTCTGACCTTTCTTTCCAGCATGAGCTTCACTTAATTTTCCTACCAAAAAAAGCAGACAACCTCCCCAACAAAGAAAAACAATAAAAATCCCACAAGTAGCATCACAGATGCAGTCCTTGTGCATCTTCCACGCCTTCTATGAGACAGTGTCAGGGACCTGTACACCCAAGCATGAATCACAGCCATCACAGGAGTTCCCAAACGGATGTATTTACGGATGTATTTATTCAGGAGGTGACTTAATGCCATGACACCAGATGAACCCAGACATCTCAGCATCCTGTTTCCATTTCCATACTGTCAGTCCAGTCCCTTCCTCCCAGAGGACTGTATTTCTTGCCTTTATTTTCCCTTTTAATCTTACATAAGACTATTAAAATTACAACAGTTTGTGCTGCTGGAAAATTAAATCCTGCTCAGTTCTTTGTTCTGTCTCAAAACAATATATGATGAACCCACAAGAAGCCCTTGTAAGGGAGACCAAAGAAAAAGATTCAGCCAGATGTGCTCAGTTTGTACAACAACTGTCTTACGTGCTTATGCTCTCAAACAACAAATGCTTAAAAATCATAAATCTAAGAATTAATTCCACTTTCACAATAGCGGAAAATGAATCCCTCCTTATGAAGACTGAGAAGAGACACAGCCTGAATACACGCTGCTACAAGACATGAATGGATGTCTCACCCATTCATAAGTTCTTTGTGCAATAAACTCAGTCTAGAAGGCAATTTGGAGAAGGAACATATTCACACATGAAGAGCAGGGAGACAAAACATGCAGGAAACCTAAAAATATCCTGTCACAAAAAAAGTCCTGATTGCAGAAAACGTAATCCCATAATCAGAGATTTGCAATCCTCACGGCTGGCACCAAAACATTATATTGCTACTGAAGACCAGAGTCTGTAGCAAAGCATCCTTTGTATACTACATTTTCAACAAATACAATTGTCTGTGCATTCAACAAATGTTAATGCAACACTAAGAAGAATTAACGCCAGGCAGCACGGGGGACACAAAGGTCAATCAGACCTACACTGCAAACATTCTGTTCCATCTTGCTGCCATTCAGCACGCAGGGGAGGGCATTATGCTTTGGAATGAGAAGAAAAGAGAGTGGATGGCGGGCAATCATTTCTTCTCATCACAGAAAGAGCTGGTAGCAAGAAAAAAGCCTGCCTAATGGTTTTATTCACAGAAAAATGAAAGTGAGAGAACAGCTGTGCTAAAATACTGTTTGTCCTTGTTATTAAACAAAGCATAATCACTATACATGATGGATGTAGAGGGAAAATAACCAAAGTCAGGTCTTGCTCAAGCCTTTGCCCCTTTCCAAATCACTTTCCTGTTTCAAGTCTCCCAGCAGAACCGTAATCCCTCTCACAATACATGGATTTTTTTTTCACTTCAACAAATGTAAGGGCTGACACTACTTTAACACTGATTTTCCCCTCTAGTAACGGCTCTGGCTCCTAGTTAACCCTTGTTCCATAAGACAGAAGAGTAAGTGCATCCATCATGTTTTATCTATTTTTTATTGTTCTTGAGTTTGCATAAGGTTACCTTGCCTCAATATTTTTTTTAATTACAGGGTTGAAATTATGGTGACAGTAGTTGCACAAACAGACACATCAAGATCAATAGTCAATTTGATCTGGAGAAGCTTTCTTCTTTTGTGCCATGTCAAATAAAAGAGAATATCCATGGTTACTGCTATTAATATTTATACCGCTCTCCAAAAGGAAAGAAAAATGCCAGACAACAGAGCTGGACATTGATTCCAGTTGTACAGGTTATCGTGCAGCATTAAAAAATGGGTCCATAAGATAGAACTGAGACTAATTTTCTGTGTTACCTATTGCCCAGAGAGCTGAGAAGGGATGACTGAGTAAAGCTGGTTTGCCCAGATGCAGAACATCCAATACCTGGTGTTAGAAATTATTCTTTCAGTCCTCTGTCTCTGAATCACTGGAAAATCCTGGAGGAGGCATTGCAAGGGCACAAGGATTTGAGGACATTAGATGGCAAATGCCCAAACCATTCAAACCACAGGTTTTCCTCCTTGACATGCTCTGAACCTTGCTTCAAGGCAGTGAGTAAATGTGCTTTCTCCTGTCACTTTGGGCTAAAGTGCAAGTTAAGACCCACACTCACAATTAATTCTGCTCCAGGAGTGATTTTTATTGTTGTTGTTAATGAAACCTGTGTTTTCAGGAACTCTTTGCCCCAGTGGGCTGCTACAGAACTGCATTGGATGGATGGCACCAGGCAGCTGAGGCGGGTGTACTTGGTCCTACTGTCTTCCTACCACAATTCACACCTACGCCAAGAACAGGCCTTGGAAAGGTGTCCTCCTGGAGCGTGGATCCAACATCAGCAACAGACACAGAAGACAGATATGTATGAACATCAACAAAAAAACAATGAGCACAAGAGTATTTGTGCCAGGGACTCTTATGGCGGTTATTTATACACCTTTTAACATAACCTCCAATAGTTGCCAAGTGTGTTTTACGGATCTAGTTCCAAGAGCACCACTGCTGCTGCCCCCTTCCTTGGAAGGGCTGCAGAATAGGCAGTTTTGGCGTAAGCAACACACACATCAGCAATTAACAGCGTCATCCTGGAAGCTCCTGCTCCTGTAGGAGCTGCATCGTCAGACGGTTTCTGTGCGTTTGACTCAGCTGCTGTAGCCATGGAGCAGAAATGACACACTTTAGAGGCGCACACGCCTGTATCAAAAGCTCAGATGGCAAATGCAGGCAGCTAAAGTAAAAAATGCCTTGCTTTATTTACAAATATGTATCAAGCCTAGAATATAAATAAATCACTCACAGCAGACACCTGCCTCGCTCCTTCCACCCCAAAATCTCATCCTGCATCACTAAAAGCCTCATTTTCAGTAAGAACCGATTCTGCCTCCAAGAACTGATTCTAGTAAGAGAGATTAAGGTGGAGAAAAATTCTCTGCGTAGTCACCGCTGCCTCTCTCCAGTGACGACCGAGTTAGCAGACTAACAACACATTTCAACCTTTCTGGGAAAAATCAAACCTCACCTGAACATGCAGAAATACTTGTAGAATGATGAGTAACAGGGCCGTCTCCTGACATAACAGCAGTAAGTTAGGGTAGAATAGGAATGAGTGAGAAATTATAAAGGAAGCAGCAGGAAAAGAGACAAGAACAGCAAAAAAGAATCACTGTTAGGAGATAAACCAGAAGCTGATGACAGACAGTAGATTTGTTTCTGGGGCTGCAGCGAGGGCTCACAGGGTGGTGGGAGGTGAAGGGGAGATGCAGCCTGCAAGAAATGACACTGCTGGCCCTCCAGGAACGCAGACACAGGGAGTGTCACCTGTCCCCACAACCCGAAATATGAAAAGGTGAAGAAAATCAGGCTTCAGGGAGACTGTTTGATTTTGCCATAATAAAAAAGATGAGAAATCGCACACAAATAATTGGCATCGTGGCTTCTAATAAATTTGCCAACATATAGCAATGCTGTGGGCAGATCATGGAAAGCAGAGCACTCCCATTTAAGAATGATTTTTAGTTGTTGTAGATTGGAAACCGTTCCACTACAAGCAATGGGGAAAAGAAAACATTTGTTTTCTCTCTCCTCTTTGTAACTGACATCTCAAACTCTAGGCTGCCAGTTTATTAATTAATTAGTCTAGTTTGCAATTTTAACTACTCTATTTATACCATCATTTATCATTCATGTTTTCTGCTGCATGTCGCATGGAGATTTAGAGCAAATTTGGGTTCATGGGCAACAGCTATTGCTGCTAGCCCTTGATAATTAACATTTGGGCAACTTTTACAACTGGGGGCAAGAGATCAGAAAGGTTTTTATTGATGCTTCAGAAAAGATCATGGGGTTTTTTCTCACTCTCTGAAACAGTAGAGGGATATTTATGTAACCAGCTCCTCTGATCACTGAATACTGTTTCTTAGCCTTTCAGAAGGTGTTTATTCCCATCTTAAAGGGCAAGGAAAGAAGCATCCTCCAAAGTTTAAAGTTTAAAAACGTTAATGGATGCATGCAAGTCTCCAACTCCTTCGTAATTACTACTTTTGTTTATTATTAAAGTTTTATTACCAATCTGTTTATTATCTAAAGCTTTTTTCATTCCATTAGGAAAATGATCTACAGACTACGTAGATCTGCATTAGTCAAGAATCAAAACCTCCAAGCCTTATTTCAACAGGCCTACTTATTTCAATTAAACTTCATTAAATTTTGAACTTGGCAATTAATTTGCTAACATGGACTTCTTAAACAGTCACTTGATTGGTTATACCTTGCCTAGCTATATTTGAAAATACCAGCATTCATTTTCAAAACCTGTCTTATTTTGAGAGAGCTTTTGAGAGCCAGACAAACCAAATGCTATCTGTAAGTCTCTCCGATCCAGGTTTTCCACAGTGATAAATGCTCTTACCCATCGGCATCATCCATTTTGAAAAGCGCTCGGCTCTTTATGAGAAGAAAGATGTGTTCTGAGTTGGATTTGCAAAAATAGTGAACTGAAAGTCACTCGTCACATTGGCAAAGCTTGGCTAATATTGGTTTAAATTAAATTAACTTTAATGACTTTAGTCGATCATACTTAAGTTGGCACCGTACAGGTACCTGTACATAATTTTCTTTTTGTGTTCATGAGAGCTAGAGAAAATTAATCCTAATTATTTTAAATGAGACTGTGCTGACTGTTTAATGTGCTGGTGCTTCAGCAAAACACCTACTCAACATATTGCACATGAAAAAAAGTTACCACTCTTTTTTTTGGGGCCAGCGCTGTAGCATTTGGAGAGAAAGACAGATAACTGTGCAGAAGAGCAAACCATCAAACTTCTCTGCATTTAGAAGGTGGAAAAAAGGGATCAAGGGAGTAGGTGTACCTGATGTGTAGCATTAACTTTATCAGTTTGGGTAATTTTCTATGTTGTACAGAAAATGTCACTAGTCATCAATTTATGACATGTGGAGAGTTGGAAGAAAATCTGCCTGAGACCAAATCTATTCTGTAGTTAATGCCTTCACAATAATCCTCGTTAATCCTTGAGTGGTTAATGATTAAGTGCTGCTAAAATTCAACCTTTTGATCCACCTTCAACAATTAATAAATCTTAAATTGTTGCTAAATCATAACCACATCACAGACTTTCATCTGCTATAATGATGGTACACCCTATCCTGAAAGTGCCCGTACATTTGTCCTGCTGCTTACCTACTGCTGCTTCCCGGTGAGAATGACAGATCTTGTGTCCATCATCTGCTCTCATCACTTACAAAAACTGATTTGCTTTGTGTTTTCCAAGTGCCAATAAGGAGAGGGATAGAATACCTCTTAATTGTTTCTCTTTCTCCTTCAGGTATATGATCCTGATTAAATCTTTCCTACTTAGAAAAGACGATGGAAATAAAGGACACATGAATTTATGCACAGGAAGATCCTGTATTGTATGACTTGCCTTAAAGACGTTCTTACTGATGTCACTGCATGTACTGCAGCATTCACATTGCTTTTCTTCAAGTGTTATAAACAACTGATTGCCTTTTGATAGATCTGTAATTTGGTTTTAATAATACCCGTAGCCACTGCATCTTTCCACTGACATTTTCATGTATTTACAGATTGACTGGGATGCCAATCATGTGCCAACTAATAATCCCATACGGAACATGAATCACAGCCAGGCGAATTCCTTTCAGCCCCAACCACGTTTTCTTGCTGATGGGTTCTACTGTGTCTGACAACAGGCACTTTCAAACAACCCGTCCTGCTTTTAATTACGATTGAACTGTCCTGAACACAGTTGCTAATTGCAGAAAGCAAGCAAATTCACAGAAATTTGCTTAGATTAAAGCTTATAAAGTGGTATGAAAATAGAAAAGCAGGTGGTATTTTTTCATTGATTTAGAAAAGATGTAGACCATGAAAGTGTGAAACAAATACAACTTCCTTGAAATTAATAAAAAAACGCCTGAATTTCTCCATCTACTGTAGCAAAGAATATTCAGCTGAAAGTAAAGAAGTGGACCTTCGCTGACAAGAACAACTGAGTAATTTTCTCCTGTGAACTCATGAAACCGCTGGAACCAGAGTCCTCACCTCTCAGAATATTCTGACAGTTTTATAGGCAAAGATGAGCCATTACAAGATACACCAAGAATAATAAGATCTCTTCTGTTCTCACAGATGGTGGTGTTGGGATAACTCAAACGAGTTACTTAAAAGTATTTTGGAATGTAGGAAAGTGGGGACACTGCAGAAATTCTCCATTTCCATGGGAATATAACACATCTCAGGAAGCCTTTTTATCTTAGAATTTGCCTGCTGCTTTACTATCTTTTCATATATACTGCATTATATTTAATGTACATGAATTATTATCATGTCAAAGATTCTGATCTGTGAACTCCATGTATGTGCTTGTACACAGGGAGAGAATTTATAGATGTTCAGCAATAAAATTGCACTGCTATGAATTGCAGCAAAACACACAGATACTAATTAAATCCTTTAAGATCATTAGATTAAAACCACTAAATTAAACCATAAATTTTATAGCTGCCACTTTATCTCTGTGCTAACTGAAATCAAACATGAAAACAAAGCATGTTTTAGTATCTATAGCCTTAAACTTGTGGAATTCCCAACTGGAAACAGCCATAAAAAAATACCAGTTTTTCCTCAAATAACTAAAAGTGCACTAGCAAGCCTTTTTCTGACTGCTTTCAAGTTCAACCTTCTTTTTTTTTTGTTAGAAAGTGTAAATAGCTCCAACTGCCTTCTGTTACAACCTTTAAAATACCAGAGCTGAAGCTACGTCACCTAAAATCTCTCAACCTTGCAATGATCTACAGGAGTGAAAAGAATTAAAACAACAACAGGATCTGAAAACCTTTGAGAGAAGTGAGGGTAACCCTCTGCCCATCTGATCCTTGGAGTTTTTCCCACTACCTTGAGTGCTAGGACAATGTTTTGTATGACCCAAAACAGGACCAAGGCAAGCAGCTGGTCTAGTATCAGCCATTGGAAAATAGGTGTTAGTGTGACTTACTAAAACCAGCGGGTCAGGCAGAACTCAGGGTGGATTATTGACCCTACTACAGAAAACAGACTTTGCAAACACGTGACTCCACCACTCACCTTTTCATATGAGTACTCATGTTATGTTACGCTGGCATTTGCCATGTAAATAACAGACTCGAGAAATGACATCTGAAACTGGTATCTTGTTTCCACCATGCTCTCAAAGTTCGCATTTCTATTTTCTTAGGTAGTCTGGAAAATAGGAATGTTGGATCTCATATATGTGAAAATTATGAAAGTCATAGGAGTTGTAATATTTTTGTAAGAGTTCACGATTTCCTCTCCTACAAAATGAACACCAGATGCAGAATACATTAAATAAAAGAGTAAGGAGAGAGACTAATCAATTTTTAACATTTGAAATGTTATTGTTATTTTTAAGCACAGAACAGCAGAGCACAGCACCAAAATAAATGGAAGACTGAAGATAGCCAGAGGTATTAGAATTACGCTCTAAAATATGCTCTTAAGCATCCTCAGATCTTCTAATAAAATCATTTATCTCATCTCCAAAATGTTAACGTATTCCACACAAAGTTCATTGGTGAAACTAATTTGCTAAATCTTCTTCTCTTTCTCACTCTATCATCGGTTACTTCAGTTTTACCAAAAGGAAAAGCAGCACTCTCCAATACCTTTAGCACAATTACAATTATTGACAAATCAGGTATCATGCTGCTCATGTTTTCTTTATGCCTTTTTATAACCATCTGCTATTTGTACTGTTTTGTGCTATATTTTCCTTTGTTAATTAAAAACAGCGACGCTTAGGTTGTTGTTAATTAGGAACAGTGACAGTAAGGTGGTCTCCTGTATCACTGGAACGTCTTCCAGACTTTTGGGACACAGCTCTTTTCCAAGCTATCCAAGAGGAATGACATATTAATCTTTGTCACCTGACTGCCAATATAGACCTAAGAGGGATCATACAGTATGAAAATCAGGTAGTAAAAAAGGATGCCTGTTTTCTTCAATATTTTGGCAAATAACTGAATCTTAGAAATCTTTAGCAACAGATGCAACAGAGTACGGGCTTGCTGTGGACTTAGTGCTGGTGCTGGGTTAAAGGTTGGACATGACGATCTTAAAGCTCTTTTTCAACCTAAACAATTCTGTGTTTCTTTAATTTTTATCAATTTGCAAGTCGGTAATAAAGCAGAGAGTGATGTGAGCTACTGAAGCTCTAGAGTGGTGCTGTAACAGCTGGCTCATTCCTCTTCTGTAAGGCAGAACCATAATTGGTAATTATACAGTTAAGGAGTAGATTTTCACATCGATTTTGTTTTCTTAGGATGGATCAGATCCTATATGTATTTTTAATTGCATCACAATTCCATAAAGTTCTGCCTTATTAAGGAATAGATGTTCAGTCCAAAATTACATTTATTTAATTTTCATTGATTTCAACCATGATTTATCTATTATGATGGCTCAGAAAGGCTCTGTTCTTTTTACCAGGGACCATGTAGAGGGACAAATGGCAATTCAGCTGATTTTGTTTCCTTGACTGCCAGTTGCCAACTGCAGGTTCTACAGACTCTTTTTCCCTGCAGTTTGCAGTAGGAAGTGCACATAAAGAATCGACTTTGAGTAGGAGGCAAAATTTTGCCATCTGGCAAATAACTCATCCACAACCATTCTCAGTTGGATTTCACTCCATGAAGATACAGAATTCCAAAACCAGTAACTCATCCCTTAGAATAAACTATCCCTGGGAAAGCCGCATTAAATTATTTCTCCCGTAAGTAAATTACAAACATTTTGCACAGAAATCAATAACTGATTATGTGTGTACACACACATTCATCTTTGGATGTCTCTGAAAATAAACAGAGATGCTGTTTGGGCCAAGAGAAAGATGTCACCAGACTTCCTACAACTAAATGACGACATTAAGAAGGCCCTGGTGATTCGTGCGACATCTGGCATAGTGCTGCTGAGCTGCCTGGCAGAACATGGGGAGACCTGAGGGGCTGAAGGGAACTGGGGCAAAAAAGGAGTAAATTACCTCAGGTTGAGGTTTTCTGAGCACAGCAAAGCTACAGCTACTGATGTCAGGGGAACAGCACGAACCTGGGTTAAAAGAACCATGAACTGATGGGGTAAATCAGAAAAAAAAATCTCTGCAAAGCAGTATGAGGCAAGAAATTTTTACACTTCTGCATGTACTATGTCAAATACACAACAATGAATTTGTGATATTAAGACACACGTTTGCTTTTGTTTGGTTGAAAAAGGTACAGCCAATAATCCAATGAAAACCAAGAAGGCAAAAGTGTCAGTGACATTGCTATTTCTAACCTAGACTGATTTGTTTTGATAGAAAACTGTTTACTCTGGCTTGATAATATTCTTTATGGCCACGTTCAAACTAAAGCCACTAATTTAAAGTGACATAACATTAAGGTCTAATTCAAAATGGTGCCATTAAAGAGCAGAGCTGGACAGCTTAAAAGAAAGCCTGTTTGACAGAGGTTTACTGATGAGTGACCCTAACTCAGCTCATTTAGGAAAGAAAATTGATCTAGTTTAAAAACTAAATTGGCTTTCATGGCTCTGTATGATACAAACAAAAGAAGCTGTGCAGCTAATGCTGTGTACACCAGCTTAACCATCCAACCAGGCAAATTTGGAAAGACTTTTTTCTTTTAAATTCACCTCGCTAGAATTGTGCCATCTTAGCCTCTTGTAGTCTACATCCCTCCCCTTTGGCTGATTCTGATTCTTGTATTTTCAGACCAAAGAAAAAACCATTGTCCAACGAACCCGTATGTAATTTTTCTTTGTAATTTATAATTTATTGCCTCTTCCTTTAAAGTGTTGTAAGCTGTTTAAGCATCTGAATTAGTAATCATTATCCATCTAGTTGACTTTTAAAATACATGAAAATTAATGAATTATTTTTAATAGAGATTTCCAACTAAGCACAAAAAATGTTGGAAAATAATTAATGAAGGCTACTGTAACCTAGAAGTGAAGTTGGAATAGTGAAGCCTGGCTGACAATGTCCTAAAACTAGAGGAGATTCCACATCTAAATTCTATATACATCAACAAATCCAGAAGTTCCTGGAATTTCAAATATTTATCTTTGTGGGTGCCTTTGCTGCTCTTATAGGTTAAGCCAAATATCCTTAGTTCAAAATAAGAGGTTATAAACAATTAGATCTAAGTGAAGCAACTTGAATTCTCCTTTGCTGATGCTGCCTTTTCAGATTTGGGAACGGTGTTTTGAGTCAGTGCAGAAAAACTGACTCTATAAACAACAATAAATTACAAGTTAGCCATTCTTCCCCCAGTCACACACTTTTCCTCTGTCCATAATCACTCTAGATCTCCTGCCTCTAGATCGTCACAGATATTTGTGCTTTAGCTACTATAAAATATCCTCTTTCTATATTTTTCCCCATCTGATGTAATTACAGAAGAATTATTGAAATATAACACAGAAAAAATAAGTCAGATACAACAAGAAACATATTAAATTGTAGATTAGCTCTGATGAAACAGCAGCATGACACATGGTTTACAAAAGACTTACTCACGCCCTAATATGAAAGTGTCTGATCTAAAATTTGATAAATCATCAACTGTCAGGTCTTTGTGAATGAAAGTTTTATGAGCTGGGACTCTCTCATTGTGCTCCCTATCTGTACCTTGACCTATTGTGTAAAGATTGAACAATCCCTCCTTGCAGCTCTGAGTGGTATCACACCCAGGACAGAAAGTGCCATAAGCTGGAGATAAAGATCTATATCCAGACATATTCCTGACAGAATAACAGTAGCTGCACAGCCCCTGGAATATTTAACTCCTCTCCACTGTATCCAGTAGCTCCGTCTTTTTTTTACCCAGGTTTTCAAATCCTTTGAGGAGTGTCTTACAGACACCATGCGAGTACCCTGTAACATCCTGAAGAAACGTTACAGTTCTTTGAAGAAGAATATATTGGAAATGAAAAATAAGCTCAAAAGTATAAATAAATAAATATAGCTGTGTAGTAGAAAGATTATCCAGTAACTATCAGAATGGCTGTTTTAGTCGTGACATTTTACAGACTGGAAGCACTTACCTTTGAGGTTTATGTCAGATTCATTCTTTGATGAATAATAAACCAGGTAAAATTACAATCTTTTTTGTAGGGTTCAAAAAGTTGCTGATACCTACCTTTTAAGTCTCCTTCGCAGTCACACAGAATAAGACTTTAGCTGTCAATATCAATTGTCTTTTGTTTTTCTTCACCTGCATCTATCACCAATTTTGAGATTCATGTTTCTACACCAAACTAGTGCCACCTGATGAACTGCAAACTCATTCTGAAACATGATAAAAGTGTGAACGCGGTATTTGAGTAACTTGCACGCTCAGAACATGTAACACCATATGCATATTAAAACATTTCCAATACTAATCTGTCTAAGAAATTTGTTATTAAAAAGACAAAATAAAAATCTACAAAGTAGTTGTCTATGTGTTCCTATACGTATCATCTCCTGTGCATCTCTTAAATTATGTAAATTACTAAGTACTTCAGTCTGAGGTTCAATCTTTCCAGACTCAGTATTTTTCTCCAAAATATCACTAATAAAATATTTACAGTCCTTTACTAAATTGTCCTCCACACAGCTTTTAGTTATATTAGAAAGAATCATCCGTAAGTTGTCAGATTAGTTCTTTTCTCCACAAGTTGTCTCAGTCTTCCCATTAAAAGAACATTCTATTCCATTTTGAGAATGCTTAAGATGAACAAGGTCCTCCCTCCTCTTAAAAGTACCCACATGTCTTCAGAATAAATATGCAAGTTTAGCAGAAAATAATTTTAAAAAATTATGGTAGTAGTTTAAAAGACTGACAGAATAGATTACTGAAAACAAACAAACTGGATCGACATACAATGTTAATTGGCTTCAAGTTCATAGAAGCCACAGGAGTCATTAAGACCAGCACTAGCAAAAATCAGGACATATAAAAATAGGCATAGAAGTAATGATGGTAATTGACAGTGAAGCAGGAGGGAAACACGTCCCATGTTCCCTGATCTTACTCATTGCCACCTGAAATGTCAGAGATAATACAAGCAAGTAACATTGCCATTTTAGATTTTTAAGAGCTCTGAATTCAGGGCAGAAAATGTATTATCAGTGATGATCACGCTGCTGTAATTTTTGAGAGATCTTCTCACCACTGACAATAACAGCTCTAAGATAAATACACCAAAGCATTCATCTGGGGGAAGAATTTACAGAGTTTACCAGAGCTGACCAGAGCACAGAAAGCTCCTAAAGCCCATGTACTACCAGCAGGTAATACCAGCACAAGATAATCCAATCTTCACACTCCTGAGTGTCTTTAGAGGTTTCTCTATTCTTTGTCTGAAAGACACTCATCTTCTACTTATCAACAAGTGAACAAAACCAGTAGACTAACAAGGCCGACTGCATTATGAACTGATGAGAAGACACACCTGAAATGAACCTTTTTTTCCTGCCATATCCCATTCATCTTGAAAATGGATTCAGAATAGCGTATTATTTTAAATGTACATTTCTTTCACCAAAGTGGAATGAAATACAGTATTATAGAAATCACTGGACAATATGAAGGCTCTGCCTCAGAAAAAGTTCAAAAGAAAAAGTTTCTTTTTTTTAAATAACTGCATTTCTTAAGGAAGCATAACAAGCAAATGGCCTAAAAAGCTACCTGACACTTGTGAGCAAGGAGAATTTCATTCTTACAATTTTGTGACCTATTTAACATCAAAATTAGTATTTACCCATACGCGGCATAATGCTGAAGTCATTTGGGAAAAACTAATGGTGTGATTAAAGCCTTTAATAGAACATCAGACACACAGAAACGCTATTTGAAAGTATCCTTGAAGTATTACCCTTAGTACTCTCTGAAGTTCCCAGAAATGGAAGCTCAAGAACTTCCCGAATGCAGCTTTTTATCTTTAAGGGGACTCCTTGGTCTATGGGTCCTTCTATGAAGAACCCATCTAAAGAACTGAATCTAATTACTGTATTTTAAACAAAAATAGTTTTAAATAAACCACCTCTTTTAAGCCACTTCAGGCAATATGCAGAAAAAAGCTACCAAAATGTATGGGTCCGTTCAAAGTGTAAAATGATTTGAGAAATAATGTAAATGCTAAGCAGCTTTCTTAACAAAATAAGCACCAGAGATCTTCCCATAGAGTCTGCTGAACAGCAGTAAAGACTCTTAGCCCCAAAACTCATCAGAAAATAATACCTGATTTTAACAGTATGACAGCATTCTTACACATCTGCCTTTTGTCCAGAAGTCCCTCTTTAAACAGGCTGAGTCTGTAGATGCCAAATGCCGAGCACAGGCCACCACATGTAGGTCTCTCTGGTTTCATTTTTCCCCAGTTGGTCTAGTGGCGACAAAATACTATGATCAACACTTCACAAATCCCAAAGGACTGGGAACAGATGAGTTTGCAGGAAGTATAAATTGATAATTAACACTCTTCAAATTCCCCAATTCATACAGACCATTGAACCCTTACGGTGTTAAATAGCGTAACTTTCTGTACTGAATTTGTCCTCTGACAGTCTTGGATGAATTTATTGCAAACAAAGGTTGTGATTAACTAACGCAGCAAAGAATATTGAGATTCTGAGGAAACCAGTTAAATCAGTATTTACCACTGGATTTCCTAATTATTTATTCTAACAGCAAAGACTGGAGAATGTTACAGAATATGCAGCTAATTCTCAGTACGTGCTTTTTCCTTGCTTACCAGTTTATTTAGCTGCTAGCAGGCAGCAGAGAAACAAACAGCATAGGAAAAAAGTAAAAATACTATAGGCCCAACTAAACAGAGATTCCTAAGGTAGGCTTTGCCTTGAGCCAGAGGCTGACCACCCTTAGTCTGTTTAGAAACAAATGAACAGGGAGAAAAAAGTTTTATATCCACGTAGTTGATTGAAATTCATATTAATTTCTGGATTGTTCACCCTAGAAGCACCTTAGCCTTAATTCTTAGCACACTGGGTATTTAAGTAGTTCTTCTGACTAGGAAATAATGTTAAAAGATAACACATTAGAAACTTGCAGAGCAGACAATTACAGAATACACTATTACTGATGTGTTGCGTGCTCGGGCTATGACAACATACTCATCTCTTAAGACAAGTGAGTTGACTTTCAGAAAACTGTAATGAACATCACTGCCAGTTAAGCATGACCTTTGAAAGAGGCCTTTGGCCTTTAATGTTCAAGACTATATGTTGAAAGGTAATTAAAGAAAAAAAATAAGGGAAGAGTGACACTAACATGACAGCTATTGAGGAAGACGTAAATAAACATTTGCATCTGACAGTAGAAATATAAAGTTTAACATCTGAAGACTTATTAACGATGAGAAGTAAAAGGTCTGTCTACTCTCTAGACTGCTTCACTGTAATATTTGAAAAAGCTTTTAAAGTCAACTGAACAAATATGCACTTACCCATACAAAGGCACAACAGCAGCATTCTTAATTCATTGGCCTTGCGATGTGACATCATGTGACTGTTTCCAAAAAGGCTATTAATTAACTCTGAATAAATAAACAGACAAGAGAGCTTGGAACTCAGGTAATGGAGATAATGGTCTTCTTAGACATTAAAGTCCTCTGGGGAAGAGCAATACCTGCTATAAAAGGGTTTTCTTAATAACTTTATCAGATGAGCACTCCAGAACTTTCACTCTCTCCTTACACAACAGCTTTAAGCGCAACAACTGACTGGTTGTATTTAAATTGGTAATTTTGTTCAAGAAAGCCCTGGTGGTCTGTCTATGGGAAAGGTAGCAACAGAACTTCAATGTTTGCAAAAGTCTAGGGAACTTTGCCATGGACAACAGCAAACCATCAAGCCCTGCATCACATCTGTCTTCCTAAGAGAGTCAAAAGACTAAGAAATCAACTGCATTTTGTTTCCTCCTTGCTTTAGAATATCCTGGACTTGGACTTACCATCCTCTTATCACAATGCAAATCCCAGCCTTTGCTATTAGTTTTCATGCTGAGCTATGGTTCTGACTTTAGGAATTTGCTTTGGAGCTTTACGTTAAAGTAACCTTAACATTTGTTTATCAATAGTTTAATTTTATGAAGGTATTTTCCCCTTCCTTTTACCTATCTAAACAGTATTCCTAGAGACTATGGGCCATCAGAAGCATTGATCAACTATTTCAGTTCTCGACAAGCAAATGCCAACAGCTGGCAGAAAAGAGCTGAGTAAAATACTATTCATTACATGTAGATATCCATAAAGAAAGGCTGATATAAAACAAAAAGAGAAAGCAGAGAAAGTGTGAGAAGTGGACTAAATCAGGATGTGTTACACCAAGGAGGAGGAGATTGGAATTTACCCACCTGCATTCACTGCGACTCCCAGCACTGCGCAGCACACCAAATGCCACCGTGAAATATGCAAAGCAAATACAGGTGCAGGCTGTAATAAGTAAGAGCAAATATAACTTAGACATGAATTAAATGATTCTCTGATCATTCATGAAGTTCTGATACTTATAATTTTGTTGTATTTAATGTACATGTACATATCGTGCTTATTTGCCAGGGCAGTTCATTTTAAAAACTTATAGAAGGAGTTATTAATGTTCCAATATATAATCATCTAACACCTTACTGCCAATCATGCTACCAGAACATGAACAGACTATGACACAGAGACATCCAGCCAACCTGGATATTCCTGCAATCCTGACGGTAACTCCACCAGGAAACAGAATAGTGCTACAAATATATTTCTGGCATTTCAAAGTCAAATGGTTGGAAATTCTAAGAAATACCAAGAAATACCAAGTGGCCACTTGTTTTTGGATCTAATCTCGCCTTACCAGCATCCAACACAGCATGTGCACTGAAAAGATGAAAAGGAATCTCTACAGGGAGAACAGCGAAAGAGGGGAAAAAAGGCAACAGCTCCACTGCCGTGGTTCCCTCTTCTCTAAAACACAGCAGCTCCACGTGCCAAGCTCAAGTCAATCAACTGTCAAGTACCATCTTCAGAGGTACATCATGGAGAGGTGTTTCACTAAAGGAGATGGTTATCCACGTCCATAAATTTCACCTTCCCGCAGTCTGAGCATTGATTTTCAATAACTATCTGCAAATTGTCCCTCTCTGAAGCCGACAGCTTATACTTCTGAAAACCATTTGTCTACCAAAGAAAAGTTGGCATCATTGACAGATGTTATTTAATTCTAGACTCTGCACAGATCTGAAGCAAAGTACTTCTGTGGAAGTAAGGTTTTTGTGGAAAGAACATAAGAAGAGAGAAGGAACTGTGCATTAAGAGTATCAGGCAAGAAAATGCACAGAATGTGATAAAACAACATAAGCATTAGCTCAATTTACCAAACCAGTTTCTAAATAACATTCAACTTAAAATAAGCCATGTATATTGGTTAGAAAAAATTGAAATTCAAAATATTTGATCAAATTCTTCCATTTACTGAGATCATGCATTAGGTTTTTTATTCCATACTCCAGCTGCAAACAAGAAACATCTATAAAATAGGATAATCTGTCAGGTTTAGGAAGACTCACCCATATCCCAGATACCTTTGGAAGGGAAACATCTGTCTGACTGATTTCCAATATCCAATAACAACTGGGTACCAATTTCCAATATGCAATTTACATCAGACAACTTTGTAAAGCTTATGAAAAGATCAGGCAGGATTTCTCCTCTCCAGAAGTTACACACAGCCTGTTCACATCAGCTGAAGATACTCCCTGCATTCACTTCCCCTGTGACTCCCACCAGCAACCTACTCAAAATAGTTTGGGGAGAAACTTTATCGATTGACTTGGTCCTGAACCACTGGAGGTGACTCACTCAGCCTCTACTTTCCCCCTCAAAAGGCAACTCCTTTATAGATTTAGTCCACAGTTACTGGTTACAAGGAACATTGGTTTACATTGTGGTTATTCAGTCAGCTTCACACAGCATCTGTGAGAGATACTGAACCTGAGGGGCTGCCAGAGCAGCCACCATCCTTACACCCTGCACTGTGGTTTTCTGCTTCTAATCGGTATTCAACAACAACAGGAGATCTCCTGCATTTTCTCACTGGATGGTCTGGTTGGGACTATAAAAAGTCACAATTCTCTACCCTTGTAAGCATCAAGAATACACGTTTTTAGACACAAAGAGTTTAGAGGAACTTTACATAATGGATTCACCCATTTTTGGCAACGTACCTGCAGCTGCACCAGGGTAATCAATGAAACCTTATCCTACATTAAAAAAATAATGCTTTAAGGACACCAGCACAGCACACATCTAGACCTTGTGACCCCTATTTGGCCAAACTGGAAGAGTGAAGAAGCAGCACTGGACAGGTCGCGGCTCAGCTTGGAGACAGACAGATGTTTCACTGCATGAGAGCAGCAGTCTGGCAGAGAAGAACTCACCCCACAGAGAAGTGCTCCAGAGATGGCACTTTGAGAAGTGCTACCTATTTCCAGCAGCTCCAAGGAATTTCTTAGAAAATAACAAAAAGCTATTTCTTTGCACATCTTCCCACAAACTGCACACGTAAGAATACTAAGGTAGAAAATGCTTTTATATTGATTGGTTTTTCCTCTTTATATTTGACAGCTGGAGTGTTAAAACAGAATTCTGAGTAAATTAAAGCAATAACAAAATTACACAGGGCAGCTGTTTCAGCTATTTCCACAGAGCAATGCTCTTTAGAAGAGCTAATGAATCTAATGGAATCTAACAGACACTGCCAAAGCAGCAATAAGTGATTTAAAATGTAGGGGAAAGTCTCATATAAACAGCCTCACGAAGCACTAAATGAAGTAACACAAAACTCTTGGGGCTTCTCACTTTTAACAAAAAATCAAATAGATCTCTGTTCATTTATTACAATGGTGCCCACAAGCTCTCTACAGTACAGGACCTGTCACAATTTCTATTATACTTCTCATTATTGAAGTGTTTGTAACTTACCTAATTACAAATTTGCTCGAGGCTGTAGCTTGCTTTCACTTACTGCTTAGTTAATCCCCATTTCCCATATCATTCCAATTTTGAAATGATTTTCTGTTTATTCCTTGAAAAGAGGAGAGATTCGTTCAACCACTGAACTTCTACTGGGCTCTTCGTTTTTGCTCTAAATGCTGCCTGTAAAAGCTGAGACATGTGAAGAACTGCACTGTATATCACTCAAATGTGACAAATTGGTTTTCTTTGCTGGGGGAGGAGATAACGATCCTCATCCAGCCAGCTCCAAGTCTACAATTTGGGGAATAAGCCTGTGCTATGCTCTAGTTTCGTTGAGGGGGCTGAATGTTTGTTTTATAGCACACTGTTGAGTTATTTTCATTTCTTCCAGGGTCCATGAGGTGCAGGGAACATACTGCCTGGTGAATCTCAGGAGAACCATCCTCCTCAGCGTCTTAAAAAATATCACTAGTAGTCCCAACACAGATCACAACCTCAACAGGACTAATTTTACAATGAATTAGGCCCTGTTAGCTCTTGATGAGACTCTTGAGATCCTAGCAGCACTTTAAAGTTCTTCCCAAATACTTCCTACATATTGCCTTCCTTGGGTGTAGATCTCAAGCTTTTTAGTGGCTTCAAAAGGCTGCCAAATCACTTGGAATCAGTCTTCTGAGCGAATTCTTGCAGAGGGATGAACTGTCCCCTTGTCCTCCTCAAAAGAGGCTGAAGAGTTGCCTTCTAGTTCAATGCCATTCATGCCAGTCAGGGGTAGGAACAGAAAAAAAAAACCAAAAAACCATAAAATAAAAAAGTCTCCCTTAGGACTAAATGAAGTCCCACTATCCATTTCTGATGACTGCACACAGGGGGATGCTCACCTCTCCACTCTGGTGGGAACTAAGGGTTCCATGCCCTTCACAAGCCGTGCTTCAACACTGGTAATATCCCCTGTTTACTGGACTGATTGTCTCAGGAGTGCAGGATCCCTAACAGAAGAGGGAGATTTGGTATTTTCACTCATCCTCACATCACAGACATCACTCATTTTCCTTCTGATTCATATCCAACGTAAGAAAATACATACTTTGGCTACTGACACATTTTTGCCAGTGTCTTTAAAGCAAAGTGTTTCCTATCATATGTAGGAAAGCCCAATGATTCCAAATAGAAAACATCAAATTTAAAGGTAACTTTTCCTCTTCAGCTTGAATTTTTATGCAGCTAGATTTAAGTCACAGTGTTCACGTTTCTTGGACAGAATTTATAGTATTTAATTTAGACTGCTCAAGCACAAAATAACTGGATCAGAGTACAAAATATGCTTGCATGCATTGTATTTTTATTACCTTTTTCATCAGAAAGACTCATCGCTGTATTTTTTCCAAATTAGTTTCATTCATTTTTCAAAATAAAGCTGCTAACAAATTAGTTTCATTCATTTTTCAAAATAAAGCTGCTATTGTGCTTGGATTTAGAAACAAAACTGAGTAGTTCTGTGAGCTCACACACACAGAGAACTAAAAACTCCTCCTTAATGGCTGAAATTACACAGCATGTATCAAAAAGGCAGATGTGCTGCCCCATGGACTTTCAAATCATATTGGCAATGTTGACTATAATTAATAAATAATAATCTCAGCATATGCTACAAGTTGTGGCCCTGAGCAAACACATGTAAAAGATAAGCTTAGTTACCATGTAAATAAAGGAAAATTATGTACATGTCTTTAAGTAATTTTGTAAGCAAGGGTTAGAACTTTGATTAATATCTAAACAGCTATACCCTGCAACATGCTAATCAGATGTCAATTACTTGCTAAAATAGTAACATTTATAATGTTAATTGAAACTAAACTTGCTATAATGATTTATTAATCCTAGTTTTCAAACTCTTTAATTATCCTACCCATGGAAAGACCACACTCGTGATTCAAGTGGTTCCATTAAATTAACATCTCGAACGGGGATGCTGAGATAATATATGCAAGAACTGCACAGTTCATAAAAAACATATACTTTTATCATAAAGCTAATCTGATACAGTGTCTCAATTTCATTTCTCTGGAGAGGTAGGAAGTGAGTAAACACACTGCACACAGCATATTAATCTATGATGTCTTCATGTAGAATGCTGCTCAAATTTCAGCAGTGCAGTAAAGCGGCGCCTGGCTGTTTGTACCGCGATGTAATCGCTTGCTCTTTTTAATCACTGAATCTGCATCTGGTCTTGATAAAATTATAAATTCTGACTATTTAAAAAAACAGTAATAGGAGGTCAGCTGAGCAGGTTTTCTAGTCTGTGCCAAGTAATTACCAGATTTAATGATTAAAATAATTATTTTGACTTATCTGCTATAAATTAAATTCTGATAAGTCAGTATTAAAACGTAACTGTGGTGCACAACAGTCACTCGTGATTTATACAAATTAATATAATATGAAATAAAATTAAAATCTTAATACACTGCTCTGAACTGACCATTTATCCCCAAATAAACATTTCAAAACGTTTTTTCTTAAATCCAGGTGAAAAAGAATTTTAGGGAGATCCCACATTTGAAACGACAGTCTCCGAGTTGCTGCCTGTCTATTTGAGGTTATTTTATGCTAAATGTCTACCCTATTTTTACTCAGTTTTTGCAGTCACACAAACTGAAGCTCACCCTCTCCCAGTACAAAAAACTCAAGGGACTCCCTACAACCTCCAGTGGGCTTTAGATGTTGCTCTTATTGGAGAAGGGCTCTGTACAATCTGCACACCAGACTTCATCCTGCTTATCAAGTGTATTTTCTTAGTAACTAATCAGTCAAGTATGAAATTTTAACAATTGGTTAGAAAATGTGTAAGGCCTCATAAGAATCAATACTTGAATGCAACCTGATTAATAAATTGGCAATGCCTTTCCACCATGCAGTTAATCACTCCCCAGCTGTCATCAATTAGGGAATTGTCTGCTGAGACCTGAAACTGCCACCAGTAACAACATTACGTTGTTCTAAACACGGACATAGAATGACACTTCAACAGCACTTTTGTTCACCTTATTCTTGTTTATGACTTCATTATTACTTCATATGTAAATCTAAATTCCTGTAAAAAATCATGGCTCGTACCATCCTCCCTGTGAATGTTGACATTTTCACCTGAAGTGGTGCAGTCGCAAGGAAAAAACTAATCCACTCAAAAACATTACGTCTAAAAAGACATAAACGATGTGCTGCATTAGATGTTCCAAGGAATCTCAGTGTAACCGTGGATAAAAAAATCTCTAGAGCACTAAAATTCTGAGATTCTGCTGAGAAACCATAAGGTTTATATTAATTTGCAATGTGCTGTCTCTTTATTAACATGTTTCCCTCTTTCTACTATTTAAGTTTACAGAAAAATTATCTTGCTTATAAGCTGTCTGTTTTCTTTCCAAATAAAATGAAAAATTGCTATTAAAACTCCGTCAGTGGTAGACTGATGTTCAACATACGGCCTCAATTTAAAAAAAAAAAAAAGAACTTTCTCCTGACACAGCCTAGCATTGGTGTACTGAAATCAGCCATAGATCTTCGTTTTAGCTTTTATACTCATGGAAAGCCCAAAGGTTATCCAACTATGCTCATAAGGGAGATTTCTCATCTCGACTCTGCAACTGTACATTTAATATTATCTCCTGGGAGTAAGATCTATTCAACACTTAGAAGCAGAATCTGCTGTGTTGTGATGACACAACAGATGATGGATGGAGGGTTGGGGTTACCCAAGCGTAGGACAGACAGACCTCTGTCGGATTCACTGAAGCCCATCAGTGAATTAGGTGCCTAAACAAGTTATGAGCTAATGGAGGTTAAATATCCAACTCACACAAGGGCTGTAATGAATCCCCACAGGCATCCTTAACCGCCCAACGCTACTGCAAATCAAACTTCAAAGAACATGTGCGGAGGAAATAAAAAACCAAATTGTGACTGTAAAACCGTTCACCATCTTAAAGCAAGATCACCAGAAGAGAAAGAAAGAGTGGAAAATTCGTGAAAAGCAGAATGCAGAGCTGTAAAGTATGGAAGTTAAAAAGGAAAAAACCTCAAGCTGGGGAATTATGGAGCTGACCATACAAATAATGGCTAAAGATGAGGAAGAGTTTTGATTCTTGCAGATTCTCGGCCTTATGATAGCAGTTCATCTACAATGTCCCAGAAAAAGATGGTCAAACCATTTCCTATTACTATTCTTTAAGTTAAAAATATTTAGTTAAAAGTGTTTATTTAATTAGGATGGTAGAAATCCAAATGAGAACAGGCAATTTGCATATTTAGGTCTGCAGGTTCCAAGACAAACTTGCTCCACAGATTTGTAAAAAGAACAAAACATATCTATACTTTATAAATATGAACATTCTCCATGACAACTGCTTCTCTATTAATTGTATGCTAGATGTAGTATTCTCCAGTGTTTGGCTTATTTATTACAATTCTTTTGCATTTGCCCTCATTTATTACACTAAATATCAAGTGTATGCAGTGGGATTTTTAAATTGTTTCTGCCCAAGAGCCATCATTATATAAAGATGTCCTTAGGGTACTGAAATATCTACAGCACCTCCTTGCATCTACAGAAGATGCAAACAGATACTGCCTCCTGTAAAACTGAATTTTGTTTCTGTCCAAAAAGGAAACAAATGTTGCCCATGGGTATCAATATTAATCAAGGGCCACTGGCAGTCAGTTAAAATAGGACAGGACAATGATTTTTTTATGAGATTAATGGTTGGATCCAGCCTCTGCTGTTCTTGCACTCACAAATCTGGTGTAAATGGAGATGTATTAGACTTATACAAGAAACGATGATTACAGAAGAGTGTTTGTTATGAAATGAAGATAATGAGCTTAAACATTTACAAGATTTCCTTTTATCTTACTCTTTTCAATTGTTTTTTATTTAAAAATTCACACATGTATTTATATTCATTCAAACTGACGTGTAACATGCAAAAGCTCTGAGAATGCTCTCCAGACAACTTTTTGCCCTTTGCATGTTACAGTTGCCAGTAATGTATACATAAGATGCAAAGAAAAAAAACTGTTTGACAAACAGAGGCAACAATGTGCACAACTGTGTAGATAGCCAGTATTTTATTTCCTCAGCATTTCAGGAGATCCCACTGAAGAATCTGAATCAAAGAGTTTTCAAGGTAGTTTGGGGAAGATCTCAAATCAGTAACATCAACAACAACAAATACACACACATATAATGAACATACAGGAAAGGTATACAAAAAAGCAAGACACAAACTGCAAGACACAAGTCAGCAAACATTTGGCAGTCTTATCATCTCTACAGATATTAAAGAACTATACATAGAAGATTTGCCTTCAACTGTGTATTATGTGTGGTGTTGGTTTGTATTTATTTTTGTATGGGACAGTTAGGATTACGGATAGTGACAGAGAAAAGTAGTGTGAATTACAAATGTTTTAATATTGAGAACAACGTGCTAAGTTTTCTAATGACTTTTGTTGTCTATATTTTATGGAGTACCCTTCAAACATTAATTTAAACAAAGATTCAAAGCCCAAAGCTCATCCATCATTAATAATTTTGTGGAACTGGCAATTACTAATATGTGCACAGTACTATTTTACTTTATCAAAATGTCCTTTTAAAATTAGTCTGTCTGCAGTTTCTGATGTGCAGATTAAGCATCTAATTTATCTTGCCTGGTCTTCTTGGATGACTTGATCTGTCCTATATTGCCAGGCAGCCAGAGAGTGAATGTTAAATGTAAAAAAGCAATCTCTCCTAAAATCTATGAAAGAAGCAATAACAGCCAAGCAGAAGATCAGAGGTCAGTGGGCTCAACGCACGGTGGGAAGAATGAAAATGTTCCCAGTCTGGAACCATCTCAATTAATGCAATTTCCAGGATGTCTTTGTATCTCCCAAAATCAGGGATTTTCCTATAAGATCTATTATACAACATTCTGTTCCACCACGTGTTTGCGAAAGAGTACTTGGAACAAGATCTGTGTCCACATTTGGCTGCCTTTATTTGAACTAGTGATGTGCTAAAGGAAGATAACAGCCAGAACTTTCCAAATCTCCTTTGCACTCAGGTGGGAGTACCAGAGCCTAAAAAGGAAATTAAAAGCAAGTAAAGCTTCCCCAGCTGACAGCTTCATTATCAAGCTGTAACTTCTGACTAGACAGAATTACACTCGGGCACACAACAAGCGGGGAAGGAAATAAACAGAACCATGATAAAGGACTGTTGAAATTATAATTTTCCTCCTCAATTCTATGGCTACTTTTTTTTTCCTCCAAACTCTTAAGGAGGGCAAAGGAACACGTGTTTCCCTGAATGCAGATAATTTTTCCTCTGCAGCTATACTCAGCATTAGAATGGAACCTACATAAACCCCTTTGCTACAGGAACTGTTTTCACTGGGAAAAGTCTGTTTATACTCAACAAGTATTACTGAAAGTTAAAAAGACTTTGGCACCCTTGGAGGTTTAGTATCAAATCTAAATAAAAAGTAAACAACAGTATTGTGTATTCCTCTCCACAATACCACATCACTTCTCACAAACCACTTACAAACACAATTCCAACATGTGCAGTGGCAGAAGATAACAACTCGCTTAGCTATTCAAACCCAATAAAATAACTAGCTATAATAATTCCACAAGAGAATTTACTATGTTGGGCATTTCATTGCTGCTTTCAAAATTCTTGATATTTTATGCTCATATATAGATTGAAATGCTCTACATTCGGCTCCTCACTCTGTTGAACTGAAGCTAGATTAGAGTTAAAATTTTAACAAACAATTTCTGGGGAATATTTTTGATTAATGTTAGCACCGACCTGGCGCTTGCATAGCACTAAGAAATAAAACTCCGGAAATTTACAATACTAAAAGACCGCACTAGCTGTCAGATATTTCTTCCAGAATATTTTCTGCTTCCTGTTTTCTTTTTCTTTATGTCATAACCTCCCCTGTGGTTTTGTCTTCATTTTCTTAGTGCAAGATTTTTAAAACTGTACGTTGCAATTTATGTACCTATCCAAAATATATGAAAGCTCTCTGGAACCAGCCGTTCTATCTGAGAAGAATTAAGAGAAGCTGGCACAGAGGAAAGCTGGCACTGTGCCCTCTTCCAAATCTGGTCATTTATTCAGAAGTCTAAACAAAAATTGTTGGGTCCTCAGCTCTTTTGTGAAGTTTGGCTCTTTCCCAACACTTGCCATGAAACCTTCACATAAATCATTTGGAGCTGCTCATTTAGCTACATTAGAAAGCGCTTGGCAGCAATGACTCCTGTGAACAATGGATGGGACAGCAAAGAGAAAGATTCTGCAGAGTCTAAAGATTAGGATGGGAGAATAACTGCCACTGTCTTCCAAAACTACTCACCATCTCAGTACATTTGATTTTTAGGCTTTCCACATCAAGGCCTCTTTAAAAAGAACTATTTCCAGGGACTTGAAACCATGACCTTTCAGAATTCTCAAGCTTCCAGTAACTTTATCACAGTCTGAACTGAATGAATTCACTTATATCACTATCTCCATTCATTCCAGATGTGCCAAGGTCAGAAAGGTCTACCTCTGTATCACCATCACCTCCACAAGGAAGAAAAGATAGGTAATAGCTGTGTGCTGCTCCCTTCTGAGGGGAACAGAGGGCCCAATATGCCCCAAAGACCCCCCCTTTTAGGGAGATCTGCTGCCTCCCTGTTTGAAGAGTTCTCTCTGAAGAACAGCCACAAGCAGATTGAAAGCTTACGGGTAAGAAAATGTTATCAAGACAATGAAGGGAACCTTGTGGCTGGGAAGCTACTAAAAAAGTCTCTGTTCTCCAGCTGCAGGAGTCATCACACTTGCAGGCTCTTGTCCTGCTGGGTAACTGAACTACCCCAATATCTGCTGGAGGAGTAGCAAGTTAAACTGCAGGTCACCTAGGAGATTCCTGGAGCGCATCAAGGATAACTTTTTAAGCCAGAGAGTAAACAGCCCCCCCGCAAAGGGGATGCAATATTGGACCTGATGGTTACCAACACAAGTGAGGTAACCAGTGACATCAAGACTGGAGACAGCCTGGGCCGCAGCAATCACGCACTGCTGAGGAATATGGGGCAGGCGAACAGTAAAGTCAGGACTCTGAATTTTAGGAAAACAAACTTCCAGCTCTTCAAGGAGTTAGTCAATAGGATCCCCTGAGAAACTGCCTTTGGGAACCTGAGCATACAGAAGTCTATGGGACTTGACGACATGCATTCCAGAGTCCTGTTAGTTGCAGGAGAGTCAGACTAGATGATCTTTAAATGACCCCTCCAAACCAAAATAGTTTATGATTCAATGATTGTATCAAAGCAGAGCGAAACTCAGATGCAGCACAGTCGACACCGGCTATATCAGCCACACCACCACCACCTTTCCAACCCAAACTATTCTAGGATATGAGTCTAATTAAGTGATATTTAGCTTGGTTTAATTAGGCTACATTACCGTCTGAGGGAGATTACTAATTTATTCCTTAGTCATCAGAACTGACTACTTTTCCTAGAGAGGTATTTTTCAAAGAAAAACTAGCATAGTTGAGAGCTGTGTCCAACAGCACACACACACACATAAACTACCCAGGTTAAAAAGCAATAGGAACAATTATGCCACCATTCTACTGGAGAGTAAAAAAAGCCAGTGTGTAGTGGATACTAATCCAGCCATACATAATGTCAGCCATGGGGAAAAGCTAACACACTATAGAGTAGGTCAAGAAGAGTTCAAAAAGAATTCAGTTGGAACTCTCCTAGCTATTAGTTTCAGTTTGAATGATCACAACATAAAGGTAAATAAAGTATCTTAAAAATTTTGCAGCACGTTTTAAGATCTGTATGAACGTGTAGGTGAGCCAAACAAAGTCCAATAAAAGGCAACATACACTACAAGGTACCTCAGAACTAAAAAGCCGCAAACATACAACTATCCCATTTGAAATGACTGTGGATTATGTAAATCATAGATGAGGACAAAAGACCGATTGGCTAAAGTTATAGGCAATACTCAGAAAGCAATACACCACTATATACCTCAACTTGCTTTAAACCTAGTATTTGCGTGCAGAAAAAAAGAAATCAATTTATTTTGTTTACTTGTTTTATGCTGTTTTCTAAATGTTTTAGTGAAAGGCTTCAAGCTGAGAACTCCAGAGAACTGCAGCCCAGTAACTTCTAGGACCAGAGGCAACACTACGTTTTAACTATGCATTTCAACATACTCAAGGCTCGTCCAACCGCAGGCTCCTTCCCAGCTTTATGCAGCAACAGGTCGATCCTGCTTCGTGGAAGTATGATGATCCTCGATCCCCTTTCAGCTCTGTCTTTTGTGATGAAAACCTGGAACACAGAGAAAGAGAAACAGTAAGATTCTATTTGAAATCATTTTCATACAGATTTCCTCACTTTCACCTCTGACTGCGCTTTCTGCATTAAAGAGCATGCCTAAATTCTATCTTCTCCCATTCTCTGATTAGGAGGTGGTTCTTGTATAGTGCTATGTTTTAATTTTATATGAAGGATCTTAGTTCTGTTTTCTATATTGTGCTAGACAAAGCAAAGACAAAACAGAAAAAAAGCAAGAATTGCAAAAGTCATTACAATCTGCTGTAATTTCACTTGGTCAGTGTCATGTTTTGGGCCAGGTCGGCCAAGGACGAGAGAGATAAAGAGTTATGAGTTTAGAAAAAAACTAAACTACTTAAATGAAATATCAATACAAAAATACCAAAAGAAATAATGAAATAGATGCACTATATACAAACATAAAGGTAATGGGCACCGGGAGATGAAGGCAGATGGAGCCTGATCTCTCAGCTCCATCTCCCACATTTCTTATTTTCTGCGCTCCTTCAGAAATTCATCTCCCAGAGGATTTGAATGCCCTGCCTCACTATTTGCAAATCTCTACCACACTGCAACTGTTCTGGCTTTCTGAAAGCCCTTAGGTCCTCTAGCCTCTGACAACACACCATGTGGAGCTATTTTCTCTCTCTTGCCTAGTTAAGAAGTTATTGATTGCCACTTGCTCTTTGCAGTGGATGGGTTTCCATCGCCCGCATTTGCATTCCTGTTGTATTGTAGCCTCTACTTCTCTTCCCACTGAGAAGTTATCTGCAGTGTGAGCACTGGTGTGAAGGTCAACATTCTTTGCTGGACGCTGCCTGGATGATTTATTTCCACATCTTCTTAACTAAATCCTCATAGTCCAGAGTTTTTTCAACCCATTGCCAGAAAACCACCATAAACCATTCCTGCAAGTTTTTGGGTTATGTTATTGCTGTTTTGGTCAGTAGCTCCTCCCAGAATGCACACATTTGTTTCAAATGCTTGTTAACAATCAACGCCTCTGGAGATCACCTGAGTTTGGCATGAGCTTAAAGATAAAGTAATTCAAAATATTCTCTTGCCCTAGAGTTTAGCAGAATTCCCTTTTTAGTACTTCCAGCCTGCATCATTAAAGCTGTTGAATAAAACTATTCATTCTGACCAGCTCAAAGCCAAACAATCTGACACCTCTTTAGATCACTAAATTTTTCTGAACAAGCTGGTAGAAGAGGAAATCCTAGGGATGGAGACCTTGGGCCCTCCATGAAGCTAAGTTTTGAGACTTTCTTCTGTTCCAGCCTGAATTTATCTATCTTTAAAATTATCTTGACCCTTTGTTAAAGACTGTCTAAAATAGCCTTCTTTCATTTAATGTAAGGTGATGAGCTGGTTTCAAATTTAAAGGGCTATTAATCTATAAGTTAAAGTGCAACAAAGGATATCAGTGCAATTTTTTTTTTAAAGCTTTGCAATATAAGGCCTGTATCTTACAGTTTAGCTGTCGGCAGTTACACGGGCAGCAGTTAGTGCATTAACTTCCTTAAAACAGAATTTCAACAATGTTTTATTACTTTCGGCAGACACACTGAATTGATTAAATTCACAAGCTACAGAAATGGTTTCTGACAGCTAGTAGCTATACAAGGACAAAAGCTTGTTAGGAATGAACTCGAAAGCAATACAAACTGATAGCAAAAGGCCTTTTGCTAATCTAGAGAAGAGTGACTTGAGATTTCTCTCCTTTAGAAAGCAAGGATAAGCTGACAGAATTTTTCTTATTAAAGGAGCCGCCTGCCTTTCAGGATTTGGTAGTTTGACCAGTGTGTAACAGATTTGAATCTGTAAGTTAGTTAAAGATTCCACAAGAACACACAAACAATCACTTTGTTTATTGATAAGTTCCAGGAGAAATCAGAGCAGGCTTCATTTTCATTTCTCAGTTATTGCTGAGATACTGTGGAAATCTAAATAAAGTATAGATCACACACTGTTACTAAACTACTGTCAGATGGTGACCATGAACTGGAAAAGAGCCACCTCGTAACATATAAACAAATCAAAATTCTCACAATGACTGGAAGAGATTGAACTCGGGAGAAAAGAGCAAGTTAATTGTTTATATAAAATTGGCATTCTTGTGTCAGTCCAAGAGGGACTGAAGGACTATGCATAATGATCTGCCAAAGCTACACATGCACCATCAATCAATTATGCTTCAGAATGCTCATGCACAGCCTGGTGTGCAAAACAGCACATTTAAGTCAACAAGAATTCATCTCAAGTGAAAAAAAAAGACTAAATTTTAAAAATCACTCTAAAGCAATGTTTCAAATTATTTTTCTCCCATATGTCATCTCCTACAATCAAACACCTCCTTGTCATTTGATTTAAACAGGTAAGTGGCTTTGTAGTCTTTGATGTAACGAAGTCAAACAACTTTCAAAGTGCAGTGATCCTGGTTACTATTTTTTTTTCAGCTATGTATGGCTTTGTTTTCATGGAAAGAGCTTTGATGAGCATAAAGGTTACATAAACCATGTGATTAACATTCTCATGAAATACTTTATGTATCATTTCTACAGCAAGTACTTAGAAATGCTGGGTTCAGCATATACCATAATTGCCATTACCACTTTCACGGAGCTTTTCCCCCAAAGACATACACAGAGAACAGTTTTATCTTGTATAAACCTAATAGGCAAAAATTAGGTGGTGAAAGATAGAAATCCCATGAAAATCCACTGGGTGAGCTAACAGCATAGTGCAAAACAAAAGCTATATTTAAAGCAAGGTAAAAAACAATAGTAAAAAAAAAAGTAGTCAGCAAACCTGCTTTTTCTTCTCATTAGTCATTTCAAAAATAGTAACACTCAGGTAAAATGGTTTAGAAACTTTCAAACTTCTATGATTCCACTTTAAAGTCAAAAACCACCCAAACACATACATACATAGATTTGGGATTTTCCCCCCCTCTCCTCACATCATACACTTTGGAAGAAAAATACTGTAATATTGTACTAAATTTTTAAAAAATAAGATAAAATTTACAGTAAGTGAATCTTAAAGAGTTCTCTGTTGTGCTGCATGTATACTGAAGCACAGCCCACACCATCCCCAAGCGCTGGACTCCCAGGAAAGTGCAAATTCAGCATCAAATCCAACCTCAAAACTCAAATTCATGTCCACTCTGAGAACACTTACAAGGTACATTTTTCTCTCTTTAAACAGCGATTGGAACTCAGAACAAATCTCAAATTCATGAAGGGGAAAAAACTGTTTGCTTTTCAGTAGGAAAAAAATATGCAGTATATAGTGCTACGGAATTAGAGATCTGGCTTCTGAAAGTTGAGGACATGAGATTACGATGGACAAGGACATTCTCTTTAATATTTTCCTCAACCTGTATCACCTGTATCGACCTCAACACATCATTTTCTACATATAGCCCTGAGAGAAAGCTGACCTCAGAGTTCCCTGAGGCAGGCCCACAGGACAGACCACGGCTGGATCACTGAGTAGGAAGGTTGTTCTCTCAGGATTTGTGTTGATGGCTGTGGAGCTGGTTTTAATCCCAAGGGCTGTGTGCAACATTTATTTCAGTATTATTTTAACAGTATGACTGAGGAGATTCAAAAAAACCCATACTAAGTAGGGATAAATAATGAGGTGAAATGTACTTGATTGACAATGAGTGAAAGAAATTCTGTACCATTTAAAATGCAGTAAGCATTGCAAAATGCTCAAAATGCACATAGAATATATTTAAAGGAACAAAAAGAAGACAAATAGAATGGAAATTCTGGTATCAGCAGTGGGATTTTTCTGTAGTTCATTTAGCATAATGGGGCAGATCAGAACACTCAAACCAGATAAAAATATCAACATAATTTTACCTACAATTCAGCATAATTTCAGCCAAGAAGCTTTACTTTGCCTGTCAAGGGAATATGGACATGTCAAATGCAGAAGCAAAACACCGTAAGTGCACTGTAACCCAACAGCCAGATCAGATTTGATTTGATTTTTTTTCCAACTTTTAAATTATTTTTTTTTTTTATTTCATGTATTACAGGCTTCCGGGTGTGTATTGCTAAACTATCCCACTTTGCAACCTCAAAATGATGACTCAGTGTTGAAAATTTTAATTTCTTCTGCAAATTCAGAATAAGAAGGAATTTGTAGAAAAAAATACTGTTTTCATAAAAGCAAACTGTTCACTTCGTAGACACAAATGCTTCCTTGCTAGAATATAAGCGTATTACAATTTTTAAATAATGTCACTATCCTGAAATCGTGTTACAATTTCCCACTATGGAGCTAAGACCCAAGTAATTTAGTATCACCTTTAAATGAAGATGATTATTGTTCACAGCGATCTGATGGACACTGAAGCCTCAGTTAATGAACAGCAGTATTCCAAAACCTCAGTACTAAAGAACAGGAAAAATTTTTTGCATCTTGCAGGAATGGCAATGCAATTTCTTGCTTTTTGTTTTATCTGTGCACCATTCCTCATTCCTTCATCCAGCAGAAAAGTACAAGCAAACTCATCACACTTTTCCACCTTCTTATCAGCTCAGCTCATTCTGTTGTTAAGCAGAAATAGAATTTCTGGTTTTATTATGGGTGAAGCACCAGACCCAGGGGCACCTCATGCCTGGCTCTGCCTAGAAAAGTCCTCAGAAATTCCCCCACTATCGCCAAGCCAGAGGAGTCCTTCAACAAGTCCAAGCCTTTGCTCTCAGAGACATCCACATCCACAGGCTGTCCCTTAAAACCTGTAAAACCTCTGGTTTTGAGTCCAACCCGTAGGCACACTATGGAGAGACCAGTGACATAGCCATGGGTATTGTTGCTAGCTGGGTAGCACCCAGCTGTAATCTGCATTCTTCCAAAAATGAATGTATCTCAAAAGCACAGTCTTTCAAAAAGGGAAACAATCCCTGAATGACTTTGAGGAAACAGGTCTATGAGAAAAATATAACTTTGAGCTCTAGTCATCATTTTTCCCAATTCATTTTGCAATCTTTATTTCGCCAACAAACACTACCTTTTTTAAGATTAAAATGGGGAGAACAGTTCTTCCCAGACCAGTAAAACTTGCTCTAAGCACACAATGACAAAGGCTGGTTATTTGTATCTGGTCGAAATGAGACAAATTAAAAGCCAGGAGTAACAATGCCATTTTGCCCAGACCTTGCTATTTTCTTCAAATTGAAGTGAAAGGTCAGTGATGAAAGATGTCTTAAAAATTCATGAACTAACTGGCAAGTGTCCTTGTAGTGAAACCCTTGAGAAGACAAGCAGCAGGGAAAGTGAATTAGCTCAGGAGTCCTTTCTTTGGGCTGGCTCTTACTTGATTTCTTGAGGTTCCAAATTAGACCGAGGTCATATAGATCAAGAATCTCATCGCTGATACTAAAATCTACTCACCACATTATGTAAAAATATAAACCCATTCAGTCAAACCAGAGGTACTGCCCAGAGAAATTGAAGTTAAAAAAACCCAACAAAATAACTACAGTTCTGTATTTGAATCATGCAGGATGAAGACGGGTGTGCCCCTACAGTAACTCTCCACACCAGGATATCTTTCCCCACACTGTTTCATAGCAAATAATAACAATAGTTAAAAGATTATCTAAACTGTAAAATACTGGTGGCCTCCTGAATCCTGTCACCAGATCCCAGCTGAGGTTACAGCACTATAAAGCGTCTCAGGTAGTGGTTAATAATGAGATGTTACGCATTCATGCTTGAAATTGGGGGTCATTTTTGATTAACCATCTTGCAGAGGAAATAAGGCATGGCATTTTCATAGCGAGTCTGTAGTGTAATATGAAAGTGCATAAAAACTAAACTTGTTAGAGGTGATAGATATAACTAACAGGAAGTGACAGGGAAAAACCAGTTCAGCTAAAGTGAGAGGTAACGGAATGCTGTATAAAATTCACAAAGGATACTCCATGCAGAGATGTGAGCTAAGTCTTTTGTAGGACGCTAGTTCAGTTAAGTTTCCATGTTCAGAAGAGTTCTAGAAACAGAATTTTTGTTTGGTTGGGTTTTTTGCAGCTACCAGAAGGTCCACATTTAAAAACACAAAAATTTTAAAAGATGCTATATACACAGAAGTCCAGAGAATTTTTTTATGGGTAGTGTTGGTTCTTCAACTTCTGCACTTTTTTTCCCCAGAAACATTTTGAGAGAAAGAAAGGTTTTATCATTAACGTATAAAACCCCAGATGCCTTCCAGTCTCATTTCATGACATTATTTGAAATTCCTGAATGAACCAAACAAATCAATGCGTTTCTTGGGGGAAAATACTTATTTTCTTCTACCTTCTCTCTACCCTGATCAGCAAATATTGCCACTGATCATGTCTTCTTGCACATGGAATGTTCATCAGTTAGAACCTGGTGGCAGCACTACAGACCAAAACCAGATACATCCTCTGACATAACTCAATATTCCTATTATGAAGGAGAATATTGGGGTTTGGTCTGAAAAAAAAAATACAGAAACTTCAGCATTTAAGATCAATAAAGACTGATCAAAAGGTTGGCACAATTTTCTGTTGTAATGCAGCTCACTGATCATGGAAGATCAACAAAAGATATTAAAGAAAACAACTTCATTCAGATTTTGGAGTAAGAATGTTATTCCTTCCACCTCTACTGAAATACAGATAAACGAAGTAATCAAAGGCATCCTTCACTATTGCACAGTCAAAACATTTACAATTCAAGCTACAAGACACAAAAAAAATTACCAAAAAATAATAAATTATGCTTGTGTTTTAGACTCTTGAGGTGTCGAACGCTGTTTTTTTCCTGCAGCCATAAGAAAGGGAGTGCACTCTCTTAAAAAAGGGAAAACAAAAGGGAGGAACAAAGCAAAAAAATAGTTCAACCCAAGATTCTTACCTCTCACAAGACGATGAGGTAAAGGACTATGTAAGAGACAAGAAATACACTAGTACTATCAACATCAGCGATATTGGTCACTCTAATAAGGCCGAGCAAAAGCCGCCTTCATTGCTGGAGTGCACCAGTATAAAGAGATAGAAGATCTCTCCAATGCTAACACAGCCGACACATTTAATAGGAATTACCTGATATATAACACTAAGTTGTATTTCTTTGAAATAGTGTGAAGTCAATCAAATGCTGTGTTCCCTGCCTTTTCTGAGCGATGCAAACACATTGCCTATAGGTACACCGTGGGGAAGGCAAACTCCTCAGCACCCACCCTGACCTCTGCCAGGTGCTGGCCGTACCTGATCCTCCTGCTTCTAAGTCAGCCAGGTACTTACTGTGCCCTTCAGGGGAGGGAAACTGCAGCCCGTTGGGGTTTGTAGGTGATGAGGAGCATCAGACGTGCTAACAAACCATACTCAGGAAGGAGGACTGAGCCCAGGAATGGATAATCAGAGATCAGAACACACATGTAAAAAATTATCTAAATGCTTGTTTTAAGAACCCTTGGCAAGACACATCCATTGTGCTATTGACTCTGAATCAGTCCTGAACCTCCGTATGTTTAACTATGGCTAAGAAAGAATCTGCCAAGACCAAGATTTATACAAATCTGCAACTACAAGCTGTGACAGACCATAAAAGATAATTACTAGTATTTGGCAGATTAATTTTAGCTGTCTTCATTCTGTGCCTATGGTATATTTTATAGAATTAATCTTTCATACAGTTTGATGTCTGTACAGTATTACCATTGTGTCATGGCTGTTAAACTTCTTCAATGAACAGCACAAGTCCTGCCAGAGCTGGGGGGCAATACAATCAACTCCATCATGTCTGATCCAAAGGCGAAATATAGACAACAACAAGATGACCTTTTGAAGACAATATTTCACGTTTTTTGGATTCTAATCTTTAGACTGCATCTGGTTTCTTGTACTAGAAACTTCTAAATGAGGATGGCACAGAATTGTGAGGCTCTGAATTCCCATCCCCTCAGCAACTTGCACAGGCAGACTGTGATGGATGCAAGAACTTCAGAAAGGAAAAACTGTCATTTTCTTTACACTGCTGTGTTTAGGAATTTGATAAAGTCAAAAGACCAGATTTTAACAATCACATCTACCAAATGAAATGACCTGCATCCCATGAACAAGTAAGTTTAAACGTATCACGAAAATACATTTGATTTTTATTTCATTGCTCACTATTGTCTTAAAGCAAAATGGCCCATAAGTGAGAACTGGAGATCTGCAAGTGTGCTGCCTCTTATTGTTAGCACACCTTTGTTCACAAAACGTCACAAATGTTATTTTTAAAAATACCTATTACTTTATAAAACACAGATGGCTTGAGATAGCTCAAAGAAGATTATATCTGACTGACTTTATGCTTTACAGTTTCTAATTGCTTCGGCTCTCCCTAGTCCATCTTGGCTGAATAATATCATTTAAATATTTTAGGTAGTTTTCTTTAACAGGCTTTTAGACTTAATGTTTCTGCCTTGCTTCAGGACAACATCTTTTAATTGCTTTAAATTATCAGTGATGTCTCCAGCATTTTCACTGAACATGGATTGATTTCAATTAACTTTCTCACGCTTTAGCATAAAAGCAGTCTTATTCAATTTGCCCTAATTAGATCACACAACCTCTTGAAGCTAAAGCAATGACAGTCATTAAAAGGCTGTACAAAGAGAGAAGAGTGAGAATCAAGGTTGTTTACTGCATCGTTAGTCCTTTTGTAATTTTGAAGCTCCAAGGAGAATCTGTCCCTGTGACCCTATGAAGGTTTTTAAATCACATCCAGAATTTGGGACTTGAGGAATTTTACAAGAGCAAATTTTATGTCAAAATTATTGCTGTATTGACAAAGACCAAGCTTTGCACCGCTGCCAGTAATACACCTGCAGCATTGTCAGCAACACAACACGCTGCCTCCCCATCCTTCAACGCATTGAGAGCAGTATTATCAGTGATTTAATGGATTGGTACATAAAGAAGATAGAAGTAAGGAACCTCTAATGCTATGTGGCTGAAGTCTTCCTTCAGTTTATATTGCCTTGGAAATTTTATTTTTCCTTTACTGCAGGCTACACACAAACCAGGACTGACAAAAGACAGCTTATCTCTAGGCAGGAACCTTTGCCAGTGACTGGAGTTAACAGGCATGAGGCAGAAAATGGTCCACTGGCTGTAAGCCAGCTGCTCTGCAAACCAACACAACAGAAATCTTAGAAATGTTCTTGCAATGAAAAAAGCAAACAAGTTTGGACAGGGAAAAAAGAAGAGGAGGAAATAAAGGCCTCTATTAAACAGGATCATGAGATCACACAGAGTCATTAAGTCTGGTACTCAGCTATCAACAGAATTAGCTAAGAACTGCTGGTCTACAAATATCCTCAAGAAAATCACTGCATTTCTCTCACATTTCAAAACCTGCAAACACCCCAGAACACTAAACAAATCTACTATGTCTAATAAAAAAGGCCAAAAGATGCAGAAAAAGAAAAGCAGACCTGAAGAGAGAGAGGAATAGAGTAAGCACTCTCAGTGTCCTTTCAGTTTGCAGTAGTAATAGAAAAATACTGACACATGCAAAAGATGATGAGTTACACTCCAAGTCACAAGCATACAAAGGTAGATGAAATATTGCGTATCAATTTTCCAACATGAATTAAGCCCAGGTACTTTGGTACTATATTTGAGTAAGTAGGAGCAAATATTTACTATTTACCCAAAACAGCCTGTTATCAAATTTAATTTTTCTAGTGAAGGTCTTTGTTAGAGTGCTGGCACCCCAGGAACCTGCCAGAACAAAGTTATGGATTACTACGTAGCAAAGCAGCTCTGGCAGCTTGTGATATTTCAAGTGAAATCAGAGTTGCTGGTTACTTTTTCTAGATGACACTGCTTCCACGAGCATGGTTGGTGAGCACATCTGCTGTGTGGGTCGGAGGCTGGCTAACACTCTGTGGTACAGAAAAATACAGCACTGTCTCTTGACTCCCACCTAGGGACAAGCATTTCTGTACTCACAAACAGCGAATGTTAGATCCAACGTGAAATCTTTTCTCTTTTGGTTAATGGGATTGGTCAGTGGAGGAGTAACAAGGAGTAACCAGAATCTGGCAGGAAATTTCAGACAGGTATTTTAATCCATTTTAGAAAAGTTGCATTGATACAGTAGACTTATTTAGGAAAAAAAACAGGCAAAATCTTATTCAGGATTAAAAAAATTAACAGAGCACATTATACCTGCAACAGCATGTGGAGAAGAAACATCACTAACAGGTTCTGGTACTTCTGTAAATGTGACAGTGTCCAAATGCACGTAGCTCATTGGGAAGTAGAGTTTCTAGTTTCTCTAAAATATTCCAGTAAGTCACTTGGCCACTGGCTAAGGTACAAAGAGTTGAAATAATCTACTACTTCTACTGGGGTGGTAGGTGACAGACCACCTTAATTGTTTTCACCACCAAATCACCGGAAGCAGATAGGAAAACAATTCCTTAAGTTTGCACTGGCCATAAAGACTAGTATAATAAACTTAGATGGACAGCATTCTACTTGTAAACCCAAAAGTTTTAAAAGTATTTCAAATACGTATTAGAATCACAGAGGATTTCTTCTCTCTCTGTTTAATGAGGTACAGGAACAGAAAGAGTACATGTATCAGGTGACATCAGCAGCACAAACATTAGTCCAGTAGGAAAAAAATAAATGCAGCTCCTTCATTAAATCTTAAGTACCAGGAGTTAAGTTAAAGCATATCATATTTCTCAAGCTACTCTTGGAAACATAATAAGCTTTGTGATCCCCTACATATTTGCAAGCACACAAGGATAGCGAGGATGCTACATTATCAATATTACAACATGAATAAATTCAATAAACTCAATACACCGGGTAACTCAGACACCTGGTGACTGCTTGTTGCCTCCCAACCTTCAGTCGTATTCAGGTAGCTCATTTTCAAAGATTTATCACTCAAAATTTCTGTGTGTAACAATGTAGAATGAATGATTATTTCAGGACCAGGTGGAATTAGTAATTTCTTACATCAGCAACATTTCTATTTCCCTCTGGTCTTGATGCTCCATGGTTATTTAACTTTACTCTTCAACTCTCTCAGAGACACACTCTTCTTCATAGAGAAGAAAAAAATATGGTATTCACTACTGGTTTCCCAGCCCATTTAGGACATTTCCCTACCAGTAATTCAATTTTTTTCCTTCAGATGACCAAATTAAGTTTGGCATGTGATAATAATCTGGGCATACTGGTGTCTGCGTTTCAGTGGCCTGTAAAGGACTTTCAACAGACAGCACGAGGTGAAAAAACTGCCCATTCCCAAAAGGTTTTCCAGCCTGAGATACAGTAAAATACTGCAGGGTGGATTAAACAATGACCTAACAGGGAACTGGGAAGAACACCACGATAGTCAAGCGAGGTTATTCAGATGCACAGAGAGCTTTAGCTACGGCTTTTCAACTGCCTGACTGCTGTCAGCTGCAGGTGTCCCTTAGATGTATTTATTTGCTGTACACCATGGATTTCTGCAACACTTCCTAAGGAGGAAAAGCCCTCACCTACTTCAAGAAGCCCTCCTGCAGGATAGAAAAGAGAACCATTCAGCTATTGATATGTTTTTCACTTATCCTTTGCACTTCATTATCACCCTGCAGAGAAGGAACTTTGCCACATACAGCTGATTCATTAACTTCAAAATCTTCCAGCTACATAACAACACATAAGAAATACGGAAGACCATAGCTGCAAAGAACTGGACACTTACTACTTTCTATACCACACACCCAATTCTATCACATTAAGGAGCCCCAGAAGAATTTACAGGGCTTAGAATATAATTTGAGGTGAAGGCAGGACTCTGGAAGACGTTAATATAAAAGTATGAGGATATTATTCCGTGTGTTCTTGTGTTTCTTACTTGGCTGGATTGGGTACTCGTGTTTGTGGCAGTGGTTATCTTTTAATTACCTTTAGAGCAGTAATCAAAACAAACTGACTTACCTAGTGATCACGAAACAGGGATAGCAGAGGACAATTAATATGATTTCAAAGCAAAACAAGCTACTAACATACCAATGCAACTGTGCACACCAGAACTATTAAATTTAAGACCTGATTCAGTCCCTCTGTAAGTTATATAAAGGGTAACATGGGCACAACCCAATCCCTGGACCTGGTGAATCCAGAGACAAACTCCATAGTTAGTCCATGTTTCTGTACAGGAGTGAGCCAAACTCTGGGAAAAGATCCTTTCCACCACCTGTAAATTTACTGAAGCATAGATGTAGATACAAGCAATGTAGTAGTTAAGTCCTAAGGAAAAGTAAATAAAATATACTATATATAGTCTCTGCTCAATGACTTGGCAAATCCCATGCAGGGTGAGAGGACTGTATCCAGTCTTCTATCATTTTCTACCCATGATTTATACCAACCAACCTGGCTTCTAAAATGTAATGGGAAAGTCACAGGAGAAGCCAGAGGATTGGTCTGTGATAGTGTGATTTAAGAAGCAGAAAATAAGAAATGGAAGGTGAAAAGAAACCCACCAAATTGAATGCCTATTCCATATAGCTGTACGTATAGCTTCCAGGCACCCCACTGGGACAGTGAAATTTAAACTTTGTGTTCATGAACACAACAGGCGAGAGAAGTTGTGGACAGGTTGCTGGGAAGACAGGCTTCTTTCTCCCTTAAAGACATAAACTTATCTCTCTCAATAGAATATTAGTCTGAGCTATGACTTTTAGTGGAATCTAAAGAGTAGTAGCCTGAAATTTCCTTTCCTTCACAGGCAGGAAATTATCTTGGATGAATCTGCTCAATCTAAGGAAAAGTTGTACTCAGTGCCAACTAATGAAATTTCGCTAGTAAGAAGCAACAGGAGAATTCAAGAGTAAAGATGCTCAAAACCTTCCTCAAATCTCTAAATTTAAATGAAAGTTGCTCTTCATTTACTTTCTCTTCTATGTCATCCAGATCCTACAGTAGTTAATCTGATATTGAGTACTTCGTTTATAACAAACAAATAAGAAAACCCCTCACCTATGTTAAAAACTTTATTAATACAATATTCTTATTCTCTATCAGGAATGGCCAATCTTAGCCATTTTACAAGCTCTTCCTGGTACTGTTTTATTTGAGCCTAAAAAGCTATGTTGAGTTTCAATTACAAAGAGAACTTAGGTTTTTTCATAATAAAAATGATACAAAATTTGTCTGTTGCCACATACTTTTTCACCAGAAATGTTAGTTTTGACATGCTTTATGCACAGCCTACAAAAAACCACAAACGGATTGTCTCATTACTACAAAATATTATCAATTATTACTCTCACTCGTAGCCTTTCCTCTTTTTCATTCTAAACAACTCACGCTGCTAATTATAGAAAAAGGTAAAAGCACTCTACCAGCATGGATCACACCAAAGTTTTGTGCCAAAAAAGCAGTAAATTATGTGTTTCAACAACAAATGCAGCACAGATTATATCATATGCTATAATGTATTACATCATGAGACTCTATTAAGATGCTTCTATATGGTAAAATGCCTCATGCTACTGGCATTGAAGTTTCAGCACTATTGCTGGACTCACAGTTTCAGTGAACTTGTATTAAGGTGCTGAAATGCAATAGCAAAGAGTGTCACCAGCAAATCAGCCTACATCTTTGTATCTGAGCTTGCTAACAAGCTCCAAGAAACCTATATAGAGAAATTTCAAGCAATTTGCTTGAATCTATGGAACTTGAGGGTCGAAAAATCTTCTCTCCCTGTAGATATATTCTACTGAAATTTCTGTTCTCTATCTCACATCCAGTTTTACTGAGAGGATTTCACATTTGTGCTTTAACCATTTCCTTTTGGGAAAAAATATAACATCCTATCCTGGCTATTTCATAAAGTATCATTTGATACTGTATTTCTCCATGAATTATTGAAACCAATAAAAAGACACATGAACAACTGCACTCTGCTGAATAATTTTCCAAATATTTTTCAACACATTACTAAAAGGATGGAACTTTCAAAATGGTAAGGAAAAGAGAGAACACTAAAAATACTTTTCTTCCATCTTTCATCCTATCCTATTTTCGATCTATTTATCTTTATGTATTTTAATGTCTTTCTTATGTCTACTGCATCATAATATAGACAGATGTGCTTACAAAACAGCTGGAGTAGTTAAAGACACAAAGTTAGTCTCTTGGTTCTGACCTGGTAACAGCATGTATGAGCAACCCCAATCCACTCCAGAGCAAAACAAACAGCTGAACTTAAAAACAGATGAAGGGTGGCAACCCCTTTAACCACTACAAATTGTTCCTCAAATGAGGACCCGATTACATCTTAGTTGATTCAGCAAGTACTTCTTACATCTGATTCTAATCACTCATTGCAAACGATAAGGCAAACAAAATTACTTCCCAACTGCATCACTTCCATCATTCCAATTCCTTCTTTTGGGGGTGTCATTCTGCTGAACAGCTGAATTAAAAACATTGTTGAAGTTTATTCAAGACATCTCATGCCAGCAACCTTAGCAGCCAGATGAACTCAGATGCTTATAAAGCAAAATAGGAATTTTCCCATTTGCACATGTTGGGTTATAAACCCAAGCTTTATTTTTAAACTATTAGTATATATTGGGTGTATGTATTATTTTTACTGTACATTTGTCTTATGAAAGGCGCTTCTGAACTCTTTACAGTGCCCGACAGTCTCATTCAACATCATCTTGTTCCTTTAGGCACTTCAAACATATTTTATTTATCCTAACCTCCAGCACTTTCCTTTTCATTCTCCACCTTTATATTTCTTATCAGGTGCTTTTACACTTACCCGACTTTATTCTTTAATCTTTCTACCTTTGGTCCGGATATTTTACACCTTACAGATGTCTCTTTCTGACCCTTTATTTTTCATCTACATTGGATCATTTTTTTCTGTCATAGTATATTCTCTGCTAGATGAAATACCTTCATTTATCTTTCAACACTTTCCATTTCCTTTCAATGTCTTCCTTACATTGATTTTTCTCACCTTCTACTAAAATAAGATCAGATGAAATTCAACCATCCTTTCATTCCATTTTGTCTCATTTCAGTCCAAATGGTAAAGTTAACATAATTATGGTAAGTAATATTTGGAATTTACCTAGTGCATTATCATCAACGACATCCTCTTCATCCTCACCATTTCAGATTGTTTCTTTCTAAATCAAAGACATAAAAAATCTCAATAAATCTCCATTCTTGTGTAGCAGATTACTTCTGTTAATGATCAGCACAAAAATGTTGATAAAACTAAACACAGAGTCAGTCATATTTATGTGCCCTGACAGCCACTAGCAGGTAAATAAACAGTTAAATACAAAAACTAGAAGACGGTTTTGTAGAAGTTTGCACAAGATTGTTAGGAGGACAGTTTTAAGTTTCCTTAAAATAAATGCCTCTGGATTAACCATGGGGAAGCTGTGTTTAAGAAGTTCTGTTCTAATGGACCAGAGAAATCCTTGGTTAATTTATCTACCTGTGTTGAAAACCTTTGCCTCCATACACACACCTGAAAGAGTTAGGCATGTTTCAATAGAGGAGGATCCAGTCTAGATCACAAGTAGCTCCTTCTGCTCCTCCACTCGTACTCTTTCCCACCCTGGTTTGGGAGGCACAGCAGGAAGCACAAGGTCTAAGCTTTCTCCTTTAATGTTGTAAGGACAGTGTCTTTCTCCATTGACTCTTGGAAACTATCACAGAGAAACAGCTGGAGCTGTGTGAATGCAGGTACTGTAATAAGAATTAAATAAAAGGAACAATCAGCTGAAGCAGATGTTCAACAGCAAGCTAGGGCCAGGAGGAATTCTGAAAACAAACTATTGAAATATCATGTGCTATTGTTCAGGATTTTTTTTAAAGGAGGCTTAAAGCTGTGCTACAACCCAGCACTTAAATGTCTCTTCTATCTTCCTACTGAGAGTAAATAGAAAACGTATCTTGTGGTCCGCACTTCAGGCACTTTATGACAAAATAAACAAACAAAGGAAACTCCACCCATTGGACACACCAAATAGACCAAATGGGGAGAGGGTACTTTTTTTTCATCAATATGATATAGAAGAATATATTTCGAGGACAGCATTTCTCAAAGAAGAAATCATCCTGCATTCCAGTGGATGTTGTACGTGACAAGATGGTTTACTGTACTTTACAAATCTTTATTCATTTTTGCTAGTGTTCCTCTCGTCAGAGCTCATTACTTTTGTTTTCTGGAAAAGTGACAATATGGCAGCAGACTATGAAGCCTCTCTGAGGATAATGCTGATGACATGGAAGCAACTGACATGGAACTGCACAGCAAAATCACAAAGATTTGAGATGGGAAAAAAAATTATCAAGATGCTTCCTAGAGGGTGCTCAGCACACCTTAAGATTTTGGATTTACAGTATTTCCAGTTTTTGTTAATTTTGAGCCAACACTGACAATTCATCAACTTCAGTGGAAACAGAAGCGCGATCCATAGGGAAACTGAGATACACTTTCAGTAAAATTTCACGAGCATTGTTCAATTCTGCACCCACTGACATATTAAAAAGTTAAGCCATGTTGGAACAGATGTTTTACCTTCAACATTAAAGTATTATGCTTATACTTTTCATTTTATCAATACATTATCACCATCATGTTATCACTGTGTTATTCAGTCACCCAGTTTGACTTGAACCTTGGGGAAATCTTGCTTTACTGTGAGGTTTTCTTTATTCTAAATAATTTCCTGTTATCAGCAACGTTCACCAAACCATCCACCAAATCAATAATAAAAATACTGAAGAATGTCAGGCCTGATGCTGTCACTTTAGGGCAGCCACAACTAACTGCTTTCCACTCTCAGAAAATTATCTGCAGTTTCCAGGGAAGTGTGTCTTTTAAAGCAGGTTTGTCTGGCTGGTATGACATACTGAGATAACTCAATGCAAGCCACATAATTACATCATGTAACTCTATCATTTGACATGGCTGATGCAACCTAACATAAAATATCACAGTATAAAGTGTCGGCTGTAAAATTTAAACATTGCTTTTTTTATTATTTTATTTCCAAAAAAAATGGGAGAAGAAAAAAGCCTCCACAATCTTTATTTTTTTTCAATCCTAGTCTTTGAAGAAAGAAAAAAAAAGAAACAAAATAATATAGCTTGTCTCCAGTATTGATTCTTATACATGTAACTAACACACTGAATTGACAGTGTCTTCACTAGAACCTGAATCTAAAAGCTTCTTGGCAAACAGTCCGTTGTCACGATCAGAGTCCTGTCCAGAGCTCAACAAACTGTCAGGACTACAGCAAGAAAAACAGCAGATGACTTCTCCTTCACCCGATTAAACCTGTGTACGTACTGCTGTACCTACAGACAAGGCTTCCACCTTGTAGTGAAATGCATCTGCAATTCCACATGCAACTCCCTTCTTAAAATACACATTAATAAAATTGCAGTGCTAAAGAAACAAGACATTTTGATAGATATATTTACTTGAATCACTGTAAAATTAGTAATGATATTCTGATGCAATTAATGCCAGGTTGCTTTTCTCTTTCCTGCAGTTTCCTGCCTACTAACGAGAGAGTAAGAACCAAAAGACAGATTTTATATATTATGGCCCATCTACAGTTCTCCTTTCTAAAGTCCCTTCTGGTTTGCAATAATGCAAGATTATTCTTGCACTAAGATCAAAAGATTAAAAAAAAATAAAAAAATAGGAGCTAGGTTTTTTTCAGTTATTTACAAAACAGTGACATCAGCATTCAGAGGAGAAACTAATTTCATGGACGTAAGGTATGCTGTCACTAGGTGTAGAAAGGTGGTACGGGAGTGAAGCTGAGATTGATACGAGATGAAACAATGAAATTAGATCACAAAGAGTAATTTATAATAATAACCACACTCAGCTGAATGTGAACTATGAGTTGACATGGACATTCCCAAATGGGCAGATGGCAAATTTGATTGACTGCTACAGTTAGTTGTCAAGGCAGACTAATTTGGGTTATCACAACTGAGAAGGAAGAGCTGAACACCACCAGCAAGATGACACACAAGACAAAGTATGTGTATAATATATATGGAAGTATTATATCAAGGTAAGGATTCTAGGGAAATAGCAAATAAGGAAAGATGGAGAGGTGGAAATCTGTGTGTAGAATTGGAGATATACTTGAGCAACAGGTAACCAAAGGCCTATGGAAATGCCTCAGCAGCTTAAACAGATCATGCCTCCTAAAGGAGCTATTAAATTATTAAAATAGCTCTTCTCTGCTCCCTCCTCTCTTTCAGCTCCCAAATTACTAGGAAGCCCATCACTAGAGTGGGCTGCCAGGCTAGTGGGGACCACAAAAGCCTTTAGAGTCCATGCAGAATAAATACAGGCCACAAGGGCATGGTGTTCTCCCATTTACAGTACATATCCCATTCAGGCAGTTCTTACCTTCTCTGAAATCAGTTTCTGAAGCAAACACAATTACCTGAATGAATGAGCAGCTATAACGCCACACATTGGTGAGTGAATGATCAGACGCCACAAGCATCCCTTCTGCAGGGAGACAACATTTAGAGATTTCAGACTGGCACTTAGAGAAAAGACATTTTATCCTCAACATACATTTTGCACATATTTTAGCCAGCGAGTGGCAAGTACGGATGGGTAGAGGAGTCAATATGATGGGATCAGATCAGCCTGCAGCCACAGGAAAGCACTCTATTTGCATTGCGAAGACAGAGGGTGTGTAAAAACCATGAGCAATGTTCCAGCAAAACAAGACAATCAGATACTGGCACTCAGATACGTGCTGGCCTCTACTGAGCAAGGCAAAATCTGTTATTTTTTATTTTTATCCAGTTTCCAGGAGCAAAAAGCAAGTTCTAAAAACTGGAGCTTGGATGAAAGGACACAATGTTCTGTTTGTCTCTAGGGAAGCAGTCAATTCCATCTGAGATGCCCAGGTAGGCAAGAGATTCTGGACTGGCACAGAAGGTCTGTCAGGCACAGCCAATAATGACGTTTTTGTAATCTTTGACAGGCCAGAAATGTCCATCTAAACAATGATTTTTGGATCCAGCAGCTTTTGGATATACCAGGAGACAAGACACTGTTTCTACAAGTGGAAATGGAGTGGCTCTAAATAACAGCTTGGAGGTAATAGTCAATTAATTATTCCAGCATCTACCTGATGCTGATAGCAGTAGCCATAATTACCACCTAATTGCTATTGTTCCAGATACCAAGCATCAAAAATGTACAAGCAGCCAGTTATTCTACGTATGTGTTATCAGACAACCAGACAGCTATGGAAGCAGCTACAGCATTTTTTCCCAACGATATAACCAGAAAATAATACGGTCCCAGAAAAATGCTGGACACCAGCTGCAGAGGTAGAGTGTGATAAGATGTATCCTCTACAATGCGGGACTAATTAAAGAAAAAGTCATTATTGGGCCCACAGCTGGGACAGATTCTTGTCAAATTCAGTAGGGACTGGAGCAAGTTCAAAAATCACTGAAGCTTGGTGCATTCAATTAGACTCTAAGTTTGAGGTCAAGAATGTCTTAGCAGCGAGAGAAGTAACTTGCTGCAGAAATCCAACTCTGCTCAGCAGAGCATTCACACACAGCAGTTGGGGAGAAACCTGCATGCTTATCTGCATGGCTGGAGATTCCGACTGTCACATACATGACTCTGTACTAAGTTGTAGGGCTTTTTTCCCAAATGCTAAAAATGTTTTGGAAAGCAGAGTGAGAGATCTTGCTAGTAAATATTTTAGCAGAGTAGACCCAGTGGCAGGGTTGAAAGAACAAAATGGTTTAGCCTATTTTCTCATGTTTCATTTAAAAAACATTTAATAAAACAAATATATAACAAAGAATTTTCCAAGGGAAAAGAGTGAAAATCTGTCATGGTAATAAATATTCAAACAGGCGGTCTTTGACGGGATTTATTTTCAGAAGATAGAATAGTTTTCATTAATTCACAAACCATTTTACATTGCATTCTCACTTAATAAATGTTAAATTAAATTGTTTGTGTTCCTAGCTATAATCTAAATTCCAATTATTTTCCATGTAGGCTGTTACGCTTTGCAAAAGGAAAGCAAACTTGAAATACCTCTAATAAACAGAGGCTTAAATTTGGGTTTTTCCTTATTAATATAGGGAAGTGGGTGAGCTGTAGCTAGAAATTACCATTTAAAATTATGTTTTCGAGCTTTAAGAACTTATCCACCCTTGCTTTCGTGATCTTTATTTTATTGTTAACAATCAGAATGTGTTGCACAGTCACTGTTCACCCACTTGACAGGAAGCAACAAGCAAAGCAACTTTCAGAGCTGATACTTACCTCTTTCTCAGAGCATATATTTTTCATTTGCTTTTTGGAATAATCCCTTTCATGTAAAAGGATATTCCTCTCATGGAGGAACAACCATTAATGTCAAGTACATGCAAGTTTATTGTGACGAGGTTTTCAAAACTACGTGATGGCAGCAAACCTTCAAGGGGCTTCAACTATGCTGTGTCTGTACCATTTTTCTTTATTATGACAGAAGGGGTGTACAAACGTGTACTGCACTGTCACAGTTCTCAAGAAGTTTTTTTTCTTCTTTTTTTTTTCTGAATACAGAAACCCTGTTTGTCATTAAAAATGTAAAGACCCTTATGTTTTTGTCAGTTGAGGAAGGAAATGAAAGGGAATGCTTTTGTGGCAACCCGGTGCAGCAAGAGTCTTCCAGTTAAGGAACTGCCAAAATACATGAGATTAAAGCAGATGCAGCTTGACAGAACTTGTCATTAAAAATATATGTGAACAATGCGAGTACACGTCAAAACGCTAAAATGTTTGATAAATGCAACTTAAAAAGTCTCAGAAAGCATGCCAAATAGTCATTTTAAATGTCTTCTAATTGAAAGAGTTTCCTATTGTCTGGAGAAGTAAATAAAAGAAAAGAAAGGAAAGGAAAAGGGGTAGGGTAAAACTCAAGGTTTAGAAAAAGATTTCATGCAAAATTAAGAGAATTTGACTAGTTCTGGTGCAGTGAGGAAACAAAAGAGGAAAGATGGGGAGCCATGCAAATAGCCAGTAAGGTCTCTGATATTGGACGGTTGGAGACGTACCCCATTTCTAAATTATGCTGAGCTGAATCAGGCAAAGATTGAACCTGAATTACATTTTACTCTGATGAAAATTAGGAGAACATGGAAATCATCACAAGTTTCAAAATGCAACAAGAAATTTACCTGGGATCCAGATGTGCTCTGGGATATGCTGCAAATATCTGAGGCACTGACAGGATGAGGGGGACCCATCAGCTTAGATCAATGCAACTGAAGATGCTCAGTTTGCCACAGCTCAGTTACTGGATCTTCTCTCTTAAGAACCCAGGATGACAGCTGAAAAAAAACAGTATCTATGAATGTGACACTGAGACATTCCATGCTCTGCAACTTGTTACTTTTCAGTATAAATTTTGGTTTGAGCAGCATTATCTTTGTTGAGTTACTCCTTATTTATACCAGTAAGACGGCTCAAAAACTAGTGGCATTCCTGGATTTGTCAAGTTTGAGTCTTGTCCAAGCCCTCAAACCAGTAAGATTTGCTTTCCTTAGTAGACTGCTTGAAGTCTGGTTGACCAGAACACCTCATGGAAAGCTCCTGTTGAGGCTGTAACATACCACACTTCTCTGAACAGTGACTGTTAAAAATGACTTGTTTATCTATTTTTAGTAAAGTTACTCTCTGCATGCATTCAAAATCAAATCCAGTGACCTTAGTGACTGCAATTACTTTTTTTTTCTGCCTTTCACTCCAAGAAACAGAGCAGAATTCATGAAGCAGCGAGAGAACTCAGTCTCAAGAAGTCCCTGTTTCATGGAGGTATCACCAGCAGAAACATTCCAGATGTAGGATGTCAGAAAATTAGTTACATCTGCGCAGAACCAAGGAAAGGACTGAGCTGCGAATCAATACTTGAATAACAGAAATCGTATGTTTGAATATTTTCTGGCTGTAAACAGAACTTAGTCCTGCTGACAATGATGCACACACATCAGACATGTCAATTGAGGCTTTGTATATAGAACATCGTTCTCAAAATTGGCCCTTCTTGCAGTATAATATAACTGTATCTTTACTTTTTAGCCTGCAATCACAACCTACTTAGAATTAGACTTTGTATATGTAAGCTTTTTATTATGAATCATTTAATGGTTCCTTTTTAGTGGAAGAACTGTTCGGCAAAGGAAACACAAGAAAGGATTTTAATAAGCAAATTCTGGATTTTCCTAATGGTATTCTGTATTTGCTAATACAAGATAAACATGATTATCATATAGTGTAACTTTTGTTATCAAGCACTATCAAATTAGTGACTCATTTGTAATGTAAATAAGTATTATTAGTTTTAAATATGAAAAATTTACATAGCTAATGGAATGACTGTGAAAACATTGTCTTAGGGCAGTTAAAAGCTATGTTACATTTAGTAAAACTGTGAACATGAATATTTATTCTTGAACAACAGAAAGAATAACCAACTTCTTATGAATATATAAAAGGATAAAGCAAATAGTGAAGAACATTTATAATCAATAATCATTCTGGAATTAATCTGTGTAAAACTGTCCCTTTCAACCTCTGTTTCCAGTACACGTTGAACTTAATGAATTAAGTTCACTTAATTAATCAACCTCACAGTATTTGGCAAAGTGACAGTTCACAAAAACGTACAGCAAACAATCTAAGATTTTTCTAAAGAAAGCAGGTTATGTGAAGGAGTAGATGAAAAATAATGAATTAAAAAAATTCCTAGTCATAAACTTAAAGCTCCTCTCTAACAGGGGAGAAAATCTTCAAGGACAGCAGACATTCTTTACTTCATCAAGGTGCAGAAGGAATGGTGAAGAAAAATATTTCACCGTATTTCGAAGATGCAAGAGCCAAACAAGAGTTTTAGTAACCACCTTTTTACTCTTTTTGGTTCCCCCCACGCCCAGTCTGCAGCCCACTTTTTGTGTTAAAGATGTCTACATTCTTCAGAGCTATACATGATGTCTTGAACATATAATACCAATCTGGTGAAGTAGAGCAACAAAAAAGTAGCTGTCATGGTCTGAGAAGTTCCCATGTATGGTACACTCACAGACTCACAGAATGATACAGGATTGGAAGGGACCTCTGGAGATCAACTCTTTACCAACATCAACACTCACGCTTGAGGAGTGTGCTCAGACCTATGGATAGTAAAGGTATGGCATGTTCAAAGCGCTAACAGGGTTAATTGATCTTTATAAAAAAATACACAGACCAACTCTGGCAAAAAATTCCTGGAAGATAATTTTTTAAGTAGTTATCAAAAGATAACACTCCCAGTAATTAAAACCCTTAATGAAAGTACAGCTGTCTATAGCATGCTTATGTAAATAGCCATGATTTTTACATCCTATTAAAGTATCATTTGATAGGGATGGACAAACTCTTTCCTATTTATTTTTATACACTAATTTCTTTGCAAAGCAACATGCCAGATACCGTACATAGAAATATGTCTCACTCCAATATCTTGGCTTATTAATTGCCAATTTGCACTAAAGGGAATGCAGCACTCTTATCTTTGAATTTTACGTTTCCTTATTTCCTCCATTTCTACTATATCTGAACTATTTTCCTATGTTCAAAGTTGTTTTACATTATTCCTATTTTTTACATATAGTACCAGCTTCATGGTTGCTGAACTATTACGAAAGGGATTCTTACAAAGAAAGCACAAGAAAACCTCACAGATCTACTAGGAACCTTTTCTTTGCAATGCTCAAGTTACTGATACTCAGCTGCCAAACTTTAACTAATTAAATGAAAGTCAGGCACTCAGCAGTTTTGAGAATCTGAACCACTGTGTTGCTTTCTCCCTTATCTTTTGAAATCTGAGATAAACACCATCCATTCTTTCTTCCAGGCAGACTGCAAGGCACAGTTTGTTCACATCTCCAAAATACCTTGAATTCATTAGATGCAAAGAGCTAAAGAATTGCAATTTTAATGCACAGAACACTGTAACGTGGAGAAGAGCAATGCCAGCTTTGTCAAATGTGCTCACATCTTCCACACTACGAGAGAGAAAACAGAGCTCATCTTGATTCTTTTGCCAGTTGAGTTCCCCATCTCCCTAAATAAACAACCAGAAATAGTGCCAGGTGCCTCCAGCCATATATTTTGTGATACGAATGCTGACTTAGGAGGAACAGGACTGAAAGCATTGCCTTACGGTGCTGATAATCCATCAACCATGATCAGATGGCAGTAAGAGCTTTTGGACCAGTAACAAGAGGTTTCTGAGGCACATCGTAAAGACTAGCAGAAAGAAATGCTTTGTGGTTTTGTTTTTTTCCTTGCCAATTCCATGTACCATCAAGTCCTCCAGCATTTTAGAATCAGCAAGTGCAGTGCCAAGTAATGAGAACGCATTATTCCCTGAGTCTCAATTTGCATGGTACAATTAGAATTATTTGACGCCAAAACTGCATGGGTTTCGATCAGATAATGGATTTCAATTAATAGAAAATCGTTAGGAGTCCTCCACAAAGTGAGTTCCTTAGCAAAATAGTTTTCTGCAATCATTTCTCTAGATATTTCAAAGCCACAGAAATCAGTTAAATCATAGTTCTGCACGGCCAGCCCAAGTTCATTTTATACAGAGGTTGCAGGTCTGTAACTGCTGCTATCATCCCTAAGAGCTTTTCTCTCCAGTTCGGTGAGAACAGCACTGGAATTCTCCAGAGGTTACTGTGCTGGGAACAGATCAACCAGTTTTGACACTTTTGAGAAACAGTCCGGTATCAGGCTGAACCTTTTCAAGACTCTAAGATTCACATATGAGATACATTCATGTCTAATCATACAACTTCTACTGAAAGGCCATGCAAGTTAGTTAGATACCTGTCCTGGTTTCCAGCAGGGATGGGGTTGATTCTCCCCTGTCTCTATCCAGCACAGCTATTCCACCCCATGTGTGCCAGGCCCAGGGTCAGCAGGGAGCCAGCCGGGGAGGGGAGAGGCCACAGCCGCGAGTGGGCGTGGTGACGTCACGGCGTAGGCGTATATATGGGCGGGCGGCGCCGGNCCCCCCAGCCGCTGGGGGGGGCGGAGCCAAGGCACTGCCACGTGGCGCTTCTGTTGCCGCCGAGGCTAAACCGTGACAATACCTAAGATCTCTTCCTCCAGTAGCTGAAACTACAGCAACATTCCTGTCTTTAAGAAGAACTCTCCACTTCTGCTGAAGGCTGATGCACCAGTGTAACAAGCTTCACCTTCCAGTTTATACCTCCTCAGCTGGTGTGTGATGATGCCAGGCTGGGGGTAGCACACACAGCATTTCTGTAGACCACTCGAGGCTTGAAACTCATGAGTAAGTTAAAAATTCCTGCTGGGGACTGACCCCAGCCACCCAAGTGTAAGAGCTGTCCCTTGTCAGGACAACAGCTCTCTACTACGCGCTCAGAAATACTGTATATAGATAATTAGGAGCTCCTCTGAAAGTCCTAATTTACAGCAGTCTCATCACCTTACTAACAACTACAAACAAAAATTCTGTACGTTTCTGTGGATCAAAAATCATGACTTTTAAAACTATTTACCATTTGTCTAATTACCATTTCAGGACTATATGTCGAGCATAATCTAGAAGACCGGGTGCTCATTTCTACAATGTTTGTCTCTGCTGGTAACTGTAATGCTTGCAGGGTCTGCAATTTTGGTGCGGAGAAGGAGGGAGGAAGAAAAAAAGAAGGGGAAAAAAAAAGAAAGAAAAGAAGTTAGCCCTCCACAGCACTTCAATAGTTCAAAATCACTCTCGTGTAATGACTTCTGTCACGTATCCATAAGGCTACAATGAATTGAGGGTAATGATAACACACTGCAAAAATTAAGTGTTTCTCCTGAAAAAGCCAAAACCTGAAAATATTTATGCACAATCAGCATATATCCTTCACGTTCCTCATAAATAACAGAACTACTGCAAGACCTTCCCTAAACTAAAAACACAGCAGACAACTTCCATTATAAAGCCCTAAAATCTAAGCAGTAGAGCTGAAACCTTTACTAGAAAAGAACCACAAAGATAAATGGAAATATAAAGAGTATAGATCTGTGCTGCCCCTGTTTGACCTTAAGGCATCACTCCTGCTCCTTCAGGGAAGAGCACAGAGTAGTACAGAAATAAAAAGTAAAAGCTGCCTGACTTTAAACTCACCTTAAGAAGACTGTCTTGTCTATGACAAAGTCCCTTTTCTGCATATTATATTATGTGAGACAATTCCAGTTGGATTTATCCGTGTATTTTTAAAATTTTGCTTCAGGCTGCAACTTGGCACACTCGATCTCAGCGCAACAGCAACTTCTAAAAAACAATCCAGAAGGTGAGGGAAGGCTGAAGCCTTAACCTTCAAGACTGCAGAGAAGCAGTATATTTAAAGCAATGCAGAATAGGTACAAATCCTCGTTTTCCCTAAGTGCTACAGAATACCTCTTGAAATCTGAACAGGACATCATACATGTGAAAATAAACACTATTTCTTACAGTCTTAATATAGTTTTCATGGTTATTACCAGTATCTAATGTCACACAGATTAAAAGGTGAACTGAAAGAAATGCTGCAAAATCCTACTTTACTCAAAGCACTGTTTGCTGTACTCAGGAGGGATTAAAAACAGTTTGTGTTATATAGATTGCTGTGAAGCTATGGGTAAGAAAAAAGATAATCAAACTTTCCAGCCAGACATTTTTGGTTAATGCAACTGTCTAAAATGGTTGAATCCTTAGTTCAGTGGGGGTCCGAGTGCTTGGAAACTGAGCAGAATGCAGAAGGAGACTATGAAAAAGTTTTTTTAAATAGATGAAAAGCCTGCTGAAGCTTTGTGCCATGAGCACTGTTTTCTATTTCTTGGTTTCTTTCTGAGAACATTATGAACTTCTATATTAAATTTTAGACTCTTGCTGAGATGGATTTATCAGGGTTGATCAATCAACCTTGCTGAACCATGCCTTCTGGAAAACACAACATACTCTAGCAAGGGATCTTTATGGGCGTACAGACTTAAAAGAATGCCAGCATAAACTGTCAGACAATATTATTTACTGAACAATCACTCTGCTGTAATGTTGACTAAAAATACCTACGAAAAAACTTGGGAAAACAAGAGGTTCTGCGTAGGAGGGGGAAAAAATGGAAAAGTGTAGGTGTGATTTGTTCAATATAACATTTGTTCCGATTTCCACATTTAAAATGTAAGGAGAGCTCAGGCATACACAGCCCAGAGTAAAGCAGCCCACCTTTGAAGGGGCATAAATAGTCTACTTCATCTAGCTATAAGCTGGGTGTATTGAACCACTCCTGCTGTGAATATTGGCTCCCACAGGCAGGCAAGTGAATCAGTTAAAGTTCACAAAGTGTGCGGCTTCCAGTGCTTGCAGCAAGACTGCAGCAAAACTGGGCTGGTACAGGGATAGGCAAGAAATCTGTGAGGGAAAACAAACTTGGAATTACTGAGGACAGTGTAACCAAATGGCTTTAGCCCAGCTCCATACTCATACCTCACCATCCCAGAGCGTGGGAACTGGAAATCTTGCCATGGAAACCCCTCCTGAATCACTCCCCGATCTCAGCTCTCCAGGGTACGGCAGGTATGCCATCACAGGTCAAATATGAAGTTAATTTGTAAATTATTACACACATCCATTTTACAGGCATATAAATATCTAAAAATGAATATGAATAAAATACAGGCATATTCACACGTGTTCAAAAGACAAATACATATGTACTGTGAAGTATTAATCTTCAGGTGATAACTTATTACAGTGGTAGAAGTATTTGATTAACTCAGTATAGACAAACATTACAATTGTAACACGGGTGTAAAGTCTATAATGCTTTTGCCTGAATAAATCCAGAGTACTTTTTATAATTTAAAGAAATAGCTGGAAAGCATATGCATGCTGCATGTTTCATAGTAAGTTTTGGATGAATGAAAGGCAGAATGAAAATGTAACACTGCATTATAGAGGAAATTGGAAATTGATTATATAGCTCTATCAATAGGCTTCTGAAGTGCACTTTAATACTCTGTTTCTTAATACAGATGGAGAAGAAAATATTTTTTTTTTCAGGAAAAAGGAGAAAAGAGAAATATAATAGACGATGAAAACCAAAGAAATGTTTGAGAAATTCAGACAGCATTTTCACAGTCGATATTCCGAACTAATTTGCCTTCCTCGTGTATCATACTCAGAAACTCGATTAGATAAACCTAAGCAATCTAAAGCTCATCTGTCACTCCGCAAACAGAAATACTGTCATCAATGTTTTGTACCTAAGCTGGTTCTATCTTCTCAAGATGTGTAGCTCTTAGTTGGAAACGTATTAACTTGGGCCCAGATCTGTGAAAGGATTGAGACCTAGAGGAAGATTCTGATGGGTTGGGAGTCCAATGGTGGGATTTACAGATCATTCCTATCACGGGAATATTTGCAAGACTGTGAGTGTTGCAAAGGTTTCTCTAAAAAGGGTTCAGGGTGTCCCTGTGTGCTGCAGCTGTCCCTAATCAAGCTCACTGCTGAGGGTCATGGTGCTCCGGGACTAACTCAGGAAGCTGAGGCCTTTCCAAATTAATTCAGCAAAATAAGGGATTAATTTTACTCTAAAGCCTTGAACTGGCCTGACAGCATAAGCATTCTGGGTGGTTCAAGGAAGAGAAAAGAAACATGAGGCCATCCAAAGGATGGGACCATGGCAATCCTGACTTAGATTTCTTAAACTTCCTTCCATCTCACATGCCACATTCAATAAGTATACTCAACTTTATGCCTGGTGCACACAGACACTATTGAATTCTGCTAAGACACAACGACCAGTGCTTATTAAAAAATGATAGGCAGAAAAGGAAGAGGAGGAAATTAAAGAACCACATTCACAAGGGGCAGGAGATAGATTAACACGTACATTTCTTGGCTTTTTAATCAGGTAAACAAATTTTCTCCCAAAGTCCATATGAGAGAGTCTCAGTACTCATGCAAATGTTTTTATTAACAATGTCATAGTGTCTTCTTGCACTATTCTGTTATTACAAACACCTTAATCTTAATTAAAATTTAAGAAATATTGTTTTCGTAATTACATTGCTTGGAGAATATAACAGAATTTTAAATTATTATTTATTTTATTAAATTGTATGCTCAAGCTAATAAATTCCAGGTTATTTTTACTCAGTATGATGAAGGCATGAGTCAGCTTTTAAAAGAACATGCATGTTTTGTTATAAAACTCTCTACCATATTTCCAGATACCAAAAAGGTCCATTAGAATTTCTCTTTCATTCTAACTTTCTCTGCAAGATTTGTATCAATTGCATTTCAAACAAACATGACAATGTTTAGTGAAATTTGTGTTCTATATAATACACTTAACTGTGTATCTTAAGTGGGATTTTCAGCCCAGCTGCTGAAATTGCTGTAGCATTATACAGAAGAAGAGTTTTATCCAATATTTAAACTTCATTGTAGTTTTTCAGAAAAAAGCATCTTTTTCTTTCTTAAAGAAAAAAATAAAAGGGCAAAGGCTTAGCACTATATTTATTACTTTTCAGAAAACATTATGCTATGAAAAAAAGATGCTTTTATCATCAAAGAAGTGACTGTCCTATACCATAAAGATAAGCTGGAAATTGAAGATTTATTTTACGTTAGCACCCCTTAAGAAAAAGTCCCTTCATTTCTCCAACACAGCTTCAAATTCTGAGAAGTTACTTTCACATGCCTTGATATATGTGGTTTAGGCATAGATCTGTATGTGCACTCCCACAGGTAAAGAACTACGGTAATTAAAACAAAACAAGCAAATCTCTTCGGTTCACTGGAATCACACAGATTTAATTTGGGAATGTACTGTTAAGGGACAAGTTTGCGCCCTCCTCTCTCTCCTCTACATTACGAAGCATCCACAGTAAAACATACACTGATAGAATTTCATAAGTCTTGAACACATAAAGTGTACTTTGGTTTTGCCTAAAGCATCTTAAACATACCACCTTGGAGGAAAAGACATGATCAATAACTACCTGTAAGAACTCCAAAAGGAGTTTTGTGTAGTGCAGGAGGAAGCTGAGGTGAAGATCAATGGGCAAACATCAATGTACCTGGATGCAGAACTGATTTAGAGGGTCAAGAGATGGACTAGCACCAGCCAGAGGGCTCTCTCCAGCTGCATCGGTAACTCAACATGTCACAAACTTGCAAACATGTTCCTCGTACGTGAGAGGAGTGGTAAATACAAGAGGTGAGCCATCCTGCTTTCACCAGGGGGATAAGCTATCATAAGTTACTCAACAGTGACTGCAGGGAGAAAAACAGGTAGTTACTGCCAAGCGCCGATGTGGAATGAGATCTCTCCCTCGCTCATCCACCGTACTTCATCTGCGCCCTTGCTGCAAGAAGCTAGAGAACAGCCTCAGCATCATGCAGGATGAATTCATCTGCCTTAATCTTATTGTAGCTGATGAGAAAATAAGACTTTTTAACATGACTTCAAGGTAAAAACGAACTACTTCCTCTGAAGGAAAATGTTGCCTTCTTCCTTGCTTCTCAGTCACAGACTTTTTGAAAAGAAAATGAGCATGTTCCTTTTCATAATGCATGACATAATAAAACGATAAATTATACATTACATAAGAAAACTACAGTACATAAAACAACATCAAAGAAAACTGGAACACATGCTATCCAGCACAACTCCATCTGACCTTCGTGTCATCGGTGCTTATCAACTAGGAGCCATTCCACTGATCTTAACAGAACAATGTCAAGGCTGGTCAAATGAACCTGACTGAGCAGAACTGTGTGCAGTTTGCATCCTAGTACAAAAATACTTCCCACTCACAACTAATATGTTGAGAGATGTTGAGATCCTCTAGAGAAGTTAAAACTTAATGCACAGCAAATACTCTTCTGAAATAGTAACGGAGCATTTCATAGCTAAATAAAAAATGAGATGAATTGCTGTTGTTTTGCTAGCTGTTAACAGCTCTGCTTGTAAATCTCATCCTGCCTATAAATAAGTCATCCCAGCAAATGATCAGTGTGTTAGCCCCCAACATAAAGAACAAATTACTTCTCTTCACACACACACAGAGCAAAGGAGTAAGAACGGTAAAAACAACAGGATTACATGAAATGTAAAAGCAATGAATTAAAAGTCACTAAGAGTGAGGATGATGCTATGTAGCTTTAATGGAGATTGTTAGCAGTTACCCTGTTAGCTGAACACAAACCTCAGAGCACAGAAACGGATAAAAAAATGTACTAGTGAACTTCAAATAAGGACACGTGCTCTTATTTTGTCATCTCTACCTGTGTACTACCAGTACTTGATTTCTCACTAGTTGACAAGTACAATTCACAAATCCATATTCTAATTTCTTCCATGTCAGTAATGATTAAGGAATACATTACAACAGGTTTATATAATCTAACCAGCGCAAAATCTGTCCCTGAAAGAGTAGTTCATACAATTTTATGTTACTTCTATCAGTAAGTATAACACTATGTATCCCCTACCTTCACCCTTTACTAGACCTTGTCTTAATTTGCCTGGTAAAAATATCAGATTCAGGAGTTCAAAGTTCCCCATATCTCACCTTTTAAAGAATTAGCATCACATTTGCCACCCTTCATTTCTCAGGTAAATAAGCTGTTTATAAGCAAGATATTACACAAAAATAATAGACACTATTAGAGTGCTGAAAGACACAACCAGTGTGCAAAGGGCTGGTGTATCATGTGTGAGGATATATAAGCATACATGGAACTGTTTTATTCTAGTCTAAAAAATAAAGCTATAAAGTCCTTACAATGTATCTACATGTTTATATTTTGCTTCTAATTATATCAAAAGTATTGCAAATTGGAAGGAAAAAGAAGTCCAAACTATTGCTTGCTGCAATGGAGACTGTTTGAGGGGCAAGAAATTATTAAAGCAGCTTTCAAAAAGCCAGTATAAAACAACTTTCAGTAGGCCCTGCCCTTTTGTGACAGTCTAAGAAGACCTTTAAGTGTATAGAAGAACTTCCATCAATGTACCAGGATCTACAGGGTCAGATGAAAGAATTCTGAACCCAGTAACTAGTGATTTCTTGTTTAGTATGTTAATTAAAGGGCCTGATTTTCTCTTGCGATCCCCTCCTCAAACCCTCCAACACAATCTCCTCCTGGTTTAATCTTACTCATTTAGAACTATAATTAACCTGACTGCATCCATGATACTTCAGATGATCAGTTGTGAAGGTTATTTCTAGTCATCATTACTGTTTATGAATACTGTCTCTTGTAGATAAAATTTTTAAAACTGTTTTTTGAGGGGGGGGGGAGGGGAGGGGGAAGTTCTCCTTCCAATTTCCTTCATTTTCAACAATATTAACGCAGATATCTTCAGCAATTACTTACAACATAACAAGCACTTCTCAACATAAAAGCGTATTAGTTCAAGGTTTTTGTGGTTTTACAAGAATGAGTACAACTAGAAAATTTCTGATCATGAAAATCAGCCTTCAGAGAAGAATTTTGATTACAATATCAAAGTTCCACATAAATCTCAGTAGCTGGTTAGATTTGAGGCACTCCAACTAAAAAGAGAAATTAATTGTTTTAGAGGAGCATTACAAAGAAGATAAATGAATCCATGTTTCCATGTTTTTCCCAGTCTTTAAAAACTTATCTTGGGATAAGTAATCTAGTAGAGAGAGTAAAGATGAAAAAAATAAATCTTCCATCTCATTTTGCATAAATGAATTAAGCAGCAGAGGAAACATTATTATGATATGTAAAGTACGTGCCTGTAGGAGCTAATTTGACTCAAATTATTGGTACATGCTTAAAAGCAAACGCAACAGCTCATTTCAGCAGGAAGCAGAAGTATCTGGTACTGGAAGTATGTACACTTTACTCAAGAGACCAATCTTCTTACGAAAGAAATTATTTAAATTAAGTGAAAAATATACATAAGACAGCCCTTCTAAAAGCAACATTTATCATAGATTCTCTGGAATCCAAGAGCAAAATATCCCACAAGGAGGAGGGACCAAAATCAGACAATTTACAGCTAATGGCGCTCTAGCAAGTAATTTTGATTTCCTGCATAACTGAAGAGACAAGGTGGAATAAAAAGTATTTTTAAAGGACTCTCTACTGCCTGATAAATTTGTTTGAAATGAATTTATATTGTTTCATAAGCCTGTTAATTTTGGAAGCAACAGGTTTTTTCTACTGTAATGCCATCAATTACACAGGGTAAAATTACAAATATACCTATACCTACAGAGAACACATTGCTGCACACACTGCAATGAAGACTCTCTGATCCAAGAGGCAGAGGCAGAAGCTTAACAAAGTAGTTTTAATTGAGAAGCCTGGAAGAAAACTACCCATTTTCTCACTAAAATCATTTACACTGATTCTTCAGTAAAGGATCTCAGAGGCTGCTTATATCTACAATGAATTTCTGAATCACTACAAGAGCAGAAGATGCTCTGTTTTCCCGCACTAGGTGAAAAAAGGGAAGACAAGACGCGTTCATAGTTCATATTACAAGCAACTGAAAGAATGCTGAGAGCATCCCTCAGATTTATATGAATCTTACCACATTCATTCATCAGCAATAGTTTCCCTCCTGACATCATCTAATGTACTTTGTGGTTCATAACAGAAAAATAAACAGGATTTGAAATATCTGACATTAAAAAGAAAAAAAAAACAAATAGAAAAATGACAAGATTAATGTACCACACTAGAGGTGAATTTGAAAGAATAATCCTCCACTGCCAGGATAAAGTCAAAATACTCTAATAAATCCTTTTCCAGCTATAATAATATTTGTATAGAAGTATTTAATAAAAAAAGATAAATATATTGTTCACAGTGTTTTCAACGTGGCAGAAGAAAAGTCATCCTCTAGGAGCTCAATATAACTAGCTGGAGAAACAGCAGGACCACTGATTAATTTCTCTAATCTAGCAGATTTTACAAACCTAAAGGCAGCTATCTACCTTCCAGAATGAAAAGCATGGCTAGATCCTACATGTATTGCAAAAAAAAAAAAAAAAAAAAAAAAAAAGAAGAGAGAAGAAAAAAAAAAAGTCTGTAGTCAGAAGAAGAAAAAGCAAAGGAAATCAGTAACTATGTAACTACAGTTGATGGGAAGAAGAAAAACAACACATAAAATATTTACAGAAAAACTAACTAACTTTCTAAGAAGAATTATTCAAGCCTTGCCTTCCAGCTGGAAAGCCAAAAAAATTATATCAGGGCATATTATAGCAGTGCAAATTTCATTATTAAAAAAAGTATTTATAATCATTCTTTGCAATATTTTCTTAAAACCTCACAGACCTACCCCAGAACAATCTCTGAAAAAAAAAGTATATAATACAGTTAATATTACAATGACTTAAAAATATTAGCTTGCTGGACAAATATGTACTTTTGGATAAACAGCACCTGACCTTACAACAGCCATTCTTTTAAATGTTACAGCACTACTAATAGTTTCAATTAAATAAAAATTAAAGCTGAGAAAATATCACAAAAGGGTAATCTAATATTTGATCATTAATGTGCTTATGTAAAGTGATATTTACAACAGCATTTTGAGAACCAGGCAATTTCTCTAGAAAAAAAAAAAAAAATATTGGACTTTTAATAACTTTTAGGACACTGCGCTTTCATGTTCTGCACATTGCCCTCAGAAGCACTGACGGGCTCCATCCAAGATCAGTTCCCTAGGTGTGAAGAAAAAGCTTTCTTACAGAACAACCCATTACCTTTAAATCAAACTGAAGGTTTTCATTGCTGGCTTCTCACACTGGAGAGAATCTAACATGTAGATTATCTTGGCATTACTGAAACAAGTGATTTCAGGACTTTTAAGGGGACCATTATTTGTTTCTCTTTGTAAAAAAGGTTGCCTAGCATTTTACCATTTCCCAAACAGTGAGATTAGCAATACCCACAACCACCAAAAGCCTTCCAAGCTAGAAATTGCACTCATACCTATTCTTGTTGCAACTAAGGAGAACTTCTAGTGATTAACTGCTTGTTTTCCAACTACATTAATTTAGGAATTCTATAGTAAAAAGGGGGACGAATAGAAAAGTTGGTGAAGCTGATCACCATACGCACAGAGCTTGTGTTTCTTTGCTCATCTCTGCACTCCTGTGTGGAACAAGGAAAGCAGACAATGGGAAATATTGAGACACAGCCACCTTGAGGACTGCACAAAGGGAAATGCAAGAAGAGTTACTTAATTTCAACTTGAGTAATTACTGAAGAATTGCACTACTTAGATGAACACAAGACTCCCTTACCTCAAATGTATCATCATGTGTTTGAGTATGTTCTGGGGTCCCATCTGCCCTGTAAGGGAAAAGTCTTCTCAAACTTAACTATATTCCAGCAAAGCATTATTTTCATTGTGTGTTCTTAAGAATTTTATTTTAAGTGTAAGTATCGACCAATTTATCTGATGAAAATATTTTTACTTTAAAATTTTCAAGAAAATATAAGTTTGCCATTACTGTAATTTTTTGTGTGCAAATAAGCCACTGTCCCACTGAGGTCTCTCAAAACTTCAGAGAGAGCAACTTTGATCTCATTGCATATCGAAGATAATGATATACCAACATCTATTTAATGCTTGTATCTCACAGAGTTTCCGTTGTTTGTAATAAACTCAGCAGAGTTTCTCCGTAGAAAGGCCTGCCTTCCTGTATTACATTAATTAGTGGGCAGCCAGATGTTCTGCTCTACGAGAACACAGCGCATACTGGCAACATGGACATTTGCTTCAGAAATCAACATTCAAATGAGAAGGAGAGAATCTCATTAGACAGCAAGATATTAATTACCAACATCCAGCTGAGAAAGCAGGGGTTTCCTTACTGTCAATATACTGATGTTACGATAGAGAATTGCACGCTTTCTTTGTGGAGCTTTCATTAACTAAATAATGTTATCATTTAATATTGTTTTATTGTAAACAGTAATAGAACTTAGATAAAATCACAATGGCCCAGTACACTAATATTTGCTTGTTTCTCATACAGTGTTGTCACTTACTTGAAATAAGAGTGCGTACTGTGTCACTAAAGATTTTCTCCAAGAAATTCTGTGACCTTATGAAATTAATTTTTCTATCACAAAATGAAGCAAATTTTCAGAGTTGGCCAGCTCCTATTAAAAATTTAAATCATAGTTCAGCATTTCTCCCAATTCTTCAAAACACTACAGTGGGATCTCAGAAGGCCTTTCTGAAAATATGGTCCAAATTTCAGGCAGAATTCTGAAACTAAAATCTTAAAATGCAACCCTTCTTCATTTGCCATCAAAGGAAGATCTATTTATGGGGCCTGGGTTTAAAAATCTTTCATTTTCATTTCAAAAGAAATGAAGATGTGTCATCATCTTTAATATAGAGAGAAAACTGAAAACAGTATTTACTTCCTGCACTGGTAGGTATTGTGATTCAAGGTATTATATTACCTTATGTAGAAATGATGACTAAAAACTTTTTTTAGAGTGTGGTAGACCTTGTCTCCGCTTACACACCAAAGAAATCATGCTAGATTGGGGAAAATGGACCTCAGTTAGCCAATGACATATTATAATGAGGTACTGCCTTCCAGTTAGCACAGCGCAGGGAGAAATAATCTCAGTTAAAGCTTTAGTACTGTCAGTGAATTATCTTGGTTTACCAAGAAGTCTTTCTGTGTTCTTGATGAAATGTAGTGCTGGTATGTTGTAACACATGCAACTTTTTCTTAGGGTTGGGGTTTTTTTATTTATTTTTTTAACGTGTATTTTTAAAAAAATAAATAATTTTTTAAAAAAAAGAAGCAAACCCACCACACTGGATTTTCTCAAAGTCGCCCTGTTTCCTGCATGCACAAACTGAATGGATGGAGAAATCCAAAGCAAAGTTTCACAGCCAGAAGGAGCACTCCTATCGATCAGCCCTGCATCATGGCAGTTACAACACTCAGATAAACAGAGAGGAGGATGCTTGGCCAAGAATAGATAGCAAATGCTCTCTCTTCTGACCATGGAATTACATACATTAGGTATCTTTTTTCTTTCTGTAGTTTATCAGACCCTCAGCTGTTGAGAAACTTTATAAAGCTTTCATCCTCCTCAATTCAATGGCCAGTCCTGCACAGTCTGTCTTCATCATTTAAATACGCATAATTTTTCTGATATAGTTAATTGTTTCCTATGTTTTACACTGTCATATAATCTTTCTTCTGTCAGAACTTGAAGAAAATTCTCTCTTTACCTTTTTCAAAGGCAAGAATGAAATTTGCATTTGAGACTCAGATGAAGAATGAAGCAGCTTGTGGGAATGACAAGTCAGTTAGAGACAATTATAACTTGATTGACTCACCTTGGCGTTAGAATGACTAGGAATATGCATAATGCAAGTTTTGCATCCATCCACGATTTATTGCTATTTACAGGAAGCTGTTTCATGGATGGCAAACCTCATGCCTTCTAGTAACTGAGAGAAGAGCATCCACATTAGGTTTGAATCTGTTTTTTAACTGTCAAACATATCAGAAAGACCAATCCTCACAAGGGTTGCTCTTGTGCTCCTTCATGACTCCCTTCTACTTTCTAATCCTGAGCTGTATTTGAGTCTGGAAACTGCAGTCCCACTAGAACATTTTCCCGGTATTCCACACCTAAACCTATCTTCAGAAAAACCTGGAATGCAAATGTATTCCTTACATACAGAAACCCCATTGGTTTTTGACATCAAACCTGTCAGTTCTTTTCGATTTTCCGTTTGCCCTTTCTTACAACCTGCATTTCTTCCTAGTTTTCCAACTTTCTATTTTAATTGCCTGATAATTCCATCACTCTCTCCTCTTCTAATTTATTGGTTTTAAGTTTTGTCTCCTTTTACACTTCTCAATTTCTCTGTTTTCCCTGACGGTCTTACTTGCTTATCTTCAATTGAGAAACTGACCACATAAAACTCTTGCTTTACGTAATATACCTGTATTTTACTGATATAAGATGCATTTCCTGTAACAAAACTTTCTGAGAAGATCCTAATGCTTCTTTCTCATGCAGTAGTTTAATATGTAATAATTTTCTGAGATTAATTTTATGCATCATTTAGATGAGCTAAATCCCAAGTAAGACAGCCTTTAGCTTAATTATTCTAAATCATTCCATAACTTTTATGTAACATAATAAATGTGGACTTTATTTGCTTCTGGGGAAATAGTTACATTTTGCATGCATTCATAACTAACCAAAGTAATTAAGGCTTTTCAGTGTTTTCTGATAAGCATTACCATGACATAGCAATTAAGCCCTCAAAAAATCACAAGGAAGATGCATGAAATTATAGTCTTTTAAATCAGTATTAAAATATGGAATGTTTAACTTTTTGTAGTATATACATATGTGTATCCCAGGTGATGCTTGAAAATAAGCGTATCAAAAGTTCTAACAAAAGAAACTGCTAGAGTTTGGCTCTAGAGATTGACTCCTAAAAGTTCAAATACAATTTTCACCATTAGCAGTGGGAGAGATTACAGAATCTCTCATCTTGATGATTCCCAGAACTACTGTCCATTCTAAATACCCAATTTATTGTCTTTACGCACACAAAGGCTGCAGGGGCTGCCCTGAGGATGCATAAAGAGTGTCTGCAACAGCCTGGAAACTCAGGCTATATGGATGGGTGGCAGAAAGATCAGGAGGCATTTCACACTCCAGTTACTATGATGTCAGCTCCAGGAATGATACAGGCACGGGCATTGAGAGCAAAGCTCTATCTCATTACCACTAAGAAATAACACGTTGTTAGAAGCAAGTCTATTGTCTAGAGCTCTTTAATTTTTCCTACATGTACTGTATATCTGGCAAATATTTTTTCCATTATCTGGGCTTACTCTTAAAATAGAAAAATTCTCTTCAATTGGCATGAATCATGTAGAAAACACGTAAAAGTCACATCTAAAATGCTAAACTTTTAGTTGGCAAAGACAATGACAAAAGAACTCTTGATTAAAAACAGAGTTGACAGCATGCTTGTTGACCAGTATTCCTTCTTCTAGTTACACAATAGCAATCTCTGTCACTAATTACACTAGATCTGGGACTATTCTGACATACGAAAAAGGCCCTTGCTCATCTTTTCTACTTTTATCAGCAGCCCCCTTACTGCTGCACCGAATCCACCTCACAAATAGTGTGGTATGATCCTTATGGCAACAATGCAGCAATGTGAGTTCATCCCTTATTGTGTCATTAATTACACAGAAAATGTCAACACGAAAGAATGAAAAGTGTAAGAGAAATTCGTAACATTTCTACTTCTCATGACTGTTCCTTGAAGATAATTCCTCTGAATTAAAGACACTTCTATGCTTTTATACCATTAGAAGCTAGACAAATTAATAATAAAATAGGCTTTTGGGGGGCAGGGAAACACACCAATAATGGCATCATAAATATACCACTTTTTTACACTAGTTATATTACATTTGTGATAAAGATTATGCCACCATGCAAGGTTAACAAAAGTGGTGATTCAGGGAAGCATGCTCAGTTTGCAGACATTTTCAGTCCTCCCCGACCTCTCTTCTGAAGGTGTCTTCTTCTTCTATACCCTTCTCACTTCTAAGACTGAAAAATTCAAATAAAAAACCAAACACAAATCCCACCAGCATGGACTGAGGTCTCACATACTAAGTAGCAGTCAGTGAGCACAGCACTAGAAAGAAGCAGCAGATGAAATGCAATTCTTCCACAGAGGTACGGCTAAACAGACCTTTAGCATTTACAGAATGCTTCAAAGTCACTAATGCTAAAGGATTACTGGAACGGAAAATATCACCCTTCTACTTACAATATGGCCTTGCTGAATAAGAGACAAGTATTCAAGATTGTCCATTCTCGTTTCAAAAAAACAAAACCAAACAAAACACTCACACATATATATAAATACATATATATATAATACAACTAGTAGTACTATTAAATAAGTGTTATCCAGGCAGCAATATAGACATGAATACAAAAGAGGATCCAACTTAAGTGTCAGAAATGTCTATAAATACCTTTGACTTCAGGAAGTAGAACCTTTGGAAAATTCTGTATTACAGATCTTCATTTCATCATCAATGGGACTCTTTTGGAAACAAAATTCCATTTTATGTTATGCATGTCTCAGATACAACATTATTTCATGTAACTGCATAAAATTATATGCACTATATGGTTTAATAAAAGGGCATCATATAGTAATGTAATTAAGTATACAGTACTATGCAAGTTTGATACATTTTTTGGCCAACCAAAGCCCAGAACACTGGAAAGGTCATGCATTTCAGCTCTTCCCCACACAATTAACAATGAGGAGAAGAGGAGAACAGTAAACAAGGAAGAAAAGTAAAATTTTCAGCAATCCGTTTATAGAATATTGAAAAGGTCACAGCAATATAGTATATTCCCCTAATTCTTTGAATATATGAGGCTTTAAAATTCCAGTATCTCACTGAAAGTTGTAATGAGAACATAACAGAAATGTGAAGCTATTATTTTGACAGTAATTGTAATGAGAATGTGAAATGTTATAAACTTTATGTACTCCAAAGGAATCAGTCACCTTGTATTTATATACTGCTATATGTATATAATAATATACATACACACACATGTAGACAAATAGAAACTATGGATTTTATTTACAAAAAGTAGGGTAACAGTAATGCTTTGCTTTCAATTCTAACTTGAGAGATAAAACGTAATAAAATAAATAAAAAGACACTGAATTGCCACTTCCCTTTGATTCTCTGCTGTAACAGCAAGAATTTAGGTATCGTGAGTTTGGACAAAACTAACCTTCCTGTGTTACCGTATCAATAAATTATTTAGATGATGGTCAATTCTGCAGAAAATCTGAAAATCCGACAAATTTCATGAAGAAGTTAAGAGAATGTTAATTACTACAGCACTGAGTTACATGTACAAGTAATAAACATTGCTCAGCCTCACCCGGGGCTAGGAGAAGACAGGGTTTTTATTTTAATGCAAGCAGTTAATATTGCAATCAATATCAACAGCAGAGTTAAATGAAAAAACAAAAGATATTGTCATTTCAGTAGCTGGCTTCTAATTTGATAGTAAGGCAGGTATTGTGGAAATGTTTTTGTTGTGGTTAGCTAAATAAGATACTCTAAAGTTCTTAATACCACTTCTGTCTTTATTAAATTGATTGGAAAAATGATACAGCTAGCAGGAGAGAATTTAGGTAATTTAAAAGAAAATTTAGGTGACAGATTTCACAACACATGCAGAATACGCATGATTAGATCACAGTGTTCTCTATTTTTCTCTTAACCGCCATGTCTTCGGCAGAAAATTTGTGATCTTTAAGACAGTGTTATAAAAAGATGTTTTTTTATTATTTCATATCTGAAGTTACAAGTGTGAGACAATTTGATTATGCATTTGTTCATATTATGCTTCTATTGCTTTATCACTTAAAATCCTGTTTCTGCTGAGGATATCGAATTTTCCACTCTGCTTGCTATGACTTAAAATTCATATTCCACTTACATTCTCACTTTTTACCTGATATTGCTGTTCCTGCAAACATTCTTGGACTGTGTCCTCACTTGCTTAAAAACCTAAGTTCAATGCAAAAGAACTTTTAAAACAACCAAAGAAATTCCTTGGACAAATCTGAATACAGAAAAACAATGCAGTATTCATTCTGCAATATTCGTAATCATTCTAAGGTAATTCATGTGTTAAACATGTTGATCCATCCTATAAAAATTTCCAGAGATTATTCTTTATTGAGATAATGAGCCATGGTCTTTGAAAGAAGAATAAAAGTATGGCAAAGGTTTTTGTCTCTCTAGCAATGTTTCTGTGACAAATTTCTTCCGCAGTCATAAAGTAGTGCATTAATGGACATGTGCAAGGAAGCCTTTCCAATCTTTCTCTGCATTATGTATGTCTTCAGTGCCATTAGTTCTTCACTTAGATGAATATTAAAATTTAAAACAAAAGACTTCCTCCTTGTTTTAACCTTGAAGTTATACATTAGCATTGTGCTGATGGATAAGCCTTTGAGAAAGCTGTTGAGATGAACTTTTGGGTTAAATGCCTAAGCGGCAACTGCTAAAGAAAAGGTGCTGCAATACTAGTCTATCCTTGATTTGTTTTGTGAACTAAGAAATACTACCTACAAGCATAAAAAAATCCAAAGAAAATGGAGGAGTACCACAACAATGGCTTCCTCCTGTCATAGCATACAGTATGATGAGGCAAAGATCTTTTTACATCCAAATTCCTTCAAGTTTCTCTTTACGTCTAAGTCCAGACAGTAAAAATCTACACGGGAAGAGTTAAGAGTGGTGTAAGCAGCACAGTAAGTGATCCCAAATCAAACTTAGTAAATAAGACTACCTTTTTTTTTTTTTTTTTTAAATAGTGCAAAGACACAATAAGGGATTTCAGATATAAATTCTCCTTGACACATTAAATAGTGGGGCAAGCAATTAGTTTCAAAGTAGCCACATAATTAACTTAGAAAGGAACAATAGAAAGCCTTCTATTTTCGGCTGCTTTCTAGTGAAGGAATATACAGCCCACATTTTCTTTAAAAAGCTAACATTATGTAAATCAACTATATTAATCCTAATTTCCATGCAGTCTTGTCAATCTTAAAAACATTTTCTTCTCCGTTTATCACCAAAAGGGAAGAAACAAAAGAAAGTGAAGATGCATCCTGCCATAAAAAATAGCTACATTCCATGTTGTTCTTATCACCCAGTGTTTCAAAATACCTACTTTCACAACATATTTTGAAGTATTTCTGTTCTACAGGTAGAAACCTAGCTAAAATTTGACCACAAACAGAACAGGTCTTCATAAGCTAAAGTGTTTCAAGAAGGCTATTTGGCTATTAGCAACCAGATCCATGCAAAACCCTACTATTAAATCATAGACTCACAAAAAGCTGTCTCTTTTTTCCTCATCACAAGTTAAATAAGTGAAGTTTACCTGCTGGCTTTTTTAAAATTAACTAAAAAGAATGACTGGCAATAGGACACTGAGTTGGAATAACTTACAGAGATAGCAGTAGAATAGTCAAGAGAAATGCAAGCTGTGACAAAAAAAGAAAAGGAATGTTGCTCTTTTATTGTGGATTACTTCATTTCAGTATCCATTGGGCACTGCACCTAGTTAATGTAGTTACAAGAACACAGGTCTATTGGTTCCCCATTTTAAAATTGTGAATGCAAAAAAACCCAAAAAAGCATCAGCTGAACACAAAAGAAACATTATGATGGTTGCCTAGAGTTCTATCATAGCACACGCCTAATGAAATTAAATGAAGAGGAACGGCAAGTGTGGCATAGAGTAACCTCCCAAAAACGTTGGTGGCTGGTGCCTGGTGGCTAGATCAGTCAGTGCCATTGACTATATTGGTGAGCATGAGTCAACAGGGCTAACTGCACGCAGGGCTGCATGCTAGTACTGGCATCATTCAAACAAATTCAAGTAATTGCTACTTGCTTCACAACTGTTCCTTAAAAGTCCATCTAAACAGCTTCTTTTTGGCATGAGCACAGAGGGGACTACAGCAATCTACAGCTAAAAGCTAAACCAGACAGAATAAAAAAGATTCCTGTAGTTGTAATCCTTACAAATGACTGGCTGTACTTCATTTTGTGAATAAATTTAAAGAGATGCATGAAATAATAGTACAAATTATTGTGCCCACTCACAGAATGACGGAGACATGTCAGTATTAGGAAGCAAGGAGCAACACAACACATAAATCAAAAAATTCCCATGTTTTCATTCAACTACTGGACACTAATGGTGTGTCAGTGTCTCCAAAGTACTAGGGGTCCCAGCGCTGGACGCAAAATTTCAGCTGAACCTCACAGATGTCGGGTAGAAGAGAAGAATCGCTTGGTAATGCAGCCCTGTGTGCAATTAGCCCTGTTGACTCATGCTCACCAATATAGTCAATGGCACTGACTGATCTAGCCACCAGGCACCAGCCACCAACGTTTTTGGGAGGTTACTCTATGCCACACTTGCCGTTCCTCTTTATTTAATTTCATTAGGCCTTGAAGGAAGGGGTTGAGATTAAGAGGGGAAGCAAGATCTGTTCCAACAGTCCTATCTTGCAGTGTATTGCATTACCCCCAGTTTAGTAAACCTTTTTTAAAAATATTTACTTTCCTTCTGCCACAAATACTTTACCATTCACCAGAAAAGAAGACTCAGAAGAAGTTTGTGCAAAATCCTCTAAATCTTCAGCTGTGGCAGCAACAGAAATCAGCCATCTCTTTCTGCCCAGCTGAATGATAAACAGTTTAAACTACTTCTCAGATACTCTGTTACCAGATTTGTTTGGGCTTTGTCTTGTTTTGTTTTTAAATAAATTTCCTGTGGTTTATCATCTTTTCAAAGCCTAAATTACATTTGATCCCTTGGATATTAGCAGTCCTTCTAACTTTTGTTTATCCAAACCACCAGACATTGCTTTTACCAGCACATAATAACTTCTGTCTCATTCTTTCCCTATTTACTGAAAATCTGATTTTATTCCACTGAGGTTTGGCCAACAACATCTACACTAGCAGAGTATTAAACTTCTTCAACAGTGTTTCATTCTTTAAGAAGAGAAGCTACAGTTTTTCCTTTTAGGGTTTGTTTTTAGTGCCCTGCAAAAAGATGGGGGTTCGTATGTGCATTAGTTCTATGGGTACATTTCTACCCCTTTCTGTGAATTCCTATTCATAAGAATTGTGATTCTTACCCATTTCTGTTCATAATGTAACATTCTGCGGCCAAACATACACTTGGCTAATCAAGACTTCATTTTAATTTGGAGCTTTAATATATATATTCTAATACTGAAAAGTAAGTGAAGGTATTGCTATCTATAAATCACTTCTTACATATTTTGCCAGAAATAATGCTATCAGTGATGAAATAAAGTTGAACAATGCTATTCTTCTCAAGAAATGTAAGCATGCAGAAGGAATTCTACACTATAAACATTTATGTGGACTTCTAAAGAAAGTAGAATTAAACAGACTTCCTCATTTGCTCATTCTTTATTAGGTGACACAATATAACAGAAGATAGCCTTTATGTTTCTGATGGACTGCCTCCCTCAGAAGCCACTTCCTAGGACAGCTTCTCCTTGCGGAGTTACAGAACAAATCCAGAATATAGAACGCAACTAAGGAAATGGCCAAAGTGTTGTCCATTCCCTCTTGTGGGAAGTCTTAATCTCAGTTAATTGCCTAGTTTTGGGACAGCACATTAAGAAGTTTCCTGTATTTTGCACCCCCAGGAAATACAACAGCACTGATGAACACATGAAAGGCCAGAGGCCCCCTTGGATCATTCTCTAAACCTGAAGGCTATTGCTCCCTGCCATCATGCAAAGATTATGTGTATAATCTGTGGCAGATAAGACATATGCAAAACAATTCATGTGTATGACTGCTTAAACAAACTTGAATCTACAGTCACCATTAATAATGACAGCCACCACATGGAGGTGCCTAAGGCATTCTTTACAAAGGTCAGTCATAAAGCACATTCCAATCCGTTGCTTTTTACTTTTGCCATTGCCTTCTAGCACAAATCCAATTACTTCTGTTTTGTATGTCAGTATCTTCATCAGCAACACACAGCAGAAAGCAAAACATACTTAGGTGACACTTTCTTAGCTGTAGGCAGATCTGATTAATGAGGCAGGGCTGAAATTAACTTTTTTCTTCACGTCAAGAAGATTTCCTGAGTAGTGCAAAATTCCCATTCTAATGCTGTTCATTAACATTTTAACCACCACCAAGCATGCTGAAAGCTAACACACTTCTTAGGCTGTATTAGCCATCCATCCATGTCTTATTATCCCTGTAAATATAATGAGATATGATTTGATATTAACAGCCACAAATTTATCTATTTAGATTGGAAATTCAACTCTCGCTGCAGTACCATCTAGCTGGAAACCTGCCCAGTGACTTCACAAAGGTTGCACTGATGTAAATAAGAGGAACACGGATGTTTTAAAGATAACTTCGTGACCAAAAAACAGGACATTCAAAAACACTTAGCAATTTGATTAATACTGAAAATACTGCTTCTTTCTGCTAGCGGTATTCCTCACACATACAGCCATAAAGAATTAAACCATCTATCAATATAAATAAGTGTTAAAAAAAAAAGGTCCACTTAACAAGCAAGGAAAACTCTTCTCAAATGCATTTAAATTCCTGTCAACATTTAAAAACTCTCAGGTAAAGACGTTATATCCTGTGATCTTCCCTACTCCATATACAGTCCTGCCTATGTAGCATCCAATTAAATGATTCTGCCAGGTTAATAGAGCAATCCCAGGAAATTTTATTTCTTAAAACAGACTCTTAAACTACTAAGTCACCACACAGGAAAAAGTTATGTTATGAGTTACCCAACAAAACTTAGTATTAGGAAGATGAATTGCAGATATTCAGGTATCTAAGGCGGGAGTTTTGAAAGTACTTTTGAATTTCAATGGCAACAGAACAAGGAAGATCATTGAGTAGTAGACAAAAACCTTCAGAATTATCAAACTTCGGGAAATTACAAGAAGCTCCTTTATTTTTTCCAAGCTGAAGGTTCTTATTTTCCATATGCATATTTTCAATAAGCCATTAGGAAAGGAATAAAGCATTTTTCTAAAATGTCAATGAAATATTTCTGATTGTTACATTCTGAAATACATCAGTATCATCACGTATTTCTGAAGACATACGGGAAAGCAAATTTGAAGACTCTAGAATACTGCAGAATAATGTTTTATTCATTAAGGTAATACGTTGCATTTTCTCATCTAATTATTTAAAAGGTTCCATACAAAACCTCCTCCAACATACTCAAAATTATTTTTAAAAGCTTAATATAGACTTATGTTAGGGTTTGTATTAACATAGCCAACAAATAATGTATTTTTCCTTGGAAAATGTTATTACAATAAGCGTGCTTTATCAATAATGTACCACAAGAACTCCACTGTGTCTTGATTTAAATTCTAAAACTCATTTATTATTGACCAGATCTGGGAGAAAAAAAGAAGTATTTTATTTGAAGCTGCGTATGTCTACATTTAAAATATATTTTAGATCTCTACATATTCAAATGAAATTGTTTAAAACAACACATTTTCCTACTCTGAAGAGCAGGTCAGAATTCTTGACTTTAAGAACTGAATAGTTCAAATGTCAGGGAGCTTATATCAAACAAAAACATAACCTGATTAGTCTCTAATTTTTGTAACACCATGAACAACATGCAATTATAAACTGATAAATTATTTACATATTAGAATTATCATTTAATTGTCATTTCTTCTTCCTCATGACAGTAAGTGTGAAAATCCAGATTTTTCTGTAACACGAAGCACATACCAAGTACTTGTTGATTTTGCAAATACATAGCCTTATACAGCTGAATTTAACTCTTTCAGTCCCTCAGAATTTTATTCACCTGTCAGGAGGCACATGGATGATGCATTTGAGTCAATTATTTACAGTATACCAAATCCAACCTATGATTCTTCTCACTAGAACAGATCTTACCAGCGTGCTTAGGAATATTTTCCTTCAGTACTCTGAAGTTACTTAACTCAAGATTAAAGTTAGGAAGTCAGTGAGCTGCCAGTTGCAAGTTCACATTATTTTGTCCCTTGAAGTCTTCATCTCTCATTATTTCTATAGTTTTGCTGTGTTCAGGAAAGAGCTACACCTATCCTTTTTTGCTGATGATATTCAATATACATTATTTCTAGCTAAAATATGTTATATGTATCTTATTTTTTATTTTAAAAAAATAATAATATTCAGATATTCCAAAAGCAGAAGCAGCAAGGATTGGTTTCTGCTCTACACATAAAGCACCTGTGCGTGTCTCAAAACTTTAAACAGACTAAATATTCAGTGATTTACAACATTATCCATGTATGTCAGACCCATGTAATTTACTTGATGCCACTGTTTGTAGTAAATGTATTGGGTTTGATTATTTAGGGTCAACACATTGAATCAATTCCATCTTGCATTTTATCTGGTATTATATCCCAGAGGAAATGAAAACAGGCATTTCAAAGAGAAGTGCTGCATATCGTGTATAAACTGATATGGTGTCATTCGATCTCTATGAATAGTCTGCAATACCAAGTAGCTACTATTTGATTTTAGAGGTGATGATCAATGTTCGTTACACAAAATACTTTGGAAGAGATTTAAAAATATGCATAAATTTTAACCTCTCTCCCCATTACTGTTCTTCCTCAGAAACCTCCACATTTATGTTATTATTTCTTCATGAATACACATATCTGGACCCAAGAATAAATTAATTTCAGTTTATCTCAAGCTAAAACGCAGAATTAAAACATCAGTGATTAACAGCAAATAACTTACTGTCCGAAGAAAGAACTAAAACACGTAGAGAAAAAGTAAAAATAAATTCTCATAAGATTTGTTTCTGTTGCTGCTAACACCATTTTCTCCAAGTTCTGTAATTTTATGGTAAAACAAAGTGCTAGGTAATCTGTAATTATATTCTGTGCATCTGTAACTGATGCACAAAACTATGATACTTTGTTATATTGCATCTTTAGAAGGTACACAATTCATTGAAGCAATTGAAATTAAAAATGTATATGCAAGCCTTAAGTACTCAAAACAGAGCCCCAACTAAAACAAATCATGGTGTTGAAAATTTAAAGAGTTACAATTACAGTGGCTTTGTGCTGCTTAGATAGGCAGAGGTTGTGAAACAGAGCCACTGCAATCTGGGCCAGGGATCAAACCCCTTAACAAGTGTTTTGAGGATGTAGATTCATAAGCAGCCACTAATCCTTCCATTATTTATTCCCGTATCCATTCTTCTACTTAAGTACCTACGCCTACTATATCCGAGATACCCGTTCAGGTCTCTGTTCTTTAATTTGGCTCATATCCTGCCCTCCCATTCCTGCAAAGCCTCTTCACTGAGCTGACATTCTGCAGCCAGGATCAATACCTGCAAGTTGTTTCCTGTTCTGCAATTAATTTTTCCCCACTTCTGTCTTTACTGTGCTCATATTGCACCCTAGATGGAGTTAGGTCGCCAGAAAGTCAGGGTAACTCTGGACTGGAGGAACAATATACCTCTACTTTCCAAGAGACATCTATCTTCACACAGGCAACTTTCACAGGCAGGTAAAATAGAAAAGTTAAGTTCTATAAACTACCAAAACACTACAGCTGGATTTGACTGTTAAGATATACAGATCTATAGCTCAGCCAGTCTCCATGATTGCTTTAAAGTCAAAGAAGAGAAATAGGCACCTTCTACAGCATGATTCATGTCATCCTGAAGTCAGTATCTTAGGGTAAGACAAATCATGCTACAAAAGTTCCAACTTCTCAACTCTAAAGGCAGCCTAAAGGACTAGTTCAAATGACGCCTATTTCTCAAATGACACCTACTTTATGAACATCTCCAGTTACATGAGATTACTCCAGTTCCAAAAAAAGCAAGATCTTCTTGTGATCCATACCAATAATTTCCACCTTTCAGAGAAAGACATTGGACTAATAACAATTTGAAAACCTTATAGCTGTACAAAAGAGCAGATACGTACCTATGTAAACGTCTTTTGAATATGTTAATCTTTTGATTAGAGGTATAAACATGTTAAAGTATTTGAGCTCTTTTTTTCCTGGCACCATCATGCACTAATTAATACTGGAAATGTATAAAATGACAATAATAAAATCAGAAAGATAATGCTTCTTTACTAGAAAAAAAAAACCCCAAACCTCAAACAAAACCGAACAGCATTCCCCAGATGATACTGTTTGACCATCCACGAACAGAGCACATCATCTTAGTATTTTCAAGGACTGTTACTTTTTTTGTGCACAGAACACAGTTACAAACAATCAAGATACAGTAGCTGAAAGAACCCCTTGTTACAGAGTATTCTAGGCTACTTAAGTCTGATACACTGTCATTATTCTTTTGAAGCTGTACCATAAGCAGCTCAGGATGGCATGTGTGAAAGAAGTTATTGCAAAGGAGAGTTTTGCTTTTTACAGCATTGTCATCAAAATTTACTGGTATATTAAAAGTTCTAATTTGACAATAAAGTTTTCTGTGGCTTTATGGTATGCAATATATTATACAGATTACATTCATAGAGGAATCCTGAAACACAATAATTAAAAATATAAAGATGTTCTAAATGCCAAAGCTATTTCACGGGCTGACCAAGATCATTAAAAAGTCATGAATGATGTCGGAGAACATATTCCCCAAGATTAAATTATTTCTTAAGGAAAGATTAAAGCATTTTACACACTATATCTTAAAGAAAAAAACAGTCACGGAATAAAGGCAACAATAAGGCCACCAGAAGTCACCAGGATAAAAATAAGGATGCACTGCAACATAGTCAGAAAATTATTTCTGATATATTCCTCCTTTATTGGCTGATACGTAAAGTTTATACTAAGTGGCACTACGAGGCTGGATTTTTTTTTTTACTTTTCCCTCTGACTAGATGATGTAGCCATGATCACTGCAACAGGCAATGAAGCTGTTTAGGAAACAACGTAGATTACCACTCTCTTAGTTTTGGTGGCAACTGAAAGAATAATTGTCTTAATCTATTCACTGTCAGAAATATGCATGCACTTACTATAAAGTGTGTATATATTCCCAAAAACATTGTCGATTTCCAGGACAAAACTTTGATTATACTCTACAACTTAATTTCTTCAGCTGTATCTGAGGCATGCATGTATATGTTGTACTTCTCACTTTCCTGATCCTTAGCCCAAAGCTAAAATTACCTAGTCACATGCCTAAAAACCATCAAAATTCAGTAACATCCTCTGTATCAACAAATAATATAAATTAAGCATATATTGAAGACTGCAGTATTTTATCAAGGAAACAACCAACTAGTAATGTACAGAGTCCTGAAATCCTAAAGTGAGGTAAGAAGAGGAGATCAGAATTAAACAACGGAAGACACAGTGTTGTATCCACAAAACTGATCATTTAGACAGTGAAACCCAGAGCCTGGAGTGATTAATTTTGGATCTATCACAGAAGAGGTAAGAACGGACTTCAAACACCACACTAGCAGGTAAATCAACCAACAAGGCATATTGAAGTGTGTCTGCCACAAAGGAAAGCAGAGTACTCAGTCTTGCTATCTTAGCTACCACACTCTGAAAGGGAGTTGATTATAGATTATTTCCCCTGATCCCTGAATATATGCATTTCCTCCAAAGAAGTAAAAAGTGCAAATGTTCCACAGTTCTTTGTGTTGAGCGCATTTGTGTAAGTCAAGCTCTGTGTGAGCTAGACATTGTAATATTGGAAAACCTCCAATTGGGCCTCCTAATTCAGCCATCCTCCTCTGCAACTTACCACTATATTGTATATTCTGTGTCATATAATTTTCAAAAACAAGTACAAGAAAGCAGATTTGAATAAACATTCAAAATGAGATTTTCCTTTTTGTTTATATTTCACTTACAGACTCTCTTTGTTCATCGTACATGGCATGTGCTATCCCTGTCGTCTCTGCCAATATTTGTCTTTAAGTAGAGCAGTTCATTCATTTTGATTATACTCAGATCTCCACTTATCACCACACCTATCTAATCTGATTAACATAAAGTGCTAAATGTTACTGCCATTAAACATAATGAGCAAAGCCCCTAACAGCTAAATAGCCTTACTTGACAAATAAGGATATTTAAGAAAAAAAAACCTCCATTCTTTTTTCTACCATTTAACGGCTCATGTTCAAACAGTCAATGTACAAAACAGCAAGAGATAAATTATCAGTGTGATATTGCATGAAAATAGTCTTAAAATCAGTCATAAACAAGATACTGTACAAAGTCTTTAACAATTATTTCAAAATGAGAGTCTGTATCTAAAGGAAGGAACTACTCATCTGCATATTCACAGGTCAAATCACACACACGGATGGGCGGCCACTACACATCCCGCAAGGCACTGGATATTGATCCTTACTATCTCCTATTAATCAAGGGCCTACACAGGCCAGGAAGGGCTGTTCACTTCATCTCTTTACAAGGCACAGCTATTGCAGTCTAATCCTGTTCTCCAAAAGACGGGATGACTTTGTGACATGAATGGAAATGATTGACGTCCTTAAAAAAGCACCCTGCCAAATAACAAAACAAAAGCCTCGTGGGTCACAAGAAAGACATCACCAGTGATCACCATCACAGGACAAGGAGACTCAATTTAGTAAAAATTAATTTAATTTAGTGCCAACTGAACTAGATTTGGGTGGTGAGAAGACAAAAACTAAGCATCTTCCCTGGGCCTTTTCCCCAGTTGCTCCTTCACCCCCAGCTCCCCACACAACACCCCCCCCCCAACCAGCAGCGCAGGGGATGGGACTGGGGGGACTGGAAAGCAGCGATTAGTGTGGCCAGTTCAAAAGAGTCCCTCTTCCCCACTTACATTTTCCCCCTGCTCCTTCGTGGGCGCTCCGCAGGCCGCAGATCCTTCAGGAAAAGGTCGCAGATCCTTCAGGAAAAGGCCGCTGTCCCAGGGCGGCCCGCACTGTGGATGCCCGCCTGGGTGATTCCTCCAGAGGAACGTCTGCCCCAGCCCTGGATCTCACCCTCCGGCACTGGAGTTCACCCCGTTGTTTCTCCTACCTTTTTTCTCCTCGATACCTTTGCGGTATTTCATCCCGAGAAGCTGGGCTGACAGGCTGGGCTCTGCCCTGCGCCCGCTCCGCGGAGGAACCAGCTGGAACGTTCTGGCACCGTCCGGAACGTTCTGGCACCGTCTGGGCCCGCCTGAGGGCGGCACCCGCCTCTCCTCACAGCGCCCGCCCTGCAGCTCCCCACCGCCGCGCCAGGTAGGCCCCGTACAACCTTTTCAGGGAAAAATAATGCTTTTTAGTGTTTTTATCGATATAATAATTCAGCCGTTGGACAGTATATCGGTTTAAAGAGCCGGAGGCTCCGGCAGCTCTGCCCGGTTCCATTGAAGATGTTCCATCTGTGCAAACCCCCTACCTACAAAATCATCAAGGTATTTAGGTGCCTGAAGATGAAGAAAGGCAAGGCGTTTTTTGAGAGCTTTTCAACATTTAAAATCAGTTTAAAAGTTACTGTTGTCCGAAGTGGTTTATGAGTAAATACACGTAAAAGTTGTTGCTATTCTGGACTTGTAACATCACCTTTAAAAATGTGTGCAGTGATCATAATAAATGTACAGTGATCATAAATGTGGCCATTTGAGAAGACAAACAAGAAGATACGAGGGGAAAAAAACCCACAGTAGGATCTAATTTACCCTAAATTAACCCAAAATGTAGTTTTCTGTTTATTAAGAATAGGCATATTTAAAATAAAAACAAGGAAAATAATTAAAATACATTGAAAAACAAGACATGCTTGCCTCCCACAAGGGAGAAAAAAATGTTCACGTTCATTAGCATCTGAAAAATGTTTTGATTGCTACATTATAAGAAATCCCTTGTTAAAATATGAACATACTAAATTTAAGACTGTATGAATGGTTAAGTCTTTTACTTGCTTTCAGTAGCAATTATTTTAAATAATGACTTTAATGTATGTAAAACTTAAAGAGCATCATACATGGCAATGACATCCTTTAAAACAGAATCTGAAAGATCATTTTATGCATTAAGCACATTAATTGATTTTACATATCAACACTTGATGCACCCTTCCCGAGTCTTACAGTATATAATAAGACTGGAGATCCAGCATCATATCCCAGACTCAAATTTTGTTATATGCACTTTTTAACTGACCCAGAGCAAGATTCAAAATTCTGTTCTGCACAGCTGGTGCAATGTAATATTCTTTTACTGCCAAGAAATATGTGTGAACACAAAAAGAACTCGATGACTTATTAATATTGTTCCTTTAACATTTAGACTTTTATGAGGAAATTTCAATAGAGTATAATAAAAAGTTTTATATTTGGCATACTACAGAATAGTAAATGTAACAGGCAAACCCTAAGCAAAGATGAAGGATGCAGATACTGTAACAGCCCAGACTTCCTACTGCTGTTACTTACAAGTATTTACTCCAGGTGAGGATGCAGCCTAAAAAATTCCTAATTCCTCTGCAGATGGGTTTTATCTTGATTCTTTTTTTCTAAATCCAAAGCTAATTAAAAAATAAAACTATCTTCCCTTCCTCTCAAAAATCCAAAAAGACATCTAAAGGGAAATTAGGACTTATCAATAAAGTTTGAGCTTTCCTTATTCTAACCAGTCTAGCTCCAGTCTCGAAGAGGAAAATTAAATATTCCATTTCCAGCATCCTGCATATTATTTTCAGGATGTATTAGAGTACTTTTAAAGGTTGAGTCCAAGTTTTAAGAAACCTCTATATAAGAGAGGTCTAGCTTCTAAATAAGATAGTGCTATCTAAACATATTTAGCTTCTATTTAGAGTTCTGAAAGTCTGTCTTCTATGCTTCCTTCCTGGTGAACTTGAAATACTCAGGTATTTATTCCAAATTATCACTTTGGATTTACTATCTGTGCATTTTTTGCATGGTTAAGTGAAACCTATATCCAGTAGATAAATTCAGCAAGAAAAGAAAATAATTACCATCTTTGTGATCACCTCTGTAACTTAGACTGCTTGTCTACCAAGCTACCACTGCTGCCATGATGTATACTGTTAGAGAACTTAAGGTTATGAGAACATAAGGTTATGGTAAAAAAAAATCCTGACAGCTTTTGGGTTGTGTTGCTAACTTCAAAAAATAAAAATAAATATCCCACCTCTTAATTGTTCACATAAGTAAACAACCACATATTGTAAATATAAATATATGACCACTCCTATCTTGCCAGTTTTCTGTATAATTTTTTTTTTTATATATGATATGTTTAGAACAACTGACTTAATAGTCTGGCTCCCGGTCTGTCGAGATCCTGCTGAATCACAAAAGAAATTGACTAAACTGGTCTAAAATGTAAAAATGATACTTATAAATAAATTGATTTGAACACATCACACACAAAAATGCAATTTCTGCCTGCAGCATAGTAAGTAAATGAGTAAAATGTCTGTAGGAATGCTCCACCGTCAAATCTTTTTGTCTTTCCGTTTTCAGTGAGATTGGGCTGAGTGATCCACAGCAGGTGGATCCCATAGAACTGCTACTGGTTTCAGCAGGTCTGCACTCATGCTCAAGCACTTAGCAATACACAACCGATCCCTCAGTCTTAGCCTGAGCTGCTCCTAGTGCAAATACTTCACTTTACTATCCATTTCATCAAGTGAAAACGCAAGAAGAAAAGCATATGTGTTTGCGTCAGTGAGCAGCATCTGCAGCAAGCAACAGGAGTTTCTCCAGTACATGAGTGTGCACCCCTCATTAAAATTGCCTGTTCTCTTGCATGTCTTCAAGAAGTCTGCATTTGCACTTTTACTCAGATTTTATGCAGAAAAATCAAAGTATACTTGCAAAATAAAATGCAACAATAAATGCATTTACATAAAGCATTAGTTAATGATTTAAAGAAATGAGGCTGTAATGCAACTGTTAAATCTTTCTAAGAGGTACTTAGCTTCAGAGCTGTAAATATTTGTGCAGCTTTTTGTAAAAAGGCAGGGAACACATTTAAGAAACATAAAAATTGAGAAGGCTGTGATACTAGTTAGTTCACTTATGCTGTATATTGTAAATTTCACTCTGCAACAGAATATTTTAACCTGATTTTCTTCTAACTTAACTGATGTTCCTTTCACAGTCCTACTGAAGAACACCCGAGACATATTCATGCATGTTAAAATGTAGGTATTTTAAGCTAACTTTTCTCACATTGTGAAGTAGGTGAACAAATATTATTCATACCTCTCTGAAACATCTGTAGAGTGTCACTGAAAATAACACAGAAAAAAAATGGCTTTTAAAACCAGAATATTAAAAAAAGAGAAAAAAAAGGGAAAAGAAGAATTACAGTCTCGTATGCCAAACGAAGCTATCTAGACATAGTGAAGGGCACAGAATGCTGATGAGGTCATTGCATTTTCAGTACAGAGGTACTTTAATTCATGATTATTTATGCCTGCAAAATCCCAGCTCATAAACTGGTATTTTACTAAGGAATGCATTTCTTAAGTATTACATTCCAGTAGTTGCCACTAGATAATATCAACCCTGTTGACCTCCTATGAATGTCAACGCAAAAATTCCCAATGATTCCACAGAGAAATTCCTCAGCACTATCCAAGCATAAAGGATAGCACATCTAAATAAAGAACTTATTAACCTTGAGAGTTGCTAGGCATTTTCATTGTGCACTTAATATACAATGTAATCTTTATACGTTTACTTTAATATTGCTCCATAACCTTTTACGTATACTTGTGCCACAGTTGGTTTTGTTTTTTCTAGTTTTTAATTTGGAGTATCCAATATAGTAAAAAGTTCATCTATCTGTTATTGCTCCCACTAATTGGCCTGTGACTCCAGTGGGGATTGGTGATGAAAGGAAGGAAAGAATTAACAGCAGGAGGCTGTGGTACAGGGCACAGCTCCAGATCTTAAAAGACTTAGACTGTAAAAATTACCAGTTTTCTATTATATCACTATCATGTTATAATCACAATTTGGGTCAGGTTTTAACCTCAACATATTCTTTCTTAGCCAGTTTGAGTCTATGATGATGCAATATCCATTAATTTATTAATTTCACTTGACATGATGCCTTTGAATGGGCCATGGAAACAGAATAATCATAAATAAGATTATTTTAAGGACATTTGATGTACATTTAGCTAGACTAAATCCAAATTCAATTTTTCCCTCCTTTTTTTCATCCCCCTTCTCAAAGGACAGTTTCTGCCATCCAACTCAATGAGCTGCAAAGATCCACTGGAAAATGTTAGTTAGTATCTATTCCTTTGAGGATTATTTTGTAGTGGCTGATGGCAGAGAAGCCTTAAACTTACGAAGCCACATTTTCAGACACCAGCTTGTGTTTTGGAATCTGTGAACTGCTGGATGTAGTTCTTTGTCCTGGTAATACAAGCTCACAGAACAGAAAAAAATTAGGGAATTTAGTAGCGTAAATTCCATTTAGACTATTTTGTGGTTACATAACTGTTGTGCTCAACAGAGATTTAAAAAAAATAGACTGAGAGCATATAAGCAAAATAAGAACAAAAATCATTGAAACAAATAGCTGGTTTGTTTGTTTGTTTTTCTGATTTTCATTAATTAATAAGGATGAGAAGGAGATTATGTGCAAGACAAAACTCATTTCACATCCTGGAAGCAGATAGTAGCATGAAGGCTGTTAGTAAGAGGTGAAAACTGATGATACACATTATCTAGCACATTATGAAAATTAAACTTTTTCATTCCAATGAGGTAATGTTTAAAAATGGTGAGAGGAAATTAACCATATTTCACAAAACGTAAGGCAAGGCCTCTCTACAAGGACTTATGAATCGGTGATCAGATCTAATGATCGGAACTAACCAATCCAAGAAGCAACAACTGGTCATGTTCAGAGCACTCAGTGTTGCCTTCCTCTCTTCTTCAGTCATCACTCTCTCAGTCTGGTTCAGTAACCCTTAGTGATACTGTCTCGTGTCACTTGTGTAAGTAATTGTAATTAATTCCTATCTTTATGTTATTGTTGGGAAATGGAGAAAAATGCTTCATACTGACATATTTTGATAGTCTAAAATTTTCAAACAGAGACAAGTGCTTGTAAGTTTGTTTGATCTTGATGAAACTCATCTGACACATGAAAGAATGCTGGTTAATTTACAATACTTTTGACCTTGGATAGGAGTAGAAACACACAACAGGTTCCCAGTGCCCTGAATACCAGAGAAGCACTTCATCTATGTAATAAAATTTAGATGAACTATGAAAATATACATTGATTGGATTTATTTGTAGGTATGTAGATAGATATATTGAAACTTTATCATTCACATACCATTAACGGTGCTGAAAATACATGTAGTCATAATTCTAATTGTTCTTCTAAGGATTTTGTGATTTCTGGACAAAATGATAGCTATCACATCCTTTTATTGTGAAGCACTGCATTCCTTCCCACTAGAATCCTTCTCAATTTTTATATGATATAAGAAACTAAACATTTTTAAGGTATTTTTCTTTATATGCTACTATACATTTTTCTTGCTCCTTATTACCACTGTTTGTCATTGCACATGCAGGTTAAAATGACTGACACTCAGTGTTTGTTTAGAGTGGGGCCGTTGAGTCTACTGGCTGCAGGCTGTAGGTGGGCAGCCAGAGATTATGTGTTGGCAAGGATTGTGACAGAGACTATCACAAACTGGCATAGTAATAAGCTTATTTCCACCCAAATGAGCTCATTACCTCCTCTCATCCTGCCTAGCTGTAGGATGATGATTCATGTACTAGTTATAGTACTCTGTGGTTGATTCTGATCATCCTTTGGTGGAGTTTTAAATTTACGGCCGTTGCCCTGTATAACCAAAAAGATGAGGGTAATTGGTAATATCTCAGATCCAGGGTGTCTGCCAGTTACTTAACTTTTGTGCAGTATCTGACATACAGTAATGACTCAGTCTTTCATTTCACCCAGCATAATGATAAGATGTCATCAATAACTAAATGTAGAATTTTATTAGCTTTTACTATCTAGTGACAGTAAATTGATTTTGAACTGCAGGATATCAAGGCTTAAAAGACAATAAAGCTTAAAGATTTCACAGGTTTGTAAGTGGGTTGATAGGTGCTATCAGGGCCACCAGCAGGGCACAAAGACTGGACAAGGGCAAAGTGTGCCTCCTAATAAACTTCATGACCTAAGAATATAGTTGTCAGATTATGAACACTGTTAAGTGTAAAAATGAAGAATTTAGGACCAGAGTTCCAAATAAGTAGAAAGACCTCCGAACTGAATGACATTTCCCAGTATTGGCAAGATATTAACGCCTTATTATTTTGTGATGATTACTGTTGTGTATTAATACAACATATCATAAACAACAAATCTTTCCAATAAACTGCAGTCTTCCTCTTCTCCCCCCACCAGAGTTACCTGCTTTATTCAACAAAAGGCAACTTGGCAAATAATACAAATACATTCAATTATAAAACAGAGAAACAGTCTCACTTTCTTTGATATGAATAACAAACTAATTAGCTGCTGTAGCAAGAATTTGCGTGTTTATTTCCTGTTCAATAAAAAGCTGACACAGTGGTCATTAGCATCTTAGGATGTACTCAGCTTAAAATGCAAAGCATACAAAAATTAACATAATAATTATGTTTGAACAAAATGTTTAGATAAATTTAACTCATTAAGTATTTCCATCTTTACGCTAACACACTAACACAGAGGAAGTTGCAGTATTTTCCATCGTGTGCTACACTCAAATAAATGAAATGTACCTTGGACACCTGCATTTGTTCTCACATAGTCTTCCATTAAGAATAGAACCAAGTCTGTGATGACGGGAAGGAAAGAGCTCTCTCAAAAGAGAGAAATCTTTTTTATGTTTTACAATATCTACATACAAACACACACTCTAAAAGTATTGGACTACCAAAAGAGAAGGGTTCATCGAGCCTTCACTCTGCTCTTCTTCCATAGTTAAATCAGTTTAAATCATATCTGGAAACTCATGAATGTTGGTCTTCGCTGCAGCTGTGTCTGGGGATTTTATGCGAGAGCTTTTCTGGGGGACAGTATTTTCATCCTGCACCAAGAACAGCCTTCACAAGAGGCACTCCTGTTCTCTCCAAACTGCCTGTGAAAAAAATATGCAGTAATTTTTAAAATTAAAGTCAGCATTCTTGCATTTTGCTGGAGAGTTTTTAACTGACTCTGTACAACCTTTGCTCTGGTAAGCTTGCTCACGAGCTTCTGGAGACAAGGAGCAACCTCCTCCCCATCACATTTCATTTTTTCTTATAGAAAAGTAAACAATTCCAGAAATAAATAAATAAATAAATAAATAAATAAAAAACAAAACCAAAACCCCAAACACACACTCCTCACCCCCTGCAAATAACCCCAACCAAACACAAAACACAAATTCCCCAACAGGAACATTCAGCACAGTGACACTTCTAGAACAGTTTCTTGTGACTTAGAAATAATAGCACACCACAATATTTTCAAATGTTCTGTTTTTTTATGAAGCAACTCATAGAGAATTCTATTTGATACATTCCAATATGGATATGTTATAATAAAATTTAATGCAGCTTTAAATCTGGTCTGCTGATCCTGGATCAAAAGATCTCTCTCTGTTGGTCTTGATGTCAAGATGTTCCTAATAGTTGTATATTTCATGACTTTAAAACAGGACCATGTTCTTTCAGATACCCCCTGCACTGGTGGCAGCAGTGGCTTCAGTTTGTGTGCAGGAGACATCCTGAGGGAGGTGATTTGGTAAGTATAACAACATACACATAGCCAGAACCAGCTTTCTACCTGAGCAACGCAAGGTGATGTATTGTGCTCACCTGACAAGCCCATGAGTAGATTTGCATATACACAGCAGGGGTACTTAACCATATTAACAAAAACGGGTTTGTTAATAAAATACCCTTAAAAAAAAAAATTCTATCTACAGTTCTGCAGATTTTTTTTTCCTGGTAAGAAAAAAACTGAATCCTAGAACTTTATTATTTGTCCCACCTTCATTTCCCACTCTTTTGATGACTTACTTTGTCTATAATGGCTCCAAGTTGTATCTTAGGTGAGAAAATTCTATTAAATGATTAAATCAGCTTTTATGTTTCCAGATAGTTTAAGAAAGAGAGCCATAGGCAATCTAATGTGTACCTCTGATTAGCAGATGTCTATATTGAGCATTATATTTGATTAAAGTATAATTTACATTTACTAAAATCTGACTTCCAGAATAAAATTTGTGCTGCCTATACTAGCGATCACACAAAACTTCTTATCTCTGTTTTGCTTCTGTAACCTGAACCTGCAGCTTTGTTACGAACATCGGTTGAGGAATATGAGCGATTGCACTCTGACATTTTTGAAACATTGATTTAAGATGACCTTATTTAGCTCCCCCTTCTGCACCTACATCAAGGCTGGTAAAATCTTGAGATAAACTACATCATTAGGACTTTAGAAATTCAGGCAGTTCTTGGACTCATAGAAGTGTTTATTGTTTAAATTTAAAATAAATACAGTGGCAAACAAGTAGAGAAAAGCTTGAAGGTAAAGACGAATTTTGCATTTACCCAATGCATTTGCATTGTTTCTTTAGCAAGGAGTCAATGTCAGATGATGTGCAACTTAGACCCATCATCCCAAAAAACCATTCCATTACCTTTACAGTGTTACTTATCCTCTTTCACAGTTTCTGAGCTCTGCAGAATGGTATCTTCTAACGGTCCTAAGAGATTTTACACCTGAAGGACACATCAATGAAACAAGAAGTCTGAAAAACTATTCTGAAATTAAGTATCTCATAACAAAGGAGCATAACACCCCACCTGTGGTACTAGCCAAAAGAAGAAAAAACTAACAACAAGCACACCACACTGTTTCTGCTCTAAATAAACACCTTAATTCCCCTTTTAATTTATTTAGCTGCAGTGTGGGACTTCGCAACCCAGCCCTCTGTATGACTCATGTTAATCTTAAAATACCTCATCTGTCTTGGTGGCAACTAATTATTGTAATTATTTTATGTAAGGACTATTTAATTAACCAGATAACTGAGAATAATAAGCCGGTACCGAGGGCAAGCTCTATAGATGCCTATTGAATTTGCATCTATATGGATGCTTCTTCAATCTTCAGTTCCCTGTGCATCTTCAGAAAGATGCTTTCCTTGCTGTTTGGTAGTGTTTCTGATGTGGAGCATGTTGCGTGCTTATTTTAGATTGCTGACATTTCTGAGAACAGTTGGTTTGATAAACATGTACTAACAAAACAGAGTTGGTGAAAGATTATTATTTTGTTGGCAAAGGTCAGTTGTGTGATAATGGCTTTTACTTACTCAACAAAACTTTTTAAGGAAGGTTACAGTGAATTAACCTAACTCCTGTCTGTCAATCACTGTACAGCCACATGACATGTTTGCTCTTTGATAAACTGTTATAGTTCAGCATGTATTGTACTAAGCTATAAAAGAGCTAGAAGGAAAAAGCTCCTCATACGGGCAAATATAGATTCTTTGGTAATCTATCCAAGCAATGATAAGCTTTATTTAGCAGAGCCAGAAATGTGCAGGTCAAGGTTTGTGTTCAGTTTCTGACTGTATCAGTGCAGCACATGAGTATAAAAGTCCTGAGATTACTGCACTCAAGACACAACTTAGTGAGAAACTTTTTTTTTTTTTTTTTTAAATTTAAATACTCTGGGTTCCTCACGCTTGCTAAATGCTCACACACCTTTTTTCTTAGGGAGAGCTCTGATTCAACAAAACACTTGACCATCTTTTTGACAAAAAGGCTTCAGCGATCCTAAAAAACACACTGGGTCAGCCCAGCAGTCCTTCCATCACAATATCCTTTTTCAAACAGTGGCTAGTGAGACACACTTAGGAATGGGTGGTAAGAATAAATATATAGCAAGATTCATCCTGGTGTGCACTCTATTCACTTCTGTCCATCTACTAATTATGAACAGCTTTGCTTGACTAACAGCTATAATGCTACCTTGTCCCCCATACTTTTCCGGAAAGGACAAAAAAGTGGAAAAATGTCTTATGTCTGTATCACCCCAGGCAGTCCTTGAGGAAGAGGTCAGTATATGGGAAAGCGGGGAAGGTGAGTCTCTTCACATTAGGAGGAACTGATGCATCATGAACCATGCTGAGACCCTCAGAACCAGTGACAGCCCAGTGACATTCCCCTGTTACTCATCCAGGAAATTGGGCAGACCACCAAGATGGGTCACAATAGAAAGGCATTTGCTATTATAGAGACTTTTGAGAATCACGATCCACAAGCTAAGCAAACCCAAAGAAGGATGCAATACCAACACCCCTCATTTCACACACACAGTTAGGAACTAATATGACATTAGCGTTAAAAAATCACATGTTCAGACATGCATACTTTCTTTGTCCTTTTCTCCTAACCTGTTTCTTTTATTTTTTCTAAAATTCAAGAGGCCTTGATACCATCCTATGGTTTTCAAGATGTCAAAACCAAAAATTTAGGAAATATAATAGACATAAGTGAATGTTAGAAAAAGGAACCACATTTGCCACATTAATGCCTGATAATTTTCATAGTCTGTGGGATGGGAACCCAATAATTGAATTAGTAAAATCTCAGTATTTCAGTGTTTGTAAGTGTGTCCACATTACAAAAATTTGCTTTTGCTCAGAAATAAAAATACCTATCTTTAGGAAACTTCTGATACATTAAATAAAATAAAAAAATTATAATGTGTCTATTTAATTTGGTTATAATTTCAGTTTGAAAAACCAAAGGAAACTGCACTTTCATTTTGATGTATTTAATTTACCATTTATATTTGTACTATTCTTACCTTGTTATAGAGGTCAACACAAAAGATGCAACAAAACTGCTAGAAAAGCACAAGACACAGATCATTACCGAGTCTCAGAGCAAAGGCTACTATTTGCTGACACAACTCTTAACTAGTACCTAATCAATGCTGTTGGAAAATCAAAGGGTACTGAAAGCAGCTGGTCTTCTAATTAGTACACTGAGTGCTAATCCCTTCTTCTTGAGCATTAAAACTGCCTCACTGATAGAAACTCTGATCTAGGAAGTAAGACAGAATTAAAATCCTTACAAGGAAACTTGTCATTGATGAATTAAAAATGCAAAACAGAAAAACATAGTTTCTCATATGTGATGTGCACTACATTAAAACATCAGGAAATAACTAGATATTTATAGATGTCTAAATATCAACAGGGCACTTTCTGAATGAAAAAGATTTCTGTTGCTATCTAATATAGTAATTTTATTGCATTTTTTATGCTGAATTTTCATGAGAAAATGTTTTCTCCTTTCTTGTACTTCAATTTAATTTTAAATTGAATACCAGGTTTGCTGCAATCTACTCTCATCTTCTATTAAGATCACTGGAATTTAGATTATCAAGTAATACTATAAATCGAAAAAGTAATCAATTTGAAGTTTGTGTGTAATCAGAATCAGTTAGTCTTGAGGTATAAAAGCTTCTGAGTATTCATGAAAAATGCGCACTCTCAATGAACCAAAAGCCACTTCTTTCCTGCCCACTGCCCTCGTGAACTCCAGGAAGGTGTCACAGTCTTTGCTCTGGTCCTCTCTTGCAATGACAGCTGAGGCCTCAGGATTAAATCAACCCTGATGGCAAAGTGACCATAAGCAATATTATCTGTGGTTTTATATTTGTATTTCTGTCCTTTGCCTGTTCATATTTTTACTAGATACAGAGAGCAATCATGTAAAGAGAACAGAATCTCACTCCCCTAAAATCATACAATTCTTTTAATTTCGGTTTCTTCGCCCTTCTAACTTAAGCTAGTACTCAGAGGAAGTACTGAGCTGCCAAAAAAAGGCAAATATTTTCTTCATCGTGTTTTTAATGCTTCTGGGATCTTATCTACTGAACAAAGATCTTGTCTGTCCACCAAAAAAGCCAACTCTGGTAGTTATTAAAGAATAAACAGCTTTTATCAACACAGCATTGCAGAACTTGTGGGAGGACCATGAACCACAGAAAATAAGAGAACAATAATGAAAGATGATACTGGAGATTTCTTGAGTTCCTAATTGTGACTAACAAACCCTGGAAAGAAGAGAGATGTGCCTTTTGCAAAGTTAATAGCTTTTGTATATGTTTGTGTTTGATTCCATTAGAAACATAATACTGTGAATGATTGATTTATGAAGAAGGATCTAATTCAGTGGAAAAACAGTATTAAACCTCCCCCCACAAATATTTACAGAGCAAAATCCAGTGGGTGGAAACCCAAAGGGTGTTTTAGCAATGGGCACTGTTTTGGGGTTTTTATAAAGTGGACATTCCTTGGTCTCTTTACGAGTTAGGCTGTTATCCAGTGTTCACAATACTTGGATTACTTCCCACCAGTTTATTATTCTACACTTCTGTTACACCAGGGAGAGAGGCACTTTTAACAGGTGAGACATTTCTATCTCAGCTATTCCAGCTGAGATCCAGCATGTGAGAGAACTTCTGTATGAACATTGTTTTCTCTTGGGAGAGAATTTCTGGGTCAAAGCCTTTGCTAGCAAAGGAATTTGAAAGGCATGACTGGAGCATATTGGGTTAGCTTAAGAACAGAGGACTGCACATCATGATAAAGATACTTGCCTAGCAATTGGGTGAGGATAAAAGCAGCTAAGTAGGGCAACAGTATATATCTATTTGAGACAGACAGATACCACTCCTCACATATGCAGGAGATGCCTTTCTTGATTTTCTGTATTCAGTGACACAGAACTGCATCAGGTCAGTCAGTAAGCAACTTCCCAGATTTTTTTTTTTTTTACAATCTTCACAAATTGAAATTTTCAAATAAGGGTAAGACTTGGTATTATAATAATTAAAAATATACAGCTACACCACCAATGATCTCATGTGTAGGCCTGTGCCCCTGCTCATACAGAATCTTATTTGCCTTCAGTTGTTTTTTCAACAACTGTTTGGGTATAACCTACACATTGTGTTAGAGAATAACCTCTGTCAATTGAGGGGATGCCCACCATTCCTTCCAAGTTAAAAGGACAGACAAATTCTCTCCTATAAAAGCTAAATGCATTCTGGGTCCACGTCAAGGCAACATGGGGTAATTTAAAATCAGGCTCTAGGCTTAATGATGAAAATCCTTCCAAGAGCTGCAGTTCAGCAGGTACGAAACTGCTGAAAAACAATACCATACCCTTATGCTTCTTCCATAACTTTAGTGTAATTATTGGGAATAAATTATAAGCACGTCACAGAAAAAGAGAAGGAAAATTTCTAGTGAATTAGAAATCCTCCAATAATCTTACAAAAAAGACTGACTTTGTGTTCCTGGAAGTTTTTAAAATGATGTTTCAAAAACTTTTGTGCTGAGCTTACAGGAATTTAGCAATGACAGGCACCTTGAAAAGCAATGATACTTGTAAATAAGTGTGTCTGTTTTGTTGAAATACAACCAACAGAAGCAGCAGGCAGTACTTAGCAAGGAATCTGATCAGTAGCATTGCTTTAATGTGTATTATTAAAACATTTAACTCTCGTGCTGTCTTTCTGCACTGCCTTTATTAAGACTTCTTCGTTACACTGTTTAAATGACACTACAATAGTGACAGAGTTTAAAGTAGGGTTAATTACTGACCTCAGCTACACCACATAAACATTACCTGCAGCGTTACACAACCCCTCTACATTCAAACACACAAGACAGCAAGCACAGAAATTTGATGGTAGTGGCTGTTCTAATATTACAGTTTATTTGCTAGTTCTATTTGAAGTTAAAAACAAACAAGATTTGTTGTGTGAATAAGTATGAATTATTAAAAACTGTCATTAAGTACAAGACGTCAGAAAGTTATTTTTGAAATTACTCAACTGATCTTACGCTTCTACTACAAACTGCACCAAATAGGCTGCTCTCTCATGTACAACACTGCTGAAATGTGGAGCATACTGAAAAGGGGAGACAGGAACTAATTGGACAGCAAATTCCAGTGTGCTGAGGAGAAAAGAATCAAGTCACAGGAGTAAGTCTAAAGTCCTACAGAAAGATTATGTTATTTCCAGTAATTAAACAGAGCAGACAGGATTTGATTCTTGAAAGTTTCAGCTAAACCCTCTCCGCAACACACTCTGTGAACTTCATAGAATGCAATTTTTTAATCTCAGAAGGATAACTGTCTGCTGTGGTTGTGGTAGGATTGAACATACATCTTCAGGGAGCCCAAATATTTCAATCTGAGTATTTCAGATAATGAGAGCTGAAGAGTAATCAGACGAAATTTCAGCTACTCTAAATTTGACTGCACAGTAGAAACCTCTGATGAGAGAGAGCAAAGGAAAATTACAGGCAAAATTGACAACAGGGAGAAATATAAACAGGAAAAAAGGTGAATTATGATTGGCAGTTTGTGGAAATTTGGATGACAAAAAAAAATAATCAGTGCTTCCCTTATAAAAAGGTGTGATTTTGGCCACGGCTCCAATGAAGTAAAGGCAAAAATAAGAAATGAAAGCAATAAAACGAGCAAATAATATCAAATGCATTCTTTTTTATATAAATAACAATTGGATAAATATCGATAGAAGTCAGTACACCTAGAGAACAATCAAATCTTAAACAAAAATATGAAACCAGATTATAGCAAAAATACTGTACAAAGAACAAAGGACTTCAAAACATATTAACATACTATTTTTCTCTGGTAAACCTGAACACATCGAGAACATGAGAGAGGGATGCTTATGATTGCAGTCCACATGTGTATCTAGAAGGGTATTATTAGTAAGAATAATTTCTTTCATTCATTTCTTAAATTACTCTGTGTTTGAGGGGAAAAAAGTGTAGTTAGAAAGCAAGGATAAAGGCTGTCTCCTCTCTCCTGTGACTTGAGGTGTGAGGATGAATCTTCAGGAGAGCGAACATCAGGCCTAAACCCAACCTTTCAAAGGAACGGGAAGGACGAGTCTTTCCTCAAGACAGCGAGAAAACCATTTGGAGTTTGCATAATTCAGCAACTGCTTCTCACAACCCAAAGTGCCAGACGGTTCAGCAGGAACAGAACAGTTCTCATTCTGCAAGGATCCACTGGACAAGGTGGAGATTATTTTTTAGCCTTTTACCCAGAATCTCCCAAAGTATTTTAAACTAACGTACTATCTTAGAATTCTAACCAAGGCCAATTTTAAACACTTGGCTTTGGGCAAGTTCACTTTAAGAAAGAGGAGCGAAGGAGCGGTTCCTGTCAGGGATCCACCTCATAAAGATCTACCTCAAACTGCTGAGTCATAAAACTAATATTCTATGCATCAATTTCTTAGCACGTTCAATAGAGGAATGATAAACTACTTTCCTTAGTAATAAACAACAACAGTGATCTACAGAATATTAAGCAACATTTACCAGGGCTAAATAACTTACATCGAAAAATCTCAGCCCTAAAGGTAAAGCTTTTGTCAACTATACTTTTATCAGCAGCACTATGAACATGTAACAAAAGATGCTACATCAAAGTGTAGAACAGCAGTATGAAGCTGGTAAACTTCACTATCGTAGTGTCTCACCAGGTCATAGATATCAGACAACGTATTCCCTGTGACTGGAATATTCATGGAACAGGTAAAATTAAAAATACTGAAACCATGCATAGTCAACAACATCATGTCTAAAGTACCTCCCCACTCACTAGAGGTGGCCTGAAGACATTCCATACTTTGAGAAAGATGACTTAAAAACTCTAAAATATGACCAAAACACACTACAAATTCTTTAGCGTTACTTTTTTGTGATTCATTGTTTCTTGGGTATCCTTTGACAGTTGTAGCACATTTCAATTTTATAGGATCACTGATATGTCTGTAATTTTCCTCTGTGGAAAAATTTATGCACAGCTTTAGTGGCACGACAATTGATAAAATACTATAATTCTTACAGATAATATTTTGATGCCACTGTCACCTGCTCCTGAGAATGCCAGGTACATTACTCAGCAGGTGAAGCATTTACCGAAGGACTAATAATAGAGCAGCTTACAATCTAAAAATTATCATTAATTGGCCATTGAAACAACTCTGAAAAACAAGCCTGTTACCATCTCTACTATATAGATCATGAACAAAAGGAAAGATGACAGTCATTCGCCCAGTTAGTCCACACTATGGTCAGAAAAGAGATGCAGAAATTCCCAGTTACAGCATATACCTTCCGAATGTCATCTCTTTAAAAATAAATTGAGTAAGTGTTAATTATTTATTAGGGTGAGGGCATGTAAACTACTGTAAAAAGCCCCACGGGGCTTGGGAAGAGCAGAAATGACAAAGGCTAGAAAGACAGAAGAGGACAGAGCACACTATACTCTAGCAATATTAATTAATAATTCAAATATTGTTTATGTATAATAGGTTATAAAGCCATTTGGGATTAATAAAATGACTGCCCTTCAACCTTGCAGTGCAGCAGGCACAAGATATATTGCTTATTAAAGAATGAATGTTCCAGTGTTGCTTTTGGAAATGAACATATTATTTGATACGAATGATTCAGTTTATTACACGTTATCCCTCACCTGGCAAAGTGGATAATTAATTAACTACTAAACTCTGTGTATGAAATCCACTGTAAAATAAGTCAATATTTATCTTTTTTCCAGTTTGGGAGACGATCACAGAGAAATAATATTTTTCATAAGCAGGTCTCCCAGTAGCAGGTAGTGTTTCAGACTTTAAAATCTCTGACTGGAACTGCTAGGTGAACTGAACTGTGGCACTCACACAATACCAAGGGTGTCTGGGGACCAATCTGCCTGCAAAACTAATTTAAACTCAGAAGTTCTGAGCCCTTAAGAGGAAAGAGTCGCAAATCATAAATTTGCACAAGCAAATATCCATAGTTATGGGGGATTTGGCAGAAATGATGTAATGCATGTGCTAAAGTCCTTTCAATTCACAGTTCCTTTCCATGCAAAATGCCTGGTATGCAAATCTCATATCTGGGCTCTACAGGCTCCTTTTTCTGTTATTATGATATGTAATAGATTTAAAATTAGTACCACCAAGCAGGAACTCAAGAGTTTTGTTAGGTAGCTTGCTGTTCTGCTTGATACTTACTCAGCAAGTAAATCACCAAGACTGTTCTGTAATAAAGCACCTCCATTTAAATCCAGGATCCTGTAAAGTATTAGAATATTAGAAATATTGGAGGATTAGAAATGCTGAGAACTTCATCAGAATGAAGAGGTCATGGTTGCCGCAGGAACACAGATACTTGTGGCACATCCAGAGTGAAGGGTTAGTCCCTTGTCAACAAATCTTTGCATTCAGCAGTGACTCGGATTTTATGAAACCCCGGCTGGGGCCACCAGTGGGTGGTTAATGGAAACATAATCATAGCAAACATTATTGTTTAACCCTGCTGTTTAAGTAACATTGTGCGATTGAAAGCAGAGAATTATTTACCCTTATGACTGTGCATCCCATGTACACTCTACCTTTGGTGATGAATTATCATAATTTTTTTGTTAAACCAGATGATGTTTTCATTTAAAATATTAATTTCTGAGCATCCCTTCGGATTGCATAAACTGAATCTCAGAAAAACACTTTACTCTGTGGTACACACCCCTGTTCTTACCTTAACACACAGACATACTTAATTGTAAAATACTAAGCGTACTACATAAACACTGCAGACATCAGAGTCTCTTTATGCTATATGATATGCTGCCTCAGTAGGCTGTGCAACATACTCATGAGTAATAATCTATTTAAAACCACACTGACTTATTTCTCTTATCCTATAAACACACATTCTTGAATCTATTAATTTAAATTATATACTACTATAATAAGTCCACGTTTCTTATTTTTCTATAGCTAGATTTATTTTAATGAAAACTTGAAGCTCAATGAGACATAAACCATTAATCCACATTAAATAAACATGCAAGAAATTAAAGATTTATTACTAACCAACTAGACATTCTTACAGTTAAGGAATCACCACATTCTTGTTATCCATAAACTACGATTCCATGAAGTCTAAATTAAGTGGTTAAATAAAAAAGCAAGATAAAAGGATTAATGTTCCACCATAATTTCTAACATGCTGTTCAGAACAAATAAATCTATAGAGATCTATTGTTGGCTTCTGCTGTTTTAACAAAGATTTTGCATATTTGCAAAAAACAAGGATAAGATTATGATGAATCACTTCTGGTTTCATGTTCTAAGAACCAGAAGTAAAAAGGAGGCCTTGCCCAAAGAGGTAGTGCTGCTGATTTTAAAGAGAAAAAAAATGAATGTATTTGTCTTCTCTGCATATTAATTGAAACCAATCTTAGGAGGTACAAAAGATATTGTCATCCCAGGAGCAAGTCAGGTGTATTTATGTAGAGATACAAGAGGATAAAGCATCTGTTCTTGTAATCAAATACATGAAGCTCCAGCAATCAATGAAAATAGTCATCTATCAAACAAATACAATTTGTAGTGTGAAATGAATGGGATTACTTGTTGTTCTGAGGGTCTGTGGAATCAGTCCCATTTGCAGTTAGCCTTGTTCAAGTGCCTTGCCAGAATGTGCATGATTAATACCACACAATAAAAGTTCTTTTCTTTTTTGTTGAAAAGAAAAGGAGGCCAACAGGAGCGGCTTCATTGGTTTAAAGGCACAGATTTTGTTTCAGAAAAAACATTAATATAATTTATTATCAAAGCTGGAATATAGAGGAGATGCACTGTCTCATGGCTAGATAATTTTCAGCTACTAATCATGCAGTCTTATTACCCAGGAAGGTTTTATATGTACACATGTATATGTATACAATAGACATGGTATTAAACTGTAAAGCAGGAACAGCACATTATGGTACACGTGTATATTCCTAATGAAGCACAGGCTGTATCCATTGAACAGGCAGTTCCTGGGATCCACAAATAAGGGACACCAGAATCCTTTGATTTGTTGCAGAACTGTGTGCTGGGCTCAAAATTAGGAGGTCAGATCTAAAGTGTCACATGGCCAAGGTCCATAATCCTGAACTTCGACATCTCTTGGAGGATGGATCTTGGGGGACGGGGCTGAGGGCATTTGTTATTGACAGGAGAAATAGGGCATGAGCAGCCAGAGCCACCCATGGGAGAGTGGGGAGAAGGGCAGTGACCATGAAGGGGGAAGAGGGACACCTTCCGCAGGGCTTCACCACGCGTTCCGCACAGATGCTCCAAACCCCTCTGTTCACCCTCAGCCACCCAGGGATTCTTCTTACAGCACAACTGCTGTTCCACTGAAGTTATGAAGGCAGATAAAACTCATTCACCCATTTGTTTCACCATGAGGAACATCTTTTTTGACATCTCCTATGATCAGTGACAGGTAGAGAAAAAAATGGTCTTTTCCAAGTTCTAAAAATGAAGTATTCGCTAGCCTAAATGAAGGCCAGTGAGTTTGTTGCTGCTTCCACATTTTCCTAGAAATCACAGCAACTATACCTGAGACTCCTGGGTTGTGTGTCCTTTTGTTCAGCCTCTCAACTCAATTCTTTCGCTTCATGCAATAAAAGGCTCCCAGAATAAGCATGTTTTAGAGAGGTTAACTTGCACAATTACTAACAGAATGAGGCAAGCAGTGGAGAGCAGGAGCTGGGCTGTCTTCATTAGATATCCATATTTATATCAAGATATCGGAGACACTTTACAGATCAAAAGAATGACCCCTCAGAGTTTCATATCTCTGTGCTTCAGAGCGATCACTTCCAGACACTCACTGTTACTGGAGATGATTTAGCCCACTCCTTCCACCGACAGGATAAATTATGGGCGTGTGTACAGTAAGCACCAGGCATAAGTTTAGGCTATTTGCCTGCCTTACTTGTTTGATGAATTAGCTGTTGCTGATAACTACCTTCTTAAGTTTTATAGCTCTTGCAGCAATCTCAAGGATTTCTGATTGTATTTCTGGTCTTTAAATGCATTTTTGAAAGAAAGGTTTGTTTCAAAGGCCAGTTCTTTTTCCACTGGGACAGCCTTTCTCTGCCTCAGTTCCAGTTTGAAAAATTTACACTAGCTGTCCAGTAAGACCATTTGTCAAGCCGCTGTATTGACACATGTGAGGCAATATGCATTTCCCAGGCTGAAAATACCAGAAAATTATAAATACAAGGTATTTATTAATTCATAAGAAAATTCAGTTTCGCATGTGCATGAGAATATACAAAGCAAAGCCGGGCAGTTCTGAAATCTATAATGGAAAACCCAATTCACATCTCAAAAGCATGTCCTAGCAGCATTTGTAAATACACTCTCCATTTGTTTTCTTCCCTGCAGAGTTAATACTTCCCCAGATTGTTTATTATTGTACACATTTGGCTGCTCGCTGTCTGAGGATTGCAGGCAAACGCAGGCAGCCCAAGCACAGCCCAGTCTAGATCTTTATTTGTGGTTTTATCTAACAGCTTTATCGATACATTTTACTTTCCTTACGTATGAAAACCTGTGAGGGCAAGGGCAGCGATCCAGTTATCCAGATTATTGATGTTAGAGGAGAAATATTACTGGCCTCTGTGTATATGTGCAAGAACAGAAAGAGCATAGAGACCTTCTGTTTCCTACACCCTCTCCCCTCTCTGCATAAATACAGTCTCTGAGCACATTCTTGACCAGATGGTGAAATTCACTCCTCAGAAAGCGAAAGGTGGCAGGAGATCAAATGACAGCTTAGATACCCCTTATGGATCAGTCTACAAACAGAGGAGGAGAGTTTGCCAAGTACTGGCCTAAGGTTACGTAGCCCATATTCCCGTTAACGTCTGCACAGAGCCTGCAAAGCGGAGTCTCACCCAGAAATTCCCTTGAAATTAACACAGTGCAAGGGCAGAGCCTTCAAAGTGCAGTCTCGCTCTTCAGGCTACGTGTGAGCTTCCTAAATGCTCAGTCAGCAGCAGGAACATTAACCAGCGCTTCAGTCAATCTCAGTTTTCAAAGGTTATGAAAGCACTGCCCGAGACGTGGTTAAGACATAATGATTTATATGATATCAATCCCAAGTAGACTCTCAATACCCTCCTTTTGCAGTTCCCCCTGGAAAGGTTTCTTCTAAGATAATACATGAAGATTGTGAATCAAATTTACACCTAACAAAATCGCTAGAATATGATGTCAATAAAACATATTGGTCTGGTAAAAGTCAATTTGACCTTTGCAGGTTTGCATAGTTTTCTGAAAGCTTGACTTTAATTACAGTGCAGTTCCACTGCTTTCTCCTGAAAATAATATTATTTTAAAGGTGCCTGGCAAGCACGGGTGCTGCCCGTTTTCTTCATCCCAATGGCACTTAGTTAGGCTAGCTGGTTACCATATCAGTTTTAAAATCATTAGGTAAGGAGACTGCATTGGCTCCAAGTTGCTTCAGATTCCTGTCTTCTAACACCTACCAGCTCCTGAGCAAGGTTTTGGAGTAAGATTATCTACAGGCAGAAATATTTCAGAGATCAAAATCTGTGTCTAACTAACAGGAAAACCGTGTGTAAGAACAACCCAACAAACAGAAAATAAAACTTGAGTTTTGTGGTTTCGATGCTGATAAAGATGATGTAATTTCACTATAATTTACTACACCTGACTGTAATAATCTACTCCCCATTCATTTGAACGTTTCAAGGAATTGCTCTGATATGATTTATGGGACATTGGTTTGGAACAAACAATACTGTCTAATGTCTTTGAGTCTTCATTTGTCAAAACATCCTACTGCCATTAAAGATATCTGATTTATAAAATTCAGTTTTACAAAAATACATTTTTGCCCCTGAGTTAACCGAAACATAAAATCCAGGACTGTGTTTCTGTCAGTTTTTAACATAATCTTGCAAGCTTTGTATATCAAAATTTTGCTCACAGGAGTATTCAGGTGCAATTACTAGAACTCTGAATATGCTTATACATTTATAGAAAAGTGCCTGACTGACATCTTGGTGAGACTTTAGCCTCAATTTCTCGCTATCACATCAAATATAAAAGAATCCCATAGTTTTTAGAAGTCTCCAGCACATAATCTGGCCTCCAAAGGCTAACAAAAATAACAGTTATATTTCTATTAATTAAGACATTACTCTGATGTTGAAGTCCACCGATGTCAATGCAAGGACCTTCATTCCACAGGTGCTGGATTAGGGCCATAGTTACCATCAGTCCAAGGCATTAGAGTTTCTTTTTCTTCCATTCCCTCCAAATCATTCTTTTAACAAATGTGCAGTTGTTTGGAATAAAACATAATAGACTTTGAAGGTTTTGAAGGGGTTCCTGGTAGTTGCTGCTATTTTAATGAATCAAGTAAATGAGGCTAAATGATGCATTAACACAGTAATGGCCAGTGGGATGACTGCTCACACGATGTATTAGCAACATACAAGCCAGCAGGAATAACTCTCCAGTATTATATTAAGAAACAACATCTGGCAAGTACCCAGTGCTAAACCAAGCACTGCAGTGGTGATTGCAGTGCTGCTCCCAAATTATTAGTACTTTGAGTTTGCGTTTGTGACTTTAAAACAAGAGGTACTTCGTATCAAAGTAGTGGACTTCTTTAAAAGATCACACGTACTGAACACTGGAGGACAGATATTGCATCCTTTGGAATAAAAGAACAAAGAGACAGACTTAGAAAACTATATTTTAAAGCATAAGCAATAAATCTTGTATATTATGTACAAGGACACCTTTTGGAACAACTTTCTAGTGTGTACAAATGCCTGATCTGAAACCCACAGCTTAACACCCACCCTGCCAAGTACCCAGCATCATCTTACAGCAGTTTAAACGTTGCTTCTTACCTGCTGGAACACTGGCCTGATTTTTGTCATGGGGCATTATGTATGTCTGTGTCTTTGTTTTCTCTTTCTTTCTGTGTTACAAGGTTCCTGAAATTTCTCCTTATAACTAAGCAGAGAAGTGGAAATCCAAGTAAATACTTTCTTCAGTTCATTCAGTAGCAATATTGACTATTTGTGAAAATTTTTTTTTCAATTTTCTAGAATGTGGGAAATGTGTTTCCTGTTTGCTGGCACACAGAGTTCTGCAAAGCAGAGTAATGAGACATCAACAGACTTTCTAAACCTCTTACTTTCAAATAAACCAGACTGCTATAAATAGATCACGATGAAGCATATATTTCACAATCTTCATGCAAATTTACATTTCAAAATGTAAAAAATGGGATCAAGGGCATGTATCAATAAAACATTTCCCACATTCAGTAAGAAAATAACTCAAATTTAACAATTCAAATACAAAGAATTCTTTTCTAATTACTCTGATTCTTAGCAAATAGCTGTAAAAATGATTTCCAGTTACGAAATATGAGCTAATATGAAATATTAATGAAAAATTTAATACTGTGGCTCATTAAAGTACATGGCAAAATTACCACTAACTTCATCTGAGGTTGGAATTTTGTCCTTTGCTAGCAAAGCTCTAGAAGAAGGTTGTTGCGTCAAATAGAAACTATTGATTTTGTAGACAATTTTATCATGTTGTATTTCTGGAATTAAGACAAAATTCTAACTCTGGGTAAGGAGAGTGGAAAGCAGATGGAGTTAACTGTTGAAGAATAGTGAGTTTAGCACACGCGCTGTCTGTGCAGTGTCACAGATCCAGATTATCCCTTACACATAGAATCAATCTTGAATTTTCACAGAAGGTTTCTGTACCATGGCCTGTACAGGCCAAACAGTCAGGTCATTACACAGCTTCCCAGTCAGATTCTCCTAATGTAATACTGAAACGGCTCTTCAGATATTTGAAATATGTAAATTAATAAATACCAATCCAAGTTTTGCAGATGCAGAATCTTGCAGTGGAAAAATGTTTGATTTCAAAGGTGTACCACAGTATCTTTTGTTCTGTAGAGTCTGTTCTCAAATAATTACTTTAAGACTTGAAATCTTGGACTGTTTGACTTTCTACTGTGCTACTTTCTTATGTGTGTTACTGCAAATTCTGAGCCTTTCCAGGCTTACTGCAGTACAGGTACCTCTCAATTTTAAACACAGGTGTATTTTCCTTCTTTCTAGTTACATCACTAAGGTTCACACTGTAAGAACTGATCCCATTAAAAGCCAGCCCAGGCTCTGAGCCCTGCAGGACTGGGTTAAATCGAGAAGTGTACTGCTGTCACCACCTATTGGTTATCTGTTTAGGTGTAAAAACCAACTCATTTAGAGAGCAGAACTGAAGCTAATTAGAAAAAGTAGCAAACACAACAGAAGAATGAATAAGAAACATTAAGTTAAATATTTCAAAATCAAGTAATTAATTGAGAGCAATTTAAAAGTCCATTTGAGCGTATGCACAGGAATGAGAAACAAACGTGCCCAGCTCTTGGTGCTTATCAGCAGGAAGATTACTTCACGGTAGCTGAAACATCTGACAGAGAAATGGATCCTTAATCTGGCAACATAAATAAACTAATTTCTGACAATCCATTTCAAGGACTTAATCTAAATTGCCAAGGTAATTAGCCTTGTTTACTGAGGTTTGCCCTATTAACTTTATCTGGCATTCTAAGAAGGCAAGATTCTCACTATCAGGAAATACATAAACACAGTAAATACATTTACCACCGGGATGATGAAGCTGCAATAAAGCAAAGAATTAGATGTGTGTTAAGATGAAAACACTGGAAGGGAAGACCTAGCAGCCTGTGTTCCAGTTCAAGCAAACGGCACTTTGTCCAGGTCACCAGGACACTGGGACAATCCAGGCAGGATGCACCCCTGGGAGATGGATGCACCCGGGATGCTCTTACGCCGTCTGTGCCCACAGACTGGCACATCCTCATGGGCCGGCTCTGCAGGAGTACAGGCCACTCTCTCTGTAAGGCCACAGCAAATACTGCCTTTGGCACGGGATTCAGTAGGGCGCTTTCCAAGCTTAAAAGGGCTTTCTGGGACTGTTGCTGACCCCATTCAATTCAATTCTTTGTAGCATGGCTTCCTTCCAGGACTTTCAACATGCCATTCATTCAGGGTCCTGCACTCTAAGTCAGTGGTAGGTTTTCCTGCATAAGAAGTATGAGTCCTGTCTCTATTAGCAATTACTCTTTGGAAGGCAGCCTGTGTGCAGTTTATTTTAAAACTAGTTACTCTCTAACAGTCCACTTGCACAGTACACACACAGCAGCAGGGATATCTTGCAACAGCCCTTAAGATCGGGTTCCAAATGAGTTTGTTTGTTTGTTTGTTTTAATATTAAAATAAAATCCTGAATGATACTGACAGGAAATAGTACTATTTTCATGCGATCATTAAATATGAAATTACAACAAAAATATGCATGAATATTTTCAGATTGTATTTTTAAAGATCCGATGCAGACAAGAATTAAAGGCCTTGCCTTGTCAATGATCAATATATAAAAGAATCTGATATTTACTAGTTGTTGCAGTTAGCTTTGGGTTAGTATTTGTAAACCAGAGGACACCTGAGTGAAGAGGAAAGCAGCACAGGGGAGGAAAGGGAGGTTTCAGCAAACCCCAGCCCACGCGTCTGTCCCTCCCAGCTCAGCTCACAGGGCTCCTTTCAGTTCATCCTGAAATCACTTGCTGGATCAGGGTCTGGCTGCACACGAGACATAATGGATAACAAAGGGCAGGAAACTCTGTCACAGTCACTTGTTCGTGAACACCCGAGGAATGGAAATCATTCTGAATAAAGAGCCAGACCAGGATGAGCTTATTGAACTGAAACAGCCGGCATCATTTGTGGTAGGAACTAATTCTTTGTGCGAAGAGGTTGTCAGACTGTGGCCCAAATAGTCCAGACGCTCTTTCTTGACGCAGGGTGAAACTCAGCACCTCCCATTCCCACTGGGAACTGCTCCTGGAACCACCAGCACCCCAGGAACTGGACCCCAGTGAGAGCAGGGGGCTGCAATCTCACCCAAACAAACGCAGATCACTCCCGAGCAGCAAACAGGGCTGGATTTGTCAGGGGGGAGTATTCATTCCGAGTCATTCACTCTGCTCCCCACTTGAAACAAACCTTCCCTTTGTGCATTTGTAATGCTCCCTAATTACTTATGACTGACCGATTATCTGAGTGTTAAGTTAATGCTATCTATAGTCAATCTGCTTGCATTTGGTGTCACACAAGGATTCTCATCTTATGTACTGTACTTCTCCATTTCCCTTAAATGACGCCAAGTAAATTAACATCAAGGTTTCTGCCTGCTGCTTTGCTCAAACAGACATGTCTTCTTAGGTATCTTTTAAACCAGTTCTGACATTTTAATGGGATATAATTATTATAATGAGAAATCCATTATAGAGATGAGATTGAGGTCATATTAAGAAAACATTTCCCCCCTTTGTTACTGTACGTGGTGAAGTGCCCGTATCTTTTAAAACAGAGTGAGGTTTTTAAAAACTGAAATAAATATAAAATGTTTGTGCGAGAAAAACAAATTCACTCTAGTGCAGCAGCATTTCTGTGTACATAGATCGAAGGCAAAACATTTAATATGTATATTTGCAGCGACTTGGAGAAACTCCCGTTGCAGGTACACAGTCCTCAGAGGAGAAACGCCAGGAGCTCTGAATTCCCCCTTCAATCCACCCCATGTTCTGTTCTGTCCATCTGTCAAACCACGAAACATTTCTTATGTAATCCAGGCCTATAGAAAGCAGTTTTTCTTTCCAGTTGACATATTCCTACATTCAAACACTCCGACATAATTTAGTTATTTTTCCCCTCTATGTGGATTGTTTATTTACTTTACAAACTCGTGCAGCAAATGTAACTGTAGAGCGAACCATTAGTATTCTGTGGGGAAGATTTGTGTTTTGTGTTGGAGGCAGTTCACATTAAACTCAAGGTCTTAATACTCCTTTGAGGCTTCTGAAGCCCCATGGCAACTCTTGAAAAGACTTTTATTTCTTCAGCATATGTAAATTGGATAGGGTGAAGTCAATGTGATTTAAAGCTAACATCTCTTCAAGAACTCAGATGAGACAAAGGTTTTATTAAATGAAATAGTGGAGGAAATTGAAGTTCCACTTTTCAATGTAATGTGATCATGAAGATGGAAAATAATATTTAGTGAAATTAAAAGTGCAGGCTTGAAATTTACATCACTCTTAATCTACATCTGTTCTTTTCATTTAATTTATCTGACATGCCCCACTTCTTCCAGGGGAATTACAGAACAAGATCTATTGGATATAGGGATATTAGCAAGGCTGCACTGGGGTCATACATTGATTTATGCAACAACCTTTTTACTATATTAATTAGGCAGTGATAACAGCAAATTAAAAAGAATAGGTAAAGTTTGTATCACATACAGATCCTTCCCTGAGTTTCTAATTAAATACAATATTTATATTCACTTGCCCTACACTGTTATTTTAGATTGCTCAGAAGGGAAAAAAATATATTTCTCATACAGTTTTAATCTGAAAAGTAGCCATTTTTATATCTATATTCTAGCAGCAGACATTGAATATTTTCAATTAATAGGAGAAAACTGTGTAGAAAAGCTCCTTCTTGCTGCTTCTTACACAGATGCTCACACATCCAAGACGGTACCAGATGACGTATCTCAGCACAAAATTCAGCAATGCAAAACTGCAATTCTGCAGTAACTGCTTTTAAGGCATCCTTTAAAAAATATGGCCTTCACTATTTAATTTATAAGACAACATTATATTTACTGTTAGTTGAGTCTGCATTTAAGTAACATGAATTGGAACTGGGTGTAGAACATTAACATAAAACCCAGGACCAGCTGAAAGCCCTTCCTGCTAAGGAGGGCTCTGCGTCACACACAAAGTGCCTTTTATGATGCACATGAACTACCACTGTCATAGCATATAAATGGATAAAAGGTGTATAAATCATGGAAAATGGGACTTGGAGCAACTTATAACTCTTTTACCTTTTTGGGAATGGTACCAGGCCACCTGGATTACTCGGATCATCCCATCACCTGCTGGAGAGAACGCAAACAGCAGGGCCTGCTTTCTGCTGAGAATGTTTCAGTGTGTGATATTAATTTCCAATTTCTGTTTAACCCATGATTTGTGTAATTCAACCAATACTGGGCACAACACATACCACTTGTAGATTTATCTCCTTTACAACAGTTACTAGGAAATCTCAGCAGCAATTTATTGTGTAAGTTACATTTATCTTTCCAAAACAGTAACAACTTTTCCCCTCTGTTGGGACTGAAGAGAATCACTTTTGTGATTTTTATATATTCTATTACATATATCTTTGTTATTGTTCTATTGTTTCTTTTTATTCCCTACATATATTTGAATTAGCAGAAACAAAAGACAGCTGCACCCACCTTTACTGAAAACAGACTTGGACAACATATAAACAAAGTTACTCTTCAAGAACAACCTTCCTATATTGCCTGTGTATTTTGTATTTGGAAACTTGACGCTGTATTTTTAGTTGTGGAAAGGCAAATACACTTGTTTTGCTGTAAAGAGAAAATACACTTGTTTTGCTTAGCTTGCTAGCTAAGGCCTAACCACACACCTCGTTATCTGGCACTCCTATAAACGCCTAAATTTGATCGAATGTGACCGACCTGATTTTAGATGACTGAAGTCTCACAGTAGTGGCTTTCCCAGCCACTCTGCACAGCAAATGGAGTAACAGCCTCCTGGAAAAGCTCCTTCTGCCCACAGCAACTGGGAACATTCTCTCTAGGTGCCAATGCTTCTTTAGTGCCTGCAAATACATCACAAATGGAATAAGCTTTTATCTTAGGGTTCTCCACGAAGAGTAGATGGAATGAGCCTTGACTGCTCAGGGAGGCTTTGACTTACACCAGGAGGGGAGCAAACCCAAGTATTCAGTGCAAGAATTCACACAAATGTAAAGAAGTTAGGTCTGTCTCTTAACATTCCTGCTTCCCATAGACAAATGAACAATTCCAAATGATTTGCACCAGTTCACATTCCAAGTTAACAGTTGTCCCTCATACCTGAACGACATAGGAGGCCATAATGCTTGCACCAGCATGAGAAACCAGAGCCATTAGCCAGGGATCTAACTCAAGAAGAGCTAGATTTGGCTCAGCTCTTCACAGTCCGTTCTGAAAACCAATGTAATCAAGGCCAACAATAGCGCTGCTTATGAGGTATTACAAAAACACACAGAATAGTTTAGTAAATCAGTCATGGTGTAAGTGGTGATGCAGAGTCTTTACACTGATAAGAGAGAAATGAAAAAGATCTAGCACTCTGACCACAGATGTTCTTAAAAGCATAACAAACTCCTCTACAAAGCTATGAGTGTGTTATGGCAATGTATGTTACACAAACAGTGCGAGTTCTTTTTTTCAGTTCTTTTTTACAGCTATATAAAATGGAAGCAGATCTATTTTAATTAAACACTCCTTAATTTGAGGCATGAAGCCTGTCCTATACTGTATAAATTGAATTTTTTTTTAAACTTAGTTTTGAATATTAAACAAATGTGGGTTCACTTAACCATTGTATACAGCTGTAAAAGTTTGATATTTTTTACAATATGCCAATTTTCAGAGTTTCTATTCATATCAAAATCCCCTTATTCCATCCAGCTGCAGTTGATTTTGCAGTTACAGTAAATCATTTCATTGTACACTGGCTGCAAGCACTTTATACGATATCTAGACTCTTTCCCCTTAAAATTTAATGCATGATGGATGAAGACAAGTATCTGCACAGTATGAAGAGCACAAACAGCACAGAGAAATAACAACACATATATTTCAAGACAGTTAAAGAGATTATTTCCTTATCGTGACAGCAGAACGGCTCTATGCGCTGTACATTCATTATCATTCAGGAAGTTCAGCATGTTGTTTTTCCTCTCTCCAAAGCAGACATATTTTACTCCAGTTCCTGGTTCCCATGACACAGCACAGTGAAAAAACCCCGGTAGTGTGCTTGTGAGATGGTGTGATCTTCTGTGAGCTGCCATATGCTGAGTGCTGCACGGGAACGGCTGCAGTCAGTCACCTACAGAGATGAGGGGTGCTCTGCATACATCAAACAGCATTCTTCAAAGTGCACTATCCAGAGATAATGAATTTTTTACCATTGTTTGTATCGATCAGTTGGCCCTTTCATTGTCTGACTCCCACGTTCTTCTCGGATCCACAACTTTCAAATAATTGATACAACAAATAAAGTTGTCCCGTTTGGTTGGTTCAGCCGTGTAGGATCAGAATTCTGTTCCACTGTGCAGATCAAAGGGAACACAAGTGCAGGTACTTCAGGAATACTTCAGAAAGCCATGCCACGAAGTCTCAAATAACCAAGACCATTTTCAGTTCTGCTTCTGCTCTCACACTTCCTTCCAGTCACCCGTGTCTGTGAACAGCACGTTGATATCCCACATCGAACATTTAGACAGGAATGAGGAGGACGTGAAAGATTGCCACAAAATCCTCACCGTAACGTCAATAGTGTGAGCCTTGAACAAGGCCAGAGTCGAAGTGTTGGATTTATGCCTTCATACAGCTGAAATAATAGTTTTCTGAGGTTGAGAGAAACTACGGAACTTCATTAAAGCTGCCATCATGGACAAATTTTGCAACGAAGACTGCGCACTTGATGAATGATGCCGTGTGCTTAAGTGCACTGTCTGATTTAGAGTTCAAACCTTTTGTAGTACATTCCATGAAGATAAAATATTTAGTGCCACTATATTTTGGGCTCTATATTTTTGACAATATGTTTCATGCCTCATTTGCCACCAAAGTAATGAGATTTTAGTCAATGTTCAAAGACTGACTTCACATTTTTCACGGCAAAAACCCAAATGGGTTATTTTTCTACACTAGTGTACTGCTGGTTCAATGAAGCCCTGAAGTATATGTAGACCTTGAGGGAGCCAAAGTGTAAAACATCGACTTCCCAACACAGAAAAGACAAGAAGCAAAAACACTGATTAATAGTTGTAGCTGCCCATTGGGTCCTACAATAGTATCCCACTTCCATTTTTTCCCAAATAGGAGGGTGCACTGAGCCAATACTCATCTTTTCAGTAAGTAAATAACTTCTCCCAAACACAGTGAGAGAAATACAGAACACAAACCTCGCTCATCAAGTCTTAAACAAGATTTGTCCCAATTTTTGTTTTGCTTTCACTAAGGCACCTGAGATTGCAACGGGGTTTTGAAAAATCTGTATTGTGGAGCCACTGACAAAGCACTGCATGAAACACTGATGGCCATTTTCCTCCTTTTTTCATATAGTACAGTTCAAACTATTGTTTTACTGAGTGTTGGAATCAATACAGCATGTACCCACACGTTCTGTCAAGAAACCAGACTAGTTATATTCAGAAATGGAAGACAGAGGGAATTTTTGGACGTTTTTACACATGCAAACACCAGCACGGTCTTCTACCATGTAGCCCAACAGTCTTTGCATGAAATTCTGAATATAAGGATAATAAGAAAGCAAACACATAGATGGAAAAAAACATACTTAGAAACCATACTTAGAGACCTTGAACCGATCAAGCTTGGCTTGCAGTTGTTAACGAGGAGTTTGCTCACACTGTAATCAACAGCACCAACAGTTTAAATTGCTGGTTTGAAATCAGGTATAGAGTGAAATCCCAACTGGAGCACAAACACTGAAGAACAGGGCAAAAATCCCCAGCTGAACACCAAGTGCTGGCCATTAACAAGCACTCTAAAGCTGAGCATTAGCTCCTGTGTGCTGTGCAGAGCAGATAGGAACTACAGATGCAAGAGACTGATGTTTTTAAAATGCACATAAAATCTGTAAACATAATAACTGATTGCATGACTTGCGTCTTGTACATTATGGACTATAAAATTACATTAGGAAAGAGTAAAAGCCTGGTTTTCCAAAGGAATGTGTGACCACTGGGGAAGGCTGTCTCTGAGACTAAGAAATGGCTGCCAATCTTCAGTCAGTGTTAAGAAAAGCTAAATAATGCATGTTCAAATAGATCAGAGGCCATTGACTGTATGTAAGAGTGTATTTATATTGAAGCAAAGTTTTAATGAGCCTTCTGCCTCCCCAGAACATATTTCAATAGCTAAACCTCAGGCAGACACACTTGATAATATTCCACACCGTTACTGTCATAGAGCTTTTTAAGGTATGCAACACACAGTATTTAAAAACAATTGTGAACTGGAGAAACACAAGCAACACCTGGGTCTGTGTCAGGGTGGAAGTGACTGATGGTGCTCCTCGTCTGCAAGGGCTGTTGAGAGCCAACACCTTCCCAAGTCTGCCCTTTGCAATGCCCTTTCACCCCACTGCAGGACTGGGTGTGATAACCCCTCTATCAGAAGACACCTGCAGAGGGTAAAATCCTGATTTAATCTGAGGACACATCAAGATGACACTGACTCAGAAGCAAAGATCTCATTCCAGAGCACCTCCCTTTTTAGCTGTGCAGGAAAGAGAAGGCACCACTTTCTCATGACTGTGCAGAACGTAAGGGTGCTCGTGGGAACTCCAGGACAAAACAAAAGGGAAAACTACAAATAGCCACAGAATTAGCACCTGAGCCATTGCTCAATGTTGCAGAACTGTATTAGTAGCATGGACTGTTCCAAGATCTCTCCCCTTCCAATCATTTCCTCCTTCCCCCAGCAGCAGCAGCGCCCCGTGGGCTGTCTATAGGAAGGGGATCTTGGAATGGTTGAGGATGACACGGAATGAGCCTATGGAGCTGTCTGGCCTCTCCCAGCCATTTCTGGCATCGTTCACGCCCATCTGTTCCCTTTCATGCTGCAGTCCAGAGGGAAGCAGATGGGACCTACTCTGCAGTCATCTTCTGAAACTCATATTCATTATAACCTAATTTTTAAAATGACAGTCTTGCTGTCAGCAATGTTGTTCAACCAATTTTTTTCTCCTCCACAGAAGCAAAACCAACCTTTACAATAATAGGCTTTGCCCATAAAAGTCATGATGTTAAAGAGATACGAACAAGCAAACCATCTCCTCATCCCTGGAAGCAATCTTGTTCCCACTCCAAGCCTTGGACTGGATCTGGGCATGACTCCCCACCATGTGGTGTGGCTGCTGCTCCTCCGAGAGTTTCCAGCAGAGGCAGGGGAGGGAATGTTTGCTCTGCTGTCTCAGACACTACCGCTGCTTGTTTCGCTGGTTGCCAGGCTGCTACTTCTTTTTCTTCCTGACGTTCTGCTCTGAGGGAAGCAGTTTGCTATTTCACGATGACTTATTTTTAAGAATTCTTTAATAAGTTTTGCTTTGCCACCATCACTAGAAGACTACACAGAAAAATCACTGGATGGAGAAACAACTGTGTTTTCTGCTGCCATTCATCTTGTGGGTTTGTGTATAGGCCTATTCCTGAACTGAATTCCATTCCGTTTAATGGTAACTTTCTGCATGGACTCGGTGAATAATTCCCCCCCTCTGCTTTGTACCTGAGTCGAGCATCCAGCGATGTTCTCCTGATATTTTAATTAGCAGTTTTATACTCTAGTTTGCAGGTGGTTTCTTCATTCTGGGTGGATAGAAAGAAGGTATCAGCTTTCTTCAGCCTATCAGCAACCATCTTCTTCCTCCTGTGGAAGGAGGAAAAGGTTAACTTAATATTAAATCATTCTCAAACAGAATAACAAAATACACAAATTTCATGACTCCCAATATTTACTGGTAATTTCTTACTTCTAGTATTTTCTTCTTAGAACTGTGGGAATGTGTTGATTCAGGCATGAGCACCTGCCCCTTAAAACGGCTCTGACGGGCCCGTGCCAGATGGGTTCAGGTTCTCTCCTCCTCCTCCTCCAGCACACACATCTCAAGGAGCAAACCCTGATTCTCATTAATCACTCCTACCCAGGTCAACGTTAAGTAAGTGAGAGTAAATTGTGATCAATACGAGCCAGACAAGGGCTCACCCTTCTCCTCTTACCTTGAGCTTGGGACTGCATAGAATCTTCCTTCTGTGTTCGTCCCCGTGTCTGACAGGAGAACTGCAGAATACCAGAAACATGCAGAAACAGGTAACAACACTAAACATGGAGAAACCCAAGGTGGCAAAGAGAAGTGCTGCTCGTTAGCAAAGTGGCTGTGACTGCCCTGTGCAGCTCACCCTGACCCAGCGCCATGAGGCATCCCTCACACCGCCGCGTCCTAAGCGCTGGTCCTGCTGATTCTCTGCTTCGTGCTGTCCTCACATGTTGTTCCCAGCTAGAGATTTTTTAAGCGGGCAGAAAAAGCAAAATATTTAAGAAGTCCAGACTGACACAGTCACAGAATCCTGCCCTTCCTCTCTTGGTGATGGAATTCATGAGAGGTTTACAAATAATAGGTCTTTCTTTCTGCATTTTTTTTCCTCGGAATTTGACCTCAGGTTCAGAACGTGTCTTTATGCCTTCTGGTAACCTTGAAGAATCTCTAGGAGTATGTGGAATCTGAAACATTGCTCATTCCCTCAAGTAAACTGGAAAACGTTCAGTCTGTTACATATACATGAGTTACTGCTGTCTCGTGCTGATGAATCAGCCGCAGCACGGACCCGCTCTCACCGAAAGGCAGGAGTGGTTATCACTTCCTTTTCACGCTGCTTAAGTAAATTATTTATTACAAGTTCAATTGAATTTTAAAAAAACAAAAATATATTGGTTCCCTTAACTTTACATTCTAATTAAATTGTGGAGTGTTTTTTTTCCCCTTAAACGCTGAAGGTATTTAAAATTTAAGAAATGGAAAAGAACACTGAAGAAGTCTTTAAAAATAAAACAGTGATACAGCACATGGGAAAAATCCAAATTTACCATGTATGACCCCGCACCACATGCAATCAGAGCACAGCTTATACATACACATATTTTGGTTTATGTGGTATATTTATCTTCTCAAAGAAATGAGAAAAGAGTGTTCAGAGCTCATGCGGAATTCTCCTGCCCAACTGCGCTATCAATTCTCTCATCCTCTCTCTTTCACTTCAGGGTTATAAATCTTTGTTTCTCTTTGAAGAAGTCGCATTAATATTTAATTGGAAAACTTCATAAAATGTTAGAAAAACATTACACCAAACACAGAGTAATGCCCAAGAGAGTAAACAACGGGATTTGTGTTATGTAGTTTAGTTGTGCATTTGCATTTTGTTCTAGTATCACTGACCTACTAAAAAAACCTGCTCTTGTTCTCACAATGCTCAGGAAATCTGGCTATGTCCAAGGAAAGGAAACCCAGGAAAAAGCCCCGTTTAACTTGCCATTGACCTTGGCCATTTTGGGACAGCTGCTTAAAACGGATGGACTTGTTTTCAATGCATTAGAGAAATGCATAATTAAATAAGTGGCTTTTTGTGCTCAACTCTTCCTTTAGATTTCGTATCAGTTATTTTATGGTGCCAGATGCACTATAACTCTGATATTAAAAGGCATTCAAGTACCAAAGGTCAAACCCTAGATGAATCTGAAATGATAAAAAATTGATAGATTCTGACACAGAAGTATCACTGAAAAGAACAAATAATTCAAAAGATTCATCCTGAGATGACCAAATTTAAGGGCTATTCTTATGTAGCATCTAATATATTTAATTTATTAGTCTAAAATATTTATGTTACATAGGTTGAAAGTGAGAGGTAATGTGTTGCACTTAGGATACTCTGGCTGTGAGACTGACGACTCTCCCCTTCTGGATCCTCACATCGCAGAAATACATTGAGACACCCAGACCACCTGCCCCTCAACTGTGCACCCACAGTCAGCCTGAAAAATGCATTTCATATCAGTGTCTTTTCAGTTCTAGTGCTTCTTATTAACTTATTTATCTGTTAAATGCCTGTTAGGATTCAGGTTCTAAACCAGTGTGTATATGATGAACTAATGAAAGCCTATGGAATGCAGTATTGGAAGGTCCTACATTTTAGTATCAGTTGCCTTTTCATACACAAATGACATCAATTTAATATAAGCTATTAATGCATTAAGTCATTGATAAACCCTGCATGCAGACTTTTGCTTTAAATTAATATATTTTTAATGCTGAGCAATCCATTTTAAAATAATTATCCTAAAAACCTGCTTACAAATCCCATTGCTTAATTTTAATACCCACATTAATGATTCCATAAGATACTGTATTGAAAATCCAAACATAAGCATTGTACACAGAACGCACTCCTCAGTTTAGGGCCACACATCAGTTGGTGACAGTCTGTGTAACAGGAAGCTGGGAAGCCTTAGAGTCAATCTTTAAACCCAAGCAAACCCTTTCTCAGCCACGACTATTTCCTCTTGATTTTGCAGTGGCTCGGAGGTGACTCCAGAGGGCGGATCCGCGGCTGTGGAGTCTGAGTTTTTTCAGACACACAGTCTGAGTGGGGTCTCAAGTGAGACACCGTTCCACATCCACCCGGGTCCCAGCTGAGCACTTGTTCCAGTTTTGAGAGTCCAGGCTGCATCTTTCCTTCTCAAAGAGCTCTGTATGTGGGACAAGTACAGAATATGTAATAGATACACTCCACAGATCCACTCTGGATTAGAAGGAAGATTTTATCTTTTATCCTAATGTTTCTAATTCTCTGTAGAATAACAGAATGTGAAGTTTTCCTCTTGGATCTACAAATTCCTCTCAAAGACCACAGCAGAGTTAGAAATTCAACTCCTACAACTCCCCGTTTCCAGTTTTGCTGCACTATGGCCCAATGTAAATTGTCTTCTAAAATTTGTTTTGGTCATGGTTTGTTTTCAAGCGCATTCCATCCCTGTGCTGAGGAAAGCCTTTAGGTTTACTCAACAACAGCCAATGTTCTGAAACTCAGTGATGATAAATATAATTTACACCTCTCTTGACTTTATGCCTTTAAAACAGGGTTTAACAATGTCTTCAGGATTCGGTTTGTCTAAGTTCATTTTATGCTTTCATCCCAGTTTCACTTCATTTAATCGTTCATTTATTTCCCTTGCCATTTTGACTGTATTTTTCAAACTAGCTGTCTCATTAAGATAGCTTTTGGCCACCAACTCGCTGAAACCCCTGCTGAGAACTCAATGTTTTTCAAATAGTATATAATTTTATACACTGTAACTGGAAGATTAGCATAATTTCATCCTTCCCATATTGGCACAGTCTGCTCCAAATAATGTAGCTCCATGTCTTCTATACTCTTAACAAATTGGAAGGATCTTCCAACTTACAATCCAGAAATAATTCCCAAATTCACAATCCTATGTCTTGGGAGTTCTCTTCTCCATCACATGCGAGAAATAAGCTTTTCCTAATGGAGTATTTAGATGAACGACCCTTCCCTGGCAGACCTGAAGGTATTTCACTGCGACCTTTTGCTATCCCTGACTTCACTGGAGCAATGCCATCACAGCACGCGCAAGATTAGGTCTCCCTTCTTAGAACACCGAGAAAAGGTATTTTTACTCAGTGATGCTTTTTTTTCCTGGCATGAAAATCACTCTTAATTAATACGGTCTTCCCTAAAATGGCAAAATAAAATTCTACATTGTTTTGCTTTGGAAACAATGAAAACTCAAAGTTTTGTTTGGGTTTTTTTTTTTTTATTTAGAATACATTCCTGGGAATATGTGGTAGCTGGGAGCTGAAGTTAAGAACCCTCTCCCTAGTTTCATGACTTTTCACAAACCCACGAGCACTATTGAACCAACCAGACAGTTGACTGAGATCTTCCTGACAACCACAATTCCAGCACTTGCCTATTCTACTTGTCAGAAATCAACAGGCATGCTCAAAACCCAGCATTTTGAGAGGAAAAAACTGTTCTCTTGGAAAATCTCCAACCAGAACTACTTAGAACTGTTTTAAGAGCAGAACACGATTTCCCTGTACAGCTGTCAGAAGAACAGTTTTTACTATAATGGTTCAATAAGCAATTGTCTTTTTCCAAGAGCCCAGCTGACAAAAAAAGTGGTCTGTGTGAGAAATGGTACTGCACATACTTGATAGACACTCTCTAACTGCTGATCAAACGTGACCCTAAACTGGCATATTACATTGAAATTCCTGATTCAGAAAAATGAACTCAGGTTACTGAATTCCTCTGTGAAAATGATAATTCTGCCTCAAGCTGAGCATGTTTATTCTGGTTGGTTGGATATTCCAGATCATACTCCTAACAAGGATCAACTGACTAAGATGCGCAGGGTACCAAGATAATTTTATTTAAGAAATACCTTTCTTATCTTCAAATTCCAGCTGAATACACTGAACTTCATGGAAATTTGGGAGAGCTCTGGAGAAACAGAACCTCTGTGCACTCTCCCCACATGCCAGGTTCCATTGCAACATTACACTGGGTATGTTATCACAGTTAAAAGCAGTTTCTGTTTTACAAGCGTGAAACAATTCTATGCAAATACCTCACCCAAAATAGCAATTTACAGCCAAGCCACCGCTTATCAGCACATCAAGGAACTCTCTCTCTGAATTGCAACTACTGAAAGTTACAACTCAGTATTTATTTATGCCTTTTACTATCAAAGTCTTTATTGGCTTACTCAAAAGATTAAAAAGCCTGTTCATCTTCACCATTTCCGTAATTCTTATTTTCAGTTCCGTAACTCTTAATACCATTTTCCAAACATTTACAACATTAAGGTACAAAGAAAAAATCAGATCAAAATAATTTACATTTGGGAATTGAAGTATTACTGCAACACTACAGCAATGTTAGCATTTCTAGACTTATTACAACTAACAGAGATCAGGGAATGGGTTTCGCGCTTGTTTGGAGAAATGGGATGTCCATCATTTTAGCTGCTTAAGTGATGCTTCAGAGACTCCAAAACTTCAGAAAATTAGAAAAGCTGACTAATTATTAGAGGTCATTGGGAGCAAATGCAGAAAAACCTGGTTCCGGTGTCATCCCCATCACTGGGCTGAGCTGGTGCTAATCAGCACAAGTGCTTGTCAGGGCTACGAACGCATCTCAGTACCGTGGTCTAAAGCATTTTGGGTGCACGAGGGTGCGTGAATTCAGGTGGGTGAGTGGCTCGGACCCAGCCAGCCCCACCAACTCTGCATCCACCGTGCCCCCTTAGAGCCCCCCCTTAGAGGGTACTGGTAAGCACATTGTGGGACATTTTGGCTCCAGTTCAGCACAGTACTGGAAGAATATTTGACAAGGAAATAGGAGAGGACAACACAGCAGTTCTGTAGCATGAAGGGCAAGTGAAAGAGCAGAGAGAACAACAAGGAAAACAGAAATGAAAGGGTTAGTGCTCCTAGCCTGGAGATGATACAGGAGCTGTTGTAAGATCACAGCGCTCCATCCTGTCAGTATGAATCATTTACTCTGATCCATATGTTATACCAAATAAAAATTGAGTTGAATTACAGAATACTCATTCCATTTTCAGGGTCTGAACAGTGTTCAAGATGCTCAAACTTTGCTTTTCTGGTTTATGAGATCACCTAATCCCTTTACTGGCATTATAGACTCATAGCTCACAGCTGTCTGCCATTTATTCTGTGTATAATCTCCCTATTTTCAGGAAGTTAAAAAGTGTGTGTGAAAGGTTCCCTAAGGGACAAAGCTCAGTATTAAAAAAAAAAAAAAAAACCACCTCAAGCCTTGAGTGATTTATTTCACAAAATTATTTTATAAAATACAAAAACCACTGCTGCAAGTCTTGGTCTTGGTTAAACTGTAACAGAGCCAAAGCACGAATAGTTAACAGCAGTTCCCTAAACATTTGGGCTCCTGGAAATTGAACTAAAGTAAATACCCCCACACATATACGGTCATCCTAAAAAGATCCCAAAGTCCTTTAAGAAATCCGTGGCCCACATTTCTCAGTCAGAAATATATCCTTCATGGAAACACATGCTTACAGCCTTTCAGCAATCATGATGCAAATAAGACTCTTGTTTCTGAAGGCATCTGTTTAGTCTGTGTTAATAAATATGTAAACTAATATTTTTTTTAAATACTCTTTACAACTCACACCATGCAAGGCAGACCACGACCTGTCCGCCCTATATTGTCCTTGCTCCAGCAATTTCTTCGCAGAAGGCAATGAAATAAGGAAATCCAGCATTACTACACACACATGGTTATGAATGAGGACCATCCTCCCGCACGTAACCATCACACACACATGAAGAGGACTTGCACACATCAGTGACAGAAGTGCCACAAACCTGACGTTGGAGGTACCACACGTGGCCAATTTCCCCTCTGAGCAGGCCCGTCCTCAGCAGAGCACTGAACAGCGGGGGCACGGGAAGAGTAACTTCAACTTTCTTCTGAACTTAACCAAACAACGGGGATTCTGGAAATAACAGCAGGTAAGAGCCATCCTGATTCATCTGTAAATCAACTTTCCTCCTTTGTGCCTGAATCCAAATCAACAAACGAGCCTAACTGCTAAGTGTATTGAGAAGAAAATGAGGAGAGCAAGACATTTAGTCCTCAAAGGCAAGAGCTAAAAATCTGTAAATTATAAACCTAGAGGGACAGATAGAATCTGATTCTGCATGAATAGACCTAGTTTATTTCAGCAGCTTTGCCTTCTTTAATGGGAATTCTCTGTGAAAATAAGATTGCTTGCATTAGGCTGACTTCTCAAAAGAGCCTAAGTAACGCAGGGATACAAAACCTACTGGGTAAGACTCACATATAAATTAATGTTCCTTTGTACTGCAAGGACAGTCTGCAGTCTTTTAGTGTAAATAAGAATAAAATCCTTAAGCTTTCAGTGGGAGAAAGAGTAACTCAGTGAGGTTCCTTTGAAAATCCAACCCAGAATTCTCAAGAGGAGAACACAGCATAAATAATAACATGTTTCTTTATCAGAGCTCTTTCATCCATCAAACGCTTGGAATCCTACACCATTGAGAAGTACTGAGTAAGGGTGTTTGCACTTCAGGCTTAGAATAACACAGGCACTTTTTGTATAGACACCCAGAAATCCCATTAACCTCAACTTTTTAACAGTAACGTATGTATCTGTGTTTCACACTTAGGTAAATGTGCTCAATTCCACTCCACTACGCCCCTAAATAATTACACGTGTTGAGTTGTGGCTTGAGGCTTATACTTGCCTATACTCAGCAAAGATACATTTATTCTACTATTTTTTTATTATTTTTTTCCCCCCGTTTTAAAGTACAGATTGATAGAGTGGTTGACTTGGTAAGAAACATTTTAGATAGTGAAATATAAAGATTTTTTAAAGTATTCTTAATATACCTTTTTTTTTTCTTTTAAACCAAATAGCTCTAAAAATCCATTAACTTCCTTTTTTTTGTTACAGTATAATAATTATAGCTATGACTCATACAAATCAACCTTTCAGATATCTTGTCATAAAATAAAGGTCAAGTCATAGAAAGTCTTAAACGAATTTCTTAAAGAATATAAATGGATAACATAACTTTCATTAGTTTTAGCTTTTCAAACACTTAGAACTTATTATTCAAGTTAATTTCTGACAACTGTTTGTGAAACTACCACCTTAAGCCAGCTATACCGTGCGGCTAAGGCTATACACGAAAAATCTTTATGATGCACACTAAAATGTTTATGGCACTGCTGTAATTTCATCGGTGGTTATCAATCAGCAGAGTAAGAAAAGGTCTGCGGTTTTATACACCATCCTTTTATAATGTTGGCACCTATTTCTTGTTTATAATTACTCCAATCTTATTTAAAATGAAAGAGACTACAGAAAGAAGTGTCATACAATCCAACTCTAATAATCTGTTCATCAATTAGCATTGAGAATAAATTACTCTCTTAACCAAGAAATTATAGAAAACCATACAAAACCGCACAGAGTCTGGCACTAGAAATCTATCATATAATTATGTAGAAATATTGTATTTAATTAGCCTCAATTTAGATGGTTGTTGCCACAGTTCAAGTGAAAAAAGGCAAAGGGATGTTGATAAGTCCGTCTGCTACCACAGCTTTATAATTCTGCCAGGTTTTGCTTCATATTTATGTTCAAAAGGTAAAAGCCACACAGAACTACAACAACTCTTTGATTGTCAGTTTAAGTGAGCAGAAGAGAAAATGAGTGGCCTAGTGTAAGTGGAGCTCATGGGTGAACCAGTAAATAAAACCAAATGATTCTGTATGAAAATTAATCAATGCATGAGGTCTGACACAAAGGTCATTTTTGAGGCAATAAATATGTCAGTGCCACCTCTGGATTCCCTTCAGATTACTGTGACAACAGAATTTCATTACCTGTCTTTTAGGAAGTATAATTTAAATAAGAATGCCTGCAGCCAGCTTAACCCTTACTTTCCATTATTTCCTCAAAGATTCTTAACACACCTATAAACGTATATCAAAGCATCAGGCCCAATTTTGAGTCAGGTACTTGAAAACATAATTCAAGTAAGCAGACTGAAATTTTGGAAGTGTTTCTTATTAAAAGAAATTTAGCACAGAACAGGCCCTGAGACAGCAAACCCAGAGGCAGGTGGATGGTGTAATATCCCCTCCTTTGCTGCCAAAGGACTCACTTTTTCAGTTAAGGTGAAGATGAACTGAATTCTTCATTATCAAGGTGAGACTCCATGATTTTCAGAGTCTTTTCCAGGCTAGATAAATCTATGATTCTAAGACTTCCCTTAAATTTGGAGGGTTGAAAGGGATAAGGATGTGGACACTGATACCTGGATCAAGAATCACGTATACATTCTTAAATGTTCTTAGCAACATTTCCTGCAGCTCACAGGTATCATCATCCATAAAGTCCTAGGAGAGGGTAAGGAGCTCAGAATCATAGAGGGGTTCGCAAGAAGAGACAAATCCAGTGTGCTGGGAGAACCCTGGCTGGAGGATGACATTTGTGCTTCGTATACAGAGAGACTGACAACAGAACAGTTTGAAATTTTTTACCCACTGGATACACAGCACAGTTGCAATGCGCTGGTATGCAATGTAGCTGGCTGATTAGAATAACTCCCAGAATTGTTGGTGTGAAAATTAGCATGCAAAAACAGTGCTGGCAACACACAAAGAGCCTGTCAGAATTCCCAGTCCTGCCCCCCAGCAGGAGAGTAACGACAACCCTGATGGAAGCCCCCAGCACGGCCCATGTCCTGGCCAGGCTGAGCCCCAAAGCCCAGGCTGTGAGCAGTGATTCACCACACTATCTCATGCAGAATCCACATTCCTAACAGGTCCAAAGACTACATTTCTTCAAAGTGGATTTCATCAAAGATCTAGCCCATTTTATAAATCAACTGTAAATGTCATCTCTACCTTTTTTATTTCCTTTTATAAGTTAGTTCAGGGAATGACAGTTTAAAGACTACATAAATTAAGCCTATACATATTTTCTATTTCAGAATAATTACTAGTGAATTATGTAACCTGTGCTATAGTAGCAAAACAAAAAATGAAAGAAATGAAATCATTATTAATGAGATGATTATTATTGCACAAGCATGTTTTAGTAAGACTAATACTGAAGGGCATGTTAATTCTTTTTATGGTGAAAAGTAGTACAAGCAACAGTTATGGGAAGGGATCTAAGTTTTGGTAATTTGCAACACTGCAACTCCTCCTTTTTTTCATAAATCTGCTCAGTGTAATTCAAGAGGGTTCACAGTGTTCTTTCAGAAACATCATTGCTTCTGGCTTAAATCATTCAGAAGCCACCAGTCAGAAGAAATACATGGCAGCAGAGACGATTTCTCATCTCATGGGAGTCAGACTCTGAAGCTGGAATCTTCAACGCATGTTTCTCTCTGAAGTTTCTTGTGCAACAATTACATAAGCAGCACCACTGCTGTTATCTCATTAACAATTTTATCTCGAATTCCCAGAATTAAAAAGATTCGTTTGTCAAGACACTGCACTGTCAGACAGACTAAATGTTCTTTGGTCAGCAGGATCTTTAAAAGATCTTTAACAGAGACTGCTCTACATGGGGATAGGAACCACATAGTTATTTTCAGCACCTTAGTCTTTCAAAAGTAGGTCTAATTCTTTAGGGCATCATTAAAATCAAGCTCTGTGATCTTCAACGAAACAGCAGAATTCTTTGCCTGCCATAGAATATACATGAGAAGGACCAGACTCACCCACACCTCTCCAACATAGTAACCAGCGCAGGGAAAGTGTAACCCACCAGCAGCTCTAGGAAACTACTGTGGATAAAAAACAGTGAAAGGCTCTTTGCATCTAGATAGTGATGAGAATGACTGCTCTACTGAAGTGGTTATCTGAGAACAAAGTTCTTAAAAAAACCCACTAGCAACCAAATAAAACACCAACCAATATTTTATATAGTATAAGCCAAGTATTCTATGTTTTTGTATTCACAAGAAACTTTAATAAAAAAATTATAGAGAACAATTCAAGAATTTATAACCTTATCATCACTGACTGTTGTAATTTGTGAATTCTCTAGAAATCTCCCTTGCATGATGCAACACAGATAGAGATCATCTTTTGCAAGTTACAGTATCAGACAAGAGCAATCAGATGGTTCTACAATTACACAGAAAATGAGTACCATTTCCTGTGAAGTGCTTTCATCCTCCCCAACGTTATTCTTACGGTAGAAAATTTGTGAAATTGTTTTTGTCCCATTTTGTCACTTCATTATGGATAGTAAGAAATGTCAGTTTTCTGTTTCTGATTCTGTTTCTTCAGTTATATTGATACATGGAAATAAATTCAGAAACGGAAAGTTAAACAATTATGCTTAAGGATTTGGAATCCTTTTTCTTTTACAATAAAGAGTGGTCTTTAGTGGGGAATGCCCATTGGGCCTCTGCTTTTTTCCCCCCAAACTGTAAGACTCATGAAAAGAAGAGTAAGCAGCTGAACTGAACTTCCTAAAGTCAAGCTGACAGAGCTGTAGCTGCATGCAGAAATGTGGGCGCACGTTTGAAGTGTACATTGATTATATAAAGAGCGTGTTCTTTAAATGTTTGGCATTTCTTTTCTTATTCTGTCCTTTCACTTGTGTGAAATATTAGTGGGACTTCATGTTCCATGAAAATCTAAATAGATAGCAAGTGTTCTTGGGAAAACAGGACTTAAAATGCACACAAATAGAATTATGTCCCCTTCCAAATACCATGGTGCAACACAGAGAGCTTTCAGTGGCAACAAAAATCAGCTCTAGTAGCCTGCCTGCCTTGGATAACTTAGATAACTACATGGATCCTTTTTATAAAATCCTGAGACCCACCCTGTGCCGCAGCCTCAGGCTCTCCATAACATGGGCTTTTATTGAAATTGTATGTAATACAGGTCTGGAATTGTCACTTTCATGTCATTAAATCCTTCATTTTCAGCTTGTCTAGCTATTGGCAAGGTCTTTTTGGTTGCTGTTCTTTTTTCATTTCCAGGTAAGATTATACTTTAAAGTAGAAGCTGGAAGCCTTTCAACAAGTTTTCCTTCTCTAGTGCCTAGAGACATCTTTTTTTTTTATTATTATTTTTTTTTTATTTTTCTGATACTCTAGGGTCTATCCAGTGATTTGTTAAGGATCTACTTACTTGAAAGAAATGGTCAAAGATAAAAAAAAATCTCTGCTATTGCACACATGTCTGTTTATCTATAATATCTTCAATGTTTCTTTCAATGTTGGTCACATTAATAATAAAGAAAACCTAGCAAATTAAATAGTAATGTAACAGCTAAGTTTCCAGTACTGCATTGTATATACTAATTATTTTAAATATGAGTAAAAATTATCAAAATAGAACATAAAATATATATAGAGAGTTAGATTCCCAAGAGGAATAAGCAAGCACTGAGGCACACACCTGATGAAGCAGAGAAAAGCCAGCAGGGTTATGGGAGACACGACTGTAATCACAACTTCTCACACTCGAGCAAAAAGCAACAATCCTGATGTGTTTGCCACGAGGCAGTAAATGTTCTGGAGTATGGAGTACATCTCATCAACAACAGGAACACCAGATCCACCAGAATCACTCAACAACTTGTGCTGTTTGGATATAAAACTGGATATGCAGATATCAAGAACTGTTTCTCAAAAGACTCAGAACAGTGACAGTAACAGGTATTTCCTACACGGTGCATTTAATCAACAGTTCTCCTAACACTTCAAAGAATATATATCTGTATGTCAGGAATCACAATTTTATTAGTGGTGAAGCTCGGTCAGAAACAAACAGTGATTTTCCTTACACTGCTGAGCAATCTTGAGAACAAATGGGAACAAAATTCAGATCTTACTGGTCCTGGGGCGCTGCAAACCTTCTCATGGGTGAAGCTGTTCTCCAAAACCAGTGGGCTACGAAGAACTCAAAGTGAGTATTTATTGAACTTAAACAACAGTCTGTCTTTACTCATGTATGACATACCCCAACGTAATGTTTCAGCCAAAATACCACCAAGGAGCTTAAATACTAAGAAAGCAGGAGCTGAGAAAAAACACAATGGTATTTTAAATGTATACACTGAGGTATCTTATCAATGTCAGGAGAACAATTAGGTTGCTGACTTGAACAATTGTCTAACTTTATACGTTTCTTTCAAGCCTTCTTTAGATTTTTTCACATATGGATAAACTAAATTATTGCAAACGTGTGTCAAATATTTAACAGACTAATATGAAGGTTTCACCTCAAATTACATGTCTGTATCACATTTAGATTCAGACTGTTTCAAGTACAGCAATGAATAATGCAAAACAATAGCCGGTACAATCCGCAGGGGTGTCCTCCTGCATGCTTTGCTAAATGCTGACTGACCCCAGAAAACTTTCAGTGTCTTTAAATGCTGATACTTCTGTCAGCCACCGCATCCAAATCCCTTGCCAGAGTTCTAAGGTGAAGCTGCTCAGCACTGGTTTGTAAAGGAAGCCTCAAACCTCTTGAAACACACCTCATTTCAGATCTCACTTTGTAACCCAAATCAGAAGCGAAGTTCTGGAATCCTCTACTGAACACCAGCCTCCTGTGAAACTTTTTTTCCCTATTATACGGATGAGGGAAAGTCTCATTTTAAATTAACTCTTCAACAATGTTAAAATGCAGGATGTAAAAGTATGCACTGTACAAACCTAGAAGTACTGTTAAAAGAGAAATACAGAAAGCATTTTAACACCAATATGCAAACCATATTTAGGCTTTATTATTTCCTATTCAGAGAAGATACATCAAACCATTAAAGTTTCCAGAGTAATACCTATTATATTATGTACGTACACGTGCCTGAAATTGTGTGCCTACATATGGGAACGCTTATGCACACACGGATTATACATTGCTAGGATTTTCACATCAGAGGTGTTAGAAAAGTCCCACCTCCGTATAGAAAAGAATCCAGTGGCAGTTATAAGCATATATAAAACAAATTACATAACTGATGTTGTTTTTCTAATCTTACCTGGCTTTTAATCTTCTATTATTTTTCTAATCACACATAATCCCAATATTCTCAGTCATACAGGCATTATATTCTTTGAATAATCGTAGTTTTGCAGAAATGAGTTGTAGATTCATTTAAAAATAGATTAATTTTGCATTTTATAAAGTATTCTCAAGTCAAAGAGACTTCGTAGCACATTAAAGTAGCATTACTTCATGAGAGAATTTAAACAAGATTATTAAACAACTCACAAACTCAGGCTGATGGACTCAGACCCCAGTCCCAGGCTGCCTACACAGGGTTTTAATGGAAGAGTCCCTATAGATAGATTATTTATTATGAATTAATAAATAATCTGGTTGGTTTATATCAAATTCTGTATGACAATTCTTAAGCTGAGTGAAGTAGAGCTTTACCAAATAAGACCTAACCTGAAATGGCAAAGTCCCTAAAACTAGCTAGAGCTGCAGACTACGGTCAGATGAATTAGTTGAACTGAGAAGAGATTTCAGCAAAACTCTGTAAGGCGCCAAAGAATCAAATAAGGAAGGGAAAACCTCAAAGACTTTTTTGAATTTAAGGGAGTTAATAACCAACAAGAAGGCTGCAAGTCAGATGGACCTCGGTTGATCTCACCTGAGATGGTCACCATGACTGAAAACACCCGATTCCTACCTCCTCCTCTTCAAGCAATGCATTATTGACCAACTTGGTACCAAGAGACCTGGAGGGTGTAAGTGATAACATTAAAAGAACCCAGTTAGTAATACGGGACTCTGGAGTCACAGCTACCAACCCAATCAATCAGCAAATCGATGCAGCCAGAAGTGCAAAAGCAATCTCAGCTGCTTCTCTAATTCCCTCATCTTCTTTATAGCTGGCAGTGCCTTCTCCCTCTTGCTTTCACTGTTTTAATTTTATTTTTTTATTTACAAATTAACACCTCTCATCTAAGTGTGAAGCAAAAAAAAAAAAATACACATGATGCTTTAAAAAAAAATAAATCACAAATGACAGTAGCTGACAGATGGGATTTGAGCTGTAGTTAGGTGATGTCTGGAGAAGAAAGCAACATAAGTGAGAGGGTGAGGTGGCTCAGCGGTAGGGCTGCCACTGGCTTTGCAACTAATTAAGAGCTGTGAAATGAGGTGGTTCTGCAAACACAGAGCTAATACAGGGAAGATGTGAGTGATTGTTCTTAAAAAAAAAAAAAAAAAAAAAGCACTTGAAAGCAAGTCAGGTAGTCTGTGAAAGCTCAGTTCAAGCTGAGAGGCCAGAGAAAAAGCAAGTCTGTATTAACTACTTATTACAGTCTGAGGGAGAAGGCAGAGCAGAGCAGGCTGGAGACATCTGTCCTCTTCTGGCTACAAACACACTGCTGAAGAGAGCACAGTCCCAAGCTACTCGTTACCGTCTCCCTGCTGGGATTCACTGCAGCCACGTCAGGGGCAGCTGGACTCCTTGCTTAATCACTCCTTGACACACTGTTTTAATCACCTTCTTCCAACAAGACTGATAGGAATTAGCAAGTGACTGCAGAAGCCTGTTTCAGACACACCGTCCCCAGGAAGGAGTGTGATGAGGAGCAGAGCAAATCTCAGCCAGCTCAGGCTCCAGCCAAAGGAGGACACACAGAGCTAACAAAACCTGTCAGTAAATTGGGCAGCTGACTTGTGTGATCACACACATTTGAAAGGAAAGAAGGTGCTGGGAGTCCGCCACGTGAGGCAGTTCACACTGCAGAGGACGCAATACAGACCAACACACGGCATATGGAATGGAAGAGAAAAGGAAACTCAGAGGGGAATAATCTAAATTCCTAATAAATGTGCAGGAAGGAGATTTTGGAAACACTACAGACAATCTCTGAAAATGCCAACTCAATAGTTTGCGCCTCTCGAGAAGGCTTATGCAATATCACAGAGGAGGATGAAATGATGCGATGACAAACCCAGAAAATAATGCCAAAATACTTAGTTGACTCCAGACAAGACATACTCCTCACACCAGTTATGTGAAGACATACAGAGAAGGCAGAAAGGAAGCTTTGGAGTATAAATATTCTGATCTCAAAAATAAAGGCTTGATCCTCTTTCCTTTCAGATCTGTGGAACTCTACATTACAAAATGTTAACCCCAGCATTTGAAAACTACATGCTGTTGTATTTATGCCATCTGAAAAAGGGATGTGGCAGTAGAAATGACTCAAATAAGGACAAATATTATAAGAGCTATAGTAGGGCTTTCATATAGGACCAGATGAGTTGCATTAAGGCCTTTCACTTTTCTAAATAAAAGGCTGAAGGAGAGTAAGACAGTGGTCTATGAAGAATGACCGATACATAAAAATCTTACATAACTAGAAATCAGCCACTAAAATGATTCAGTGCCATTTTTAAAGAACAAAGGGTTTTGATTTTTTTCCCAAAACCACATAAGTCTGAAACATCATGTCACAAGAAGCCATAGAGACCAATATGCACGGATGGAAGAAGGTGTTAGCTACAGTAAATATACACTGATAATTCACATGCTGCTCCTGGCTGTGCCCCTTCATTGTCAGTGTTTAGAATTCGGGCTGTTGTACAACAGAAATGAACAATTTATACTTGTTCCACGTCTTTTACTCCTTCCTTCATAAATCACTGTTGACCTCCTCTGTTGGCACATTCCCACTTCAGTTTTCAGGAGATTCACGTTGCCCCTCCTTCAAGTTGTCTTTATACCACCGATGGCCAACGCAGGCCTCCTGTCCGGACATTAAAATCATTCCTCTCATGTTTCTATATACAGCAACTACCACAACATCAAAGATTTGCATTCTGTTTTCACAAGCAAAGACACTTGTTTTTCTTTTTAAAAACACGGGCAGCCGCAATAGTGTACGTAAGAGCTTACTGTGTCTGTGAAGAACAGACTTACAGCTCCATGGATGGGAAGAACTGGAGCGCTCAGTGCAGTCATCCTGCAGCAACACGTCTCACAAGGAGTCAGACAAGTGAACATTTTCACCAGAGAAGAACATTTCTCATCTAGAAAAATATAGAGAATTTGTACCTTGCGCCAACCTCAAATTTAGACTTTAAGAAAAAAAAAAAAACAAACCCAAAAATTTTTCAACTTTTCTGCAGTGATGAAGCCAGGAAAAGCAGAGACGCGCGAGCAGCTCCAACAACGATGGCAAACTCAACCTTGATACCTGTTTATCTAACAGTCTGGAAGCAACACCGATGCTAATGTAAGCATGTAAGCATCACCCCTTACAGCAAATTCATGTGTCTGACCTCCTGTGTCTGTCAGTGTTAGTTCACTACTTTACAAGGTTTCATATCAGTAAGGTCACTGAAGCAGATGAACAGATAAAGCGAGCAAGAAAATGCAGGGATATTTTTCCACGTAATGGAAAGCCTAAGTACAAGACTACGTCTGGAGAAAAATATGTTATGCAATTTCCTACCAGCTGGAGGTGAAAAAAAAAAAGCTCAGCTTGTCACAGCTAACTATAGCTGTTAATTTTATTATTATCATTATTACTTTGTTATTGCAATAGCACCTAGAGGATCAGTCTGGGAGTTGATGGCCCCACTGCGGTATGAATTGAACACACAGAACACAAATACAGCCCCTTCCCCAAATCACACACCTACAAAGGTCTACAGATACTTCAAATGCAGCTTGTTTCAAAAAACAGTAAATTTTAGCGTAGAAAATTGTGTGAGTAGTTATAAAATGTGGTATGTTATGCTAAAATAAAGACCTATACACAATATGCATTTGTATCCAACCCTCTGGCACTACACACAACATTGTCGGTTCTGGTCAGTTATGATGATTGAGACCCAGCTCACCAGGCCAGTAGGAGAATAAACTGTCTCCATTGTGTTATTAGACACTGTGTAAGGAAAACCGCATGCATTTGATATATACTGCATGTCACTGCTATTCAATAAAGTAAGTGGCATTAACAACCTCCTCTCTCTTCAAGTAACCTCTTACTAGACTCCAGCAGCAAGGCTTTTTCTCTGAAAATGCATTTGCCTTGCTGGCATTTATCCTCTCTATGAAGAATATAATCTTTTTCAAGAAAGATTCCAACACCCAGCTAGAAAACACCACTGAATACTAAAGTCTTAGCACTTGTGGTAACAAGATCGGCTCCTGTGAGGCTGCATTCCCTCAATGAATTAATGGAAATTTCCTCAATTCAGGAAAAACTCTTAGTAAAATTACTGGTTTGGCTACAGAATCTACTGGATCTCAGTTCCACAGTACAAGCCAGGGCAAAACCCAATCTGAAGTCATCATTGTGCTCATCCACCACAGGGTAGGAAGAGTTAACACGGGCTCTCACCTGAAAAGAGAACAACTTCAGGTGCCTGAACCAGTTCCTAAGTTGTAAATGACCACTATGACACCTGCAAATCCGCTTAAACACCGTGGCCCTGGTCTAAGTCCCTTACTGTGGGCTGTGTAAATAATGCAGTGTTTGCAATGGAGCATGGTGTGTGCTATGTTAAGAAATTCAATGGTAAATTATTAATTACATTCAGGCTATTATAGAGCAGACTAAGGTATTACTAAAATCCTGCTTCAAACAATGACGAGTACCAGATGCTTCAGAGAACAAATCGCGAAACGCTAAGATTTATAAAAACCTGCTTCTCAGCTCCAAAAGCTCTTTTCAGCAGTGACTTTCATATGTTAATTACATCCTGTTTAAAATTGTATGGTGCAGCTCACACGTACTGCTGCAAGGTTTATGTCAGTGCCACTGTCATTTCTGCCTTTTCACTGCAGAGTCCCACAGCCGATGGTCACGTCTCCTCTAGATGTTCACCCAGCCATCGCCACCCATGGAGAGCTCCGGCAGTGACTCTGAGAGTTCAATGTGGAACAACTGACAAAGTCATATTTTGCACAAGTGAAATTAACCATTTTAAGGTTGTAATTTTCAGCCCTCAAAGAGATGCTAAGCTGGTACATGAAGACAATCTGGTTCACTGTGATTTAGGTTATTAGAGCAACATGCGCCCTAAGTGCAAATCTCCAAAGCTCTCAGGGTGTCACCATATTCAAGATTTAAAATATGGTATAGATGAAAAGAAGTAGGAAAACTTAAAGAGTTTCAAAAACACGAGCTGTAAAATGCCAACGTCTCTCAGCTGATTTGGCAATTACCATTGGCATTTTTAACTTTCCAACTTTAAATTAGTGAATGATACAGATATTTGAAAGATGCCTCCTAGGACAGTAATGTTAAAAGGCACATAAACACTGTGAGCATTCAACCTTCAGCTCTTGTAAAGGATCTGCCTTTTCTGCAAGACACTGGGAAACCAACACCTCTCGTAAAAAGCCAACTAAATTACATTCTATGGGCTCCTCTCCTTTGCTCGTGGAAAAGGCTGAGCTGCTTTTACAGATAATGCCTTTATAATTCAATGTAACAAAACGGCTTTGCTGACAGCATTGCAGCAGACTATTTGAATAGCACCAGCTGTATCCAGGCAACACTAATGTCTAAGTCAGAAAAACCATGTGAGAAATTTGTTTACCTTCAAGAGGAAGACGCACCTGAGTGTCCAAAGTTGCCATAAGAAGAGAGTAAAAGAGAATAGCATTAGATTATCTTCAGTAAATAAAGTTCAAACCTAGTAATATTTGCTGAGGGGAAAAAGGAAGTGATTTATGATTATTTAAGAACAGTGATATAAGCTATGACATATGCTATAATAAAGAATTTTTAGTTTGTATTACACAATTTACAAACAAGAACAGCTGGATATTTTTAAGTACCACTTTACTGTACTGTTTTTCTTCCCTATGTTGACACATCTGCAATGACTACATCATAAAAAAATTGGAAGTTTTAATACAAATTGATCCTTAACATAAACCTTAAATCTTTAGCACATTGATAGTACTGAAATAATACAAAGCCACAGGATGGGGGAAAAAACCACCAACAATGATATCTGTGCATTTATTATTTATAGTCAGTAGCTTTAACTTTAGGTTTGCTTTTGTTGTCTGAGTTTCACAAAGTGAGAACTGAGAAAAATTCTCCATTCCCTCCCCTAAGTGAAAACCCAGTCCCAGGAGAACTTGCTCTCTGGATCCACAAAGCTTTTACTAGGGTATAAAAAAAGTTCACGACAGCAGTTTGGGATCTGGATTCTCATCTGAGGGGCTGAAGGGATAGAATTTGCTCTATACTATAAAAACACAAGTACAGAGTAACTGCTAAAGTTCATGCTCAAGAACTTGTATGTCCACATAAATGTCTCCATTTAGGTGTTATTTCTCTAGCATATTGTAAATAAAGCTTCATGATGTCCTTTATAAAAAGTATTGTCCCCTATATCAGTACTTGTTTGATTTTGTAGCACGAAAATTTCAATATTAAAATAAAAATAGCTAGCGATAAACTCATCCCAATTCATTTATTTATTGCAAATTCACTTGTACTTTCACTGAATTTTCACATATACCAACAATAATATTTATTCCTACAGTGAATGTCCTATATATATTCTCTTTCATATATATATATATTTTAGAATTGAGATGGTAAGATTAATTACAGAAAGTCCAGGTGCTTCTGTTGGGTTTTGGTGGGTTGTTTTCCTTGTCCAACATAAACATCAAGTGCTACAGAAATAACGGCTTTAGTCATAAAATACCCAACTGCTCACCCAGAGTAGAACCCAGATTTTATGGTTCTGTTCCCCTTTAAATTTACTATACTGTGTCTTAAAGGTGTATTTTGGAAAATGTATGCATAAGCATTAGCTATAGTTATTTGTGATGCACATCAAATATTTAATAGGTTCTTAAACTGTAGATGAAGCACCAGAAATACATCTGAGAGCAAGAAATCATTTGGTCAGCAATCAAACAACAAATATGGGCATCTCCTCAAAGATGAAGGTTTAAGTATGTCTAATCAAACACAACTTCTAAGATTTCTATCTCATTTTTTAATATTTACTTCTGAAGTAATATGCAGTTAGATCATGTTTAGAAGCAACACCTACGGGGAGGTACATTCTCAAGGTCTTAAACTATGTATTACAGAAAACTTTATTTTATGCTTAGACTAGGCACAGCTGCATTTTTCTTTTTGAAGAAACCAGTATTTTCTTCAAAAATACAGTTTAGATTTTATAAAGATGGAATTTCCATTTTAACTAGGTCACCAAAAATGAAAATATTTGTATAGCCTTGAAGCAGAGCTACTCCATGAACTCTTTTAATGGAGCAACTGGTTTTGCCTCCGCCACAGACTGGGTGCAGCCTGCACCAGCAGCCCCTACTCCAAGTCCCTCCTTGTGACTCAGTTGTCGGCGTGTAACATTTCTCTGCCAAGGCAGAGGCTCTGCAAAGCATTTGGGGATCACTGATGAAGAGGCCCTAGATAAGTGCTTTTCTCCTCCTCTTCATATTCACCTTTTTCCTCCCTAACTGAGCTTCCATGTACCACTTTCACTCACACTCAGTAAAAGCCAGTTTGCCCTTCTCTGTTCTCTGTTGAGAAGGATTTGAGAGATACAGAGAACCAGTCGTGAGACAGAAAGCCTACAGCATTTGGCTGGCAGGATGAGAAATTAGTGATAAAATAGCACTCTGTCAGTACTAAAACCCCCACAACTGCACGTTGTTCAGCTGAAGGAGGGGAGTTCACTTGTTTCTGTGATAGTAAATTGCCTTAAGCATCATTGAATGCAAAAACTTGGTAAGAGCAACCCACCTGTACCCACTCTGTACACATGTATCACTTCACTATTTACATGCTTTTTCATCTCCTGCTCAAAATGGTTCAGTCAAGGACTTGATAATGAAAAAAAAAATTAATTGGAGGGAAACAAGAAAATGGATGTAAGTATTGAAACACCTAAAGAGTCTTAAATCAGTGGAAATTTCATTCCGAAGTGTCTTCACCCCAAAAGAGTGTGATAATCCCGTGATGTCAAACATCAAGAGAAAAATACCCTACAGTATGGGTCATTTCTTATAGACAATTAGAAATTAGTACTGAACTACTAAAAATTAAATTCAGTATAGTGGAATTGAAAGCCATGTATGGAAAACCAAGCTAACGGAGAACAAACACTGCCCAGTGTTGCACTCTGGCATGAGCAGAATCCCAGAGTGAGCTTCAGCCCTAGCCAAGGGCAACATTTCCTCTGATGACAAACGTGGGCATCAGAATTATAATCTGGGAATCCTAAAAGGCTGAATGTAAGAGAAAGACTGGGGGCAGGAAGAACATGGAGAAGAAACAAAAAAGAATCAACCTTTTTCTCTCTGTCTGAGTGGTATCTCTGAACAGTCCTCCCAATAAGATGATTAAGAAATACGGAATCCACTTAAATTTTTTACAGGAAATGGTAAATAATAGACAAAGCTGAAAGAACCCCAAAGGAATTCAGCAGATATATGCCTAATTATTATTATTATGGTTCAATAAATAAACAAAATGAAAATCCCTGGCTTTTTAAACTAAAGCATTCAACCACTCAGGAAGGCCAGGTAACAGCTTTGCATAACACTGTCAAAGTCATTGTTACACTACACAGCAATTTCGAGTGCCCATATTTTAAAAATATTTGGAAGTTTAAAAATATTTTAAAAGATTAAGTACCAAAGACAGTAAAAATGTATATACTCCAGACAAAATTTCTTACTGGTGATGGATGTACATATGTCATTGTGTTGAGCTTACACTGAGAAGATCAAAGGTGATTTGGTTGCACTGATTCAGTTCTCTCCCTTCACAGGGAAAGTTCTCCTTCCCAAACTGCAGTCTAAATGCACAGGATCTGTCACTCCTTCCTGCTCATGTGACAAACAAGGAAAGGTATTAACGATGAGTTTAAGTCAGCGAGTGGGATGCCCTGCCTCCTGCTGGCTTCATTTCCATACGATGAATCTTTTTTAGCATGTATGTACCAGTTCAGACTAAACACCATTAAGTTTCAGATTTTGGGGACACTGCAGACTGCGCTTGGCTTACTCTGCTTTTTCTGGAAACTTGGTATCCTTAAGGAAAAAACATTGCTTGGCAAGAGTGGGACCTTGATTAAATAGTTCTGTATCACTCTGCCCATCTGATACTGTGGAATGAGAACCAACCTTGGCCCTCTACCTCATGAAAATGCTAAGAGTAAAAGTTCTCTTTCAGGACTTTGAGAGATAAACAGCCAATTTGTCTTTTTTGAAAACACTGCAAGAAAGTGCTGTCATACAGCATTTCAGAAATGGTCTGTAACTCAAGGGCAGGCAGGGGGAATCCATTAGGGACTGGAAAAAGGTGAGTCGGAACAGATGAGAGAGAAATATGTGTTTCAGCAGCAGATTTAGAAACGGAAGATGGCTGAAAACTTCTGAAGCTATTATCTAAAAAGAAGTTAAAATTGTTCAAAAAGCTTCCTCTACAGTGAGGCTTGGATTAAGCATCAGCTTCAGCTAGTCTAACGGTTTTGCACATGAGTAAGACTTTATATGATGTGTAAGGTTTCATATGCTTTTTACTACAACTACTAGTTAAGCCAGTCAGACATCAGTTGAAGCTATTAACTGATCTTTAGGATCAAGATGTGCAGTAACATACATTCTATTACAAAAACTGACACCCTAGAGAATAATGTTTCAATTAAGTGGGTTCTAATCACTAATAAACTTGCAGAATTTCAGTGAGGAAGGAGTGAAAAATAAAGGTAACTCTCCCATACCCTACCTCAGACTGCCCAAAGGAGCCACAAATACCCTGCAATGTGAAAGAATTTCTAGGGTAAAAAATCTCTTCCGTGTGTTTGCAGATACCGAAGGATAAAGTGTCTGAAGAGCCTTGAATGAACAGAGAGATGCAGCAGGGAGAGAACTGAGGATGGAGTGAGCTGACAGGAGGAGTCACTTATGAAGGCAGGGAAACTGCTGGGTGATTCTGTGGTGGGACGCGTGGTGGCTGACAGCTGCGCAGTTTGCAGTGCAACAACCTGTAAACAACTTGTTTGCAACTGGAAGTAATGACACCACAGTGGAACGTGACGCACTTACCAAGGCCAGATTTGGGAAGACCTCAGTGCCTGCTATTATGTCAAGTTGCGTGGCGTCAGTGTCTACACTTCCAGCACTTCTCTTATCCTTCTGTACACAGGCGACTCCCCAGCAGCTGGAGCGCACACAGGCTGCAAGGGCACCTATTTACACAAATAATACTTTTGTTGACAACACTGGCAGCAGCAACAGCAAAACTACTAATGAACTTGTGCCTCTTCGAAGCGCCACTGAGGATACAGGTGGCCTTCGTTATCAGTCCAGTATCTTGCAGCAATACCCACCAAATTATTCTGCCTTCATTGTAATGGAAGGAAATTTTTTATGAGGTGGTGTGTGTTTCTCTATAACGTACTGGGATGGAAAAAACAATTTCTTATTGGCACGTCAGAGATAAAGAACAGATATATCTCATAAGCACTGCTGACACTCATCAAGCCGACAGCCTTGGCTACAAAAATCTGGTAACACACCCCTTGTCTAAGTAAGAGCTGACCCAGATGAATGAAAGCTGGGCATTGAATATATTTTTAACCACAACACTTTGTTGTTCCTTCTCTGTTTAACCAAGAGAATTTTCAAATAGCTAGTTTCTGATATTTAGAAGTTCCTAAGAATTTGGAAACTTTGTATAAACACCAACTCTCAGTGTAATTTATGAACTAATGGATAAGGCAAAAATAAGAGAACACATGGTACTAATCCTTTTATGCTTCTTCAGTTACTGAGATTAATCAAACATATTAACTATGTTGCTCCAAGCAAGCCTATTCTCAATCAGAATGTGCACAGAGCAGCCACCAGGCTGCAAGTGAATTATTTGCAAGAAATGACAAAGAAAAAGACATTTTTCTTCTTTCCGTATTTGTTTTCCATCACAGAGACTAAGAGATTATTAGATCAGCAGCACTGATTCCACACCTTTGCAAAATTTTGGGGATTTAGCAGATGTTATGCCCATCTTCCCCATCTATTTTTGCCTTTCTTCTATAATCTCTATCATCTATTTTTAGCCTGGCAGCCTATGTGGAGCTTCCTAACATGGAAGTCAAGCTACTTATTTCTACAATTTATGTATCATAAGAATACAAATAAAGTGTTTTGTTTTTTTCCTCTGACTCAACTTACTTAAATGAGATTACACTATGACTTTAAGGAGGTTATAAATGCCATTTGAATGTCTCCCACAGTTCAGTACTGGAAACAAAAACATTTACACATGTGAGTGTTCTGGAGCTTTTCACATGTCTAAGCTTCTGCTTTAAATCTGTACACATCACTACAGCTACATTTTTGCAAACCAGGTATTCGCCAGCAGTATTTGGAATTCAGAAGTCCATTAGTCTCAAGTCTAGAGCTGAAAGCAGCGGTGAAGGTTAGATTTTGGGCACCAGATTCTCCCCTGAGAACTGCCACTCTTTCCAGCTTTCTTCTTTGGGTGGAGAACCCCAGCGGGACCCAGGCAGCAAACGCCCCACGTACACTTTGTAGCCTCCCCAAGGTGCTGCCGTGTGCCATCAGGTTAACTTAAGTGCTTTCCCTGGGGCAATGAAGCACCATTTTTAGCTTCTAAAATTGACTCATAGTGTAGTTTAAAACATTGTAAGTTGAAATATTCAATGATAAATGTTCCCTAAATTGCTATCATTATGTAAAAGATATCACCCTTAATAATCTGATGGTATACAATAAAGAGTTCAGAAATATCCTGCAATTAGGAGCTTCATTTCAGACTCTCATTACGCTATAAGGTTCTTCTTCAAACTTAGTTTTGAATGGAATAGTTTCTTCAAAAATTTCTATTCCAAAAAAACCCCTAAACCATCAAACTTTAGTGTCCAGAATCATGTTTTACAATAATTAAAAAGTTTTCTTTTCCATTCAGTTAAGCAGAAGGTAGCACAACGGAGTAACATTATTGTGAGATGCAATTAGGACACCTTTTATAATTGTGACAGGCCAACATGAGTGTAATCACAGACCAATTAACAAGTAATTATTGTTACTACCTAGATCCATGCTTTGAGTTAATAACTACCGTGAACCTACTTTCTTAAAGTCCAGTTATTTAATTTTATTAGTGGTCTACACACAAAGGAATTGACAGGCAGTGTTTATACATGGTTACACATACCCACTATGTTGTCACACTATGACGGTTACATATCTTACACGGTCAGAAAAGATGACTAATAATAATTATTAATATTAAATATTATCATTATCAGGCTCTGCTCTTCTTACAGAAGCAAGATGTCATTAACAATTTGAAATATTAAACTGTTGAAAGTAAGTTGAGAATAGCTTTATTAAAAAGGAGAGAAGAGTCCAGTGGAGCAGACACAGGTCTCCCGGCAGCGCTGTGACCTGTATTTATTGTGTCAACTTTCATCTTTTTGTTTCAAGTAGTTCAGGAGATGCCTTCACCACAGTGGATGTTTTCTTTTGGGTGCACCAACAGCCACTTTATCTCACTCAGTCTAATAAAAATACTACCCAAAACCATTTTCCAGATTATAGATGTAAACTGAAAGTTAAAATATTAAAGCTTAAAATAAAATGCAAAGGAAAACTGTATGGCTTAAGGGAAACTAAACTCAATTTATTGTCTGTCTGCTATTAAAGATGAGTGATAGTCCAATCTCCCACTTCTTTTCCAAGAGCTTTGGGTCATTCTGAAAAAGGTTTTCACCACTCTAACTATGACCACAAGTTTAAAAACTTGAACCAAGATCAATATAAAAGCATTCCAGGTCACCTTCCTTCGCCCTAGGAGATATTTTTCTTTGTTTTCAGTGTTGCTGCTTTTTCTCATATCTCTATTTATTTCAATTTATTCTGCTTTCCAGTAAAATATTGTCTGGACCTGGGCACCTCTACGATATTTTTTCACCACAGTAAAAAAAATTAAAAGGCAAGTCATAGCTTTCTATGTCATAGCATAAACTACTCCTATCACAAATATTTTCATATATATTTAAGTAATACTAATAAAACAGATTCAAGCTTGGCTGAAGCTGCTTCAAACTCATTAGGGCAGAACTTCTTGCAACAGTTAACATTTAGACTACTGTTCCCCCTCACTATATAGATGTTATCTAAAAAAAGCTGGCAAAACAATCAATATTTCAGTTGTTCTAAAGGAGTCTTTTACTTTAGACAAGAGCAAGGCTTAATCCCTTTCCATATGAGTTTTATGAAAGATCATGAATCCTCAAGGATTTTAGAAGATGACAGGAGAATTAATCTCCTAAATCTTTACTTGTTCCTCCTTGAAAAGGTAGTATAGACGTATTCCATCTGAACAATCCCATTTTTTATATTATCTATGCAAGAATTCAGTCTCATATGGAACTACCTTCAAGGTCAGAAAACTCAATTCTTTCCAAAGTTTCCCTTGCATTCGGACTTCTCCTCTCCACTCTTTTTCAGTAAGATTTCAAAAGTTTTATACTTTGCACAGTTGAAAATTTGCCCTTTTCTAGTTTGCCTTTCTCCCTAACACTGTTCTAAGTCATAGCAAGTATTTTGCCACCAGGCACTATGACAATATGCCCAATAAAGAATACATGCAAACATTTAGAAACTCAAGAATTGCACAAATAAGTAAATAAATCTTAGTCAAACACAAGGATTTGCAAATCATGACCTTAAAATCTTGCAGAGTCCTACAGTGCTTTTAATTTTTCTTTCCTCAATTTAAACTTGAATTTTATCTCAAAAAAGCTTGAGTGAAATAGGAGTATACATCCTGTATGCCATTAAACTTCCTGCTTCCTCCGAAGCCTGGGATTAGGGATTAATAAAGAACATTCGCTAAAAACTTGGAAAGATTATTCTAACGTACCTTATTTGGAAGAAGACCAGCCCAAACTGTATTTTATGTTGGCGGAAACACCTGAGAGCAGAAATAGAAAAAAATTCACAAAAGGACGTATGTCCCTGGAATTTAAACAAGTGGTTACGAGCTACTTCAGTACTGGACCGATTCAGTCTTCCATGAACAGTGGAAAATAAAAACATTAATTTAACCTGAAACACCTTCTGAAATACCTGGAAAACCTGCATCAATCTAGTCTGGGAATTCAGAAACTTAAACCACAGATTTCTTCAGGGAAGACAAAGAAAACAGGAAAACGGATCAAGGTTAATGATTAGTGATAAACTGACAGATGAGAAAGACACAAATTGGGAGTACCGGGATGACATCCCTCCGATGATGACTAATCTCGACTTCATGTTCACAGACTGTGAGATACAATTTCATTTTCTACTTCTATAGAAAAACTTACCCAGTAGAGTCATAACTCGCTGAATGCTTATTATATATTCTTTTCATCTCACTCATCTAAAAATTTCTAATTTTTTATTTGAAACTTCACAACTTAAAAAGTTTAAAAATATTTTTTAAAAGCACAGATTTGTGTTTACCCAAAAGTCAGAGAAGAAAACGTAAAAGATACCAGAAAGTAAATGACTGAGTGCAATATGAGTTCCCACATTTTTTTTTCCCTTACTAAAAGCAATCAAAATCTTCTTCAAGATAGCTCTCAGCGCTCTCCTCTTAATGACACCTTGACAAGTCAGGAGGAAAATGAAAAACATTGATTTCTGAAGGACTTTTTTGAATCTGCACACAAATAGCACTAGAATAAATTAGCTTCTAATATTTTAATAAAGTCAAATGGTTTGTAGTTTTTCCTCAACAGCTCATGACTCATCCCATCCAGAAGTACAAAAGCACAGCAGATCAGTGAACAGCTACTTCTCAATATCTTGCTTTAATCTGTTTTTATTCACTAAAAAGAACCCCAAACTCTTAAGATGATGAAGCTTACTAGGTGGAAAACAACGCTTTAACGAAATACAAAGCATGCTGAAAGCAGAGGTTCCCCATTTAGATCATCTTTAACATGCGTAAAGCGCAATTTATTAACTGAAAATTAGGCATCCTAAACTGAAACTAGTGTCACTGTAGGATCATTGAATTTCTTGTCTTTGGTCTCACCATAAATCATTAATATTTTCAAGTTTAGAATTTAAAATATAAGGGAACAAATGTTTAAATCCTAACTGCTTCAAACTGAACTAAGTCACAAGAGGAATAAACTTTGCTTTAAAAAACAAAATTATTTAGAGCTGAGACATACTAGATTTGAAAATTCCTACTCTACTTAACCAGCCTTTAAAAGTAGTATTGCCTTTGAAATAAAATATTACTCTTAAAAAAAAAGGACACATAAAACCCCTGTAGATAGATCTTGGTCTTTTACTGGTGATTTTTCAGATTTTGTAGCTTCATTAAAATTACATTTTCAGTAATTTTAATTAGTTTAAAGCATTCTGTCATCATTCCACAAAATGTCATATGCAGATAAGCATTAGACAATGAAAAACATTTGGAAAACATCCTTATAGCTTAAGACCCTTGAGTGAATTTTAATAAGCTATAACTATTTCCTGTATTATTAAAAAAAAAAAAAAAAAAAAAAAAAAAGGAAAACAGAAACCCTTCTTCTTGCATAGACAAAATCCTCCAAAATAAACCAAAATGTCTATTCCTATCTCTCTGATACAGCAATGATGACAAAAGGGAGATTTAGGGATAGCTTATCCTTGGTGCAGCCAGAAAAACATTACAGAGCAGCTATGGAACTATTTAGGAAATCATCTGTTCAACGTGGAGATAGCACTGCAGAAGGCACATGCAAATTCCACCCCACCTTGTGCTCACAAGAGTTCAGTCTTTACTTGGAACTTTGTTACACAGCAGGAATAAGCAGCTAATCAGGAGATTAAGATCTTAATGTCTATAGGAAAACAGACACCTTCAAGACATTAAACAAATAAATTTATTATTAGCCACCGTGAAAAACCATCCCTTCTTCCAAAATCAGCCAAATACCATCTCAAAAATTTACCATTTTCATTTTTGACCTCATGCTAAAATTTCGGGTTCATGGAGACGTGGTTTAGTTGAATTCCTTTTCTATTAGGCTTCCCAGTACAACGTTTTGCCCGTGGATGATTATATAGCTCACTGAGAGCGCAGAATATTACTAGTAATTTAGGAAGAAATTCTACAAAAAAGGCTGCAAGAATGTGCTCTTCAATTTCAGATGGTATTCACAGAACCTGCTTGTTTGTGCTAGTTGTAAGCACTGTTAAAACCCACCGTAGCCCAATGCATCATTCAAATAAATATCATTTTATATCTTTGTTGCTCTCTCCCTCTCCAGTGAATTTAAACCAGCTTGCAGAAATCTTTCTATTGCCACTGAATACATAACCCCACCATTCATTTAATTATACATACAGCAGCAGGAAAGAAATCCAAATAATATGTTAGTACTGTGATGAAATGCTGTGTGCGAAACAAAAAAAATAAATTTATTGAAGTGAGACACTGTCTTGGTCTTGATTCACTGATTTTCTCCAAAATGGGGGGAAAAAAATCAATCCTCCTTGGCCGTATTTAAAGATTGTTAATTTTTTATAGAAACTGATCATCCACAAAGAAAACAGAACTAGATCAATGATCTAGCGATCATCAGTTGTATATGCTGGAATTGCAACCAGACCTCATATGCTTCCATTTCAATTACTATTCCGTTTTCTACTCCTTCAGTATTATATCTAGCTAGCATTTGTTTCAGGCATACAGTCTACTATAACTTTCTCACTGTATAGATCAAATTCTCACTACTTTGGACTGAAATCCACTCCTGGCTATCCCTTTTTTTAACCAGACCACAGCTACTTTTTATGGAATAGACAAAGCCCAATGTCACAATTTATCCACAGTCTATTGTTTGTCAGCCCTGCTGATTATGATCCACAGAGGGGCCAGGTAGGGGCCAGGTCACAGCTGAATTAAGATATCGAGGGGCTTATTTCATCTACCTGCATTTCCCTGCTGCTTCTAAACATTTCTGAAGAGTCACCAGTGGACCAACGATGTAACTACCACACGGTTCAATCCAGATACTGTCTGACCTTTCACTCTCTGCTCACCATCCTTCAAAAAGCACGAGAGTAATGAAAAAAAAAAAACAACCCAGCTTAATGGCAGGACGCAGCAGAAAGCATGGGTTACATTGTCAAGTTAATAGTTAGATGAATCTAAACAAAATAAAGGTTGCAGAGAGAATCACACATTTGGTAGGATAAGACCTACCCCTGGCCATGCAAAGATACTGTAGGAAGCACTAAACAGGCAGAGTTTTGACACTTGACATAAGTGATTAATTCCAACAAATTCAACCTTAAACTCACCAGTCTTTCTGGACTCAGGGAAGGTGCAGATCACAGCACATCTCCAGAGATATCAGAAGAAAGCTGTAAAGCTCTCTCCACAACAAAGCACCCAAGTTTTCTTCCTGTGGAAACCAAAGGACATGGGTAGATGGAAAGAGCTCACATCTTGCCCACAACACTTGTCCCTTACATCGTAGAAATAGCCTCCGCATTTCAACAAGTTTGTATATTGCCTTACACCTTCATTTATCAAACAGAAGTACCTCAACTCTTCTAGAACACTGCATAGCTTTGTTACTCTATAGATCAGTTCTTACATCATTCTGTTTCCAACAATACTGATGTTATTTCAACAGCAGATGCAGCAGTTTCAGACATGTTCAGTACTAGAGGCCTGGGCCGGGCCCCGGCCGCCGCACCATCCTGAGGGGATGCCATCTACCTCTCCTATCACTACAAACCCCCACAAAAAATACACTTTCCAGCCCTGGGATGTCCTCCTGAGCAGCAGCATAAATGGAAATATTTAAAGAAGAAAACCAGGGCAACCAGAGAAGCCCAGCTAGAAGAGGATTTATATGCAGCTGCACGCACCGTGCTCCAGCAGCTTGATCCCCAGGGCTGGGGGATCCTCACTGGTGACTCAGTTATTTCCCCAATTAGCAATAAATAATTTCAGGTGCCAGGGAGCTCTTTTACACACCATCATACCCACACACGTACTTCCCCACCCCCTCGTCTCCTGGCTTTGCCCCAGCCTGCTCTGCCCCTTTCTTCCTTACTTTCCTCCTCCTCAGCCCCTGGCTAAGGGAGCATCAAAGAGCCACAGGAACACAGCAATCCTCACCTTCATCTTCTTTCTGCTTGGCTTAGGAGGCCTTTTGACCAGGGGCCATGCCTCAGGCCTGACCTGCCCTCAGACAAGAACCCTGGCAAGAGAGACACCTGAGAGGACTTGGCCGCGGCCTGGAGCTGCCATCATTCCATCCCAAACACATAGCAGAGACACAAACTTCTGTCGGTCCTTATATACACACATATCCAGCAAGAAAACTCTCTTTCTGCCTCTAGTCATGTTTCTTCCTTGCCAGGACAGTGATTCACCTTTCCCGCTCCTCAAGAGCATCTCCCTTTGCACTGTTTTCTAAACTACTATTTTCTGTAAAAACCTGAAATATTTTACAGGTATTAATCCCAAACCAGTTACCACAGCACCCGAATACCTGCAGTACAACACATCTCAGTACTGCAAATTTTGGTAGAACTGAAAATTTATTTCAATGTCAAGAGAACACATACAATCCACCCAGGGCTTATCCTCAGGTTACTAAGTATAGTATGAAATATTCTGAGGCATGACCCCGCAAACTGTCCTTTAATAACCTCGTTTTAACAAAAAGCAAGGAAATAACTCTACATAGACATCTATAGGTCCCTGACTGCCCTCTACAATTTACTTCAGTCAACAGAAGATAAGCAGATGACTATAAAACTGTCCTGGTGGCAATACACCTACTATTCTCCTCATCAATATGTGCCCTCTAGTCTGAAAAGACTCTAAAAAAGTGAAAATGTGATGGGCCTTAAGTTGATGCAGAGCCATCTGCAAGAAAACAAGGAGTCGATAGTAAAATTTTATTTAGAATAAATGTACTCTGACCATTTGATAAGAGAGCCAGAAGAACATACAATTTCTTGACTAATCTAAGAAACTCCTGATGACACCTGTGGCTCCTCAGGCTGGCTGAGGTCTGGGCTGGTCCAGCAGTGATTCATCAAGCTCCCAGGTCACAGCTGAGCTAAAGCCATCGCTCTCACCCAGCCTGGCTTCAGCTGTAACCTCAGACACAGAGCCTGTAGTAACATCTAGCTTGCAACGTGTTGCTCCTTTGCTTTAGTGCTCTGCAACCACTGCCTCCAAGGGCACGGATCCCATTTGGAATGACAACCATTTCCTCTTCTGGATGTGTTGTTACAGCAGCAGAGTATAAAAATAATGGCAAACTATGGAAGATGCCATCCATAATGGGATAACGGTAAAGGGAGGCAATGAAAATTCCAACTGCTCATTCTCCTCGTGTTGATGCTGGCTGTCCTGAAAACATCTGCTTTGTGTTCTATTGTTTCTACTTTTCTCCTCTAGATGAAGGTTAACTGTAATTCTTATTTACAATGCTTGCAGTGAGCTGGGCTCTTTCTAATTATTTGCTGTTATGCGATATGGTCTATTCACCGCAAGCAACATGCATACTAAGATGAATATAAATAGAATTCTTAAAATTCTCCAGCATTACCGTCCTCCTCCTCCTATTCCATTTCTCAGGAGGTGTGGTAGCTTTTAAATGTACTCAGAAAAACACAGAACGAATTGATTTTATGTTGAACAAAGGAGGATTAAATGATTTGTTGCAAGCCACATTTGCTTGCCAAATTTTTCAAGGTTGTTTTGCTTTATTAAATGCATTATATTTTTTTATTTTTGACATAAAACAAAACAAATTGTAAAATAACAGCTGGGTGGACAGGAAAAACAAATACTTTGCTGAAGAAAGGCAGAGTATTATAGGTAGCGTGGTTAAACTCGGAACTGCATTCCTTCAGGTTTTTTGCCAAGTCAGTCTTCCAGTCAAAATAATAAACTAATATTTATGTCAAACTTCCTGAGATCCCATATATACTTGCAAGGTATATTTAAATCAATTTTCTATACAACCAAGAGATTCTATCTCCTATACTATGCAGCCTTATTACCAAAATTGCATGTTCCTATTTGGCTGTTTTAACCGCAGAACTGTTTTGATATTTATAAATTGGATGTAGTATTACGCTGAACACAGCAATATGTGGCAATGTACAACTGAAAACTATCATTATAATAAATCAGAATACAACACAAGAGTTTACAAACTCTTCCTTCTTTACAGCCATCTTCTGTCCTAGCACAAACTCAGTTTTCAATAAAACACCCCCAAATGCTGAAACACGACCAAGTGCTTGGGAGACTGGTAGTCCTGATGACACATTATTTATTTACTTGAGTTTTTAAAAAATTCTAAATATTTGTTTGCAATCCTAATTGAGTTCCTGGGGTTTTATAGCACCTTGGGTTTAACTGCCTAATGTGACAGGAGTCAAGTTTTTAAAAAGGCAAACTAATGGGGATTGAGCAGATTCTGAACTCAGGTTGGAATCAGAAGCCAGCTCCAGTGGAAACTAGTTCTGTCACTGTATGTTAAACAGTTCACCACATCATGGTTTCGTTCTCCCTTTCTTCTACCCCTCTCCTCACACCCCAAACCTCCCCTCCAGAGAAAAAGTACTGCTTTCTTTGGAAAAACCTGAGGACTGACCCATTTTGCCCAGGCTGAGGCTTGTTCCCTGTAGCTAGGACACATGTGGCAGACACAGCACTGACTCAGGTAGGATTTCAGCTGCAGGAAAAGTGAAGAATTACAGCTGGAAGTGGAAAAGCACGAGACATAAGATGGTATTCCTCCTCCAGTAAGTCTCACCATTTAAAACATCCGTCCATTTCCAAATCTGGTCTCTTTTGGGAAGATTTTGTGCAAGACTCTGCCTCTGGGTACCATAACCACCACCAGCAATCACAGCACAGCCATCACAACAAACCTTCCCTATGAATTACTGCCTAAGCAACCCTGGCACTCTAAAAGATCTCAATTGTCAGAGCATTTCAGAAATATTTTGTGCATTAGTAGGATTTCTGCCACTTCAGTATAAGCTTTCAAGGTATTCAGTAACTAGGACAACACTTCTCAGCTGCCTAAGTCATCATTCAACACAACCCATTATGTATTAGCAGTCTTTTGATTATTACCATTGACTTAAAGAGTTTTAACTCATTATGAATCAGCAGGAATGCAAGATTATTACTAGTTCTCTGTATCCTCCAGTGCTAAGTAGTTTTGGACTGAACACCACTGAGCTGGCATAATAGGATTTGTATTTGCAATGATAGTCACATTTGTGTCTTCAAATAAATGAAGCCTCGATAGAAGATTATGGGAATGCAGCAAAAAATAATTGAAACAAGGCTTCAGGGAACTTTAAACAGCAAGAGATTATTATCAAACATTTTTTAAGAAAATAATGAATGCTTGCCAACAAGTGATTTCCTTCTTAAGTTCTTTAATACACGGAAAAGATACATCCTGCTTCTTTTCTTCTGTCTAACCATTGGTTTCAGACTCGGGGACTATGCATCTGTAATGCATTATTATACCAACGCACCCCAAGTAGTTTAAAATACAGGAAATATGTTTCCAGGTAGATTCCTAAAAGTAAAGCACTGCCAATGTATGTTATTTTCTACACAGTACTGATTTCTACCAAGCTGTCAGCTAATCCATTATCTATCTCCCAACAAGGAATCCTTCTTATAAGTACGAACAGCTGATCATCTGCAAACCTGGTATCCTTGTTCATCCTGCATTCTGCATGAGAACAGTACAACCTGCATATTCCACTGCACTGAGGAAGTAAATCTCCAGCTGTCTCTAGCACAATTAGGTCCATGCCTCTCAAATCAAGTATCATGTTGGCCTGTCCTTAATTGCTCTAAAAATAAACCACTGAGAATGTAACATTAGAGAATGACTAAGAACTAGGAAACACACACAAAAATCAGTCTGGCCATCTACCCATTGGCCAGTGAGATATATCACACTGTATATGTAAAGACAAAATCTGGAACAAGGTTAATTTTTTATAAAATGTCACAATTTTTACAGATACAATCTACTCTACACACATTGCTCCTTAAAATCTATTTATGTGCATTTTAGAAGAGACGGATAGATTTTAAAACAAAGAAGTGTCCTCATTTTCATTGCAAATGAAGTATTTCTGTTGATGGCTATGATGCTTGGCTGCTTTTTAAGTACTGCTTTTTTGTAGTCAAAAAGGAAGTTATGCACATCCATCTCCCTTTTTGGTGAAATACTGCTTAGGAAATACTATCTCAATACTGTGTCCTAGATCTTTGGAAATATAGCTGCAAAAGCGCTGTTTTTTAATGATTTCCTGACATGATATGAAAATATTCAGCTTTCTAATTAGAGGTTGTCCAATTCCAATATTGACACAAGTGCATGCTCAAGGCAGGATAGCTGAATATGACAGTTAGCCATGAAGAATGTATATCCAGTGGGAAAAATTAGTGAATTTTTTAAAAAAGGAGCAAAAAAGGATTTTTAGGAGGATTCTTACAAAAATTCGTAGCAGGATTTACACGTGTAGGAACATATTCTAGTTTGTGGTAACTAAACCATCAGCTTAGGTTTGGGTGTTTTTATGGAGAATATAGAATAGCACTGGAACATTTCCCAGAAAGTTTTTAGGACCTGACACTAGAACCATTATTAAAGAATCTAAGGATTTTGTTGATTAACCATAAAATACTTCGGAAATTATGTTTCTGCAAGACAATAAACCAGTGGTATTTTTGCAGGGCTGACTGAAACCCAAGAAACTGTGTTCAGGCTGAAAAAGAAATGCTGAAAACTTCCCAGCACTTTCATGAATACAGAAAAGCCAAAATTGGTCGATGAAGAAAGAGACTACAAATCACTGGGAGCTACATTATAGAGTGTGCTGTGCAAAACACCACCTACACAGCAACAGAGGATTGCAAAGTGGCAGGAGCATTTCTCAAATATGAAATACTTCCCCAGTGAGCAACTTCACAGAGTGGACACATTTTCAAGTACACCTATAAACACCAGAATGATAGATATGTAGAGTGCTTTAAACAAATATAAAAAAAAAATAGAAATATACAACAGTGCTAAAACATGGTAAGATGATATAGGATCAGAAGGATTTCAGAGGGCAAGGCAATCTTGATAAATTGAAGAAACAGACATAAACCAGTAAGGTACAATATTATACGGAAAAGTATGGGATATTGAATTTAGGCAGGAATAATCTGCTACATAGAGCACCAGGAAAAACTGGTTAAGCAGCACTGAACAATACCTACATTTACAGTAATCAACAAATTAAAGAAGAATAAGCATTATCACCTTCTTTTTATTTTAAATAGGGTAGTATCTTACTAGAACAGTAAGACGTTATGCAAGTCACCTGACACAAACCTTTTACTTTATTCAGCACTCAGCATCCTGTGAAGATTACACGTGCATTTTGTGATTTCTGATCATGACATCTAAATATGTAGAGGATTTTTATATCAAGATCTTAAAAATTGGCTGAAATCCAAGAAAGATCACAGAGAAAAGAAGAGGGAATAACTTGGCAGAGACTGACATGAAAAACATCAGTATCATCTAGGTACTTTGTAACACAGAAAGATGCAATAGTCACTGAACAGTAACAGCTTAAATTATCTGTTTTTAAATAAAATAGGTAAATGCTTCCTTGGTAAATATATATAAGATTAAAGAAGATATGTTTTTTTGTCTCTGAAACATATGGAGGTCATCCTGTATTAGGTTCTTCATATAAAATGCCATTTATTTTCTAAATGTGCCTCCCAACATAATGTTTTCAGAACTAAAAAGAAGGCATATTATTCTTTTTTCACCTCAAGAAAGACAAAGTACATAATTTAACCATGCAATTTAATGTTGGCTGATGTCAAGAGCCTACTAAGTGTTTCCCTTATTTAATCGCTTTCAGCTCAGGAAACTGCAAACCATTTTTCTGATTCAGCTTTGGCAACTGCATTCTCTATGATGCCACGCGCTCCATTAAGACGATATGCAGCATACTTGCTTTCTGCTTACAAATCCTAAAGTAACTGCATGTTTTCCACAAATTGTGGTCATTTTTCAACAACGAATCCAAGCAGGCACATGCCCAAATAAGCACAGAAGCGGTGAACTCAACCTAGACAGATAAATGCTCCCTAGAATTGTGCTGTTCCCAGTGTCCTCCTCAGAGTAAGGCGAATCAATCTTTTTGTTTGGCAAACCCGAGCTGTGGACCCCAAGATACGGGTAACGTGCTCTGTAACTTGTTTCGATTCAAGTCAAGTACATTCTTTTCAGCAATGTGACGGGTTTCAGGGTTTTTTTCAACATGATTTCAGCACTTTCCTTCTACGTGTAGAAGGTGACAGTTAGCGAATTTGCCAGGTTTTTTGCTGATTTTATTCAGCTTCAGCACACATTGCCTCAAGATGTGAAATCATCAGCTTCAGATGCGTTTCACTCAACTCCTCCTTTGTGGCTCGGAAAGCTGGCTTTCAGGGCTACACAGAGTAACTGGTTGATTACAAGAGGATGAAAATAAAAATAAAAAAATAGGATATTTGTGGTGCTGGTGCTGTCCCAGAAGGTAGAGTTTCACTGCTGGCTGATTTCTAATCTCTGCCATAATTCATGTACCGCCTGGTTCAGAACTAAGCTTAAGGACACAGAAAGGCAGCAGTTGAATCAGACTGGGCTGAGCTGTCAGCTCCAGTTGGTAGGCTCAGCCTTTTCCCCGTGATAATGGCAGACAGAGCTTAAAATACAAAGTAAAAATAGACTAGCCAATGTCACTGTCCCCGAAGCCAGAGAGAAGCAGGTGATCTTGCACAAGTCATCTGGTTTCTGTGCTTTCCCCTTGTAAGGTGACCAAAGATATTAACCTTCAGAATTCAGCTGGAGCTTTGCAGCAAGAGCCGTTTGGAGAGCTAAGCTGTTTTCTATGCTATGAGGCCATTAAAAAGCTTAATGTTTTAGCAGTTAATAAATCCAATTGTGTATCTCTGCTGAACTCAAAGGGACTTGAAAGTGAAAGGGAGTATATGAATCAAGTCACCAAATAAACTCCTCCTCCCCATGCTTTATAGATTTCCCCCAATCTCTGCAGCAAGTCAAATTCATGACTAAATACAAATTTTAAACTCCTTGCATTTCCTTGTAAATGAGATTGAACTGCAGATCCTTGTTGGGATAACAAAGTCAGCATAAACAGTCCATTACCATTTTTTCTTTTTACTCTTTCTATTACATTATATCAGTATAAGGCTGAAAAATTGTACCTGCAAAATTATTTCTTTATAACAGTGCTGCAATAGAAACAGAATATTCTATTCCTTTTACATATACACCTGCTGGAAAGTTTATTAGCTGTAAGCTAATTTCTCTTGCTCTTAGATAACAGAAAAGGTAGAAAAATAAGGACATTTTTAACCACCTGACCATTTCCACTCCAATGCAGTTGCTATTGGGGGGTGAGTTTACACTACTTTACTTCACTTTGATCTGACAAGAAAAGGGAACATGTAAATGAAGAAGAATTCCAAAGAATTGTTGCAATCTAATTTTTAAACTATTCCAGATCGACCAGCAAGGGCACAGCTGTCTAAACTCAGCATTTTAACCTGCATGAATAAAAGGGAACAAATGTTAAGCTGCACAGGTGGTTGATTTTGGTGTCTCTATTTATGCATTTTCTATACATTTATAAATTTCCTCTTCTAAATCAAAAGAAACATTTCATGTTGCTGGAAATAGGAAATTAAAAAAGAGATGATCTGGGGAAAAGATGTTTGCCTTATGAACATGACAAGCATTACAGGCTAAAAGTACAAATCTAACAAACAAACATCTTCAGCTATTTGTTCAAATGATTTTCAATAATCCAAACGGAGTTTTAAGACTACGATATTTTGCATAAGTTATTCAAATTTCCAATGTGCTCAGTAAGAACAAACAGAACAGTTCCAATCTTAAGTGAATGAACAATTAGTATTGTGACAGGTATTGCATTTGAGAAGTGCTGGGTTGAACCTCTGATTGAGCTGGACTCTGGACAGGATTTGAACTAAACAATGCAAGAAGATCAACTCAATATAGTCACTTTTTTTTTTTGCCTCTTGTTTTCATATATTAGGCCCTACTTTGTTCAGCACAGGTGGGAAAACTTGAAAAAATGCAGGAAACATTTGTATTAAAGATATCTGAGGAAGGAATTCAGAACTTGGCGACATGTTTTGGGTCTTCATATAAAATCTGACAATGACAGAGAAACGGAGAAGGGAGAGAGAGAAAGAGATCTACAAATATACACCCTTATTGGAGGAATGAAGTGTAGCAGGAGATTTCAGAGAACCCAGGCAAACGCTTAGCTGTATCGTAAATAATCTCTCTGCCCTGACAAGGAGTATGACATGGAAACTAAAGTGACTTTTCCATTGCTAAGCTTTCTGTTTCCATGCATGAGCTGGAGTCAGCTCCTCTCCCCTTCCAATCATCTGGACTCATTCCTAAGAAAACTGAATTTTCTGTAAAATGGTGAAAGCATCAGTGTTGCATTTTTCTTGAGGGTGATGACAGTAGCCCTGGGAACTGGAGCTCACAGGGACTTACATTTCGTTAAGTCTCTCTCCATGTCTGTTCCCTTTGGCACAAAAGGCTTCTGAGAGTATTTTCAGCTGTATGGTGAATCTGTTAACCTAAAATTGCCTACTTCTTGTTGTCAACAAGTCACTCCATGCCATTAGCAAAATCTTCCCTTTGTTTGTACTCCCCTCTCTAACTTTAGGAAAAAGATATCCAAGGTTGACAACTTGCTTATACAGCTAATGTTCTTCACCTCCCTGCTGGACAAATTTTAGTTTCTGCACCATTTAAATCTACATCAGCAACACATGACAGGAACCTGCCTTATCCCAACCAGCAGCACGGTGTGTGCTACAAGATGTCAGTGATTTCCTTGTCAATGCAGTGCAGAATAAGTCTGCGATAATGAACTGTCCCCTATGAAAGGTACACGTGGCAGAGCAGCACTGTCAAAATCCTGATGGCCAGCTCTTTGTGTCCTGCTCATCAGGGACCACAGCCAGAGCCACTTCGTTTGGAATGATCCTTCATCATTGGGTATCTGTTAAGGCGTATCCATAATTAGTGACTGCTCTCGATATCTCAGATGGCAATATCTCAGAGAACAAGAGCTGCAATTGCCAAAAAAAATCCAGCTTTTCTGTTTTGGGGTTCTTCCCCCCCCCACTCCAGGTTCCTGATTGGAGATCTTTTGGGCCTTAAAGTTTTAGAAACATACACGTAAACCTAATAATGAAAATTGGAGCTATCCACATGCTTTCTCCTTGTTACTGAGGTTTTATAATCTCATTGGTACAAACCCACAGTCTCTGGTGTTTCATCAATTATGTGTAGGAATTTCTCCACTGAGACTTTACCTGAGTGCAGCAAAGCATTAAAGGGGGCAGAAAAAGCCTGAAGGCAGGAAAAACATTAGATAAAGTTAGACAAATAAAGTGATTCTACCTTAAACTGAAACTCCTGCTGACATTCTGATCCTGTTACAGTTTTCTGAATATTACTGTGAGAAAGCTTATTAGAAGCTGCCAGCAATGTACCTGGGGAGATCCCAGATCGTCCCACTGTCTTTTCCTCACCGTGACCCAGTGCCCAGTTCCCCTCTGCGGGGAGCAGGAAAGGCAAACGAGCAACCCCAGTCCCCAGAGCACTCATAATGTGAGCAAGAAGCCACTGGGGATGAACAGGACTCTTTTCCCAGGACACACCATCGATGCAGGGCCTGGGGGACTGACCTGAGCGTAGATTTATGGTTTTGTCAGAGGGAGAAAAGAAAACAGCTACCCAAACCCACAACAGATTGCATTCCTAAAACTTATCTATCAATAGAAATCACCGATATATATTTGGTGATATTCCTGAGAAATGTTTTGACTCTGAACTAATATACTGGAGGGTTTCAATATGAGAAAAAGTATTAAGAAATTGCATTATAGAAACATCAATATTAGTAACTTGACCTGTAAGGAGAAATAATGCTATAAAAGTCTCAATTAAAAGGTGACAAACATCTGTAAAGGAGATATTTTTTGAGGGAAATATAAATTTACATCAGTCTAACAATAGCATTGAACAGAAACACAGATTTTAAGTAAGAGCACCACCTAATTAATTTTTACCACTGTGATTTATGTTACTAGTGGATTTATCACTAGAATTAAATCAGCTGTCTAGAAGGGGATTTAGGTGCTATGCAAGACTTAGAAATACCATCATCTCTTTTGGTGGCTGGCCAGACTATTAGGACTGTCATTCTACATTAAATACAAAACATTAAGAGTCAGCACCTATTCCAACAATGAGCAATTAGAAATTATCACAAATCGAATGCACCTCTTTACTCTCTGGCTGAAATAGTCACTTCTAATATTTCATGAGAAGAAAAGGATTATAAACATATTCCCAGACTTGTGAAGGTACCAAAACCCGTAAGGATTAGCATATAATAATCTTTACAAGTCTGAAACAGCAAAACATTCTGTTCTAATTCTGCAGGAGGAGGAACCAGAGCACAGAAAGCAAGAAAACTGGGCCAAAAATCACACAAGCAGTTGGACCCTCCAGAGATCCATTCCAATAATTAGGGTAGCCTTTTTTCCCCTCTAAATCCTTTTTTCTAAAAGCTTTGCTACCTAATTTAGTAGTCCATCCTCAAATCTCTTAAATTCTCTCTTAAAAATATTTTCAGCCCTGAATGTATTTGTTTAAAAAAAATCATGCATACCTCTGCATGAAAATAAATTCCTTAGGCACTAAATACATTTGATTTTAACACAAAGGTATATTTACTTTGATTTTTACTGCACAATAAGCTTAGAATCTTCAATTTCTTTAAAAGTGTCTCAAAAAATGACAAAATTATCTCAAATTTAATTTAACTTTAAAAATACAATTATTATTTTCATTTGAAATTTTTTGGCTCAGTGAAAAGAATATTCTTTCTTTACAATTTCCTTTCTTCCACAGTAGAGAGCTTTCCTCAGGCTCAGAAGGAAATTGATTCAGACAAGCTCCACTTGGTAATGAGACAGCTTCAGGTTTGCTGAGGCTTTGTTAGGCAGACAATTACTACCTAGGACATACACCTGCCATTAAGAACCATACAATGTCAATTGTGATTTTAGGGGTGAGCTCTGGGAATGATATTGCAAATATATTACAAGGAAACTACAATTTCTCAACCACCCAGTGAAAACACTCATTGCGTGACCCTGGCTTTACTGGATTTCTTCATTTCACTCCGAAATTTTTAAGTTAAATTTCTAAGCTGTTTTAGTACATGCTTGCATTGATTTAAGTTTCGTATTACTTTAAAAACATCTAAGTTCATTTAATTCAAGTTAATTAGGACTTTAAGAAAATTTAATCAAGCTGCAATTAAATGTTTCAGAATATCTTTTGGAATGAACTTCTAATGTTAAGTTCTACAAATTAATAACCACCTTAATTAGAATGAAGTTCTTATTTATTCCATTTTTACTTTAGGATGTGTATCCTGACTTGTCTGAATTAATTATCTACACTGATTCAAGCCTCTAGCCAAGGTCCCATTTTACACACAATCAAACCACTTTTCACGCTTACGATTTGTTTCTCCAATACATTAATACAATGTTGTACTTAAAATATCACATCAACCTACATTCTGAGACTGTTGCAGCCATTTCCTTTGAAACTTTTTCTTGGCTAGATTAATATTATTCTTCCATAATTTTTTTATTAAGTGAAAAGAAAAGAAAGGATTATTAGATAGTGGTTTAGGGAACTATAAAAGCAAATACAGTAGTAAAGAGGAAATAAAAGCACCTTCTGTATTTAAAAATAAATAAAAGTAAAGTCTAATAACAACCTTTAAACTTAAGATATCTAGCGTCACCACTGAGTTATGATTTCTGACTGACTGCTGAGCTTGCATTGTGCATTTAGCTGGAAGCCACATCAGCCAACCAAACGTCCTCAAAAGAGTTCTTTAATAGGTGCATGGAAAATGGGGGAAAGGTTGTTTCTCTGGTTTTTGACTCTTAAAAACACTAATTATTCACAACTCTGAAAAATCACCCACACCTCAACTAATTGTGTGTTACCACTCTCCAGTTACACGTAATGGGTTCTCCTTACATCAGCCTCTCCAGTAGGAGACAGAGATCCGAAGTATGGAGCTAGTAGACCTCCCAAAATTCCTGTCAGAAGGAAGTGCCACGGCATGTATTGGACTCAGGAAGGAGTTTCTCTTTACTTATGCCTTTGGAACAGAAGGGGATTAATGTGAAAGGCCCTTGTCATCTGGAAACATCAAGTGGCACAAACTGCAGCGAGATACACTACTGAAAGAAAAAGAAGACGCTGGCACTTCCAGATGGTCCATCTCCCCCGGATCCACCCTTCCCGGGTACAACGAGTGAAAAGAAATCCGAGGCTGAGAGCAGGAGGGAAAACCAACGTGGTTACCAACAAAAGGTTCAGGCCAGTGGGGAAAAAAGAGTGAGTGCCACAAGTGCTAAAAGACCTATTCTAACATGGAAGGTACAAAATAATGAACTTTAGGAGAGATTATTTGGGTGGACAGACTTAGGTCCTATTTTAGGTAGGGATTCATCCAGGAAGGATTTAATGAATCCTTCCACTATGAGTGAAATTTCCTTCTCTCTGTACCCAAGCCCAAACCAGTGTGTAGGAGAGACCCTTCCAGACTCCATAATCCATATGGTATCTTAGCAACTGTTATCTAGCTATGGGCTGAAAGAGCAGCTCCCGTTCCTCTTAACCCCTGGATTTCACTCTATACATACAGCAGGCTCTCAACAGATGCTGGCTTTAGATAGCTAAGGATCATGCATGGACTTTCTAAGCGGAGCAGATGGTTTAATTTCATAATATCCAGAAAGACTGAGTTTCTTAACTCTTTAGTAGGCATCTGACATGAATTTCCATCTTCAAACCACTTGTCATCACTGACTGTAAGGAAAGTTTATCTTTTCATTCAAATACATACTTGTGCACATTTGCAGAAGCAGTGTTAACACCAGTTCCAAGCACATCGCTGTATTATAGTGGGACGAGTCAGCTTCCAACACCAAAGTACAAAAGCAGAAGCACTGTGCCACCCGTGGACTGCACAATGTTTATTTCAGATTTTATTATTATTTTATTTTATCTCCGAGTAGCTCGCTGCCACTTGTCTCCAGTACAGAGCTGCAACTGGAAACACCAGCCAGGTACAATGAAGAGAATATCCCTGAGAACCAGCGGGCTGTGCTTGCATCCCCCAAGCTATTTTAATTGCTGCTTTAGAACAATCCATTTGCACTTTGACCATTGCTTACATTCACTGCTATGATGTGCTATGAACCATTTCGGAGAAATCAAGAGATTTAAAAAAATATAAATATTAGCTTACTTGCCAGTAAAAACTGGACACATCAAGAGTTTGTTCTGCAGGGGGAAAACCGGAGGCATCTCTGCAGCAGCTGAGTAAGAGGAACAGATTTCCTCAGTGGTGCTGGTGAAACGCTGTTGTCCGACTGTCCTGGCACCAGTATGCAGATTGTGACTAAGTCTAATGGTTCCAGATAACAGCTACAGCTGTGTGCCACACGCATGCCGCAGGGAATCCTGCAACCGAAATGCAGTATTAGTGATGCCTTCCAGCTCTCACTGTATCAACTTTTTTCTGTCTGTGGGTGTATATTACAGACAAGGAAAACTGATTAGGAAGGAGCATATTTGTTGCAGTCCAGACATTTCCCTATTGTTGTTCATGCTTGTTTTCATTAAGGCAAAGTTCCTATTCATGTTGAACAACCTGCCATTTATCACCATGTCCACACAAGAGTAATTCCTACCTATATATATACATGTATGTATACACACTAAAGTAACAGCAACTTTAATGCAATTCTAGCCCTCAAAAAGGGCCAGTTTAAGTAATTTAACCTAAAGAAACTGTACTGGGGTACATTACATTTAATTTTCAAGCAATGCAGTTTATTTAATGACTGATGAGAAAAGACCACAGGCCAAGATAGGCTATACTGAAGATCTCGATCTAGAAGAGGTCTGAGGAAAGTGCAAATAGTGACTGTAAAAGAGGGATACAGAAGTCAGAGCACCAGCCTGTCAGGAGGAGTCACTTTTTTCTCCTGTACATGTCTGTCAATTGACTGAAGTTCCCAAAACTTCTCTCTCCTCCCCTTCTTTCTTAAGAATACTAAGATGAAGAAGTTCATCTGATTAAAAATACTTAGGAGACCTGCACTTTAAATTGAGATAATTAAGTCATTAACTACCATAGCTGACTATGTGCCACCCTCAGAAACGCAGCATCTGCTGCAGTCACTTCCCATAAGCTGCACTCACTGACCCACTTACTGGGCTTTGCATCTGCTCCCCAAGTGTCAAAGACGTGAATCTGTCTCAGCTTAGTGGCATCTCTAGAGAACTACATCATATATATTTAACTAGAATCAAAGTAATTTTAGAACACTTGTCTGCGACTGAATTTTCCCTTTTCTATTTTATTAAATGTATAATTATTTCCTTTTTTTCTCATTCTTTTTTGTCTTTGTATGTCTTCAGATGATAAGGCTTCAATATGCATTCTGTTAAAGAAAGCATCTTATTTTTATTAACATATTGCCTCTCAGATCTTCCTGACTCACCCGTGTAATGGCAGCATGCGAGTGCAGCTACAGATAGAATTTAATTCAAGTTCAGAAACGTGTTCTCATAGGAAACAAGACTGAAAAGCATCACATGTACTGAAAAAGTATGTTGAAGTTATTTATGTCCCCAGATCAGTAGTATGGTAGATGCTGAAATTACTACACTGCAATTAAAACAGAAATATCTTTTCATTTAACAATGTTTACCACATAATACATATATTTAGAATAATCAGTTGATTTAGCAATTTTATATTTGCTGATTAATTTATATTTGCTTGATTAATTTAATGTCTTTTCTCTCTCTTCCATATCATTAAACATCTATCAAGAAATTTTAAAAGTAGAAGCTAAATAAAATCTAGGCTTTTTCCTTTAGTTCATTCTTGTTTTCAGTTTGTTTTCTAGTTAGCCTACTAGGCAGCAGGGCATGCTCATGTCCCACTTAATTTGTCCGTATTAGCAGGAAAATACAGTGCATGCCCTGTCCTGGCATACAAAGCCGCCCTCTGCTATGAGTTAAGCAGGGACTGAAGCGATCCATACCTGGCATTCGAAGATGATTCACTTCAGTAAATAAAGATTTAACAAATATCTGACATTGCCCAAATTCAGCCCAGATAAACAAACTGGTGCTGCACATTCTGCCTAACACTGTAAATCCAAAATCCTACCAATTCCTTTGGACTTCAAGGGACCATTAACTACAACTTTTCTCAAGAGAGGCTTTGAACTGCAAGATAAAGGAATTCTACCAGCTGTCTGTCAAATTTCCCAATGGCCTCAACTTTGTAGGTACCATGAACTCTACCTAGGACCGTGCAGAACCTGGGCAAAGCACAGGTTGTACCTCAGCTGGGTTATCTGCTCTTGCTCTTCCTGGAGCACCTTCAGAGATGACCCATCAGAGCCTGTGGTGGTATCTTACCCTGAGTACATCTGGAAGTACCCTGTGCTGTTGCATGAACCTGCTTTAGGCTCCACACTGCAGTGTATTTTTCAAACATTTTGTTTCTTCCGCTGCTTTCCTTGTGCAGATCTCCCGCTCTCGGCATGAGTGAGAAATTAATGCCATGCACTGGGATTTTCTTTCTTCCAGAAGAGACATCAATGTGAAAAGCTCGTGTCTTTTTACAATTTATTTTTAGTTGCTGCCTTAATGAATGCAGTGCCCTCAGTAAGGTTGCTGCTATCTGCAGTTTCCCATCCACCACACAAACCATGTAATCCTCCTTTCATTCTTTGAGACTTAAATTTTTAGTTTTTACTGTCTTTATAGAGCAAGGAACACAGCATGGTTCACAGCCCATATCTAGGATACTTCAAAGAAGATCAGACTTATGGCACCCCCAACAGGGCTAGAACATCAGCTGGTAATTGAGGTGAAAGTCAAGTGAAAGCAGAGCGAGCCAAGGAGAATTCACCGCAAAGTAGATTCTTTAGGCCAGACTCTGTCAAGGGATTGCCGGCCTGTTTTTGAGATACAGTGCATTAATTTAGTAATAAAAGGGAAGCAGATTCCATCTGCTGTGCCATCCAGGAAGAAGGTTGCTTCATCTAAACTGGAAGCAACCAGCCAATTCAGATCATGCCATGTTCCCTTCGAGGTCCCTGGAATTATGACCCTTGCTGTCCCCTTTCTTCTCCTGTGGTATTAGGAAAGGCAGGATGTTTAAAAATCAGGGATGCTTGATTTTTGTAATAATGGATATGGTCACAAGAATGCCTCATGCACCAGATTAAATAAAACTGGAGAAAGTTCTTACAGATAAAGACTCCAATAATTTGGAGTTGATCAACACAAATATTGTGTGAGGAAGAAATAAAGTTACTTGAGCTCTAAAGTTATGGTAATGTGGAAATCCAGCAACAGTTCCTGGAAAAAGTCCTAAAACCTCACAAAAAAAAAGTTAAGGAAAGGTTATATACTAAATATCATAAGCCTAAAGAAGAACTAGTAGTAAAAAGATTCCATCAAGTAAAAGAAGCAGAGATTTATAAGAGAATGAAGTAATAAGGTAAGAAAAACGTATGGCATGAAAATAAGTAACATCCAAAACATACAAGTTACACTCTACAAGGAATTAAGCAAACCATGTCACAGGCTCAGAACTGAACTGTTGTATTTGCACACTGACATCACTAAATAATCCAGCGTTCAAATCTTGAAACAATAGCTCTTGTAAATAACCCCACAAACAATATCCAGAGATGAATATGGTTTCAGTTAGACTCTGTGACATGCAGAGCTGAAAAGGATCAAAATTATAAGAAGTTAACTGTATTCAAATGCAGAGACAGACTAGGTTACCTAACTCACTGAGCTGAAACAGCTCCTTACCAATTCCTGAATTTTCCTATCTTACTTTAATTTCATATACAATTTTGCCCGAAAACCTAGATTCAGGAAGCATATTGTATAGAGACAACAGCTATTTGCTGTAAGGAATAAATAAATAATCTACTTTAATTGCACTGTCAACATGTGTTTGCAGCAGGATGCTAAAATGCTTGTAGAGCACAAACCAGACTGGAAAAAAAACTATTTATGGACAAACTCTAACCAAAAATGCCTCCGAGATATTTTGGTTTCCATAAGGGAAATTCACAGCAAGAGTTTCATTACTTGCGAAGAAGGTAAAAACCTTAAGGTGTTAGTATTTTCTCCTCTACACCTCAGACTGCAGAGTCACACTGTTTCTGTACACTGTCTTTCAGGTTCCTGTAAGTTCTCAAGGAGTGACTCTTCACACAAGCCATTAAATTTAGTCTTTTTTGCATCCCTTTTAACTAGCACTCCATAGGAGAGGAAAGTGCTGGCCATCGAAATCCAGACTTTAATGGAATGCAAAATGAGTTAATGAAATGTGGATACAAACCAATAATACACAGGAAACCAAGAGCAGAAGAATACTAAAGATTCAGTCATGCAGATGACAACCGTTTTCTTCTTCGATAATGTATATATATAATTTTATATAAAATATAGCACATACATAAACAGCTAAAGTAGAAGAATGGATTTCATTTTGTTGTTTGGTGCAGAACTGCATCATAGACAAAAAGTAATACATAATAAAATGTTGCAAGCCATTTTATGAAAACATATTAGCAAACAACATGTATATATATTCTTAAAGTGATTTTCTGAACTGAAACAGAATCACCAGCTTCTTGTATGTTGAATTATGGATTCTCATAGGGAACTTTCACATTGGTTAAAACTAATATTGTTTCTAATCTGTTCCTCTGTCTAGGTTACTTAGTAGGTACTTTAGGGAATTTTCTAGAAATTTTGTAATAAAATAAGCCATTATTACATAAATTTCAATATTATTCTGCTTAATGTGTTGCTGCCTTATATTTGATGTACTGAAATTTCTACAATTCTTTGAATCTACCTATTGCTAAGGCCAACACTATATAGTACATCCAAAACAGAAACCATCCAATATTCTCCAGCGTGTGGCAGTGAGTTCCCCCAACTATTCTGCTGTTTTTGTGAGAAAGTACATACTCAGTTATAAAATGAATAAAGACAAGGGTTTTTTATTCAATATTTTCACGCTTATGTCCCATTTCTCTCCTCTCTGCTCCACAGACAGGGTTCTAATCATTCCAAATCTATCCTTTTACAAAGTCATCCCAGGTCTATAATTATACTGTCACCCTTCTCTGGACCTCTTCTATTCCTGCTAAATGTTTTCCAAGTACCTCCTCTGACATTTTAATTTACGTTTTTTGAAAAGAGTTACAAATCACTTAGCTTTTCAGCATAAACCTCATTCACCTTAAGTGCTCCCTTCCCCCTCTGGTGGGCCCCATGACCCGGCAGCTCTCTCACAGACTGCCTGTGTCTGAAATATTTAATTTCTTATTAACTGCTTCTCTGAAACAATTCCATCGGAGTCCTCCTAATTCCCAGCTCTTAAACTATGGTGTGGGTTAAACTTGTGTCTTCTTAATGCGCTCAACTAGATCTGCATTTCCATCTGCAGAAGATTTTTCTTAAATCTTCTTCTCATATACTAGCTCAGTTACAATGTCAAAGGCTTTCTTCAGATTTCCTCTTGATTTTAGGGCCCTCCTATATTTTAGTTTTGTTTCGGGAGTTTGAAAGTTTTTGTTGTTGCTTTGGTTTGTTTTTTTTTTTTTTTTTTGGTTTTTTTTTTTTTTTTTTTTTTTTTTTTTATTAATTTTTTTTTAAAAAATTTAAAAAAAAATTTTTTTTTTTTTGGTTTTTTTTTTTGTTTGTTTGTTTGTTTTTTAATAGATTCTTTCTAAAAGAATTACAAAAGATAGTTTATTTAAATCTCTCTTGGTAGCTCAACTCCTCTGTTGCCAGACAACGGTTGCTCTTCAGGATCATGGTTGTTTAACCTCATGCTTCAAGCTAAACATACTTGACTTCTGCTTTGAGAAGACGCTAACTTCTCATACTAGAGCCCTCTTAAATAAAGACACCAGCTGAATGCGCCAGACTCCTGAAATGAGCTGCCAATCCCTAATGTCTCATTCTCGCTGAAATTTCTCACTGAAAAAAAATATTCTTGGGGTGGGGGTGGAATCTATTTGAAAAACTGCCCAGAAACAGCTTATACACAATTACAGTCTCCTCGTCCTTGGAAATCTTCACAATGACCTGTACCAGCACTGTTAAGCAAGTAAATACTTCATCTCTTTCAAGTATTTAATAAAGGACAATATGCACTGCACTTAAATCATAGCTTTTACAACTGATTGTAATGGCAAGTTACCTATAAAGTCAGAACTGATAAATTTACCTATATCTTTTATTCTCCTACAGCCTATTATAAGTGTATACTAAGCTAAGGCTTTCCTGTAGTTATTACTCATAATAGCAGTAAACTTCTATTCCTGACCTGTGTACATTGCATATACTCAAATGGACCACCTTAAGCTTCAAAGGCATGAAAAAGAAGATATTTTATAATTCTGCAACTTATCTTACATATGGTGGAAATATAACAGTAAAAGGAAACAAAAAATTGTGGTAGCGTTAACTTTGCTGACAGACAACCTCAGAGACAACCGAGCATCTCGATAATGCTACTGCCGGAACTACAGACAGAATAAAGACATTTTAGTGAAATGGCACTGAAACAGTCAAGAACATTTGTTGAATGCCCTCGGTACTAAAGGAGAATCAGGAAGACACAAATGTTCAAAGACTGCCCAGAGATAAAGGCAAATGAAGAACAAGACCTAAAGAGGCCCACAAAATCCACTGCATGGAGAACCTGGTTTGTTCCACTGACACCAAACTAGCAATGTGTGATATTATTCTATAAATAAATATTTATTGAACAGGCTCAGAGGCTTTTCTTCCATGCAAATTCTTCATTGTTTAGACCTAAGACCAACTTGCGTTTTCCCTTCCAAATGTTTTCTGAGATTTTTGGGTCAGCCAGAGCTCAAACCACTTCAGCACCACTATTCCCTTCCCTGGTAACGCCTATTGCTCACATCACACTGACTCAATGAAGGCATGAAAATGACAGGTCTTTGATGCTCAGTAACTCAGCAGCTTCCTATGATACTCTTAGTATGACATAGGCTCAGTGACAAATAACTTTTGCAACTGCGTAAGTAAAGATGAAAGTCAAAAATCAGTAAATGTGCTGCTGCTAAAGAACCAAAAGGATAGCCTCGTCAAGGAAAAGAATCATCAGGGAGCAGCAGCTCCTAGACATGCACATCCTACTGCTCTGTCTGCAGAGGAAAAAAAGAAATTAATTTGTAACTGGAAATATGAAGCGCCTTTGAAAACACTTCTACTGCAGTGGTGCTGAGCACAGCGCTGCACAGGGGAACATCCTGTCTGCCACACGTCCCTGGGAACCTCTGCACATTTGGGCTTTAGATTTTCATATTCCTACAAGTGATAATCTGTGTTTTAAAAAAACGTAAGCTTAGATGTAGGCTACTTGCCAATGCTTAATTGTGTTCCCTGACATGTTTCTGGAATGCAGCTTTGCAATTTTATCTTTCAGTGCTTTTGTTTACTCTTTCCCATTTATTGAGTGCTGGCAGCGTTTGCCCGTTAAAAGCTATCTCCTGAAGGACAGAATCACGAAGTTAGGAGAACCCTAGATAAAATAGCCATCCATTGGCACATCTGTAAACAGCTGAATTCTGAAAGTCTCTTGACTATGGGATACAATAGCACAGGAATGCAATTATCCCCAAAGCTACTGAAATACAGTAGCCTCCTCCAGTTCGGAGGCAGGGAGTTACAGAACCTGTTAATAGAGGTTCTTAGCTCTTCCAGTCCTTCTGGTGGAGTTTCATTCCCCTTTCTTCCTCATCAGCCAATCTGCAAGGCTGAAGGGCTCAACCAAGGACTCGAGGAAACTAATTAGCCTTCCATGTCTTAATTTCCTTACTCTTCTCTACACTCTTAGTGTTTACTCCTAAATAATCTTCTTTTAATACTGCATCTGAGTGCATTCCAGGGATAACATTCAGAATAAAGCTAATTGAAATCGCAAGTCTATGTCCAAAATTCTACCTTGAGCCCAAAGAATTTAGGCACTTATTATTATTGTCTGCAGTTGAGGTCACTGTCCTCAGCCTTGAAGCCTGTGAAATTCCAGATACTGCAACTATAAACTTTTTTATCAAAGAGTCATATCCGACAGTCAAATATCGCATCAGAAAAATTTTAGGACAGGCTCTTTGTTCACATTTGCAACAACACTGTGGTGCTTGCTGGCACTCCTATTAAATATAATAAGTAGTTTTATACATGTACTTTTTAATATTCTGTTATGGCTCAATAAAGTTTTTATTAGAAGTTTTAGCTCTTTGTTATATCAGGTTTAGAAACAGTCACAGCTGCAATACCTCAGTCAAGCATGCTTCATGGCTTTTCTTGCTGCCTAGATGCAAATTCCTATCATTTTATTATTCAAATTGTAAATGAAAGTGATACATGCCCAGAGGTCAGGGAAATGATTTTAACCTGGCTAAAAATCACCTGGTCATCAGACAAACAGCATCTCTCTACCTCCATCTTCATCTGATGCCGTTTCATAACCAGTGTGTGAGGGTGGCCACCAGCCTGCCTGCCACCATGGCCTGGAAAATCAATCTGGTTCATAGCGCTCAAGTTTTTGTCTCTAATCTCTAATAAATCCTAGGGCAGGGGAGGGAATCTTGCTTTTTTTCTCACAACTTCTACACTTTCATTTTATAGAGAATTAATTTATTAAATGATTAATATTTTTTTTAACCACTTGTGATGCATTGCCATATGGTGATAGCATCCCTTGACAGAAGTGCTGTGGGTGGGGCCATTTCTATGAGGAGGTCTGTTGGTTTCGGTGTTCTGGGGCGTTTTTGTGTCCCAATTTAACTGGGATACGCACAACAGAAGAAGATACTTCATTAGTTCTCCAGGTAGCCCAAAATGACACATATTACTTCATTTCAGTGGCTACAGGCTGGTTAATACAATCTGTTATTTATATTCCTCAGCGTTCCTTAAAAAGTGTGATCCAAGAAACAGTTATGCAAGCATGGATTACATAAAAAAATACAAAACTTTGGGCTTATTGTAGCAGCCCTCAAAATGACACTGTATGTGCATAAACTAGGACCATTACGTATGTGTCATATATATGGTTGTTTTAAGTAACAAAATGCCATGTTACTATTAATAATGTAGATGTGTATAAGCCAAACAGTTGATGAAAGTTTGTCTGGAAATTGTTCAGAAATGCTTAATTGTAATACCACAACGTTTTACAATGTTCCCTAAAATTTCTGCAAAAGCAAGCAGTAAGAGAATAAAACCATCAGGTACCACTTAAATTCAGTTGAAGCGAATGTCATCGTTACAACTTACTTGAAGGATACAAACAACATTTTTAAAGGAGATTTTAAAACATAAAATGAAACCATCCCTTCAGATACTCATGTCTATTTCATTAATATTCACTCTTATAGAAAGAAAGTCTCTACTACAAAGCAGTAAAAGACAGCCTATTTATTTCGGTCCATTATTTCCATCTCCCCCTACTCCTGGTCATACAGACTTCTCTCCTGGTTTTCTTCCACCGCAGAGAGCACTTGCAGCAAGTCCCACCACCTTTTCCAAACACCATGGAGCTCTCTTGGCTTCCATTTCTTTGACTTCAAATTCTCAACAACTCACTGTCTTCCAACGTGTCAAAAAGGACTTTTAGATGAAATAGATCACCAAAAGTCACGTCTAAGCACTGGCCAATCTTTCATCGGGAGATTCTGATTTATGTGCTGTGTCACACTATCTGTGTGCCCTAACAGCTTGACAGTCTGCACAAGCGTCTGCCTGTTCCTTCAACATCTCCGACTGTCAGGTTCCCACCAATATACTGGATTATAAATGTAATCCTAGGTCACCCAAACACTTATAGTGATGAACGTGATCACACCTATCCGCATTTAACATCACTGGAGAAACATAGGGCTATACATTAAAAAAATTAACTATCTTATATTTATCAAAATTATATTACTAGTGAATTCTCTTGAAGGTCTTCAACTGAAATCTCTTTCAAAAAAAAATAATCAGCCACCAGGCAAATACTTTAAAAACCTCACTGGAAAAAGTTGACAGTCAGAGCTGGCCCCAGCAAAATGATCAGTAGTGTACTTCTCCACTCCAAAATTGGGAACAGAACACCACATTACTCCACCACCATGTGTCTAATCAAAGACATCGACGTGTTCTCCTTTAAGCGCTCGAAAATTGGAGTCTTGTTAGGGTTGTGCTACTTTGGCTCGAGCAAATCCTAGCATCCCATCTGTAGTGACAAAAGAACCCCAGGGGTAGTTTTATTGCTGATTAGTTAGAAAAAAGCATATGAAAATATTTATAAGAAATAGTTTCAGGGACAAGTTAATTGCTGTTATTTTTAGTGAATCCTGTAAAGCATCAACACAGAAGCAGCCATTTGGCAGAAGTATTAGCATCTGAATAATTTTCTTTCAGAAGAGTACTAATGCTCTTCCAAATTTTCTATTGCTTTAATATCCTATCATTGATGAAATAGTTACAGTAGAAATAGTAGGAAAGCAAATTGCTTGGCAAACACAAAACCATGCCAAAAAACCCCTTGAAAAACAGATTCATTATTCATTTTAACAGATCATTAAAAAAAAAAAAGTTCTTTTATTTGCTTGGGTTTTCATCAGTCAGGAAAAATAAAGTATTTTAATGTCTTTCATTTGTTGTCCTGACAGTTAAAACTGTATAAAATTATAATGCTGGACATAACTTAGCTTTCTACATGTCTAATTTTCAGAAGTGCAGAGCGAACAGATACTATTTATTGAAAACTCAGGCTATGGATTTAGGAGATATCTTTCCACATTGCTCACATTTTTTTCCCCCAGCCTAAGAGTGTGAATGATATTATTTAGCAGGAAATCAGGTTTCAGTGGGCCAAAATAGGGTTTATGTACCAAGATTTTGCAGAATTTACGGAAAACTTGTCCCTTCATAAGGAATACAACCTGTGCATAGATATTAGGGTATTAGACAGCATTTCAACATGCATATGATGAGAAGTTTGTAGAAGTGCGTGACTTGACTTCACTTAACCTATGTTTCCATAGGCACACACCTGATAGCACCCAGACCCTCAAAATGCTCAGCGATTTCCACTGAAGGAAATGGAATCATCGCAGTGATTTACATCAATACTGAGGATTTGGAAAGATGGCATTAATGCTGGACGGAAGAGGTCAGTGCCTCTGCTTTTCTTGAGGTATGAAGCACATGCTTCTCTAAGGAATTAATTCCTTTTTTCTTCAGATTACAATACAGAGAAGTAACTGCTTGTCTTATCCAGCCAACACCAAACAACTCCTGTTGACTCAAAATCCTGAATCCTCTCTTAAATAAGAATTAATAGGGTAGGTCTTTATAATACTGTCTCAAAAGCCAAATGGTTCTGTGTCTACACCTTGTTTCACAGCTTTCACCATGAAATCACGCACTTCACCTTGAAGTTTATTATTTAAACCCTTATTAATTAATAACAAGTAAAAAAGCACACCATGAACTAGCTCCTTTTCAGGATATATATAACATTTATATCCTGTATCAGTTTGTTTTATTTTAAATAAGTGAATTCTGAAAAGTAAGAACAATGAGGATCCAAGCAACTTCCTAGAACACTATCAAGGATTTCAGCATGTTTTTAAAGCAGTTTTGCACTGCATGATAAATCAATCAAATGCTGTAGCAGATGTCTAATGTATTCTTTTCACATAAGCCAAATAGAAGTGGGTAGCATCTGTGTCAGATACAGGCACAACTGCTTGCCAGCAAGGTTGGATGCTGATCGACAGCAGCTATCAAAGGTTCAACCAAAGGTTCGAGAGAAATTCAAACAGAGTTATTTTAGGGATAAGAAATACGTTCCTCAAAAAAAAAATGAATTCCTTTTTCTTCCAATTACGAGAAAAGCTACTTTTTCCTGGGTAACTCTTTCAACTTTGTAACATAAACCAAATTATATAAAAAGATGTAACTATTCCAGCTCATAAAACATCAAATGGTAACCCTGCTGATCTTTAACAAAAACCGATGGATTAGACCTGTACTAGTGATTTATGAGACTTGCATATTGCTTATCAGAGATCAACCTCACTGTAGTTTATAGTGGCTTCAATGGAAAGAATATCCATATATCTTTGCTAAGAAAAATAAACATTAATACACTAATGGAAAGATGCAAAACTACAGATACATTGTGCAGATATACCACATACTGCTCTTGCAGACTTTTCCATCAACTTAAAATAAGAGAAGTGAATTCCACAACAAACCCAGGCTCCTCTCCCCTCCCGTACTTTACCACCATCACTGCTTTTCATTATCACTGAGGTTTGACACTTGAGACATTACCATTTGATCAAGTCCTGACTCTCCCCATAGAACTGGGTTTTGAATCAGTTTTGATGCTTCCTCCCAACAAAATTTCTCAGGTAAAATTCTCAAGTCACCTTGTTTGGATTTAAATTTCCTTTTCTGGTGGATTCATTAGTAGCCATGTAAAAACATGAAAGAAAACAATTTCCAGATCCCTGCTGGATTCTCGTCCTCAAGGCTTCTCCTCAGCCTCTGCCTTGCAGTAATTCTGACTTCCCTTCTTTCCACCTCATCAGCAGGAATCCGTTCTTCCAAGGCAAACACAGTTCTCTGCCTGCTCACTAATCTGTCTTCTCCTTCTCACGGCTGTGGCACAGCCTTTGCCCTACCAGCAAGCCTGGCAGGGACAACCGTTTATCAGCTTTTTCACACCTCTCTGAACTCACTTCCAAATCACCCTTCCTGACCTGGGACTCCCTCCAGCTCCCAGGAAACAAGATAGGAAGATTCTGCAAAGCACGGTATCTCCAACACACAAAGTCTTTTATTAATCCTGACCTGGTTTATGATGCTGAAGATGGCAAACTTGTGCTGAGAAGAATGAAGGTGTAACTGGAAACGTGAGAACTGGTACCAGTTCAAATAAAAGCCACCTAATGCTTCACATTATAGAAAATTTTTAAATTTTATGCATTAGTATTTTTAGACCTTAATGCTTCCAACTAAGCTTTGGACTTTGGCTTCAAGGTAATTTAGGGGTCACTGAACAAATGCATTTTGCTGGGCCCATGAAATGCCTTTTAGATTTGAGAGTTATAAACTACAGAGAGTCATGATTTCCCATCTGTGATTTCAATTATGAAACTTGATTCCGGCAACATGTCAAAATCCTGGAGTTTTCCAAAGCCCTGCTCACGTACTCACATACCACACACAGACCACTCGCCGTTCTGCACCCAGTGAGTTCTCAAGGAGGCCCTTGGGAGGAAGGGGCTCTGGGGAGCAGAACCTCAGGCTAAAATCAGACCACAGGACAGGGACAACCAGGAATTAGGAATTCTGAGCAGCAACTCTTCAATTTTATTCAATTATTCTGACTGATTCCATTAGAACTCCACCTGTCCAAATGCTGCCAAGGTGGGCCATCCTCCCAGGTTCTCCTAGAATCGACCTCTCTGGAAATTATGATTACAATTCTATTTTACAAGCCAAGGTTGGTTTTTTACCTTTTTTTTTTTTTTTCTCCTCTTCAGCATTCTGACCTGGGAGAATGCATTAGTCTCACAGCACTTTTTACAGCTGAACATTTCTTTGTCATTTGAGAGTAATTTAACTCTCATTTAACTGCATTCCGCTTTCTGTAATATGATTTGGTTTGGTACAGTACACAGAAAATGTCTTCATTTCATAGAATCAATTGCAGTGAAAGAAAAGGAACGGAGAAGACAAGCTATAGAAAATAAATTAAGACTATTCTACCCAATATTATACTACCCTTATCTTTTAATAAACTAAATTTGCACTGTTAAATTGTGTTAGCACTATTAATGCTCAACAACCATTAACACACCGGCATGCAATTCTTGTTTCCCATTTAGTTCATTGTAATCCAGCTCATGGTAGAGCTACCTCACAATCATGGGAAAATACGTTAAGAGATCATCAAAATATTCTGTTCACCGGGTATTTTAGAGTATCATCCAACACGTATTTGAAACCATGCAAAGCTACCGATAAACATACCACAATTTTAGCAGGTGAGGATCAGTGCTCAGCTTTCTATACTCCAACTAAAGGGAGTATAAGGGCTTGATTTCTGAGATGAAGGTCAAATAATCCTTGAAGTAAGGACAACATTTCTTAAAAAAATCAGCCTTCTTCAAGAGATCTCAAACCGGAGTATCTTTTAGTCATTAATAACACCTCAAAGCTGAGGCCACACTTTAAGGTGAATGAGGATGTAAGGTTTCCCTTGCAACATTACCCACAGTCACGCATGTATTGAAGTGGGACTACCTAAAGAGCATTTTCTTTAATCTCTTGGGTTTAGCAGTTGCTTGCTTTTATTATGGAAATGACAGTCTTAATTATGCTCTTGGACTGATTAAGGAATTAACTAATTTGAGTGGGCAGTCTCTCAGTCATTAAGCTGTAGTGTTTTCACCTAAATGCATTGCAGTTCGAGCTTTGTGGTTACACACCTGTTACACATCTGTACATGTAAGATACTGCCTTTCTTGTTTCAAAGACCAAACCCAAGTCTACTACAGCCATAAATGAGACTTTCTGCAAGTTCTCTAATCCTTTTCCTACTGGCAGAAGAATTATGTCCCAAAAAGGTGTCAGTTTAGCTGTGCAGCACAAGTCTGAATTCCACATCAATAGCTTTCCTTCCCTACCTACTGCCTCTAAGCCATTATTAACAAAAATAGAAATAATAAAAAAAAACCCCATGGTGAAACTGCTGCTCCTTCCCTGATATTCCAACTCTTTCAAAGAATACGTGAACAAATCTTTTTATTTTTATTTCTCCGCATTGAGCAAAATATCACTTGCAAGAAAGAGAAGAAAGAAAACTGTAAGCAATGCTAAGTAAAAGGAACCAAGGCTTATTTATCTTCTTCCAAGTTTAAAAACAAACCCCACAAAGCAAGCATGGAGCGGTGACTTCAAGGATTCGTTTGAGGAGGGACTTTTCTCTGGGTCACACAACAAGGACAAAAGCACTAAGCGAGAGAAAGTCCTAGACATGTTTCCCTTGATCTTTCAGTAATCTGATACGGCGCTGTGTGTAAGGGGAAGGATGATAATATTGGCGCTGCTGAGCTGCTTGAGTGGATAATGGACTGGCTGCGTTATTAAAGACAAGTGCTTATAAAAGAATTCACTTCAGAGCAGAGGGAAAACACTAGCAGCGTGCTATAAAGATCAATACCAGACCACTTTTGTTTGATTTATTTAATCAGTGACCCCAGAGAAACAACATGCAAGGAGAAAGCAAATGTGCTGACTGGAGGGAAGAGGGGTCGGATGGAGGTGCAGGAAAGGTGGGAGGCGATGGAGCTGCCAGCTGGGGACACAGGGGCAGCCCAGCACAGATCCCCCAGTCTGAACAAGTAAGGTTAAGGAATGAACACATACAAATCCTGGGCATCCAAACCAAGAAAGGGAAGCTTTATAAAATGCTCATTTTAATCACATGATAGAGGAGAAGGAAGAAATCCTTCAATTTTAAGACTATTGTAACATTGGCCATATCAAACTAAAAAAGACCAGATCCCTCCCAACCCTCACCATTCTATGATATGGAGGAGACCGACAGTGTTCACAAACAGGAGATGCTTCTGCAGATGGTAAAGGGTACATGCTTCTCCCTCACCCATGCAGAAAACAAGTTACAGCAAGGAAGATGCTTATTTTTGTTAAGATCAATAAAGCTTCTCACACGAACGTAATAGACAATGTTTCCAATATTCTAGTTTTTAATGCAACATCTAACCTAAGATTATATGCATTTTTTGGAACAGAGCAGGGTACAAATACCTGTCAGGAATGGTGTGAGTACAGCGGGTCCTACACTAAGGAGTAGGTGATTTGCTAAATCACGTCACAAAGTTTCTTTGAGTCCTACTTCTTATGCTAGTTGAGAGACGCCCAAAGACCCTTGACTTAGAGCTTAACTGCAGTAAAAGCATTGTAGTGTACAAAAGCATGACTGTCTACAATATTTACAGTAAATAAAGCACATATAAATCAAAGGAAATTATATTACAACTCAGAATTAGTGTTCTATTAAGAACATTTTGAAGATTATTACAAAAAATACTCAAATATTTAGAGAGAGTGAAGCGAGATCAAGCAGGATTCAAAAGCTTTAATTACATGAGGCTTCTGTTTAGCAAACAGTAGATAAAAAGTATATGGATTTCTTCAGTGAAAAGAACATGGTATGTCACAAAGAATTTCATGCTAACATATAATACAGAAAAGCAGAGACACTGGCTTGCACTAACTAATAAAGAGCTGGACAACACAAGAATCTGAGCAAAAGTTCTTTTATCACAGAAAGGTCATTCAGGACATCCTTTAATTATTAAGGAGAAAAAAGCCTCATTGAACTGGCCAGTGTATACATTTTCCCTTAAAAGAGTAAGGAGAAGATGTCATCAAAAGCCTGTGCATGTTAACGATGACAGAATTTATGCACTTTCTTCCATCCATATACATTTAATATTTATTTAGGTAAACAAATATATTGCTGCTAAGTAAGAGGGGCTGAACTTTCAAATCTTGATATAAAACAGCCAATAGAACACAATCCTCTATATACCGAGGATAAGAGCTGGCAGAAAGCTTCTCTCATGAAGAATTACAAAGACTTTTGTTTCTAACACATCAAGATAATACATTTTAGAAAACTCTGGGATTTACTGGTCACTGTAGGCCCAAATAAGCTGAAGAAATGTTTACCTCTGAGTAACCACAGTTCGAAGGGTGCCAGTTGTTCTCTCAATTTCACATCTTCTGGTGTATCAACAATTCAAGAGTCCTCAGGTTTCCGTATAAGACTAAGAATAATGCATCGACTGTTCCTTTGCTTCTTCAGTAACATCCTGGCACTGTGAAACAAGGCAGAGTTGGGAAGGAACACAGCATGGGAAACAGCTTCAAAGAACCATAGCTGCTGTGATAAAAACCCCACTGCACATTTCTCAGAGGTGTCAGTGAAGCTGACAGAGAAGTTACCAAGAGAAGGGTTCGGTTCATACTAAACTCACTGTGTTTTATCTGGTGGCAAAAAAAGTCTTAAAAACTTATTTTGCCTACCATGCACACCTGATACAAAGACCTTCCTTTCAAGCAGACACCCATAATTCATAAAAGCTGCTCTTTACACCAGTTGTAACACCATTTTGCCCATTGTTTTCAATTGCCAAAGACCAAAAAACACTGAAGTGCTTGTTCCTGCCCACAGAATTAATCAGGCAAACACCTGTTTTCAGAGCTCATCGTAAATATTTAGTAACCAATTAAACCCTTCTTTTTCCTTAGCAGAGTTTTAGCTCATCATCTCACTGTGCTCCACTGAGTAGCTATAAATAAAAACGCAACCTCTTTTAAAGTAGAAATGTCTGAAAGTAAAGTCAAGGGCCCAATTCATTACTAATGTTTTGCCAAGGTTTGAAGACAGTTTACACTTTTAATTTGCAGAGTCGCCAAAGTGTTGATTGTATTCTTAATTCATATCAGATAATTTACATGCGGGTCACACGCCTTGTTGTGTGTGCTGGGTTTAATGCCATTATGAAAGTGTCTTTGGAGAAAGACAAGAGCAGAGAATATATTCCATTTCGGTAGGTATAAACAAAGTCTGATATGCCCAGTAATCAATTTTTATCTTTAGTTTGAAAGAACATATTAGAAACAAACAGGAAACTACTGGGAAAGGAAAAACAAAATTAATGTAACTTTGGCACTGATGAATGCACAAAGGGGCAAGGTCAAACACACGGACTTTTATCACTATATTATTAATATTATCCCGTCATGAAAGGTATTACAAAAGCACAACTATGGTGGTTTTCAGTGTTCCCTGGAGCACACAGCACAGGCTAGATTCCAAAGTAAAGCAACCAGAATTTCTCAAGGGGAGCTCCTGGCATCAAAGCACATCACTCGGCTCAACCGAAACCACGTGTTCTGTCTCCATGCAAGGAGGACAAAAGGACGTGGCAGGGATTGAAAATTTGAAGTTCAAAGTTTTGCTTATTTTGTGTAAAACACAGTGTAATATGAAAACTAAATCCTCAGAGAAACATCAAGAAAAGGAAGTGTTACAGGTAGTTTTTTAAGGGAATGCTAATGATGGGGGTAATAAAGCTACCTAAACTAATAATGGTATTTTCTTAAACATTCACTCAGAAGATACACAGCAAACCTTTCAACAGACTATAACAAACATACTTTGTCAATTATAGTTACCCTAGAGAGTAGTTTTATGGAAATATGGATGTTTCATCATCTACTCTATTCAAATTTTAATTTCCACAAGAATTAATTTATATTGTATTGCTTCCTGTGGTAAAGTTCACAGCAAGCACAGAGCACAACAGATCAGATAAAGCCATAGATGCTTCATATATTCTGAGGACGTTAACAGCAAACTGTCTTACCCTGACATTTTTAGTGCTCAGTAATTTCACTTGTCATTTCCACCGTCTTTGTTTATATGCTCAGGATCTTCAAACAGCGTGGAGAGTCATTACAAAACAAGGAATCTTTGAATGAATAACTTGGTGAAAGAGTCTCATTTCATGCACTACAGCGGAAGTGTAAATTCAGTGTCCTTTTCAAACAAGCAAAGGGGAAATGAAAAGAAGATGCATGTTATTATGAATCCTACATATCATCAGTCTCCTGTCCTCAAAAGTACTTCTCTATTTAAAGTTTCCTTGTACTTTCAAAGCAGAAAACATGTCTTTCAAACTCTTTGCTCAAAACCAAACACAATCAAGTCAAAATTCACCTGTTTTTTAAATGTCTAGGTTATAATTTCTGAAGTTAGCAACAATTCGCTTCATAGCAGGGCAGAGCTCTATAAAAAAACCCCGCTCTTGTGGTGAGTTTCATAAACCAGACTTTCTCTCTGTACTGTATCATCTGGTTCAGGGAATTCCTGAATGTGTGTCAAAAGACAGTAAAATAAACTTTAAATTCTCTGAAGTATTAAAGTACCATTCATTTAAAACCAATTTTTCAACACAGGCTACATAATTATAAGTACTAGCCCGGTTCACACACCCCAGAAAGGAGGAAATTAGAAAAAACAGAATGTAAAAATTTAGTTATTCAGTGAGTCCGCTCGCCCATAATAACGCTAAACACTTACATCTACTCTATATGCACTTGTATTTGAAACAGAAGATATTGTTCTATCCAGCACTCAAACCCCAGCCAATGTACATCTTATGTTCACAGAACACTGATGGGCACAGTCTCAAGGAAAAGCACTCAGTGCTAGCAGAAAACTCTCTGTTCCTCTGAAAGATGGATTTAAGGTAGTCTCATTTGCTAAGATCAAGTTATTCCAACTGAAGCCTAGTCAGAACACTGCAATGTTCCACAGACATTAGCCTTTTCCAGATTTGCAGACAAAGGAATCATTTTAAACCTGTAGTTTGACTTCTGTGGTTTGTTCAGTGGTGCTGCTTATTGAATGAACTATAGCACGTGTTGAGATATCCATCTGGGCTTGAAACTTGAGAAAACTTTCTACAGCTAATGAATCATTAAAGAATTGGTATGACAAGAACTGGAAAAAAGGAACGTAGCGATCCTAATCACAATCCAAGTGACTTGTGGAAAATTTACTCAAAAGCCGTATTTACATTAAAAAAAAATATAGGATTACCTTATATTAAAGAGTATATGCTAGTGTTGCATTAAGGAAGCAAGCACTAAGAGGTGTGGTGCTACAAACAGGCATGAACTATAGATTTTTCAATTTGTTAAAACTATTCTTATGCAAACAAGGGATTATTATATTCAATGCATCAAGTCAGTATTTGAAAAATTCTGTTCTAAAATCTTTCCTGACAAAGCACCCATGGGTCTCCTCTTACTCCTCCATGACCTTTGCTACCTTCCAAAACAAGACTGCCTTTTGTAGAGCTCCTTTATCAGTATAACCCGGTCACTCATGCTCTGTCCCCAGAGATCGCCGCTATCATCAGCCTGCTGGCACTTGCCAACTCACGTGCATCTTGTCACAGATGTAGGTGAGATATTATGCCATTATACTTCTGATTACATTAGTCCAAGAGCATAATGAAATGAAGTCTGCTTACTTTTTTGTTTCCAGATTTGCCTTCTATCCAGCTCAGGGAAGATCTTACACGTGATTCATAAACAAAATTGCTATATAGGTGTGTGCTAGCATATTTATAGAATTATACTGCATACAAAATTAGGTACTAAATCCAACTTTGGACATGGCAATTTCCCTTGTGATGACAGTATGTGGTGGTAAATATCAATTCTTAATCAGACTATACAATTATACTGTGATCATTAAAAATCGTAGATACTTTCTATCATAGAAAAGAAGAAAACTTTCCTAAACTTCAAACCTAATAGAGTTTTGGAAGAGCGGCCATCTGAGAAACATTTCTACCAGAAAAACGTATGCTCTCTTAAAACTCACAAGGGAATGCATAGTTTTATTTTAAAATCTCATCATTAAAGACTATACTAATTCCCCAGCCAAATCATTAAATTCTTTATTTATCTGGCTATTATTATTCATTAATCAGCTCCTCTTCATCTTTGTCCACATAAAAAGTCTCATTTCCTACCAGGTTTCTATGAATTGAGTTTTGAATTTTAAATGTAAATGCTAGTTTATGTCATATTTTACTGTAAGCATATTTTAATGGATTAATTTAGCATGTATTTAATGGAGTTAAATTCATTACAAGTATTGAATTTAATTCTATTTATATTAAAGGAAAGAAGTACCAGTAAAATGGAAGCTGAATGGTAAAAGACATGGATCGCAAAGCCGATCAGTCCTGGAGATCCAGATAAATTCATATATATCTTTTTTTTTTTTTAAATCAATTATGGAGAATGTAGTTCATATAAATACCCCTGTTTATTTTCAGAGGAAAAATATTTCTACAAGGGTAAGAATATTAATTATTTGCTTATGGCTTACTAATTTCAATTTCTTGTTCCTCATCTATTACAAGCCCACATCATTATCCGATAGAAAACTAAAATAAATTTTATTTTGGATACAAATCACTTAACAACAATTGTGTAAAAAAAAATACAGAAATTGATTCATGTACCCTATACGTGGAGAGTAATCTATTTGCTGAAATACATAAACTACTTGGCAAACACTTGATAAAACTGTACCCAAGTGGGATCAATCTAAGTAATACACATCAGGGAGAAGACGGGGAACATTATCCAAAATTGACTTGTCAAAGGGAGACTTGGTTTTTTAACATCAACCTCAATGGGCTTTCGATTAAGCCTTAAGAAGTGCACGATAAACCTCACATGCTGTGCTCAAAGGTGAACCTTAAAGTGAAATGTTTACTATGCCAAGAACAACCCCGGAGCTCCAACTGGAAGTTTAATACGTTACAGATTAAAGAAATACAGATTTAAATGTGTGCTTTGCAGAAGCAATTACTAAAACATAATCTTTTAAAACACAAGCACATTCTGATGACCAACAATAACTACAATCAAGCAGCTATACACAACTCAAAATGTCTAATTAACATCTCTGAGAATACGAGGTATTGTCAATAAAGGCACCAACTGTAGCCAGCCTAATTCTGCGATAATCTCTAAAGACTTTCTGAAGTCCTGGGGACAGAAGAGCGACAAACACAAGTGATCTGGATGAAAAACTGAGCTCACAAGCTACACATTTGATGTGATGGTACATAAAGTCTCTACTCTTGCTGTCCTCATTTGTTCTGTTCAATGAATATGGATTAGCAATTAACCACTGCTTCACTTGAAGTTAAGATGTATTACAGGAATAAATTCAATGTGGATTATATGATGTGAACTTCTTATTGATCAACTTGCAGCAAATGACCTCAAAACTACTGCCAGCTTTACACTAGATTGGAATTACTTGTTTTACTGTTGCTGTAGCCAATTGTGTTAGATGTATCATTAGAGATGTGCTATTGGTGCTAGGAAGCAATTAGGATCAAAACGGTTCCAGTATTTCCACATCCCCACCCCCTGACAGGCATTCAATTTTCTCCTATCTCTGCACGGAGTACCCAAGAGGGGAAAATGGCTGATTCTTGTACAACTCATCACGTGATGGCAAATAAAACAAAATCTGGCTACAGGTGCATATATTGCAGCTCACAAAGCTTCAAAATGAGAAATCTGTATTTCAGTTAGATGTGAATATTTTACACAAAAGTAGCAAAATCAAGAAACTCCTGAAGAAGCAGCGGACTGAAGCACAGAATTGACCAAGAACTCAAAGTTGATTTCAGGTGTGGAGCCAACAGACCATAAGCAAAGAAAAACTGCTATTGATGTATGGAAAGCCAAATAGTAGAGTCAAACACTATTGTACTCTCATTCCTTATACACAAGCAACTGAATAAACGCTAGTTTCACTGCCACTTAAATGGAAACGTCTTTGCTTCTCAAGTTGTTTTACAATGAAATTGTATTATTTTGATAGTGTGCCTATCAAATATTTTTTGATAAAGAAATAAAGAGATGATCCAAAACTTATTTACTTTACACATAACACATAAAAGTTACAGCAAACCGCAAAACCTACGCTTTACAAATTAGCAATTTCCTGGTCACCTTACAAGTGTTTCTAAAATGTTAAATTATTTTAATATCATGTAATTGCTGTATGTTCAAACACGATAATGCCAATGACTAATTGACATTCTTACAATTACACCTAGTAATCTCTGAAACATCAACATGGAAGTCAACAAGCACCTGTAACCATAGCATCAAAGCTCTAAATGCAACAGCTGGATTTAAAGGAAGACAAATATGTATTTTTAAAAAAAACATGAATAAAAAGAATGAGTCAGTTTTTATAAAGCAGAGGGAGAAGTTACCTGCTTGCGTAAGGAATTTGGACAAAGTGACCTCCAAAGCCCCTTTCCAATCTCAACTACTCTGATTCTGACATCCTGATTCTCACCTCTTGCAGACCTCAGATCTTTGTGGTAAGGATGAATCTGCTGAGAAATAAAGACTCGGGTACCATAACTTGGGTTCACATAAAAATGTTTAGATATAACAATTTATGATATGTTGTATTTATTCATCTTTAAGCCTCAGTAACATAATTTCTTTGCCACAACAGTACTGACAGTATTACTCAATTGTCTGGTTTAGGGTCTTTTTGTTATGTTTTATTAAAAACTTCAGCAATTAAAAACACTCAGTAGCACAATTATGTGCTTATTCCCATTTTGCATTAACTTTCAACTTCAGGAAACCTCCCACAATTACAGAATCTTATCCTGATTCATGTATTATACATGGAGGAATTTACCACACTGTATCAACTTCAGAACTCTGAGAAATTCTGCATTCTGAAAAATAATGCAGTTGAACAGATGTCTCCCTTATGGGAATGTATTATTTTAAAGACGGGAAGTCCTTGTAAAAATTTGAACTTACTTGATTCTAAAAGTTTCCAAAATCTAATGAAGACATGCATGATTGATCACTCCAATCAGAGGATTTTTCCTTGCAGGTCAAGAAATAGGAAATTAAGCCAAAACTTTCTAACTTTTTTCAACAAATACATTAAAATTCTAAATCAAATGTTGTCATTTTCAGAAGAGTTAAAGCTAACAAAAGCATATGACAAAAGCAGAAGATGCCAGAGAAAATTCTAGATTTGCAGTCCCAATGAATTGTTCGTTATTTAACTTCAAGAAATAACTACATAATGCCACTCTGTGAGCTGCACTTACACAGAGCAGAAAACTCAAAACTTCCAATATATAGCCAGATCTCTGCATTTTCACTAAGGGATAAGGCAATAAATATCAACGCAACTATGATGTATAAGGACTCTAGAATAACAGATTCTATAAAACAGAGCCAAATAAATAAGAGTGGGATGAGAATAATTTAGTACCGACCATTTTAGCATAGTGACAGTGCAGTTTCCTGTGTATTTCCCAAAGGAACGTAAGACCCTTGGAGGAAAACAGCATGTGCTAAAAGAAAGCAGGAGAGGTTATTTCTTCTATTATTGTGTTTATTTATACAAGAGATAAAGTAGATCTCTTATTATATGGGAAGAATGGTCCTTGCATGAAACATTTGAATCCTATTACAGTAAAAACTAGAGCTGGAACTAGTATTTCAGTAAACCTTTTGGGATAGTTCTCTCAGTTATTCTTCAGCACTTACAGGATGTCTCTATCAAAAAACTGTATTTTCTTTTCCTATACCAGAAGGTATCTTCCAACTGTCATTCCAACAGCATTTCATTTTTAACAGATCTTTATATTTTAAGTTGAAAACAATATATCTTAGATTCACCGAATATATAGAGTTGAAAAGGACCTTAATGATCATCTCATTCTAATCCCCTGCCCTGGGCAGGGACACCTCCCACCAGCCCAGGTTGCTCCAAGCCATATCCAGCCTGGCCTTGAACCCCTCCAGGGATGGGGCAGCCACAGATTCTCTGGGCAACCTGGGCCAAGGTCTCACCCTCACAGTCAAGAATTTTTTCCTGAGACCCAATACAAGTCTACCCTATTTCAGTTCAAAACGGCTGGAAAGAGATATTATTTAATTGTCCTCAGTCTCTGAAAGTAAAAGAGACAGGCTCAAGGCAGATGCCTCCATTCCATTAAAAGACTTATAAAAGTCTCCTAAAAGGACAAGAAAAGTTTCATGAAAACCAACATAACGTTGAAATTGCACATTAAAATGTTGTTATGATGTTTTATGATAAATTAACAACAGGGGTATTTTTAAAACCTCTAAATCACGATGATACAGCTTTTCAGGTGCTACTGCGCTATTACAAAATATATTCAAGCTGTTCCTAAAACCATAAAAGCAGCCTAACCTAGGAAGAGAAAATGATTCAGAGCTTGCTTTACTCCTGGATATTGTGTAACATCTGGACTAAAATTCCTCCGGTTATCAGCACGCACCTACGCTGCGGTGAGGGGATTAACAGAGATGGCTCTTCACTTTTCTTCAGGAGTTCAAACGAGTTTATAAATTAACCATTTACTGAATTCTCTTCAATGAGCTTCCTACTAAATGCTGCAGATCGTATTTCCTTTGCCCTCACTGAAGAACGTCTGCACTGCTTCCATGCTCATTTAAATGCTTTTGGCAAAGATGAGCTGCCTCTCCCTTTCCAAAAGGGAAAAAGCTGCATCTAACTCCAATCTGCCCAGGGTGTACACAGGTGCACTTCCCTCCACACCACTGCTCTCCCAGCTCCGAGGCAGGTGTCAAAGGGCTTCCCAGAGGCACTGGAGTATTTGCTTTGATACAAAGCGATGAAGGTCGGCAAGGAGAGGAGCCAAGGGGAAGGTGGATCACCCCAAGGTTCCATTACCTACCTTTCCCACATTAGTTTGGAGGTTTTTGCTTTGACTTTTTTTTTTTAGCTAATATTTAAGTGACATTCGAAAACGTGACTTTTTCAGTGTAAGAAACAGAGAAAAGATTAGCAAGAGCGTAAGTTAATGGAGATAAGTCTTGTTCCTATCTACATCTGCTGTGTGGAAAAGGACCTCAGTGGCCACTATGCTCTATACAGCTGCAGAAAAGAATGGAATGAAATCCATACTTGAGGTAATACAGATGACACACTTGTATCTGGGCTTATTTCTTACAGCTCTTTCAGTTTAAGCATGCTGAAGAGATAGTAAAAAATTATATTAATAGTTACAGCAATAATAATATTATTAGAATTTTAATATATTACTTTTTATTATGAATGTGGCAATGTCTTATGAGAATATTTGTATGCACAAGGATACAAAAACTTAGCACAGGAAGAAGTTGAAGTAATGTCTGTAAAATGTGAATACTTGACAGAATTGAGTAAAAGTGAGATGGGAAATATAGTATCCCCAGTGGCTGAAGTAAAACAAAGGCTGCTACTTAAGAAGGCATACCAATAACATCTGGTTACATATTTAATTGAACACAGACTCTTTAAAAAGAATTTATCACTAAAACCTGTTTTCAAATTGCCAAAGTGGGGATTCTATAAATAAGAACATTAAACAGAAATGTTAAGAACTCAAAGCAGGAGGGCACTAAAAAGAGCAAATACAAACCAAATAGAGGAAACGTGAGATAGTAGGAATTGTGATTTTGGTTTGTTTGGGTTGCTCTTTTGTTTGTGGGTGGTTTTTTTCCTTTTTAGGAATTCTTTTAGCACTATTTAGGAAGTATAATTGCACTTTTTATTTAAGACCACTAGCAGTAGTGGACAAAGGCTGGATGTTTCTTATATCTCAGCAAAAGTTTGTTTGAAGTTGGTGTTTTTGACCAGAAGTCTGAAAGAAAGAAATCTTATGCAATTCAGTGGAAGCTTCACACTTTAAGCAGAGAAAAGCAAGTAAAATACAGCATAACATACGCCAATAAACCCTCTGTCTGGCCTGGAAGACACCAGCACCGAGTCCCCATTCCGCATCTATACTGCTCAGGGTTACTATTATAATCACACAAAATCTATTTGGAGTGGATGTAACTCAAACCTCTCTTTAAATAAGTCTCCTACATGTAAAGATTCTTATGTAGTGAAGAGCTAAGTAAGGCCCAAGGTGCTCACTAATAACTCAGTCTAACATAACATATCCTATAGTTTGATTCATGTTTGAGAATGACACAGTAGCAAACCCAGTAATACGTAGTTTTTAGCTTTCCTGTTCTTAAAGAATCTGAAGCGTAAGTATAATTACAGTCCTCTTCTCTCCTAGGTTTGGTTGAGATGAAACAAAATGTCTCAGTATCTCTTTAGTTTCCATACAATCTGTACTAAAAATTCCATCTCACATAAAAGAATGTTGCCATAACCAGAAGAAAAAAAAATAAAATCCAGCATTCTTCTGTACATTTTGGAGATCTTTACCAAAGAGGTAAAGAAAAATTTGTTCATTACCAACATATGACACAAAATGAATTGGAAGGAAAAATATTTTGGAGTTGATATTACCCGGAAATAATACCCACACAGAAATTCATGTGGGAAATTTACTAAGTGGCTTCACTGAGTGTTTGGAACATATCCCAGGATCAATTCTGCTTTTTCAGATCTCAAGGAAAGGAAAAGTAAACCAAACCTGTAAAATACAGACAAGTTATTTCAAAAGATGAATATAGAGAGGAAGATCAAACGGGTGAATAAACTTGCCACATAATTAGAATGAAAGAACAAATGTTATGTAAAATATGCAGACCTTATACAAATACAGGAAAAATATATCACACAACCCCAGAAAAAATATCTGCCAAAATGCTGATCTGCTACAGAACTTCTACAGCTTCCTACTCATTTTGTTCTTTGTTATTTGAACGGCAATATATAAGCAGCGGAGTGAAATGACTGTTTATCATCCAGCTCACCAGTGCTGGCATGAGGTTAACATAAGGGTTCACATATGTCTCTCTGTGAAAGTTATTTCAAAATACAATCAGCCTGGCACAGCAACCAGGGAGTGCTTTAGCCCACAGTGTTGCAAAAGAACATTTCAGTAATTGGATTCTCTGAAAAATTTTCCTTCCCACCACTTGTTCAACTACGACAAAACCAAATGGAGCACCGATTCTTCCTTAGGTTTCACAGACTAAACTGTAGTGAAAGCAACAACCAAAGCATCTACATTTTCATGAAACACCGAAATTTTTTAATGATATCTGGTGGATAGATAGGGCTATTTCCTGAAGTGGTTAATTCTGATTATCCGCCCTTAATGCACTGCACGGTTCTGTCCACCGAAATGCTCAGACCCCTTCCCAAGTTCTGCCACCACGGCTGCTTCCTTGGGTGACTTGCAAGCAGGCTCCAGTAGATGGTCCTTACTTGTCTCTCAGACTGCAAATGCAACGTTCAGTTAGTTCAAAACACAGTTAAAATTCAGGAGGGCTACAGGAGAACAACAGTATTAATGCTCTCAGATGTCATTTTTGATACAGCAGAGTTAATCTTCATAAAACGGTAAAATGCAAGAAAAGAATCTGAAAGGAGAAACTAAAGAGCATGAGAACTGAAGGAGAGATGTTAACTACTGCTGTTAAAAAAAATTTGTCAGTATGTAAATTAAAGGAACACAAAGTAATCCCAAACCTCATGCAGTGTAATTCACAAAGGTATGAATTAATTATTATAAACTAATCTCATACCTCCTTTATTTGCTTTGTATTACATTAGCTTGTAAAAAGTTCACGTATTTCAGCAGCCTCTATAGGTAATACATTTGTTATAAATATGCACTCCCTAGCTGTTCATCTTCTAGGGACTGACTACACACATCATCAGGACATATATTGTGAAACAAACAAATTATGTCAGAATGAGAAAAAAAAAAGAAATAATAAACATAATAAATGTCATTCTAACCAACAAGTCAGCCGAGCAGCTAACTGACCGGTAATTCTGTACTGAAAAATAACCAAGTAAGGATCAGTTGTTAGTGAAGGAATGAGCTCCTAGAAAGACTTAGTAATTGTGATCCATTCCCTTTTTGTACCATCTTGAAAAGTCACTCAGGGATGAAGCCCCACTGTTCCTGGCACATACTGAAGCCCAGGATTCAGTTTTCTCCAGAGTCTCTGTAACGGGAAGAAAGGAGAAGGGCTGCTTCACAGGGACATCTTCCACAAACTTGAATCCAAATACCCAACACTCTGGAGTTCAATGTAACTACCAGCCAGTAAAAAGGAGTCAGCTCCAGTTCCCCCCTCCCCAGAAGGTACTAGAACTGGTCCAAGGATGACTGCAATGAATCAGAAGAAAAGGCAAGTAGTAGCACGATAGTATTAATGTTTGTTGGGAAAAACACAAATAACCAAAACTGACTCATAGGACATCCCTTCACCACTGCTGGGGGGTACATTTAAACACAAAATTTGGTCTGAGCTAATTAGCACAAGCAAGCAAATACTTCAGATCATTGGCTCCTGGAAACCACATTCTTGATAGGAGCTTCATACTATATATTGTGCTACAAATAGAAGTGCTCTTTAATTTCGGTTGTTAGGGAATGTTTGACTACATACTGTAAATCACAGCTAGAATCCTGCCCTTGCACAGCTCTTGGCACTGATAAAGTAACCCAAAAAAATTATCAGTAAAATTTCAGCGAATGCTAATGGTGCAATGTTCCTAAATTTATAGAATCTTTGGCTGAGATGAATGTTGCTTGAAGCAACAATTAACTGGGAAGGAAAGTTTGGTAATCATCACATATAACATGATGCAGATGCTGAACGATAGGAAAATTAGAAAATAAATCCACTCAATCCACGCAATGTGATTTATTGGCTGTTGAATGGATACGCAAACCTCAGTGTCTGAGGCCAGAAGGGAAAAAAAACCCTGTAGTTGGGCAACGTCCTCTTTCTAGAGGCAGCAATTCAACAGCCTCTGGTGCCAGGGAAGAGATTCCAGGTAGCCAACCTGTGCCATCCTTCCAGCCAAAGCGCTGCTGCTCGGCTGCATCCGTCCTTTCAGCTCCCATTCCCAACCTTCTCACTATTTTTATTATTAGCTTATTAGTTCTGGAAAAGGGAGTAAAACCATCGATCCCACTGAAAATACCTCTCTTAGAGTAGCAAGAACAAATTTATTTTTTGCCTACTGCAGCTGTTATTCAGAAATCTCAAATGAAAGTTTTTTAAAATGCTATAAAAGTAATTATTTGGTAGTTTGATACAGTTTTCTGCATAAATGATAGTAAAATATTTTGCTCCTGCACCTGCCTACTCTTTGCGTTAGCATAATTATTCATATCTTAACAAATACATTGGTGGCATTTGGTTATAAGGAAAGAAAAACAGGAGCTTTGTCCATCTGTAAAGCATCTGCCATGACAGAAAAAGTCCTGTCTTTTAATTATGAAAAAAAAAAAAAAAAAAGAAAAAAAAAAGAAGCAATGGTTGGTTGGAATTTTTTTTAAAAACCAGAACTTTCAAGAAATAGCAGGTACTCTTTATTCTTTTCTTAAACTTCATGTAGGAACGACATGGTGCTAATAAGTCTGCCTTAAACACCATCTCATTCTAATCCCCTGCCCTGGGCAGGGACACTTCCCACCAGCCCAGGTTGCTCCAAGCCTCATCCAACCTGGCCTTGAACCCCTCCAGAGATGGGGCAGCCACAGCTTCTCTGGGCAACCTGAGCCAGGGTCTCACCACCTTGGAAGAGAATCTTCTGGAGAGACCTTAGAGCCCCTTCCAGTCTGGAGCTTCCTCTTCTCCAGCCAGAACCCCCGCAAATCTCTGGCCTTGAACCCCTCCAGGGATGAACGGTACCTCAACTTCATCACTGTGACAGGAGATTTTTTCAAAATCTATCTGAAAGTTCAGTTTAGGAAGGGAAATTAATGCTTAAAAGTCATGTTATATCCAGAACAATGCCTGGGAGGCTGTGACATGAGAGTATTAATTGACACGAATGATGGCTTTGTAATTCTTTGACATATTTTTGGATGATAAAAATGCTTTACAATATGGAGCAAGAAATACTGAGTAATTTTTGGAACCATAAAAATGTGTGTGTTTATATACTTTCAAGAGCATTTTAAAGTAAAATTTAGGACAGACGACATTTTAATCCCACTACATTCAAGATTAAAAATCAGAAGTTAGCAAAAACATCTATTCCTCTGGCTTCTCTTTATTGTATTACTTTTTTTTTTTTTCCTGGTATTACAGCCTACTGTTTGAATTGTCAAAGATGTGGCAGTAGTTTTAAGAAATGTGCCAAGCTGACAGAAAATATTTTAAAAGGCCTTAATTTTTCTAGTTATTGTGTATCTTGTTTGGCGAGCTTTCTTACACCCCACAGTGAATTTTTACGTGCTAACTTTTTCACCATTCAGTCTTGTCACATAAAAATTATGCCAAGAACAAAATCTACATAAAAATTGAGCAACAAATTCTGTGATGATTTCAGCTTTCGGGATGGATCAAACACCTCAGTAATCAGCAGTTCTAGCCAATAATAATGCAGAGCCTGTTCTTTCAGTTCATTTACCAATCACTTCATCTTGATTTGCATTATGTATGTAAAACATTAAATATTATACAAACAGAATAATAAAACCCCAACCCCGTCAAGGGCTGTGTTCCACCCATTTGCACTAGTTTGTATCTGCAAATGAGGGTATTAAATATCTCTCAGAACTGACTTCAAAATCTCAAGAGGCATCCAAAGTAGAGAAGTAATTTAAGATCTGACACTTGTTTTTTTAAAACTTCTCATACAAGAGCAGGGAGTTCGGTAACACAAATAAATCTACGATACTGTAAGAAAGAATAGCTACATCTCTGGATGGGAATGTGCCTACAGAATATAATCTCATACCTCAGCCTCTGACTTCAATGTTCAACGTCAGTAGCCACTTGTAACCATTATATACTCCAGCACCGCAACTCTTTATCACAAATAATCTTGAAGTAAATACAGTATAATCCATCGGGGGGGGGAAGCACCCATGTCCCTTTTTCCATAGCTAATTAAAAATGGTTTTCTACCATAAAAATAGATTTCCCCCCTATTTTTTTATTTAATCAGAAGCATTAATTTCTGCTTACGTATGTGACTGTGGACAAAAGGACTAATATCCTCAGGATAGCATGGTATGTTATTTGGGAAGGTCTCATCATGAAATTGGAATCTGGATTGTTAAAACTCCAATAGGCACCACACAAAACAAACGGTCATTGGGCATCAAGTAAGTTAACTAAAATAGTTGAAAAATCATTAATTTGCTTTGTTTTCTGCTGTCTTGTGTAATCTTCCCAGCTAAAGCAAACTGTAGAACAATTCATCCCTTCTGCTGGTCATCAGTTTATTGACTCCTTATGCTACTGACATAAAACTTTAATTACAAAACATTTAATTACATCTCCTCTAAAACCCCTGAAAGCCAGCATGCACAGGTTTGCAAGAGATTGGTAACCCAAAAGTGATGGGCACAGTGAATCAACATGCCGATTTTTAATAAGGCTTCTGCTGAAATGCTCTGAAATTCAAGGACCATGAGAATCTGACCATACTGTAGCCTCCTAGTGGTTGAGGAAAATGACTGGAGAGGACACTAGAAAACACCCCTGTAGATTCTGGAGAAGTTTTCCATGTTTTTTCTCAGGAGGCAGGATGGCGAGAGCTGTTCCCGCTCCCCAGCCACAGGCAAAGAGCTAATCTGATACCTCCTGCATCCCGGTACTCCCAACAGCAGCTACTCTCATTACCATTAAATTGGCTCTGCTCGGAGAGGTGACAATGCTGGGCTGATCCCACACTGCTTGTTGGAGCAGTGATTCACAGAATCATTAAGAAAAATTATTCGTGTTATGTGAAAGATGTAACAATAGGGGGAAATGTCAGCTATACAACGCACACAGTCACTTAGAGAGATTACACTAAAGAGATAACCATCCTTTAAATAAAAGTGAAGAACTTTAAAAATTATTTTAATTATCCAATCAAGTTTACTTACTTAGTATAATACTATATATATAATACTTTTATTTTAAATTGAAAAAGAGAAGAAAATTGCTTAAGTACCTGTTCTTATCAGGTCATAACCTTCCTGTGATAGAACTGAATTTTTTTTTTTTAATGTAATTTTATGTTTCTTTTGAACACCATTCCTTTGAACACACTTCAGCTGAATAGGTACCAATATTATAAGCATCAATATAACTTTTGTGCTTTTAGTAATCTACATTCAATAACACATATGAGTCAGTTTAATTCTGACTTGGGAGAAAATCTCCCTGGCTGCCTATATAAAGTAGAATAAGAACTCTAAATGCTTTAGTAACAATCATGAAGCTAAGACACAAAACTTTAAAAGCTTATAGACTTCAAACAGATTTGTTTCTTTTTCTTTGATGATTTTGCATACTTTTGACCTTGTTGTATAACCACTGAACCAAAGGAATGAAAAAGAATAGATAAGCCTTCAAATAAAACCAAACCCCTTTAAATCCATATTTGATGGACAGTTAGATTTATTGCTTAAAAGCCATATTTTCAGCCACCCATTAATAGAAAATGTGAAGCCTGATCTGCTCACATGGGGAAAAGGCTTTTGTTTAGAAGTCAGCACACTGGAGGAAAACTGGGTAACAATAGCATCGTAACAGAGATCCACAGGGAGAAATTCTGACAATGCAGCCATGTTTTCAATCACACGTACCTTATATTGTATTCCTAAATAAAAGGGATCTTATTAATTGCTCACGAATATCATCCAAAACCTGACACATTAATTTTGCTACAAAAGAAATCTGAAGTATCATCTGTATTTTTCCTTTGTTATGCTAATCAACATCAAAGGCTAGGTTACTTCAAATCAGTACCACTTCCTAACTGATAATCTGTCCATTTATTTTTTCACCTGGACAAATACAAGAAGACTTTGAATTTCTCTTGCCATTATTTCGTAAATCAAAGAGACCTACCTTGTCCTGAGATGAAAGACAATTCCCTTCCTTGTTCACACTGGAAAATTTCCCTTTTTGAGAAACATAACCTGAATTACAGTTCAGAAATAGTATAAAATTTGCCATTTAGGATTCCTGCTTCCTGAACTTTTCTTGAGTTTATAAAGCTTTGTGATTCTTAAATAAAAGAGAAGTCAACCTCACATTTATGATGGTTTTTTCTCAGCAGAATTCTTTGAACATCTATTTCATTAATATTATGACAGCATGAAAGTGATACACTTGGAATATAATGTTGGATTAAATTCAAAGATATTTCTTCAACAGCCATTTGGGTTTGTGAAAAATGATATATTTTTAAGAGAGTGCTTTTGAGGGAAGCAAAATTCTTTTGACTTAATCAGCTGGTTAAATTAAACAGCTTAAAAGTGACACAGTAGACAAAATTTCATCAGATTCAAACACGAAAGGGTATCCTGAAGTTATTTCCTAACAAGATGTCATTGTTCACAGCCATAAGCATATAATCCTGTAGAGCTAACTGCTCTGGAGTGACTTCAGTGGGTGCTTGTTTAAGGAAAGCAAGGGGGATTTTAGGTATACAGGTATGGAGTATGGGCAAATTGCCCAACATTCCTACTAACAATTGCGGTTGCTTCTAATACTACTCAATTTGGACTGAAATATTCCATTTTCTTATTTGAAAAATGTGTATCAAAATCAGTTCATCTATTTCTGAACATAAGAGTAAGGAAAATAACTTTTCCCCTTGTTAAAAACCTCATGATGACCTTTTCTACCATCATTTGTGTCATTTATCATTTGGAAATTTGGCAGAGGTTACTGTGCATGTCAAGGGTGGACCTTTTGCCATCCACTTGAAAGTCACCTAAGTTTGACAGTTACATCATTGGGAAATCGCAGCTTGTCTATGCTCAACAGATTAGTTCCCCAAACCTAAATTTCTTTAACAATTCAAACATTACAGCTCTGGATAACTGTAGGTCAAGTTGGGTATTTTAACTAAGGAGAAGCAACGTGCTTTTCAAGTTCTCCCAGCAAGAAAAAAAAGGAAATATGGAGAGCATAAGATAAAAGTATTACAATAACGTAAATATCAAAGATATGGAACCAAGTCTGGAATAGTAAAAAACGGCACAGAGTTCTTTGAATTGAGCAGCTGTTGGGGAGAGGCAAGGACTTTGATAGAATACAAATGGAGACTGGAACATTTGTGCCAGGAGATCTGTAAGGCATGCTGGGGCTGATGAATGCAAAGATAGTTACAAGGCAGGTACATATCAAAAAGGAGCCATGGGAAAAGTCTGGAAATGGAAACCAATCAATAGGAATTAAATCTTGTAAGTCGAGGAGAAAGACTATGGTGGAGAAACAGAGCAGATCATAACCTAGAGAGAAATGAGAAAGGAACTTGGTTAGGAAAAGCCTGAACAGAGGATAAGGCTCTTTGTACAAGGGTAACAGAAGGGGAGACAGAAGCAAGAGCAGCAGGTTAGAGGGCATGGAGAAGAAGATAGGAAGCTAAAACAACAACTAAAAAACCACCCTAATTTGTTGGTAAAAATTTTCTAAAGCAGACCCTGGAAAATCCAATAATTACTTTCACTTGTCTGTCCATGAACCCTATTATCAGAGAGTTACATACAACATCAGAGGTATGCAGGATGACATCTTATTATGCTGATTGCTCAGGATTTGTCGATTGCTGACATGGCCAGCATGGATGTAGTGAATCTAATCCATTATCTTTCTGATAATAGCCCTGGGAGTCAATGTCTTGTCACATTCCAGCTCATCTTTCTTAAATATAAGAATACAAACACTGAAAATCTGTGCTCCAATACAACTAACAAACTTCAATAGAAATGTCATCATTAAAATCTGTGGAACGGATAGCTAGGAAGTGATCTGCATTTAGGCTTGTAGCGCACTACACTGCCTGGTTTTCCCACTGTTTTTCCCCACAGGACTCATGACATATTTTGTTGACTTACTTAATTAAAGTGCACTGAAGGATGTTGCTCATAGGACTTCTGCTTCACTTGTCGTAGGAGGTGAAAAATGAATAATAAATGAGGCAGGAGACTCAAGAATCAGAAAGGTTGTTTTGCAGCCTATATTAGGGTTACACAAACTGAACGTCATCTGACAGAGCTGTCTCCTTTGTCACCCAAGTGCCACCCAGGTTTTGTCCAGAGGATGGGCAGTTGTTTCTTCCAGCCTAGAAGCCAAAACAGAGGCCTTAGAACTCCAACCAAAATCATTGGAAGTCAATGAAATGAACTGAAATGGAAAAACATTATGGGCTAAATCTGAAGATCTGAATATAGTGGAACTTCTGAATAAAATGGACCAGGGAGATTTCAGTCTCTGAGCACCTCATACTTTCACCTACTCATGATGAAGGACAGAATCATATCATCTTTGACACTGTTCTGAAAATTCCTGTCAGGCTCTAAGAGCTTATACAGATGAACATTGCAGAAACACAGAACTGCAGAACAATTCAGGTTGGAAGGGACCAGAGGAAGCTGCCTAGACCATACCTCCAGCCTAAGATCCACCGAGGGCAGGCCTGGATGGGGCTTTGAGAAGCCTTTATCTAGTGGGAGGTGTCTTTGCCCAGGGCAGGGGGGTTGGAACTAGATGGTCTTCAAGGTCCCTTCATTCTAACCATTCTATGACATGACACAAACCAACTATATATTAATACTAATTTCATAATAATATTATATTCCATGCAAGTCAGAAACTTACACAGAGCAAATGCAACTGTTAGTTCTATAAAATAAACGTATTAGTTTAAAAGTAAGTGAAGAAGATAATATTTTATTTTTTCAGAAACAACGGACTATCTAAATGTAAACAAAATTGCCGCTGGTTTTCATAAGCACAGGAGAGACTTACTCCCCATAAACAAATGGAGAACACTAAGCAAGATAAAAACCTAACACCCCAATACAATTAAGAGAAAGTTAGTAACACTTTTAAAGAACATCTGAACTTACAATGTGGTCAAATTAAGAATCTAAAAGTATCTGATTTTATATCCAGAGTTTGAAAAACACATTCTGTCACCATTAATCCAATCAGTTAATTATACAGTAAGGCCTTTATGTATTAGAAGTGACAGCAGAATGGGATGGAAGGAACTTGGGAAAGCACAAGGAAGTAATTAAACAGCATCCCCAGCACTTGAACATACCCATGAGCTCTGGCAGGGATGACTGAATTGGTCTGTGAGCGCACTCACGGAAAGTGCTCAAGCTACTACTGTCCTTGAAATTTCTATGTATGAATTTTATCTCAGATGAGATACTTGCTGAACCTTTAAATGTACCAGATTTGAAATGCTGTCTTAAATACAAAAGAGCTCACAGTGAGCCCTCAGGATACCAGTTGTGATGGGACTCGCAGTGAGACCAGAAATAAACATCAGCCACAGGTAAAATATAAACTCAAGAACAGACGGAGAAGAGCACCCAAAAATAATAAAGGCTAACTAGGAAAGAAAAACAGGAAGTCTGGCAGAAAATATTTAAATAATTGGGTAAGTTTCCACTCTAACATAAATCCTATAGGTGTCAGCCTAACCAACTAGAAATGGTGACAGCATGACTTCAAGAGTAAAGCTCTGCTCAGACAGGAGGATTTAACAGAAGAATACATGGAAATAGGAAATACCATTTAAAAATACATTTTATGTCAATTTTGTAAATATTTTTACTGGACTATAGCTACTGATTTTTAGTCCAGAATTTAAATTTCATCTTTAACTTAACAGTGTTCTACTATTCAGCTTTCTTCATTCTAATAAGAGTCTTTAATGTATATCAAATAACCTGTTATTTGCATTCTGTACAGTGATTAAACATTTGTTCATTTATTAATGATCAATTCATTGATGAAATAACGTCGACATTGACTGTGAGGCATATAAGATTTGCTGCTACTGCAACTGACTTCATTGCAGCTAACCCTTCTAAGCACTGCATAAGCACTATTAATATAATCTTCTCTCTAGCTCTCTATTACTGCTTTGTCCCATTAATTCAAATTCATCACCTTTCAAGCATTTCCACCATGTATGTTATCTCCGCTCCTTAGGGGAAGCTCTTATGGTAGCAAATATCTTGCCACTTAATTACATTCTAGCAAATTATTAGATTGTACCCTCCAGTTTATCTTGTAAGGGAAAGAGGGAACTGTGTATATTTTGTTTATGAATTTCATACGCACAGCAGTTCACCTATTTGATCCTGTTTTACTTTACAGTAAGGAGTTAAATTAAAAGAGATGAGGAGTAATAATGCAGTCTGAGGAACCCAAGGAGCTCTCAAAGCTTACACGCTCTCAAACACACGAAAGACACATGGATTTATTCTCCCCTTTATGAGGCCAGGATAAAAGGGAACATGAAAATTCAAAGGGGTTAGTCTAGGGAAGAAGACAAGTTGAATGGGTTCTCAGAAGCTCCTCAGAGTGAGGATGCCAGCAGAAACACAATAGAAAAAAAACAGAGACACTTCAGTGAACAGTTTCCCCACTTTTGTTAAAAGGAATTCGTATTACATTTAACAGGCATATTAGGAAAAATGTGTATTAATATTTTCATTTATACCTCTTTATCTTGCACTACATATTTATGTGTGCACAGGTTAGTCGTCCATCTTATTTTTCCTGAGGAACTCGATTATTTATCAGCCTGAGCCACCACTGCAGTGTCCCAGAGGACTGGCCAAACTCCTTCAGGCCTGTCACATTAACATAGTTTGTACAATTTGAGGTTATAACCTAAGAAACAGGTTCATGTAATCTCTTACGAAGAGAGATGAGAGCAGCAAAATCAATTCCCCGGGGTGTACATTAAAGAAGAGCTAATGTTTAGCTTGCTACTTCCATATGATAAACCACGATATTGCACAGTCACAATGCAGAGCTGTCTAGCTGGGTCCACAGTGGAGCTGGCTGAAGTCTTAAAATGCATTGAGAATTTGTTCTGCACGTACATAGCCCTGCATACTCTGAAAACAAAGCATCTTATTCTGTCCCCCCCACTGTCTGATCTTCATATTAATAAAAAACAGGCTCTTATTCAAAGGAGCATATCCAACTCCTTTCCTATAGGTGAGGGAGACGAAAGCACACAGACATTTTTATACTGTAGCTGCAAGAGTTTGCTGAGCACAGAATTCACACTTACCATCCATTGCTTAATCTGCACTATTCATGATGTTCACAGGAATCAAACAAAAGCTTCCAACTGTTGCATACCCTTTATCCAGAAAATTAAATTGTCTGTCTATAGCCTAAAAATCAGACTTATGCATTTTTCCTCCTTTCGTATGCATAAGGATTGTCAGCTAGATTTTAAAAATGCTCTTCTGGTTGGTGTTGATGAAAGTATACTTATATATCCCTTTAAACTGTGTTACTGAATATCCAACATATGTTTTACCTATGGCTCCCATTGGTGAAGCAGGAGCACTAATTTTTGCTTGTTTGCTATTTTCCTTCCATCACTTCTGTGGCACGTGAGCTCACTACATAAACAACTTAAAATGATCTATTAGGTTGAGAAGAAGCACCAGGTACTTCTGTGACACGCTGATTAACCACTGCTGCCCAGAAACAGCCCACAGTCATGCAAACACCCTAAAGATAAAAAACTAGCAAAGCAAAACACAACCTTAAGCTGTGGCAAATTCCCAAGAAAAGACACTGGAATGAAACAATTAGCACTCCCACGGAAGAGGATCCCAAAAGGTATGTAAGCAGATGGTTGGACTAAAGAGACAGCCCTCCCCTCACCCCTTACTTCCAGAATATTTGTTCATTTAAACACTGAAGAACAAAAAAGTCATTGCAATTCCTGATGTACCTTGTGGTCCAAGAAGTTCCTGATGTGCAGTGTCATCTCTGGTCCCAGCAGACATTCCCCCTCCGTGGTTGGGCAGACTTCAAGGTGGCTTTTGAAGGCTCATCAGGGAACACCAAACATTCCAGAAGGAAGAGCTCCATTCTTGTCCCTACAAGACAGAACAAAAGATTGCTACTACCCAATTAGGAAAAATATTGAAAGATAGCACAGTTATTACTAATCCTTTCAATAGAAGGGTTTTATTAGAATTTTAGTAATGAACACCATAAGTGAGACATTTTCAGCTACTTTTGAGTAATGAAAATTATTTTTTAAGGCAAGGTGCGACGTGAAACTCATTTCAGCCATTTCTGGGTTTGCTGCTTCCAAATGTTATTCTTAGAAGGCAATCTAAAAGACTGTTTAGCAAATTTCAGCCCAGCAAGAAGCGGTGGAGCTGCCAGGGATGTTACAATGCGGGGATCATATTCCACCTGTTTTCCCATAATTCATGCTGTGACTTAGTTTGCTCTGTATTTTATCAACCTTCCAATGTTTACTAGTGCTTTATACTGGTAGATGAGCTGTTGAAACAGCAAATAAGTCTGTATTATGGAAACATTACAGGCATTCTGAATCTCTCATGGCACCCTCAGAGACAGCTTCAAATATACCTGCATTCTCAAACTTCTGTGTAACATACGTAGAACTAATGTTTCCATGCGGACTAATTATAAATAATATCATAAGATGGATCATGCATGTCAGTGTAGCAGTGATGGATTTGGGAATGCTTTGTTGTCATAGTGATGACTTGGCTGGGGCACGCTGGGAGAGGTTAAAGAACAGGGAAGGTTGGGCTTTGCATGTACAGTCAACTTAATTAATCTTGACATCCTGTAGAATAGAGCAAGAGTCCCCTGAAAGAACCTCTTCTGGGAGGCATTTCTTATGTCCTTGAACACTTGAGTCGGAAGGTAGTTAGGCTAAAATGTTTAGTTTTGAGTATTTTTACACATTTTTACTTAATAAGACGTAAATTTATTGCATTTCAAATCCTACACTGAAACTTAAAATCATTGAAGTCAATGTTTTTTTTTTATTGCACAACTCTCACTTCAACGGTTTGTACTGGTTGATTAGGATCAGCTTGTACTTCTCCACTATGCCTTAGCTAATGATTTAAGAAACACTTTTAAAACTCAGTAATTACTATTTCCGTCGTCATATAGTTATGATAACAGGCCCACAGGCAGGGGAAATTATCTGCTTTGTTACCTAAATGTATAGTTATAGAAAAAAAATCCCATATAAAATACACAGAAAATAAAATAGAATATACAGGTATAAAAAAATAGAAGACAAACTAAGGATGCAAGTAAAGAATCCTTATTTCATGCCTCTAGGCCACCCATTAGTCTATTACTTTCATTTTCCTTCACCAAAATCCCACCAAAAAGAAAATACTAAAAATTGTTATATTTTTTCTCTTAGATTCATGCAGTTCAGTATTCGTAGTCCAGTATCTTTGTTAAACAAGATAAAACTACCACCTGATAAAATTCAATATTTATTAACACTTTATGTTCAAAATACTCTTGAGAATAAGGTACATTCATGCTATAGAACAAGCAGAGAAAACAGGACATTTTGGCCATTAAAAAACTGGCCAAACACACTACTAAGATTAGATAGCCTATGATTTTTAAGAGCTTATGAATACATAAGCTCCAAAACGATGCTCATATCAGTAAGATATGATACTAATTACTATTAATAAATCTTGAATGACCCAGCTGACATGCAAGCCTTACATCTCTTAAGAGAAGCTACAGAAAGTTTCAACTACAGAATGATACAAAATTCTCTTAAGACTCTTCACTCCTGCCCAAATGGGATGAAAAGGTCTGTATCCCCTTTCAAGGTCAAAATGGTACCATCTTTACCACTTTAAATATCTTAAGAATTAGTATTTATTACAGAAGTTTATTTACAACTAAAACTGAGTGCAACGAGGTACTTTTGCCTTTTCAATAGAATATTCTTTCTACCCTAAAAACAGTAACACCCCTCTCTGCGCTAGTCTGTATGACACAGAAAGTCACACATTGCTTGAAGTCTGTCCTTCAGCTGTCTACTAATTAATCAAGAAAAACAGAGCATTTCTTTCTTTCAAAACAGACTCAACAATTTTCTTGGAGAGATAAGAATCTGTATATGACAACACGCTAGGATTTTGTGGAAAATCCACACAACATGATTTAGATTTTCCCCTTTAGCTTTTACAATGAGAAAAAACAGAAAACGTGCTGTAAAGCCTGCTTGTACAACTGAGAAAAAACAACCACTAAGTGACCTCAAGAGCCATGATTCCTCTCATTCTTCCTTCCGATTCCAGAACGCTACTCCCAACAGTTACAATTCCTGCTTGCCATGACTCATCAGAGTAGTCCCTTCTTCCTCTAGTAAAACTATTCCTTACCTAATGTTTCACCTAAATTAATCTATTTCCTCACCATCACTCAATTTTTTTAGGAATTATCAGAGACCATTCATAAAGTCATTTACAAAAATTGATTTCTAGTTACTACTTAGTCAGCATCAGTTTCATGATGATGCTTCACTTCTCTAAACTGTCCTTCTGTCATTTGGACTTCTTTTCACTTATATATTTAAGACTTTTTTCCCTTTTAACTGCCATTGCTAAGAAATTTCACCATGTCAGCATGTGTTTACCTTAGATTAAATACAGTTTTACATTTATGAGTTACTACATACTACACTAGTTTACAGCCATTAATGGGATGATGCATGGAAAATGATCTGTTTTACCAACACAGCAGTACTTTCTGTCAGACATGCCTCAGCTTTGCTGCACCCTGTGCCACAGAAATCAAATCTGTGATTTGGAAGCATTCTGGAAAGGCACTTCCTGCATTTCATATATCTACTTCTCATATCTGGAACACTTAAATTGGATATAGGGGGTTCATTGTATTTTACTTTTTAATATCCACTAAGATATCTTCAATTTTCCTTCTACAAAAACAAAGGAAATGAATTTAAATTACTAATAAAACTCTAAATACATATAAAAATATCTTCAGCTGTGACCCTTTGCTAGAAATTGGTTCAGGTGGTTTCCTCCATCAAAATTTACAACATGTCATTTTTACACATAAAATGAGTGAGAAAGGAAATAAGATGAAGATAAGAAAGTGAAATAAAGGACTGCTTGAGAAACTTAATTTAACTTGGAGATAATTGTATCATCCCTGCATCTTAGAAATCATAATTTGGCATGACTAGGGACAGGAAATGCAGACCAAATATTGAAATGAGATGTTAAGATAGAAGACGAGATTTTGAAAGCTTGTTAACTTGAATGCAAAGACATTTTTTGTAGAAAAGCTGAACCATGTTCTGCTCCGGCTAATCGTCAGACAAATCTGTTCCACCGGCAGCTCCTCCCAATACTGTCCTCTTCATAAGGATGACTTTGTTACAGGGGGCACAAAGTACCTAGAACAATGGGTTGACCGTAATTACATCGCATTAGCACCCAAGTGGGACCTCACTTCCTCAGAAGCCTTTCACTCCAATGCCTATGAAGCTATCAGTTTAAAAGATTAATAAACTTCAGTTCAAAGTTTTTATGACAAGCTGCTTGCAAAGTGTTTCTCTCCAATTGCTAAAATTATGTCTTTTCAAAAAACAAATGGACAAAAAAACAGCTCTGCACCTCAAACATCTTTAATAAATGTAAAGGAAAACGTCCTTTGATGACTGAAAAGCCCCAAGTGAGTATTGGAGTGAGGGTTATTACAACCACCTGATTTTTGTTACAACTTTCAAAGAACCTTGATGTCTAATCTAGGAAGGATCAAAGCCTTTAGATATCTGTGAAAGAAAGTGTATTTTTGGTGAAAATGTCCATGCTGAGGATGGGATACAAACAAGAATCTGGAAGTGAGATGCTTTTTAAGTGCTTGGATGCACTGCAAGCTCCAGGCTGCCCCTGAGCCTGCAGAGGTCAGGGCTGGGCAGGTCAGGAAACAACTCCAAAGCAACAAATTGCTCCTGGCTACTCTGGTGTAGAGATTCTTGTCTGGAATTCAAGGTGTTTAAAGAATCTCACACCTGGAAGTACATAAAGAAATACATAAAGGAAATAAATGAATACTCAGATACATATACTACGATATATGCTAGATACACCTAGGAAGGTAAACACATTTTATCTCCCTGTATCCTCACAGAATATGAACTGCTACCACATTAATTTCTGTTATGAAGCTACAATAACACAGCCACACATAAAGTTAGAGTTTACAAGGTTTCAGTCAAACTTATGGTTGCATCTGTGTAGTAATCCTGAATACAAATGCTAGTTCTTTTATCAAACTGTGGATGTCAGCCTGGGGTTTTTTTCCTATTTATTTTCCCAGTGAATTTCAGATGTTCTGCCTTTGGAAAGAGGATAGTCGTGAAGCTGAACTGCAATGCATCAGCTCCCACTAGAGTGAAGGGCAGGAAGGCTACTCACACCTCACAAACCGTGACCGCCTTCATGGACTATTAGATCCCTACATAAGAAGGAAAACCCATGTACAAATATGTATGCAATTTGGACAATAATTACTTTAAGTAACTTTTTACATTTTGATGACACCTCCCCTATTCGCTGACACATCCGTTCTAAACAAATATCTAAGAATCAAATATTTGGAGACTTGAAGTAAGTTTTCCTGCAAGAGTGCACTAATGAGATGGGCTAAAGAAGACTGACCTTAGCTCTAACTGGACTCAGAATTAAGCTTTTTACATGTTTTCTTTGAAAGGTGCCTATGACTAATTCAAAGCTGTCTAAGCAATGCGTGCTCTCAATTACCAGCAGCAAAGGTTACACTAAATGGGTAACTGCTGGTGTAACCATGCGTTATTACAGCCTCTAAAATTATATTTTGGGAAGTGTCAGCTAGAGATACAGCTTGGTTCAGGAAATAACTTGGACTCATTTAAAACCCGTAGGAAAGTCAACTTTGTTTTGCTTCATTCCTGGTTCTTAATGGTGCTATGCTGACCCTCTGTCGGGAGCCAAGCACTACAGACACACTCACTCCCCCTCCTAAGCAGGATGGGAAAGAGAATAATGAGAAAAGGGAGAAAAATAGTGATTTGTATTATCTCACTGGAGTCAGATTAGCTTTGGTCAGAGTAAAGGCTGAAAAATTGAAGGAAAAGAGTTTGCTCAAGACCTCAGCTCAGGAGTGTCATGTTTTAAGTTACCTGGGTTTCTTGTCTCTGTAGTACCTGTTATTATTGGTATTTCTGTTAGCTTTGGTAGAACTTGATCGCTGAGATTTGGGTTTTGACTAGAGGATGACAACTACTCCAAGTATGTCCTAGCATGTCCCTCATAATGGTATCACAGCCTGGTCCACTGCTCCAACAGAATTCATTAAATTCTATGGTTTGTTACAATTAAACATATTTAAAAACCAGGAACTCATTGTGTAAACAATTGTACCACTTAAAATCATGCCAAGAAAAAAGCAGATGTATCTATTACATAAGAAATCTTAAATTTGTCTCATATGATTTCAAGTGATTCACAATCTCAAGTCAACTCAAAGACTCTGCAAATCCTTTATCAGTGACTTTTACATTTAATTAAAGTTATACGTGACCAGTAAAGGGTCTCAAAACAATTTCTGTTTTGCATATTATGCTTGTAGCTGCTGGACTAAACAAGGTGCATAAACGCTTCCAAAATAAGTTTCCTCACTGAGAATAATGATTAACTTAACATGAGCAGAGTTAAGCTCATCCTTGCTTAGCTAACCATTAAATTCAATCTTCCAGTCCCCGGGGGGCTGAAGCGCAGAGAAGGAGAATGCCAACCCGTAAGGCAGAATACTTCAAAAAGCAAGGATACGCACTGAAGTGTCAGGCCGTCTGTTGTGATTTCATGTAATAAGTTCACTAGAGCATCCATTGATTATCAATCAGAATTCATCACATTATATTCTTTATGCTGCTCAGCATACCAGGCCCCATTAAAATAATAATAATAAAAAAATCCGTATTAAATTCACTCAGCTTCTGCAAGGATGCATTAACACAGTTTCAGAGATCCAGTGTTGGTCTTATTTTCATATTGCAATAGAATTCTCCTTTACGCCAGCAAAAGTTCTATCAGGCTACGCTCGATTGCTCCCTAAACTCAAGCTATTAAGGCTCTGCACGCATCGCCTCGTGTTCTGAGGAATTCATGCTGGCTCTCCAAGGAGTGAGGTATCCAGAAAATGGTCACAGCTGAGGCAAGACCCAGTAAAGCAATTTAAAGTACGCACATACGTGATGCTGAAAACTCCAGTTCAGCAGATACCTCAGTGTGCAATTCCCTAAGCTCTGCTGACGACTTTTAAGTTCCTTGGGTACTGGGGTTTCCCTTGCTGGGTCCATCTGGAGCCACAGCATGATGCATCGTGCTGGTATTAGCTACTGAGGAGAAAAGTAAATATATATGAATTTCATGGACGAACTCAATCCTTCATGGTTAACTATTTCAGTGTTGTTTAGTGTTATTATTACTCCCAAAGACTCTACGTGACCTAAGACTCTCTTCAAGTTGAAGAAGAACTTCAGCAAACCTCCGCCTTCAGAATCTCAGTGTTGAATGTATCTTGTTCTTCAGAATTTTATCTGTGAATAAATTTACTTATCTTGCACTATATGCTCCTACCCAAATTTTCTCTTCAGGCGTTACTTAACCTATGGTTCTTCTATAAACACATGAGTCTACTGGGTATCACCATAAATCCTCTGTTCCCTCATCATTTCTCAATAATACCATAATAAAATAACTGCCAGATTCAAATTAGGATTCTATGTGCTTCATGAGAAAGAAAAAAGCTGTAACTATCACAACCTTTTTTTCAAACTTTAAGTGTGACAAGTAGTGCATCTTCACTTGTACTCTGACTGTGAAAATGTTTTCTTGCTATTTTGGTGCTCCCAGTACTCCAATGGGTTTTCCCTGTTACCAATAGCAAGGTCATAAACTTAGCATTTAAGGAATTTTAAACTATTTCTATACATCCAGTGTGTGTTTCTTTTGTAGATGGTTTCCATATCTAAATTTTACACTGGTAAAATTGACAGCCTGCCCAGCAGTTCAGCCGGTTTCCATCCACCTCACTGTCTGCTTCCCCAGTCTGTGTTTCAGCAGGAACCTGTCATTATGCTGTGGGAGGCGGTGGCAAAGACCTTGCCAAAGTCAGGACATACGGCATCCACTGTTCTCCTTCAGCCACAATGGTCCTTTCAGTGCCAAAGGCCATCACTCTGGTCAGACGTGACTCCCCCATCAGAACCTCACGTTGACTACTCCCAATAGTCTTGCCCTTAATAAGATGTCTTAAAACTGTCAACAAATACGTCCTGGTTATAACTTTGCTGTCTGGTTTTATGGCCAGTTTCATGACATCAACTGGGAAAAAGCCAAAGCTGAGGAATTCTAACTTTACCCACAGAAAGTACTGATAAATGTGCAAATTATCTTCCCTGTCAGCAAAATAAGAGCTGGGAATTAGGTATTTTTCAGTAGTTATTATATGCTTGTGGGTACAAGAAGAACTTTCCATAGAAATGAAATAAGAACTACAGCAGCCGCAACTCACTCAGTTTGAAGTTTTACTGCCAAATCAAAACTTAAACCAGAGTAAATGGAGGCCAAGTCTCTTCAATTAACTTCAAAGGAGGCTGTGCTATGCATGATGTTTCACTGAATTCATGAGATACATGGTATACCAGTTTGATTTTTATATTGACTGCAACCTAAATTTGAGGAAAATGTTAGAGACTCCTAGGGTCCCTCAAAGTGGAAATGGTCAATTTTTACAGTTATAAGCTATTTTGCAGGAGAGGAGTTGCTCTCCCTCCTGTTTTATCAGCTCTTCTGCATCACATAACAGAATGAAAGGGGCCAATCTGAACAGGGGGAAAAGAAGAATGAGAAAAACTGTGTAGTCTGGGATTTAAGGGAGCTCCCAAGGAGCCTGTAAGGGGGATCAGATTCACAGGTGTGAAAACAAATCCTTGAATTCATATTCCTAACTGAGGGCTCTAATTTCCAAAAGACTGGATAATGCTGGGAGGGAAAGGGAGGGACAAGAAGAGAGGAACTAATTCTCACCTGTCTCCTTAAAGTGGCAGTTAATCCTCTGTGATTTTTTGAAGGAAAGTAGAAATCTACCTTCATGAGGGACTGGGAGTGTGAACTACAAGTGAGGAAAGATGCCTACTTGTGTCTAGTGGATATAAAGACCAGACCCATCTTCGTGATCACCACATATCTATATCTGAGGTCTCTAAGACAGCAAGGGGGTTGACAGGAGCTCCCTGCTCTATCAGCACCGAAGGATCCTTCCATGTGAGGTTTATTCACCTTCTCAATGCACCTATATTCTGCATGATTTATACCAGGGAGATGAAAAAGGCTGTTCTCTGATGAACTTGGGTGCCTCATTTAGGTGAAAAACCAAAGAAGGCAGAAGAAATAGAACATCCCTCCTGTTTTTGAAATATCCTACTGTCTTATCTGTCCCTTCTTCATGCTGATCTGCATGTACCTCACCTTGAAGTGCAAGATTCTGCCTGTAGATCGTATGAGCAGACTCAGCTCAGTATCCAGTGAAAGGGGTCCTGGTACGGTGGTAAGATGCCCAAAGTTAGGTGCTGTAAAGCTCTGCGTCCCGACACCTAAGTGCCTTTGAGTCTCTGGGCTAAGTTGCTAAGGCTAAATCAGAGCCTCAAGCAGTCATTTTTCTTGTTAGTGCTTAAGGCTGGCTCCAGGAAAAGCCTTGATAAAATATGAAAGCCTTTACTCAAGAATGGAATAAAATGTCTCAGTCCAGGGGATTATCATCAATATATCTACAGGGAGCATCAAAATACCCATAATCTAAGCATAATTATCCATCTCCTTTTCTCTCTAAAAACAAAATTGCACAGCTGAAGTGATGCATTTCTAACACTGCGGAGCTGGCCCAGAACATAATGCCCTGGCTCCCAGGGACGGCGCTGCAGCCAGCCATTAACAGCCAGGCTTTTAACTCAACAGGCTCAGGTTTCCAAAGGCAGAGACAGCCCCACCTCTGCCCTGGTATATATTTGGGTATATATATATATATATATATATATGTACGTTTGGTTGTGGTTTTTTGTTTTGAGGTTTTTTTTTTTGAGCAATTTTATACAATCACAGTATGGTTTGGGTTGGAAGGGATCTTTAAGATCATCTCGTTCAAACCCCCTGCCGTGGGCAGGGACACCTCCTGCCAGACCAGGTTTATTGTGTGTTTTCAGACTGTAGTGTCAATCCATAAACATAATCCATTTCCTCCATCAGGATCACAAAATTGTTTTTCACCTGGATTACACTCAAAAGATTTGCATAAATGTTTCTGCATACACATACACTTCTGACTGAGCCTGTAACAAAGATTTACTTGACCTCATTGGTACCTGGAACACAATTGCACAGAATAGCGTTTTAAAATGAGGAAATAATAACTTATGCAAATAAATAGTAAGACATATTATTTTCTGAAAAGTTGTAAACACAAATATGCATGGCAAATGAAAAATTCCCCCAAGGATCTAGACTTTGGATATAACCGAATACTGTATTATCAACTACTAAATGGATCAATTACTAAATCCATCTTCTGATGAATCATGAAGATGATACAACACACAATCATCAGATTTTAAAGATTCTTCAATTTTCCCAAGGGAAATAATTAAGAGTAAAATAACAGAAACACTTGCTAATATTTCCTATTACTTTATAGAAATAAATTTTTGGCAATTTATCTTTTAAGAAGCTCCACAACTCTAAACTGTATGGAGAAAAAAATAAAAGCAGGATTATCTATGAAGTCATTGCATAAAAATGACAGCTTTCAGGTTAAACACCTCTTTCTAGCTGAGCCTCACTTTGTAAGACACATGAACTCAGCTTGTCTGTTAAACATGATAAACCCAGTCAATCCAGTCATGAAGGCAACCTCAATTTTAACCAGCCAATGAACCAAATGTGGGTTTTAATACTTTAAGAATGACACTTAGCCATGTTAGTCACTTAAGCCTAGGACTCTAAAAGCATTACACATCAAGAAATATAAGCTTTAAATCCTGAAAGGAATTTCAGTGATTCTAGAAACCTTACTAAACATCTGTGTGTATATTCAGATACCTAAATATCTTGGAGAACTGACCAAGACTATCTGGTTTAAATTTTACATGCTTTAAAAAATAATAAATACAAAGAAAGAAAGTGGAAGTATGAATATTCAGAGATATTTTAAAGCCTGGACTTTCTTTCAACACAAAAGAAAACACATCCAAAATCTGTTGTTTTCCTGCCCCAAGCATGAAGATGGACATTTGCATACCTACTCAAACACTGCCTTTAATTGAGAAATGAGCAGAAGCTTTAGGGCAAGAGATTATACTTTGGGGAGATCCCTCAGCTGAAAATATCGGGCACATTTGTGATCAACTGCCACAGCTGAATTTAGCAATATGTTAAAGGAAGCGTTCCAGTTGTAACTACAGCTTCTCCATCCTTTCTTTTAGTAACAGTTCAGGGTGTTGAGGCACACAGCCTGCCCAGACGTGCAAGTCATGTAATTGAGTTTGTGATGGGAAATGACTAAAAGCAGCAGCAGAAATGCAACGTGTGCTGCTATCTGACCTTTGTCGGCAACGCCAGAGGCTTTTCTTGTATGCTACTGCGAGTTGTCATTATTAACAGTGACCATGAGTTTCTTTCTGTCAAAGCAATCAAACCACAGGAGAGAAGTTCCCGAGGAACTCCGCACAGAGAAGGTCACTGGTGCTTGATCTCATCAAGCTGCTTGCTTTGTTATTAGAAAAGGCAGGTGAGAAAATGAGTAAATGACACCGTTAAGATTTTTAAGAACATTGGAAAGTCGTTATTAGAGTTTGAGACCAGCAAATAGTATATCCTATTGATCAAGAACATATGGGTTATTGAGGAAAGAGATGTTGTTTTGTTCCCCTTCCCTTACACTTAGACAAATTAAATTCTAACATGTCACACCAAATTTTTTTGAGTATTGATTTTTTTTCAATCTTTGCTTGACATTTGAGGTGACTGAAAAGGTTCAATGTGAGAATTTGAAGGGGAAAAAAAAAAAAAAGAGGTAGAGCAATGACGTTCTGTGCATTCTGAAACCCAAAACACATCTGGAATATATAAAAGATGACAAACCATATGGATATTAAGCCATATTTCTTCTGCATTACTAATGAGTTTACCTCAAACATGCTGTTGAACAGTCTGGGAGCATATCACAATGACCAGCATCTTCATAACAACTGCAAAATGGCTTGTCCACCTAAGGTTATAAACATCTTTTTCAAAAAATGCGGTAGGAGCTCCCTCTACTGATATTTTTCAGCTTTCCAAGCTTCCTGGCTTGGGCAAGTGCAGTATGCCCAAATACATTTGGATGATACATACATCAAGGCTTCTCACTGTCTTTATTACGCAAAAGAACAGAGGTCATCGCTTAGTATAAAACACACCTAATATAAGAATACTGATTTACATAAAATGCATTCATATGGTATTCTTGCCGTTCACCACTAGAATTAAGAAAGAAAAATCTCTGCTCTGATAAAGTAATTCTAGAGGTTTGTCACGTATTGTGAGACACATCCCTTTGGGAGGTCAGTGAAATCTCTGTATCTGGAGTAAGTTGTAATTGGTCTCTCAGCAAAATGGTACAAGTTCTAAAAAGCTTTGTCAGAAGGTCGCTAAATGGGCACCCTCTGTAGTTTATTAAAAGTTGGGCACATTTTTAGTAATTTCAGTTGCGGAATCTTATAAAGAACAAAAAAAACCACCTAGTTTGGGTAGTCTACAGTGTTTTTAAGATATTTTTGAATAACATGTTTAATTAAGGATGATGAACCCAACTTTGTTCACCAGCTGTTACTCAGCTGGATTGCGCATCCAATCTTTGTTAGTTGAGCTTCATCCAGCAAACACCAGGTTTATGCATCATGAGGGCTGGGATGATTCGGACTGTAGGAGGTGACACTCATTTCTGCTTCTATTCCTCAGTAGAAGTTTAAGATAAGATTACACTATGAAAAATGTCTCCTTTTAGGGAAATAAGGTGTTTCACACCGAAATGCTCATACAGCTTTCCTATTCAATTACATCCCTGAAAACTTTTCACATCTGGAGCCCTCCTAGGGCTTTTTAACCACCACTGAAGCCACAAAAAATTCCAAATTGAATCCCCACAATGGCAAAGATGAAGAGGTTACTGAAAAATATCAAGTATGTTTGATTAGATTTTGGTATTTTCCCAGAAATGTATTAATAGAATCACCTTACGACAGCAAAAGTGTACCTAAGAAGTAAATTTAAAATATGATGTCTCAGCTGTTGTAGGGTGTGATTCCCAGACCACATCAAGGTAAAATTACCAACATTCTCTGAATACATACCAAATAAAAGAACGTAAAGTTGTTATCTCAGCCACAAACACTGTAAAGTGCAACAAGCAAAGAAAAGGCTAAAGAATGGAATAGTACTAAGCACCGCTATTCAGTCATGCTTTGAGGTCTTAACACTAAATATGACAGAACTGGGCTGTGAAAGACAGCCATTAATTACATACTAGTATTGGTCAATCAGCTGTTTACTACTCAAAGGATTTAGGGATCTACTGAACCACAGTTTGCTCTTGATACCTGATCCACGGATCAGTTGTAAAGGTGGAATTTTTCACTCACTTCACCAGATTCAGGCCTGACTACATTTGAAAAAGTCATCTTGGTGCAGAGAAAAGTAGAAACAAGTAGAGGAAGATGGGCAAACAAAGTATGGTCACTCCAGAGATATACTGCATTGCAAGACCTAACACAATGGATTGGTCGTTACTCATTTTTTGACTTCACAGCAAATACATATATCCTGGAATGTTTTCAAATTCCCTATGAACTCTGTAAGGTATCATTATAAAAAAACAACTCAATTAAGGACAGTCCTTGGTTGAATGAAGAAAGGCAACAAAGTTCAAGCAAAATACTATGCAAGGGAGAAAACTGGCAAAATCTGTGTTGAGATGTAGCTCAGGGGGGTTTGCCACAAGACATTCAATTATCATGAGTCAAAATGTGATATGAGTCATTAAATTTGAGGTCCCTTCACTTCAACTGAGAATGCTGCCTTTGGTTTTGTGTGATGTAGGCTCTTCCCATCACTGTTAAGATTTTCTAAATTGATATGGAGGCTTATATGACTACTGACTTTGACAACTATCACGTAAAATAAAGTCTCATTATTTAGAAATTTGTTAGTTCCTACTTCTTAGCTCTCTCCATTTTGCCAATGCTATTTTCAATGTCATCCAGAAGCTGAATGTGATCAGGGCAGCATTTGTCCTTCTGTTTTCATACAATTCTTTTAAAGTGGAAGTCAGATAAGTCACATATATATTTCGATGCTTTACACCTCGGGGTGAAACTTCAGGCTGTCATCTAGGGCTTAGTGATAAAAGAAGGACTGATTAAAAGAGACTGACACTACAGAGCTGATAGAGTTGAAGGACTCTAGGGGCTTCCATGCTATTAAAAATCAGCCATGATTTTCTTTCAAGAGGACTGTTTCAAACAATGAGATTTAAATATTAATTCAAAGCAACATTTGTTGCCCCTTTGTTCTGTGTATTTCTGGATGCCTCATTACAAAAATAATTTGATTGTCGTCTGTATCTGTCACATAAAAATCTAACAAAATGCTGGCTGTGTTGTGGAAGTTTAAGAGGTAGAAGTATATTAAGAAATGACTTTGTATTAAATTCTACACAGACAGATTCCAGCTGAAAGTGGAATATCACTATGGTAGCTTTTCCATGAGGAAACATGATTTAAGGTCTAACTTAGATACAACAATTTAATATTTACACTCATGCCAACTATACCGTTTAACAGCGGGTTTCCTTCTTAAAATTCAGGAATTACTGTATTCAGTAAAATATTAATACACTACATTTACACAGTACCTCAGTTACAGGATCTTAAAACGCTTTCAAAGCATTAGTTCAGATTCACATCAACACTGAGAGTAAGGGAGGTGTAAGGAGAATCAGACTTTCTCTTTACAGAAGCTGAGGTAGGACACAGGGAAGCCACACTCTTGCCCAGGGGGCAATACAGAACAGTAGCAGCAGAACCAGGAGAGAATCTGGTTCCTGCTGCTCTTCATTCACCAATAAAGCAGACACATCCTGCATTATCTTTCAAAAGAGCTTCTGTGAAGATTTGTCCTTTCTATTCAATACATTGAATTCATTGAAAAATTACATTAATACGGTGCTCTATTGGTAACTGTATGAAATCCAACACAATTAGCCTTCAATATAATACTAAATTTACCATTTCTATTTATCTTCAAATTATTATTTAGTTTGATAATGTAGAATAACATGATTTTTCAAATTACTGGAATGTTTAGCAACTCCACGCCCAGGGCTACGTGTCTGAGTTGTCCAGTCTTACTTCATTCAGTGGATAATCACACCAACAGCCCCAACTTGGCCAACATCAAAGAGAACTACAACTTTTCACCAGGTAAAGAAAGGTAAAATATCAAATCTCTAAATCAGCAGATGACTTTAACAGCTTAAAAGCAATGTTGAATCAAGGAAATTCTTTGAAACTCTGTCATCCCTACCCCCAATATGAGCAGTCTTATATTTTTTCCAATTTCTGCCAATGTGCAGTGGTAAGTTACAACTCTGCCAGAGCAGAATATCAAACAAGAACAACAGTAATAATAGAAAGTAGCCACAACACCTATGGAAACAAAGATTTTAACATCACACAAAACGATCTAATAATACACAATTTTCAAAGACGCTATTGCACCATAACTGTGCCATCAACTTTTTCTTTGGGTAGGATTCTATTGTAAAAGCAATATTTATTTGCTAAGAGTAAAATTTTTTATCACTAGTTATTGTTTGCTAGAAGCATCTTTCATTTTCTCCAGGATAATTTACAAACAGAGAAAAATGACAAAGTCTTATTCCCTTTGCCAAAAGACCCTGAACAGTCTTATTTACTGTGATACTGGGTCTTCTAAAAATGCTGCTACTGTCGGAGGGTTTTGACTTTCAGCATGTTTTCTTTTCTAATTTCATAAAATGTGTAATGTCACTTTATATCACCAGCTTCTCCATATCTCTTCCCCTGTCTGTCTCTTCCTATAAAACACTTTCACGCGTTGTTTAGCTGATGTCAAGAAGGGTGGGTAGCAGGTAAGTAGCTCTTCCACTGACTGCTTAAGCAATTCAAAGGACTTCATAACAACAGAACAAAACAGAAAGGGAAAAGTGAAAATCTGATGATAGGCAAGAGGTATACAAGGCAAATGTTCCACTTTCCTGCAGCTTGAAACATGTAATTATTCTTCAGCACTGGTACAGTTGCATAAATACGATCAACCTAGTAAACTGTAGTATTATCTGAATGTGTTTTTAATGATGTTATCACCAAAGCTTGCTAGGACTCAGTCACTGAAATGGAGATACTTTTCCAATACAGATGTAGTTAGAGGTAAAATTTCATTTTACTGAAATATTCCATGAATGCAGAAAGATGACAGTCTCACGTACACGAAGAACTGAGTCTCCTGCTGATGAAGCTGATGAAGAAATAATGATAAAGATAAATAGGTGGAAGGAGTGTGCCCCAAACTGTCGTGGGTTCCTTAATCTGCCAGACAGGTTTCAAAGGACTCTTCCTCTCTTTTTTCTGGGTAATAGGAGGAACTACAGAAAAGTAATCCTTTCTAGTAGAACTGCAATCTGGAGGAAGAAAGAAAGAGCTGACCCTCTTTATCTTCTTATGAAGAGATAAATTACAAAAAAAGGAAAAAAATCTCAAATGCATTGCCTGAAGAAAACCCATGTTCCCTTTCTGCTGTTGCAAGGACTTGTCTAAAAGAGAACAGGTGTGGAGCTATTCTGAGTCCTGCTTTTTACTGAGGAGAATAGCTGGATATTCCTGGTTCCATCGGGACTTTAATGTGGAAAGGCTGTTGAAGAGCTGCAAATACAACAGGCTGAAGAGTTCTGCAGTAGCTTTTCTCTTACAGTTTTGTAACTTTATGCCAATTGCTGATTTCTTCTTATTCTAGAACTAATTTTAGGTTTCACAGCACGTGCTGAAAGCATAAAATGACCTAGGTCTCACCAATACAATGTATATAGCATATCTAAGGATGTATCTATGTCATCTTTGAGTGCTAAGCCACAACTGAAGTCCTCAAAAAATTAAAAGTAAAAAATTTTAAAGGCCACAACATGACAGTCTTCATTCTCTTAACAAGGGTTGTTGAAACTCAGAGTTTGAAAGCTCTGAAGTAGAGGGGAAAATGTTCCCTTCAATAACTCATCTGCAACTGCAGAGTTGTGTGTTCACACACGGGCTCATTTTCCCCATGGTTTTGGAGTTCCAATTAGAGGTTTAGCAAATCAATGTGCTTGAAACCCTGCTGGGAGATACCAAGTCTGAGGATCATGTGACAGAGAACTTAATTTCCATGATTCTCAGCACCATAAAGGACAGGCCATTTCTAGGGGAAGGGGAGACAGGACAAGGGCAGACTGTGCATGTTCAGGTACAAAACAGCACACTGTAGTAAGAACAATGAAGTACTTTTCAGAATTAACCGTCACATAAAAGATAAAACAGTACTTAGGAATAGGTAACTTTACAACAAAATCCCAATTTTTAGTACCTGAGACCTGATTAGCTTTCTCCTCTTCACATAAAATAGTTAATTTTTCAGAATCTCTTGAAGAAAGCTTAATTAGTTCTCTTTTCAGAGTTGCCCTAAAGAAACAATAAATGGAACAAAAGAAAACAACACTAGAAAGAAGAGTGTTGTCATATAAGAGGAGGATGTTTTCATGTACTAACCTCAGAGAAGAGAAGACAAGTTGTTAGGGTAGACCAAGTATTAATAAGCATTCCAAAATGAAGAATTAACAAGAATGAAATAATCCATGAAAAGACTTTTTATTAGAAGGCAAGGAACTAAACTATTCACTTCATACAGCAAAGAATTTCTAGTGCTTTGGAAGATTCAAATATCTGTGTAGTAGTTACGTGATATAGCATGAAAACTAAAATGCTGAATAAGAAATATTGTCCCCTACACTGAATATTACAAAACAAATTAACCCATAAACTCTTCACACAAGTGCTTCTGAAAACTGTCCAGGTCTGAAAAGAGTCAGCTGGTTGAATCATCAATGGAATATGGAGAATTGCTCGGAAAGTGTGACATATTAAAACTAGACATATTAATTTATATTAACTTCTCATATTTTTGCTCTCAAAATCTCTCACCTGATGAAGGTAAACTGATCTTAAGATATTACTGAAGGAGAATCCAGTAGCTGTTTTCACATTTTAAATGTAACATTTTCTTTTAATATTTGAAAACATCTAAATTTCAAGAATAAATGTAAAAATTTCCATAACCTATTCCGTTATTTGTTATTCTGGACACAGCTCCAGCAGAGAGCTGGCTATCTCCATTTAATGGATGCTTATACCGCTCTCCAGATTGCAATAAGGATCAGTTACATGAAAATGTATGTACACTTATGCTTTTAACTCTAGGGGTTTTCCACAAAACAGAGAAAAAGAACCATCTCTTTTTTTTTGTTCAGCAAATTAAAGATATAAAACCAGACACAGCAGGCATAAAATAGATCCTTGTAAAACTTCCAAAGAAGTTATTTTTAATTTATGTTTATCTTATGGTCTCTCTATTAAGTATCTCACCGAATTAATTAAATGATTCACCATTAAGACTTTTGTAGAACATTTATTTCTTCATACAATGCTCCAGCATTTAACTTGGCTTAGGATGACTGGGGCAGGTGTATACAGAGTTAAATTTTTTTTTGACTTTTTATTTTGATATGCAGATACCTGAGAAAAGTGCATCTAAAACCATTCAGCAGTGATGTCTACCCATGCAGCTGGAGCTGGGCTGGCTCAGAAGCCCTACTCTGGCACATCTTCTGATCCATAAGGGGACTGGCACAGCCACATTCAGTCTGCATGGGGAGTAACATGCCGTTAGTGCGGTCAGGCTTTGGGCTTTCTACATGTTAAACTGCATCACTATGGTCTGAGAGATGGAAACCCACAGCCGGCAGTAGTGAGCATCTTAAACCATTTTAGTAGAAGGTCCAAAAAGGCTGGTTCTTAAGAAGCCAATCCTACTTCCTCTCAGCTACAGGTTGATGGCACCCAGTAACAGAGCAGCTCCTGCTTGTTCAGCCCCTGGGATACGATCCGGCTCTCTGGAGACGAGGATGCTCTGTCAGGCCTGAGCCTGGCCACTCCCTAGAGATGCATTCTCAGGGAAGCACCGAATTGTCATTTTTAGTTTATTTTTCCCTCTTCCATCCGTTTTTTACTTCAAAGGAACTTTCCAATTAGCCTGTAAGTAGGCTTTTATAACTTCATTTTTTTTTTCACCATGGGAGAGGGGGAGAGGGACGCAGAGAAAATGAATTAGCTGAGAAATTATGTTTCAGAACACAATACAAGAGCCATTATGTGTTTTACCCCACTGCCTCCTCAAAGTATATGCATGATCCTAATTCCCACACTAAGCTGTGAGTCAAGAAGTTTGCCAACATTTGCTAATCACTAGGAAACATGTAACTTATTCTGCAGTCAATAGTTAACAGTTGGCAGGAGCGTACCCTTTGGTTTGGAATTGATTTTGCATTTGTTCAAGGATGACATGCACGCTGACAAGTGAGACCAGATAATTCAGATTTATCAGTCCTGACTTGCTGAATAACCATGTCAGACAGATGATGGATGGCTCCCAAACTGGCAATAAGATACAAGTTGGTGAAGGTGATAAACAAAAAAATTAGCCTTCTCTGCGCTGAACAGGCCAATACTCCAAATGCCAAATGGCACTATCCCAATTTCTTCTCAAACACGTTAAGATTCAAATATGGGTAAAGCATCTATTTAAACTACAGTAGCTGTTAGACAAGAAACACTGAAGTCCACATGCTATGAAAGAAGCCTGGAGTAATCACGTAGTCTGATATCAGTGGCCAGGAGGGAAGACTTCAGATGAATAACTCCCAGCGCTCTCCCCAGCCACTGCCAGCAGCGATAATAAAGGCAAAGTTGTGTTCTGATTTTGCCATGACAGTGACCAATTTGGTCTGAAATGGTAGTATTTCATCAATGACATTTATGATGGATAATGGAAGAGATATTTCAGCTGCAGCTGGGGGGCAGAGGGCATTTTTGGGAGGAAGGAGAGGAATGCATCATCTTTGGCTGTGTGCCCATTTTGAGAAGAATGTGACTCTGAAGATAAGTCAGTGGCTTCCAGGAGAGCTTCCAGAGCATTAGGAAGTCCTGACTTAACACTATTTCCCAGGACTCCCAGCCTGGCAGGCAGGATGTTGCAGAACCAATTACGTTATGCTAAGGAATATTTCACAGGTTGGAACTGAATTCAAGAAGACTGTCTGAGCATGTCAGGCCCTGAGGAACACGGTCCAAACTGTGGAGATCATAGAAATGCATCAACTTCTGCACAGATTTCACTAATTTCATCAGCCATCACTGCCCATGCAGTGGTTGTAATTAAGCTACACTCTGCAGTAATATTTATAGAAAGCATATTTACAGAAAATAACTGAAAGGAGAAGCTTATGAAAAGCAAAAAAAAAATAGAAACGATTCAGCTGTCAACTCTCTGATGATTTATGTAATAATCAGTAAAAAGATACAAACCATAAAAATATATAAACCGTAGAAGTTTAAACAGGTACAGAAGCATATGAAAATCTCAGGCTTTCGACTGAGTTTTCCTATGGCTACTTTAAAACTTAAAATACATATCTCTACAAGTCTATTAATACAGTATTGCAATCGCTGCACATGTTCACCACCTCTGAAATGTGGCATTTAATGTTTAATCACTAGCTCAGGAACAGATGCCCTAGGACTAGCAAGAGAAAATAAGAGTCAAGAACAATTTTATCTTTTACATTATAAGTACTGTACAGAAATGATTCTTGAATATTACAGACATTTCTTTTTTAGATATATAACCAACTGCTCAATAAGCATCATAAAGAACAAATTTTGTATGACACAGATTTCTCCATATTTTAGGAAATAAAAAGCTAAGTGAACCCAATCATCATTTGGATAATTTACTCTTAAAAATCTGATTATTTTTTTGGTTTAAATAAAAAAGAAAAGAGCAATTCCATAATAAAAAGCATTTAAGATATGCACCAATGGATCCTAAATTTGTAATTTGGCCAAGAATCCTATGTACCCAAGCTCAGGCACAAAAGCATTTCAACTACGGTCTGGCTGCCACAGAAGCCTTGAAGGCTAAACATCTAAACCAGTAAAACTCTAAGACATGAGACAAAGTTGTTCCTTAAACACCATATCAAGAGAACAGAGATGTCTGTTCTCAGGTAATATTGCAATAAAGTTCCCAAGATGGATTCCAGGATTTTTCCAACATAGCTAATACAGGAAGAGAAAATATCCTGAAAGAACAGCAGTCACCTGCAGCAGAACAGATTCACTGCAGCATTCCAAGTTTTGTTACAAACTCCTTGGGGTATCCTGTAGGCTCCTACTGTCTGCTGCAAACTGATGAGAAGAAAAGACCAATTCCTTCTTCGTACCTTACCAAGCTGTTAAAAGAATGTTTGCTCTTCATCTTTTTTTCATTTATCCATTCTTTGTTAAAATACACACTCATTCCACAAGGTTCAAAGCTGATGTATGAATGGTATCCTATGGAATTTTTTTTTTAAAGATACAGCTGGATGCACACAATGAAGACGTTCCAAAAGATACATTCATACTCCAAACTGGAACAGCAGGAGATTCCAGTTCATAGGACGTTCCATAGAGTTCTATCGACTTCAATAAAGCTGTGCTGATTTACAGGAGCCAAGAATTTGTTCATATATCCATGCGATCTAACTAGGCCTTTGTGTCTCTTCACAGTAGACACTGCAGTATCTGAGTCAAGCCAATCAAAGGTGAAAGCCTTGTTTTAAACCCCCTTGTGACAACAGCTTTAGAAACTGAGAAATATTTAAAGATGTTATTGTAGCTTTAAACTGTAATAGAATATTCACTTCATAATTGAAGTGATCTCCTTGAACAAATTAAAATCCCAGAAGCAGCTGTCATTTTTAAAATGTATTTTAAGAGGACTGCAAACTTCTCCTGCATGCAGTTAATGGGGGAGGTTCAGCTTCTGCATTCTCAAAGTGAGTACCTGGATGCCCATCTACCCCCACTTGAGGACTTAAGTGCCTATCTCTAAGACTATACTGAAGAACACATTCTTTTAACGTACTAGAACACCTTAACAGTCTTACAATTCATACCAGTAATGCTCCTCCAGAGACTAAACAAAAGAATTTCTAATATTTATTGATTCTGAAGAAGTAGAACTTGGGGATCTACTAGTAGCACCGTTAGTGGCACAGACGGCCTCCGACAGCCATTAACATCAACTGTTTGGACTGGCAAAAAGAAGAACAACAACATAAAAAAGATGGGGCCTGAAGCATCACCAAGTGCCTGAAACTCCCTGTTAATCTCCAGAGCAGCTGGAAACAGGGAATCCATAGCATTCCCTATCTGCAAGACTTTATAAAGCCCACTCAGTAGGACCCGAGTCACAGATGAGACCACGACATGACTTTAAGAGCACATCTGGATGTGGAGGCAGTGGGAGAGTGATCACAGACACTTGCAGTTCCTCTTTCTATAGGTTTGACATTGCGGTTTCCTTAATAAGAGGTCTGAAAAGCAGCTTTTAACACTCTTCCATTGGAGCCTCACGGTCCCACACACACAGAATGTCCGTGTCGGTGATCAGAGTCAACTGGTCTCCCCTAAGCACATCCGTGCTTCAGCGATACTAACTGATGCAGTGGAAAATTTTACAGTAAAACAATTGTAAGCTGTTGAGNCTAACTTGAATTACCACTTGGTCCAGAAATGGGACATTTTTGCAGATTCCTTGCTGTTAAATTTACACCATGCAGTTCTCCACCAGAACCTGACTTTGCTGACATTTAAAATGCAGTGTGAGACATCACTTCTTGGTCAAACATTTACTTGATGCCATGGTTGCACTTAATTATTTATTGTGGTTGCTTCAGATGATGCAAGAGCTGGGAATACTTATCCTGCCTATTGTCAGTTTGATGTTTGCTGGTTTAGGTTTTTCCCCAGGAGCACCCTGATGACATTAGGAAGGGAACATAAAACAAACCAGTAAACAAGCTACTGCAAACTGTGATAAATATGCTGCATTTGCACATACACACAAAAAAGCCCCAGGTTTGTTTGTTTGTTTTTAAATTATTCTAAGTGGAAATGATTTTTCTTCACATCTGAAAGTCAACATCTTTACCAGCACAGAGCAATTAAGGTGAGAAAGCTTAAATTCTGACTTGTACCCCACAGTTCTGCCTACTGAGTCACGACTCGCTCACATCGCTGCACCCAGAAGTTTATTTGGAAGGTTTCTCATTAAAAAGATGATTCATGTGGACCTGCTTAGTTTGAGATCTAAGGAGAACGAAACCAGAGTTGGTCTGGCTGTGGTTAAAGCAGTGCTGAAATCAGCCCATCACTTCAAATTAATGAAAATTGAACTTAATACCATACAGTTACAATCAGGAAACTGAAATGCAGGAAAAGAAAAGAAAGCGCTAACACAGAACAAGGGGACTCACTGAGCATTCATTAGGTAGAGCCTGAGATGGAAAGTATTTGATATCAGCACTAAAACATGCTGACACTAAATTCTCTCCTGCTCTTCACAGTCACTTTTGAGAACTCTATACGCAATGTCTCATTGGATTTGTCTTTCATGTGCTCTTAATCCTAACAATAGAGTGACAGCATTGTCTTTGACGTTGCCTAATCTCTACAATGGTAATTTGAATGCATTTATTTCCTCCCTATTGTTTTAGGTGACAGGTGCCAACCCCCACTACAGTGTCATTCCAAAGGTACGCAATACAATATTCCATATTCATTCAGCTTAACACAAAGAGGAATTTTGGAGAGTGATAATTCTGGTAGCTTCTATTGTTTTTGTCAAAGGTCTCCTTATTTCCGTACCAGATCAATGATCCTGGTTTAGGCACTGCCATATTACTCAGTTCAGAACCGAAGAGGACACTGAATCACTCAATCTTTAGACACCTTAGTTCTGCAAGAGGAAAGACAACAAGGACAGAGAGTGCATACAAATCGGGAGTCCATTCACTTTACCTATTTCTATTTCTAAGTCTTTGAAGCCTGTTGTCAACCAAAATTACTTTTAAATACCCAAAATTGCCAAAAGAACTGACAGCATGGCAAATTCAGGATATAAAACAAAAGAATTACAATACAGGCAACCTCTCTCTATTGTATCTATCCCTCATCAGGACTAAGTATGTTACTCAGTGCTGGCTATTAGTAAAAAATCTGCTTAGAGAAATGCATGCAGCAAACCAAGAAAAAAGTAAAAAATTCCAAGTACCACTGGAACAAACAATTATCTGAAATGTTTATTTATAGATTAATTTATAAATAGCTTCTCCTGCTAATGAAGAAGCAGTGAAGTAACACATTCAGATTGAAGATACTACTGAAGTACAAAGTAGGATATTTTGCTTCTTCTGGCAATTGAAGTCACTTTCTTCTCATTTTAGATGAGTAGAACTTCCAATGAATTTGCCAGTATCATCACTAGCTTTCTTAAGGGGTATTAATAATAAACACACTTTGCAAATTATGTGTGGTACTAAGCTTTCAAATGTGTTGGATTTATCCTTTTACAATTAGAGACAGAACTACAGCATCTGATTTTTTTTTCCTAAACTTCAAAAAAATTAATGTAGGAAACCAACTTTTAGAATAAAAAATGAGTGCTCTTTCATTTTTCAGTCAATGGCTGACTACACTGAAGACAAGGTATGGCAACCAGTGGCACAGAGCCACAATCTAATTGAAATGCAAATGAAGCTGCAGAGTGCCAGGGAATATTTGGCTTACTGTAAGAAAACTAACCTTGAGAATTCAATTTCCTTTGTCCAAGAAATACCATCACTAATCTAATAGTGTAGTTCATTTGTAATTAGTGATCAATCAGGCAAATTTCCATATTCATTAACAAAAATTAGTGAGTGTTTAAAGGGACCATTAAAAAATCTACAGATCCATGCTTCTAATTTGGTCTTAGTACAGTGGGACTCTTTCATCTGTGTTCTTCCGGAAAACTAACAAATCTATGCATGTAACTCATTTTCTCTTATTTCCACATCACGCTGCTGTACAGATATAACAGAAACCTTTCACATTTTGAATTCTAAAATATCCTGGGCCCTCTAGTTTTCCAGAAGTTTTCCAGAGCAGAAGTTTTTAAAACACTTCCCCTGAGGAGCAGACAAGGACTCTGGGTTTGTCTTGTTTGGAGAAAAGGGGGCCAAGGGGGTGAGCCCATGGCTCTGTAGCTTCCTTAAGAGGGGATGTGGAGAGGGAGGTGCCAAGCTCTTCTCCCTGGGATCAAGTGGTAGGACACATAGGAATGGCCCAAAGCTGCATCAGGGGAGGTTCAGATTTGACATCAGGAAATGTTTCTTTACTGAGAAGGTGGCCAAGCAGTACAACAGGCTTTCTAGAGAGGTGGTCAGTGCCCCAAGCTGATCAGTGTGTCAGAGGCATTTGGACAATGCCTCAATGACGTTTTAAGCTTCAGTCAGCCCTGAATTGGTCACGCAGTTGGACTAGATCTTGTTGTAGTATTTTCCAAATGAAATTATTCTATCCTATTCCATTGCATCCCCTCCTGACCTCTGGAAACATTCCACTGTCTGATACATCATGGCAAGCAAACTTAGACAAAACTTTGTGAGTATTTCCTCTCACTCACATGGACGTCCACACAAGGCCCCTCTAGAGGCCGGAAAAACTTTAGTCACATTTTTTTAAAATTCCAATGCTCCTTACCTTTGCATTATAACAGACCAGTAGCAGAAGCAAAATGTAGACCTGCTGGTAGCACGAAATAATCTTTAAAGGAATAAGAAACATTTGAAACAAATACTGCAAGAGGAGGAAATAAACATTTGAAGCAGCAGTGGCAGGGATACAGGGGAATAGACTGGGAGATTATGAAGCCCACATTAGGAGAGACCGGCAAGAACAGATTAGGCAAGCACCTGGTACAAATATTGCTAATCCTCTCTTGCAGGAAGGAGTGTCTGCCTAAAAGCCCTTCTGACTGCGATTAGACAGCATATGGCTGAGACGCATATTCTCTTATCCCCACCCAGCATTCTTTGCTGATGCATTCATAACTACCTTGAGACCTATATTACAGCAATTTTCAAAATGAAAATAATACATCGCCCCACCTGTGATGACAGAGATAGTCCAGCTGCAGTATCCAAAAGAGTGCTTCACAGGCTCTTCCGAGGTTCAAAGTCTCTTATGTCCTCTTTGCAGTGGGATGACCTTGGGAGGCCACGTTCATTCCATACTATCCCTATGCAGCACTCGATACATTTAATCCTGAAAAATAAGGCTAATCAGAGAGAGATACCCATTCTCAGACAATTTATGTCTACTTGTTAGAGAACCTCTCAGCTACAAGGTAACAGCAGCTCATCAATCTTCAAGGCACTGAGGTTTTTGCAGTCTGTAAAGCCCCACAGATACTTCACAACAGCAGCTTCAGTTCTCTCGATTTTCTTATCTTTCTCAACACGGGATTAAAAATATTACTCCTTAATGTCAAAGGAGTAGGGTAAAATCCCACGAACCCCTGTTCTTCACAGAATATGGAGGAATGTTTTCTTATCTCACTCTCCTTTCCCCCTTTCTGAGAGATGCACTACCAGGTCCAGCCAACAGTCTAGCTTGGTGTTCCACCTCTAGAAGCAGCAGTAAAACATGCTATTTACCTGCAGTCATTGCAGTAGGGATGCTAGAAGGTACACCTCCACTGTCTGTCTGGACAGACATACTTTATATAGAAAAAATCCCAGTCAGGTCAACACTTTGTTAGAGAATTTACATTCTCTGGTATGCACTGTGGAGTTGATCTGTATAGTACATTTTTTCAAACACCCAACAGACTGAAATACTAGAGAACTCTATAAAAAATTCAAATATTGCTAGGGCAAATGCTGCAGACTAAAAAAAATAGATGCCTAGGACAATAAGGAGCACTATAAGTCCACACATATCTCTTAATACACTACTGGGTAAGGACAAACCATCCTTAACACGTGAGCTAGTATAAATTAGTTTCTTTACTGAAAAGAAGAATATAGAGAAGATATATCAAACTGAAAAGGACCTTTGCATCTGAAGATACAAAGCAGTAAATTTTCCTTCCCAACCAATGCCTCAGAGTGTTCAAGGGATTTCTAGAGAAAGATTACATTTTTGGTTATGTGTTACAGAAATGAATCATGGTTATGTTAACCGGTACCTAGAATGTCTACGAAAAAACAAGTAATATCTCCTCTTCTATCAGAATTGTACTGAAAATTTCTTATGATTATTTTTGATGTGTTGTACTAATTTTCTGAGTTTCCTTAATAATCAACATTTCTAATCATTATATTTAAATATAATTATACCTGACTTAATAGTTACCAAATTAACTCTTCATGACCTTATGTACCCACTTTAAAATGATGATATTCAACTTATATGATACCAATAAAAATTAACATCCGAAACCCAAAGTAAAAACTGCTTGAAGGGGACAAATGCTTGCATTTTCAGCTAGTGAAATAAGAGATTAAGTGGAGAAATAGTCAGTTATTAACTACTGAAGCTGGGTTTCCGCTTCAAAGAAAGAAACAGCTTTGGCTTGAAATCAGACATAGATATACATATGCTTGGGATATAACGTATGTGTGCTTGAGAACTAACAACTCCATAAAATCCACTTTTTGATAGAAAAAAAATCTCATACATACAGAGTGCAGCTTAAATTATTTTGACAAAACCACATTCTACACTATGTGAGAACAGTCACGAAGTCACAAAGATGTTGGATTTTCTGTTCATTGCTCTATTTGTCCAGAAGAACAAAAAAAAGTCTGACAGAAATTAACATAAACACATGTATTTTTATATACATATCTTAGAAGTTGTTTTAGAATAAACCTAATCAAATAGTGTCTTTTAGTATCTATATGCCTATCATATAATACACAAAAATACTTAATGTATTATGAAAAGTGTGTCTCTAATAACAGACTGGATTCTGAAACCACTGCTGTACTCATTTAATTTCACAGAACTAACACTATTACAAGTACAAAATTCATATAAAGTCAAAGTTTTTTCAGTATTGAAGGCAATATATTTTGACAAGATGTTTCAAAGTATGGCCTTGCTGTAATGTTCTAAAAAAAACATATCAGAACTTGATAATATTTGGCAATGAATGTCTATCCCAGCTGTTCAAAACTTAGGATCCTTGGGCTCCTAGAAGATTACTCTCACTCATAAAACAGAACGTTGGAGCCTCCTGTTTTCTGAATTTTGAGCTAAGGTCTAGAGGTTCTCAATCTTTTCTTGAGAAAAATACTCTCATATGTTTTCTTTGGTTATTTCAAGATCCAGGCTTCGGGAGGTGGAAATTTAGTGCTTTAGCAATGCAGAATATCTAGGACCAATCTCTGAGCAAGGCCTTCACTGCACTGAACAGAACATAAATTAGTGGGAAAGCAGAACCCCATTCCAAGGCTTTTTGAATCATTATACCTGGAACGATACAACGGACAATCAAAGCTGGAGTAGTCTGAAAGGCAGGGAAAACTAACAACCAGAGCTTAATAAAAATAATTTTCCAAGTGAGTAGCATATGTCAGAACTCTTTTTCTACTCTACTGATCATTCTGTAAATGCTGGAATGGTTTCTGAGAGCTGATTTTGACAGACATTTGTGTAGGTGTAGTAATGCACAAGATTCTGCTCTTCCAAATCACATCCAACAAGAACCAAAATTACCAAGTGGGTACCCTAAACACCAACACCAGCCAGCCAAACAACACAAATTTATAAGAATGTAATCGGTAAGAAAATTTCTGGAGTTTTATCTCTTGCTTCAGTTAAGCACTGATCATCTAATAGTGCAGTTGTGATTTTAACAGTTGTTGGGATGCCCATTACAGTAAACAGTCTTCCCTTGACAAGTTGATGTACAAAATGCACATGCTGAGTTTGTAACGGATGACACAATATAAATTGACACACGTAACCTACAGTACTTCAAAGAACTGCAACACAAAGCACATTGACATGTCTAATAATCATAAGTGACAGATGGTTGCAGGGTTTTTTATGCTTAACAACTGAGTGGAGAGACAGCATTTATCTTTTATTAAACTGTTGCATTTTAGAATTGCCTTTAATTAGAGGGGAAGGTAGGATATTAAAAAGGAATACATTTCACTGAATGATTTTCCCTTCACAGCCATTACCTGTTAGAGGTGCTTTAGGAAAGGCTATCACAGTGGTCGCTTGAGTGAGATCGGTCAAAGCAGCATAGCCTTAGGTAAGACTTAAATAAGAGGCAAATACATAGTACCATATATTGAGGATTTTTTGTAGCTCTTGCTATAGTGACACATGCAAGGAAAAACTGTACAGGTAAGTTACATTGTAAAAGCCTTTTATCATCACTATCTTATAGTGTGACACCTAACTTCTTAGTCCTGGCAGGTTCTGGTCTCGTTAATTGCACTGGAATTTGCTACTGGTTCCATAGGTTCCATAGGCAAAAGGTTCATAGAATCCAACAGGAACAGAGTTACCTCACTCTGTTTCCCACAGTATCTTCCAGAAGCAAAAAATGCCTGCTTTGTTCAGTGTTCTTTACAGTTTGCTAGATTTTTGACCCTCGGTTTCACTTCCTAACACAAATTAGTCAGTTCCAAAAAAAAACCAAAGATATTTGACATTTATTATGAAAGATTTTTGTAGTAGATAGAACTTAATGATTTGAAATACAAACCAGGTAATGCAGTTGGTTCAGTTTTAGGGAATTTAGAATTTCAGTAAGTGATAAAGATCAGCTAACACTACCACTTTGTTTAGCTTTTTAATATTTTATTTCCTTTTGCTCTCTATTTTATGGTTAACAGTATTGTATTTTAATTGCTTGCTTGACATGCCAGCATCTCAGCAGGGGTTCATGGGGGAGTTTTACAATATTTTAAATAATTCATAGTAATTAATAGAATGCACTAAATCAAGCTCTCATAATATTCTCTATATCTTCTGTGTATAGCAATGCTTGCACAAGTTGAGAGTTTAGCTCATCTTTTACTGTGTTTTAAGCTATTTATTTTTTCTGTGTAAAAAATGAAATACTTGAGGATGTTTTGTTTTGTAATATGCTGTCCTCTGTACTCCAGAAAAGCATCAAATACATTGGAGACATTTTTATACTACACTTAATGTTTAATGAAAATTTCATACTGGAAAAATATGCTGTGTTATAATTTGGTAAAGCCAAATTTTGCCATCCTTACTCAACTAAAACCTACTGGTAGTGCTTAAATCTGTGGGGCTGTACTTCAGGTCCTTATTACAGTGCCTAAACTTGGCCTCAGAAGTTGAACTTTTACTGTGGTTCATGATACACAACCTGATCTCTACCCACTGAAGTCAACAAGTCTTGTTACTGACTGAGTGGCCTTCTGAACAGGCAACTAGAGTAAGGCAATAATGCACTAGAAGCTCAATGTTTTGCCTCACAAAGTCATAAAGAGTTAGTTATTCATGATGTGCCAGAGCCTTAACCCATTGTATGCAGGCATTTGAATGAACTGCATTCACACATTTAACCTTGTGACTTACGTTACTAAAGTGTTTTCATACATTCAGATGAAGCATTTGTTACAAACACAAATTTAAAGGTGTTATACTTAACTGAGGGAATGAGAAAAAAATAAAACCAACAAAACTTTTGTTAAACTATCAGAAAGAATGTTTATTTCCTTTAAAATACCACCTTTCCCAGATTCAGAAGGTAGCTGACTAGAAAGGATTCTCACTTACTATCCACTCCCCTTCTCCAGCGAGACCTTGAGATCACGTAAAGCACACGCCTGAACTACTGCATAAAGGCAGCTACTAACTACTATATCTTGCAAATTAGGACAGGTGAAGCAACAGTAAATTCTCTCTTCCTTTTTTTCCCTGAGTAATGTTTAGTGTTTCGCTACAGAATAAGCTAATTTTTCTTCCATTCAGATGTGTTTATAATAATGTACAACATATATATGGAGTATATCAGCTGTCAGAATAATTTTTGCCATTACTAGCATTATTGGCTCCAAAACGTCCCATATTTTCTTAAACCTACATATTTTTGTTTGCTTACAAAAACTGTTATGTTATTCCTCACACTTTTGAAACTCAGAAATTAATGTGCTGTAGGCTCAAAGACCAAACACGTGGTTATTCTCCTCATCAAAGTCTCTCCTGTTTAGGGACACACAGTGACTTTTCACATTTGCTTGTATTTCCTTATTTCTTGTATTTCAAAATACATCATTGTTTTCTAGACCTGCTTTCAGTTTTCTGCACAAAGCTATGTCTGTTATCTTTGTTTATTAATTAAAGCTTCCTATTATGAGAACATGAAGGAATAAATCATAACATCTGAAAAATCTGCATAGCTGCATTCAATCCTGGAAAAAAATATTGAATCACAGAAAAATGTAGGTTGGAAGAGACTCAGGATGTCTCTAGTCCAGCCCCTTGCTCAAAGCAAGGTTAAACTTCAGTCAGGTCAGGTTGCTCAGGGCTTTGTTCCATCAAGCTCTGAAAACCTCCATGGATGGGGACTCCACAGCCTCACTGGGTAATCTGTTCTGGTACTTAACCACTCTCGTGATAGAGAATTTTTAATTTTAATGAACTTTTTGTACTTTATATACTTATTTCTACTCAAATATATTATAATAGCCTTTTTTCTACTTCCGTGAGTCTCCTCCTTCCTCCCCAATTAAAGTTGTCAAAGTCATATTCTGTACCTCTAGTGGAATGTATTTTTAAATGGTAAACACAGTCCTATTTATACACTTCAGCATGCTATCACAGATACAGTAAAATCTAACATTTTTCCAATTAATGTAATCTTTATGTACAAACTGAGTAGAAACAGACTATAAATGAGGCTCACATGTCACTATTGCCCAAGCATGAACTCCAGCACATAAGCTGAAAAACATGGTAAAAGACCTACGTGCAATAAGACACGAGATCATTCCAAGACCTTCTAGTCCCTCTCAACATGTGCCCTGTACATAACCTATTTTCACTGAAGTACAGATATTTATGTGTATATGTGTGTATGTATGTATTTATGTCATTCTGGATAAACTATAGGTAAAGAGTGATTCAGGTAATCCTCCCTCATTAATTATTTTCTGGTCACAGATTGGAAAAAGCCACTGGATAACCCAGTAACAAACCAAGCTAAGTTCATTGATTAGACTCTCAGGTTGGGATCTAAATTGTACCTTTAAGGACGTGTAGATGGTGCTTCATCTTCATAAGCACTTGTTCAGAGATATTTGCCTATAGCCCATAACTGCAACAGGTTAGAGCACCCCACAGCAGAGGAGCCATACAGGCTATGGAACATGGAAAATATTCACATTTCAAACCCCAAATTTAGGACCTGCCAAAGAAGAGAGTAAAATAATGCAATGTCTTTTAAGACACAGGAGAACTTCTCCTGCCCTGCTTGAAAGTCCAGCTCAATTCACAGCCTAGCACATGAATTACATGCTCATTTCTAGTAGAGTCAACAAGAGGAAAAGGCAGTAACCATGTATCTGTGAAATGTTATATATTAATGGAAAGTACATAAGGTTTTTTTACATAGACTACACATCATTAACCTACTCTCATTCACACTAGTTCATCATTCTAAACCTAGCTTTTGCTTTCACTCAAATGTTTTTATTTGGTGTTGCTTGCTTGCAAGAGGGCTAAAATTGCAGGTTATCTAATTGCCATGAAAAAAATTAAGGAAGTCAAAGTTCCTGCCTGCCCTCATAATTCATAAAACACAAAAGGTATTGTAATTCCAATACCTCATTCCTCTGACAAAGATCATAGCAAGGACAGAAAATGCCCACAGATTAATCCATCATTCTGATACAGTTTTTAATGAGTGGGAAATGCCAAAAATATGATCCATTATCTTTGCAATTCAAACCCTGTAATATCATAGACCAGTTTGAACCACTTGCTAGAAAGTCTCAGATGCAGCATTCATGCCCAGAAGCTTACCACTCATTAAACTTTTAAAAACATATTACACATCATTCTGCACAGATTTGAAACTAGATATGCATTATTTTTATTTTATTTTAGAGCAAGAACAGGAGGCTTTTCCATCTTCATTGTTTTTGAAATGTCTTTCATTTGAACAAAAATATAATGTCCCAGTGTCCCCTAGTGGGCAAATGAATTCATAGGTAAAGCATTCATTTCATACATGTCTGCACCTATCATCATCAACGCGTTCAGAATGACTATTCTCAAGTATTGCATTAGCTTGCACCTTTTTTCCACTAAAAAAATATACCACCAGGACCAGGACTGATAAATCATTGTGAAATAATAGCTAACTTCAGGGAAAACCAAACCAGATGCATTTACATAAAGTATCCTGCTGGAGAGGAAGAGAAAAATAGTTTTTAAAGAAAACTTCTGTTCTCTCCTTTATACTGTGTAGGGCAATCTTGTGAAGGTTATTTCATCTACCCATGTTTGAGTTTTGTTGGAAGATAATGATTATGACAGGTTTTTAATAAATTATTAACTCATGCAAGCACTACACCACCACTACACTGTGCTGTTGGTTTTGGATTAGGCAATGGGTAAGAAGCAGTTGCTCTATTTTTTCAAGCACGTCTCAATCTTCTTCCTCCTCGCTTGAATTATCAGTATAATTCTGAAGCGATCACAATAAAACAGCCCAATGAAACATTTAAATTAAAAACAACTCAAATTAAGATCTCTCTCAGAACTGGGTTTGTTTTCAATTATTATAGTCCTTGTAAATTTGAAGAATTCAAAAGTCATTCCTGAACTACAGGAAGTAGTTTGCATTATTTCCTGGGCTTCCACGTGCACTGGCAACCTCGGGTTCTTTTAAGACAAAGTTATCAGTTATACATTGGCTTCACTGGCACAAAACTGGTGAGTGGAGGGTAGAAATGGGGATAGCTGTTTATGACTTAGAACTATTACTCAAAGCTTTTAGCATCCAGGCATCGGTACCAAATCTGGAGTTTCTCTGTCACCAGGCTGAAGAGCCATTGCAACAGTGTAAGTGACATTTTTTGAGATTCAGAATACAGTTTTTGAGTCAAGTCAGTTTGGGGGTAAGAGAACACAGCCTTTAACAGGAGCTGCCTTGACAATACGGAACAAAATACCATTATCTTATAGTTAGCTAAACTGTTCTTGTAAAAAAACTGAGCAACTCAGATTTGCAAAACGAGAAAAAATAAGCACATATAATTAATGTCACACTTTCAATGACGTATTTACATTTAAAAAGCAAATATTAACTATTAGAATGGCTGCTCAAGTACATTACATTCTTAAACCCAAATAAAGTTCTCATGGACAAGAAACTGGTCTCAGGAGATGCAGATTCCGACTTTCTCCCCAGCAAACCTTTGTTTTAATCGTGGTCAAATCGCTTCACCTATCTGGCCAACAGCTGCCTCTCCTAAACTGCATAGTAATTTCTCTGCACTATTTCCAAAACCAGTCCATTTTGTCTCCTTTCTGAGCTCTGAAATCCCTGGGCAAGGCACTGATTCCATGTATGTGCATATACAGAATCTATCACAACAGGGTCCCTAGCTATGGCTAAGCAGAAAATAATATATCCCTTTCTTTTGAGCTTATTTCTTTGTCCATTACTTTGATTCCAGAATTGATTTGTTTTACAGGAACGGCTTCATCTGCCTTACAGGATAACTTTCAGCCTTACTAAAGCTAGAACGTCTAACCTATAAAGTAACTAATGAATAGCTGCAGTACTGCATGCACATTCTGCAGTCATACAGATCAGTACAAGATAATGTCAAGATTTTTTTAAAGAAATGGAATTTTGCTCAAAATAAAAACATAGGTAACAAAATATACTTTATAACAAAACTGAACGGCAGAAGGTCTACGCTATTGTTTTTCTTCTGAATTTATACAGGAACTAAATCCCCTTTTTACACAGAGGGCGTATTTGTTATATAAACTGCAGTGTTATAAAGAGAGAGGAGAGGAGAGCACACGTAGAAGAGCAGCAGTGCTGGTACACTGCCTTCTCTTGCAACTATAACCTCTAGAGAGATTGACTGAGCCAGAAAGAACCTGCTGGGTCACAGCAATGATTCACTCAGCCTGGATTTATTCCAGATACACAAAACCATCCAGCCAGGGGATCCCTGCCAACCCTTCTCTATGCAACTGCAGACACCCACCTGAACATAACCTCAAATCTTTTAAATATATATAGCTTAGCAAGGATCAAAATCCAGCTCTGAAGCAGCTTTCTCAGCTCAGTGTGACACATTTTGTCCCGTAAACCCAGCACATAGCAGAAATCCAATAGCAGTGTGGGGCACCCGACTAATTCTCTTTTCTAAGGCAGCCAGTGTTATAGCAGATGCCAGCGCTGCATCAGGCACATCCCCTTATCCTGCCCTAATAATTGCAGCCAGGTACTTAGCTGCATCCTGCATCTTTAAAACATTTTTAATATTTGCATTTTTGATAAACTGTCCCCTCCAAGGAGGCGTAAGTAGGGTATATAGATGTGTCAGGGTGGAGAGGAGCAGAATAAACTACTGAGGGATGTAATGTAGCTTCAGAACGAAAAGATCCCCATGCAAAACCAGCAGTGAGAGTATCCAGACTTGCCTGGGTTATTATTACAGGTGTCTACTCGGGACACTCGATATGTATGAGCAGCATCTGCTTCATTAGAGAACAAGCCTGGTCTTGATTCTAGACTTCTCACCAAATTCACACTTCCACAACACAATCAAGTGCGTTAATATCGTCTTCTGCCTACTATAACATACACTCCAGTGTTTTTAAACAGGAAAATACATTTATAAGGAGATGAGATTATTAAATTTGTTGGGAGCTCAAGTTATAAATTAACAATAATCTTAGCGTAATACATTCCATATGAAGTCACATTTTTAGTGACAAATCCTTTCAGTGCAGCTCTAATACAGTTAAACTCCAAGAGGAACCCATCAGGGTCTGGAAAGACCACTCCCCTTTCCATCCTCATCTGCCCATCAAAGCAGATTTGCTCAATAAACCTATCACAAACCAAGTAGTAAAAAGAAACGCATTTTCAGTTGATTTCTGAGAGCCAATTGTCCTCACTGCAGGTTAATGGATTGAAAGTTCAGACAAAGCTCTGTCTGGTACAGGAAAGTAGAGAAGAAAAAAATATTCTTTTTATCTTTTAATTTTAATTAGTGTACATCTCTACAGCTGATTTTTAAGGGGTGCTTTTTGGTTACTATTGAGCCCCACTGTGATCATGCAGATTAACAGAGGGCATTTGGCAAGAGAGACAGTGGTGGGTGGTAAGGGCCAACTTCAACCTCTGGCAAGAGCATCCTTCCTCTGTTCCCTGGATTACACTGGGATCCAAACAAGCGTGGTATTTTTTGGATGTAGGGGCAGGAAAAGGACAAGTAGGGTTAACTCAACCATTCAGAAAGCATTAATTTTATCTAAAAGCCTTCTCTACTACAGAGGGAAAGCTACAGCAGACTCAGTGCTACTGACCCTTTCCTGCCCACATGAGTCAAGCCTATTAATGAAATCATTCCTCATTTGGATTCTGGATGTGTCCTAAGAATCTTGCAACAACATATTTGGAATTTAAAATCTAAATTACTACAAAACTCTCGTTGGCTTCAGCAGTCTCACCCACCAACTGTGAACTTTTACTTAACTTGTGTTTACCTCTCATCTTTGCTCATCTAAATCTACGGATGCCAAATCAATGTTATGACAAGCCAGAATTTTCTAGCTGTGATATCACACACTCGGATGACGTGCCACGAAACATTAAACTTCTGTTCATGTCTATTTCTCAAATATGTGTCTAATACAAAACAACACAGTTTCCAACAAAAATTTACACTTTCATAGTGAAATAACTTCTTGGATTGTTGCACGTGAGTGAGACGGGGTCTGCCCATGATTAACAAACACTAAATCCAACAGATCACTTGCAATAAATTATATCTTCAGCACCGCTGAGAATATTATCTACAAGAGATTTCCTTCACAAAGTGCTAAGGTTCAGAGCCTCTCAACTGCTAGAGAGAGATGATCTTTAGTTTACTTAATACCTATGGAACAGATTTAGTTGAATCTCGGCCTGGAAAATAGATTTGTGCAATCTGGTGAAGTGCAGCGATCAGAACACAATCCTAATTCTTCTTTTCTACATATCACACCATTTTTCTGCCTATATAATTATTTAAAAAAAGAACAGAAAACAAGAAAGAAACACTAGGTTTGAAATAATTTTTCTCTGCAGTCACTGGGTTATCTCATCTTCTCAGGCTGAGTCAATGTGCAGAAGGAACGTGTCCAATTTCAAGAACATCAGTATCAGCACCCAAATAGGAGACAATCCACATAGGTATAAAGTGAGGGTTGTCTAAAGCTGTCTGCAGCACAAGGGCCATCACCCTCTGTTCACTGGCTCAGGGCACTGTGGTCTTAATGAATTTCATACTCAGACCAGCTCACACTTTCTGGCACTTGGTGCCTCAGTGGCATCTGGTGGCTTTTTTTTTTTAATTTGATCTGCATCATGAGCCTCAGTAAATTTGTAAGGTTTTTGAAAGTAAGCTTGAAGGACTTGTTCACCAGACCTTGAATCATCAGTAAGTACCCAAAATTAGTTGACAACTTTGAGAAGGCTAGAAAACCCAGCAGCATTCTATCTCAATCTCACACGCGCACTCACTGCCCTCATGGGCAGGATCATTAGTGTTTCCATTTGGATTCTGCGGTGGAGCAGTGTTATCTCCAAGGTTTTTCTTCACTGGAGCAATACCAGCACAGCTGCAAATCCACCTTCCTGAGTGTGCACCTCAGCAAGAACACCCATTTGTCATCCCACAGAGCAGCCACTACATTACCAGTGGCAGAGGCAGTTTGACCTTCATTTATCAAAGGAAAGCCATCACCTTCAGCCTTTCAAACCCCTGCAGTGGGCACTTTCTGTGAATTCCCTCATTACTTCTTACAATTTTCAACAACATATCATTACCTATAATTACATTACATTAGTATATAACGCTACAGTATAGTCAGTAGGAGACAGAGACCAAGCACACAACCTTTACACTTGCAAAGTCAAGAACCAGAAGCCAGGAAACGCCAGAATGACTGTTAGTCGTCTGGCCTAAACTTCTTCTACTTGAGAATTTATATATTATGCTACTTTCTGTAATGATGTTAGAATTTAATGCCCTTATTTCTAATTTTTCCACAAGGCCAGGTCATCCCAACTTCTGAGTTCAAATTATTGGAGGAACTAGACTACACTAGTTCTATGTTAACCACAGAGGTTATAGGAACATTTGAAGATGCGCAAGGTTTTTCCCTCAACCTCTGAAACAGCTATTTTGGCTAAACCTTTGCCAACCCATGTGGAAACTCATGAAAAATTCCAACTAAAACTGAGCAGCGCTATGCATGAATAGAAGGGAGTGTGGGGTAATCCATTCCAAGGTTGACTCCACAAAGCATCGTGAATAAAAAGCAATACTGTACATATTCAAAACATTATAGCAAACAGCCCCCAAAACAGCCCCATAAAGAAAGCAGACAGATGTGAAAAGTGATACTGACATCAATTAAATAACTTAATCATGTAATCAGTCAGGAACAAAGGAGAGTTGTATTCCACATTCCTTCTTCTCTAGCATACCAATTATGAAACAAATGTCAAATCAAAAACAAATAATGGTTGCAATCTATTTAAGGTACACAAAGCAAACCTTTGTTCCTACCAAAGGATATCTGTGCAAATAGAATAGACAATTAGGTCTGAAACTACTCATTTTACATTTGCAAATACATACTGATAGAAACAAATTGAGATATTTCAGGTAAACAACATTTCAGCGTATTTGCAAGTGAAAAATTCATGCCAGCAGGTGATAATTTGGGCTGTGCTGTACATTGTTAGAGCTATTGAATCAGGGGCTGCGCTGCTGCAATCTACCATTTCTCTACATCCCATGTTTTGCCTGAGTGTTTGGTAAAGGCAGAGAAAGCCTGAGCCAGCAGTGGAGCACACAAACAGAATAGCAAATAGGATCACTTTTCATTTCAGGCTTTTATATTACAGAATTATATTTTCGATCCTAACACAGGTCACAGTAGTCACAATGGCATTTTTTAACTTGCTTTCTAAGCACGTAGTACAGTTAGGAAAGATTTTCACATAATCAAAGTTGGATATTTCTAGAGAGATCAAAAGAGTCTGTGAAGTGGAGAGCAGGTGCTACAGACATCTTAGAGGATCTGAGAATGCAATTAACCAGCAAATGAGCCTTGGAAAACCCAGTCTTCCTGAACAGATGAGCACAATAAAAGCCACTGAGAAATGAGATGGCCAAAGCACGCTACTAACAGCACCGAGCATATAGACATCTGCCCTGGATCTTAACCTTTAGGAGAAGAGAGCAGCTCAGATACAGAAAACAAAGTAGCTACAATTATGTAAATTCATAGAGCTCCTGGAGAAGATGAAAGTTTATTGATTGCTTTTTACAGAGGCTCAGTTAAGCAGAGTACTACTGGCCTCTCTCTTTTCACCCCAATTGAATTGGTACTGGGGTGACCAGTGCTGGATCAAAATGGGAAAGTGGCTTCTAGAAGTTTAGAAGAAAGAAAAAACAAGTGATTTTACCCCTCAGCATTTATGTAGGAACCTTTTTTCATCATTTATATTCTGACTGGCAGCGTGGAAGTTCAGCACTGGGAGGTGGTTAATAAGCTTTGTGGGAATCTGTACTCACCGGCAGACTTTAACATTTGGACAAATATAATATGGCTTTGGACAAATGAAAATAATCCATCTGAACAATTTCTGCTGATGCCAAATTTCACACAGGGCTTATTTAAACAATGGAAAAGTGAGGTCTCAAACTTCAAAAATGGGTCAGACTTTCTATAACTCTGTCCATATTTTTTTCTAAGTTCTACAATACACACTGCAGTAGCTTATGTCTTTACAGGGTATTAATCACAAAAACTATCACATGTCAAGCCTAGTACGGATATTATAGGCATTCAGGTTAAAAGGGGGATTTTCTGCTCTGACACAGAGGATCTTTGCATGACAGGGCCATAAAATTTCCTCTTTTATGGAAAGAGACAGAATTCAGTGTGGGAGCGCGGGAACCAAGTGTGACATCAGTCACCTTGAAACCAGCCAGGAGATGCCGGTGCTGCAGCTCGCAGAGCTTCAACTCTGTAACTGGCATAAAACAGCTCACTGTGGATAATGACAGAATATTTCCTAGAATCACAGAATTGTCCAGGCCAGGAGGGACCTCCAAAGGTCATCTAGTTCAACCTCCCCGCAGTCGCAGGGACATCCCCAACTAGACCAGGTTGCCCAGGGCCTTGTCTAGCGTCACCTTGAGTATCTCCAGGGAAGACAAAGATTTGCTTTATTCCAGACCCCAACAACTCTGAAGTCTTAAAGAGCTTTGTCTTCCCCATCACTTAAGCTTGCTATGACTTGTTGAAGGTTGAGCCATGGTTGGACTGACCTTCAGCCCATCCTGCTGGCACTAGCACCAACATAATCATGCTCTGCAGCACCGCTGGGTGCATGAACCAGCAATTATTTTCAAATCACTTTGACTTGTTTCCTTGATCTTTTTTTTGCTACATTGTTAAGTTTGAGGACCTAGGCCTTAGGTTGACACTGAGTAATCTCTCTTTTCTTTTTTTAAACTAACGATTTTTAGCACCTCACACGCTATAAATCAGACCAGTGCATTTTGTTACAGTAGTTGCTCAAATTAGCCTTAAATTGTACTAAGGATACTTCTGAACATGGTTCTTCCACACTTACATGTAGCTACTTCCCACTATTAGACTTAAAGAACTTTCTCCAGCCTTTATTAACATATTCAAATATTCAAATACCCTTCCTTATGCTGAGAATGAGCCTCACACTCACCCTTACGAGAGGGCATTGTTTTAAAAGAGGGTGAACCCTAAATGACCATATTCCTTGTGAACAGGGGTGTCAAATAAGATGCTGCCCCCATCTTTTAAATGTTCAGAATAATTTCTTGACTTTTCTGCCATTTTCATACTGCTTCTTCCCCCCTTGCCCCATTATGTGATATGCAGTCGCACAAGTATCAGGTATTTCAACTCCTTCAACTCTTTTTTTGTATTAGCTTGATAATTTATCATAACAAAAATACTGGTTTAGCACCAGTGACTTCAAAGATCTTTAATACGTTTGATTTTGCAATAGGACACTTAGGCATAATGGCATGCCCCGGTCATTTATTAATGATATAAGATAATTAAAATCTTTCAGTCACAGAATTGATATGTAGAGGTCACCAGTCTGCATGGTTTGAAAGACATTCAGAAATATTTTCTGAATCATGCTAGGAGAAAAATCTTACACTTACTATTAATTACCACAGTGTGACAAGCCAAGTTCTCTTCATGTTTTGTTCTTTCCAATGTGGATAAAAGTCTTCAGCTTTGATTTGCTCGCCGTCCCTCCCAGGCAGCAGGCTGACCACTCGTCGCCTGAAATAACCCCTTCTCCCAGCATGGCTGGCTAACACACCCGATGGAACAGAGCTAAGAACAGCTCCTGGAAGGAAAGAGAGAAGTGAAAGTGTTTGAATTAGTAGCCTCCAAGCAGCTGGGGCTGGGGGAAACACCAGCCGAACTTCTGCTTGTTCCTATGGGATGTTTTCCAACACTTCCCTCCCTTTCAGAGGGTTAAAGCTTTTGAAAGATCTACTGAACTCCAAGGCTGCTGACCCTAAGGATTTGCCTTCTGTTCTTTTGTTACATCTTCCCTTGGTTTTTTCCCCATCTTTTGTGTTGGCAAGGGTGCAGGCCAGGAAGAATCTAATATCCATGAAAGATCTAGGGTGTGTTAGCAGCTACAACTACATTTAGCGCCATATGAAATTTTTAACTCTCGCCACCACCTCTGTGTGAAAATCTGTGTATTGGTCTGCTTCCTTTTTTCTCTACTCTATTTGTGAATACTGATGTTTCAAAAATAAGGCTTATAAAAAGCAACACTTTTTATCCAAGTTTAATGCAATTATATTTTTCCGGCAGTTCTGCCTGTATTCATTACTCGGGAAGTAACAATCGTGTCTATTCCTCCAACTGGTTTTTTTACAAATTTCAGAGTTCTCTAATATGAACAGACACCAACCTCTCTTTCAAAGAAGAACCAGTACTGGACTGAATACAGAATCCACTACATTATTCACCTTTCTCTTACAATCTGAATGAACGTTTAGCTGCAAACCACCATCACTCGCCCTGTTTCCCTGCTCTGTCTTTAATCTGACCCCCTATACTTCACCTTTCAACTTCTGCATGTGTCAACACAACAGGATTGAACCCTTCTTCTCCAGTTCCCTACAAAAAACTCCCACAATTCACACTGGATGCTGACACTGTGGCTACATTCTGTTCATCTCCTTCCTGCTACAAGAAGTATGAACCACTAGATATCCAGGCCCTTATTAATTGTGTTTTCTAATGATTTATTAATTGGAACAGGGGAGTAGTACATCTGGCAACATTTACATTTGCAATTAGGGAATCTGATTCTCCATAGCAGAAGTCTAATTTTATTATTTGGCTTAACTTCGAAACAGTCAGATGGCTTGGATATGAAGAAATTTGTATTACTGAGGGATATAGAAATCTGGAAAGAAAGAATCTATCCTTTTCTACAGTATGTTGAGCCAAAATTGTTTAAATTTATGCAGCCTCATGACATCACATTTGTTCTTTGAAATGTTTCTATACATGTTTTTTCACCTTCCATTTAAATTGATTGCAAATCAATTTAAAGTAGCAGAAACTCAGCTAGCTTTGCTCTTTTCAAACTTTGTTTAGGTGGGTCATCTGGGCCAAGTGGCTTGATCTCCCTGTTCTTTAGGCAGGCAAATTTTATACAAGTATTAAATTAATTAATTAACTTGTAATAAATCAATACAAGTATCTTCTGACTACCATTTTAGACATAAACAGCTATGTGTGTGCCTGGCTTCATTCAGTTTTTAATATTTATTTTGGCAAACAGTTTTCCATATGCTCAGGAATGTATATGGTTGAGAATAGCAGGAATTTCATTATTTGAATTAATACTGTGACAAATCAGAAATACAACAGAGGCGTTGCCTTTGCAAGGGTCTGAACTTAAATTCTGAAATGTATTTCAGTGTATCTATATAATTTGCTGTTTCTAGATAATTTATTTTACTGTTCAATAATTATTCTTATGCTTTTAAGCATAACCTTTGGTATTTCTCATCTGCATTTCTGTACCTAAACCAAATACTAGTGATATGTAATATTCTAAAACATCATCAAGTGTTCCAGGTAGTTTGAACACCTGTGAGAGCGCTGTGTCTGCAGCACACCTCTATTAGATGCTAAAACCTCAACATGGTAAGCAAGAGATATACCCACCCTTACACGGCTTATTCTAAGACTGCACTAAAACCATGTTAAGGAGTAAGATGCTAAATTCTAGCAGAAGCTTTCTTGACAACAAGCATGAATAAGAGAGGGTTACTGTAATACCACGAGGGTGCACTCAGAACATATGAACAGCATACAACAAACAGGCAGGTCTATCTCCCTCCCTAAAACACAGATAAGTCTGTAAAACTTCCTTTATAAGTCAGTTGCAAATTGCCAGGATGTCTGAGAACTCATATGGATAAAAGGAGAGCAACATGGGACAGAAATCCATCCCTAAAGCCTACACCAGGAAACGGGAGTCACCCCTACCATGAAGGATATGGGAGATTAATGACACTGAAGCACTTTCTCCTATCCAGTCTGTACACAGATGCTATGTTCAAGCACCCACAAAGAGCTCTCACCAGTATTTCCATTCCAATTCTATTCTCTCAGCCCTTTGTTAGAGGTATTGGACACCTCTGTCAAGGTACAGGAGATATTTAGATCATAATAGATGTTGCTGCTTTCACAGGAGATCTATACATAGATGTTTCACTGCTGACAGCAGTATGCCATGGAAGTACATAGAACCATCCAAAACACTTCTTCTGTGTCCATTTTTTATGCAATTACACTTCCAGGAGTTCTCTTATCCTCTGTGCAGAGCTTTCTTTGGTCCCTAATATTTCAATTTGCCACAAAGGCTTTACAAAAGCCTGAAAAACCACTGTAATAATTTTGATCTGTAATTTAATTATGAGATCCAATTTAAACTGATGGCATGTAGGTTGGTCAGAGTGGAGCTTTTGGAATTTATCCCCTGTGATGTATAGGGAATATAATTCAAAGACTTCAAGAGACTAGTTTGGAATTTTCAAGGAGTCACAGACTTGTTTTACACAGCCTAATCTCTACAAAAGTATATTTGGCAAGGTTAGAAATGGAATAGTGCCCATTTTCTTTTCAGATGCCAATTAATTTTCTCTGGAAGATCTTTAGATGCACCAAAGGCTGGGGAAAATAGCTTTCTCTAGACTGATTGAAACTATGTTTATTAATAAAGTAAGGTAGTGCTTCAAGATAGTGATAAAATAAACAAAAACAACGCACTCAACCACCTGACTATCTGTATTAAAAAGGACACTTGGAACCCTTCTAGAAAAAGCTTTAACCGAGACATAATATAGGACTTCACTGCTATTTTTCACATTTAAGAATGTTCAGGAGTTTGTTTAAAAGAAGACAGGTATGAAGATAATCTATATACTGATGAAATATCTTAGAAATAAAAATTACAGAGGCATTTCAGACAGAAGTAAAACCCGAAATAATTATACATAAAGCAACAGACTCCCTAAGTTTTATCCTTCAGTTAAAAATACGTATCAATACAAACAAGAATACATGCCTTTGCCAGAAATCAAACAAATCCATAACTTATAGTATCTTTCATCAACCTACCAAATGTAATTTTCAGAAGATTTCTTAGACTTTTTTTTCCCCTCCATCTTACAGAGATCAGGCCTAATTTACTTAACACAGGTACTAGTAGGGATACCACTGCTCCATCATTTTCAATTGTTTTCTTCTTAGAGATTTGTAATTCCTAATACCTTCTAGTCACTTCCATGATTCGTTTTTTAATAAGATGGCTAAAAGTCACAGACCACAAGTAGCTGAGTAGTCTATTTTTCTGTAGTTCCTTCTCTCAAGTGACTGTCCCACATCTGTTCTTTAGTAGAGCAGAACCCTGCTATTCAGCCCAACTTTGATTTTGTCACTGTGTTATAACACCCAATTTCCCAAACAGCAGAAGCGATCTAATCTGGCCCCACTTCAGATTCACCTCTGGGAAGTTGAATCAGCACATGTGGACTGCTACCATGCTGTCTGTTACCGTTTCGATTTCAAACTTCCTCTTGCTAAAAATTTTATTCAGCTGTAAAGGCTACATTAGAACAAGGAAAAGGAAAAAAAAAAAACTTGTACAAACTCAGTATTTTTGAAGAGGTTGTTTTTGCTGGACTGGGAAGGTTGTGGCTGGCTCTGTATTCAATTTCAGCCCACAGCAGGATTGTAACAGCAAAGACATTTTAGACAGTCATGGTACAGTCCGTTTTCAGCTACTCACCTACCGTAACTCATAGCTAAAGTGTTACCTAGAAGCTTTCCTAAGGTTATTCTTCCCTCTTTTACTTCCTATCAATAAGACCCCTCAACAAAACACCAATTACTCTTTTAGTACTAACTGGTAGGAAGTTCGGGAAAATGCATTAAAATTGAGATAGTGGTACCTGATCTTTAAATATTTACCAAAATTTTCTTTTTAATATCCTCCATATGGATTGCCTATTTCTCCTTCTGTCTCTGTTCTTCTTTATCCAGTGGGAATGACTTTGATTGCTGAATACTAATGAACGTGTGATTGGTCCAACTTATGATTGTTTGTTTTGGGTTATTAATTCAGTTTGGAAAACATCTGACCCATGTTCCTGCCAGTTAGAGAAGTGAGCTTAGGGGATAAAACAACTGAGATCACATCACGTGGGTTTTGTGAAAGATAACAACGGAAACGAGCATCTGTAGACGCAGACATTTAGCAATGTGTTATGCTTTTCTGAAGGATTCTTCATGTTTTCCTCTTTGAAGCATCTTCTCAGCAAGAACACTTATCCCTGTTCCTGTTACTTCTGCAAGCTCTTCCTTATCTCCAGTACTTCTATTGAAATGCAGCAGAGAAACTAAACATCTGGCAAAGTCACAAAGCCAGAGTGACTGGGAAAAGCAGAAAAATCCCTCAGAGAGGGAGTAACATCTGTTTGATAGGCAGTGAAAAATAAACCAGCAATAAACTCATTTTAACAGCAAATAAAAGGTACATGGGGCTAGGGAAAGGTTTTCTAGAAATGCTGATTACTCACATTATGCAATTAAATTGGCATTACTATGTTTGACAGTCATAGAAAAGCAATTGTGAAAAGCTTATACGCTCAAAGAAACTGATCTAAGGACTTAATTTTCTACTTGCATAGCAAGAAAATCTGCCTTTTGAAGTTTTCTGGGTATTTTCTGGGCAAGAATCTATGAACTTTGTCTATTTGAATCCCAAGAAAGTTGTAAAGAAAATAACAATTTCACTTGGGTCTGAAAAAATGCCACAACAAAACCAAAGCTTTAGGTTCTGCAGAAATGCTATTAAAAAAGAATGAAAAGAAAATAGATAGATCATAATCAGCCAATTCACCCCTGGAACTAAACTTTCATCGTTTACTGCAAATTTAATCATGACTCCAGATAAATTCACTGGAACTGATCTGTATATAAAGCTGTCACCAATGAGGGTTATCCAAACTAACATAAAAACCAGTAAAGTAAGTAAACAAGACAGTATTTTAGTTACGATCTTAATAAACATGCTGAGCAGTAATACAAAAATCCAAACTTCCTAACAAAGAACCAAATGCTGGTCTTCTAACGCATGGACTCAAATGTGTTTATGCTGTAAATCAAGTTTGCTTGGGAACAAGTGACAGAATCCTTTTCATACTAATTTGCTATGAAACAATGCTGAAACTGGAAGGAATATTCCTGACTCAACTGATAAACCACAGACTTATCCTTCCCTCTGCCCCATGACATCGGTGATGCATCTCAGAGAGAACAAAGCATCAAAAGATGCTTTTAATTCCTTTACAGTCACAAAGACTAAAAGGAGAGTCGTATGGGAAACCTTATCCTGACTGCTAGAGGTTTGTCATCCTAACTTCAGGAGTTCATGAACAGGCCAAGCACTATTCATCGCCACCTTAAAATGTTTAAAATAAGACAGGTTTGTTTGGGGGTTTTGTTTGAACACATGAGATTATTTTACTGACACTGACAGAAGTTCTCTTACTTCTTCTCCTGACTCAGGAAGTCATCTGCAGTACCATAACTAATGATCTATATATAAAGCCCTACAGCTGGAAAGGGCATTTTACAGCAAGGTGCATTTGTTATGATTTATTTTAAACAGCTTTCTTTCCAAAGTGAAGACATCTGCTCAGCAGAGCTTGTTGAGCAGCTCAGGAGAGCTGGATGCATGCTTTCCACTGTAAGTCCTGTTTCAAGATATTAGCGCTTTAAATAATTGTAGCAATATTGCAGTTCAATTAGCGGTTTTTTATTTGAAGCTGTTCCAACATCTGAGGTACCGGAATCTCTTATCTAAAGATATACAGTAGCATTTTAGAAGTGCTTTGCTTAAAAAACCTGTTCTCTTATCTAAAGATATACAGTAGCATTTTAGAAGTGCTTTGCTTAAAAAACCTGTTCTCCTGACAAGTTTGTTGCGGTTCAGCAGAAGAATCAATTTGCTACATTTATACAGTATAGGTCAAAATTTGGTTGTTACAAATTGCACATTTTCAAGTTCTTCCACTTTTTACATCCATTTGTAAAACCAACTTTCATCAAGTGGGTGGGAGAGGTTCCTACTATAGTAGACAATCTACTTCAGTGGATTTAGATTTTGCAAGGTTCTTCTTGCAGAAAAGCAAAACTTGAAGTCTAACTTTAGATTCTTTGAGTCTAATCAAGGCCTGTGTACAGCACACACCATTCCCATTAACCTGCATATTGTCATTATTTGGCAAATTGTATGTTATGATTTACATATTTTTTTTACCTAACAGATAGAAATTTAAGAAAAACTTAATCTTTACCAAACACAAGCTTACACTGGTAAGCAACATTAAGTAAAATCATCCAGAGATGAAGTAGGGAAATACCATTTAATTTCTAAAATTGCAAAGTTGTTTAAGACCTGAAAGAACCTATGTGAGATAGTTAAGAAGTCCAAGTTAAGAGATATAAATTAAGCTAAAAACCTGAAAAAAAAAAAGATTTTTTTTCCATTTCTGGCATTGCTAGCTGCCTCCTGGATGAAGACACTGGACAAGGAGCACAAAGAAGGCGGCAGTGGAGACCCAGATTCACAATGTTATAATGTAAGGATAGATGCAGAGCATGAAGAATTAATCACATTCAGCACTGATGTAGAGTAATGCAGAGTGTGTAAGTCCAGTGTCCTCAGTGACTTCTATTCATTACCTACATGTTCTGATCAGAACAGCTCAAAATAACAGGTTGTTTTGTGACTACTTTATCATGAAACCTTTCTTCCTTAATAAAAATAATAAAACAAAATAATAATTGTAAAAAGATATGGACTGTCAATGGATTGCACACAAGACTAACCAACTTCCAACTTTTACAGACAGCTTTGAAATATATATTTGACTTCTTAACATAAAATGGATTAAATTCTTCATAGAGAGTGCCTGGCAGAGGCTTTTAAGACAGGTTTCTCTACCTTGCTGATATGTTTTAATTCTCTTGTCACTCCACTTACCACACCTGAGATTGTTGTTACTGGTACATGTCACTCTTCTGATTTAAGGACTCCAGAGAATTCAGCCAGAGAGATGGAGATTTTAGCTACTCCCTTGAGTAAAAAAAGCCATTTAACTTTACTAGATGAAAATGCCACCAAAGACAGAGACACTAAACACATGTGACATTGCCCTTGAAACGACAAGTAATTACTACCACAAGTGCCACTCACACACTAATATGTAAGAGACACTTAACTGATAATGTAATAATAGACCCCCACGAGAATATACAGACAATCTCCATTAGACCGGAAGAAATCTAATAAACAATTACCAACTAAAACACACAGATAATTTTACATATTTCTCTAACATTCAGTGTGCTTGAATTTGAACTCTTTTGCAGAAGATTCACCTTTGCTTGCAGATCCAAGCACTGACATCACCAAGTCTGTTGGCAACTCCCTTTGACTCCCACAAGCTTTGAATACAGGTTTAAGATGACAAGGAAGTGTTTTTGCCTCTCATGAAAGTTAAAGAGTATTTAATTATATCCCACAGCAGGGAGAGCTCACTTGTACCTTGCTTCTCTAAAATGCAAGTGCTGTGACACAGCGTTGCTTGCAAAGCCTTTTCCTGCAAGTGCCAGTACAGGCCAAGCTCTGGGAGGCACTAATTTGTTATCAATGAAGGCACATTTGCATATGCAAATACGGCTCTTCAACACACAACTCAGATGCAGGGTATAACTACATCTATCACATCTGCAAGCATCAAGAACAACAGTGGAACTACGCCAGCCTGCTCAAGCTGATGGACCAGTCATTGTCCTTTATTTGTGGACCAGTTTTTACACAATTCTCAAGAAAAAGCAGCAAACATGGAAAAGTGGTATCACACCATGCCCTGAAATGCATTTATGCAAGTCTAAAAAATTCATTACCCAGAAACACAGCTAAGTTCATAATGGTGTGATCACATGGAATATTTTGACATTTTGGGAAATGTAACATTCTTTGGTCCCTTTAAGTGAAAGAGATTATGGAAGGGCATAATGTAATATGGAATCCTGTTCCCAGCCTGCACTCAGCAGTAACTGGAGTTCCTCGGAGGCAGCTGATGACATTTAACAGGAACATCTCAGGTACGCACCGTAAGACCCAGCCAGAGTTCTGCAAGAATGAGCAACACTTCTTTCCTTCCACGTGGTCAGTCACACGGGCTCAAACAGGATGTAATTGAGTGGAACAGGGAAAGATAAGAAGACATCTACTTAAAGCCGTTTGCACAATGAGCAATTTATAATTCACCCCAAAAGCACCGAGCTGTTCCCACGAGGGGCAGGTCATCCCTCAGCTCTGCCCGGGTCTCCCAAGCCAAAGCCACTCTGTCATACACAGATTTACAAGGGTATCTTTTAGTTGAAATATACTCTGTTTTCAGGAGTTCATGTAACACAGTTACTGTTTCTTAAAAAGAGCAATTTGCAGTCAGTTTGTTTTCTATTTTTAATATATTCTTAGCTTTCTAAAAAAAATGCCCTGTTTTTAGACCTTCAGTTGTTAAAGATATGCTCTAATCATGTTTCAGGATCAAAACTATAATAGGTGTAATTATGATTTTGCAAAGTAAATAAAAATATTTAGTTAAACTCCAGCTCTCTCATGAGAATAACATACAATTACAAAAATCTGATATTTTAATTTAATATCTTCACTGCAACAACACATTTTGTTCCTAGCATTATAAAAATTAATGAGCTTTGGTCTGAAAATTAACTTGGACTGTAAATAATTAAGCATCTCCATATTTACATGTCCACAGGAATTTGTTACACAATTAGGAAACCAGACTCTATACTTCATGCCTTCAACTTGTCAGCACAATTCACAGATCCCAAATATCTCTTTCACCGCTATTTAGCACATGCAATAGCAGTGTGGCTGAGCTACAGGTTGCACAGACTTTATTCTTGAGCTAAAATCATCCATTTGAATAAAAATAAGACAACTGATTTCCATTTTGGCTCTTTAACAAAACTTAATTATCTTCTAAAATGACATAACACTTCAAATTAATGGTCTCAGGCTCTACCAAAAGCTTTATCATTGTCAAATTTGATGTCAAACACAAAGCAGTTAAAGAAGCACCCACACAAGCAACAACCACCCAAGTTGACGTTGTTACCATGTAAGGTCACATTACTTCCAATTCCCAATAAATACAGAACTTTCCAAGAAAACTGTCATCAGTTTTGTATTCTAGTGTTCAACAGTAACCAAAAAAAACCATTAAAAAATCTTCCATTATATATTTTCATTAGGGAAATGAGCAATGTTGTCTGAATATGGGGTTTTGCCAGCCGGGAACACATAAACTGTTCTGCCCGAGTGTCTCATATCTCCTGGCTTCCCTATGATCATGGTTAGAGGTTTATAGTCATCCTTTCTCTTCTCAATACATTGCTGTCATCACACGGTTCCTGTATGTACACCACCCTGAGAGGCTCCAGACAGTACATGCGGGCTAAGAGACACTGTGACATCAAGCACTTGAGTGACAGTTGTCACAGGGAATGGCAGAGAACTTTTCCTAAGGACCAACATTTCTCTTTTTTGAAAGAAAGGAATGTGAAAGTCATTTCCCTGACTAGACTTTGTGCCTGGGTGCCTTCACAGTGCTCACTGTAAGGCAACTACTATATAACATAGCAGCTGCATCTCTAGTACAGAGGAAGAAGATAAAATCAATTACAGATTCAATCAGTGTTAGGGTTATTTGGAAGCTCAAGAACTGAGTTTCAGAATTCATTACAGCAGTGAAGCAGCACCCCTAAATGATGAACAAGTTTCTATAAAGCTTTATGAAAAAACTTTATGCATAGATTCCCCCAAACCCTTCAAGAACAGGACATATGTGGAAAAAAATCAGGTACTGGTATAATAAATATATTTTCTGCCTACACTGTGAGCCCCTTTATAACAGTTTCAGCTATAGCTCATTCTCACTTTGCCCGTCACCACGTACGAAAATGTCTAGAAGTACTGAGTGTGCCCTGAAGGCACAGGAGAAGGTCTTCAGGTGGTATAAATCACTGGATATCACCAATGACAACATAATATTTTAAAAGCCAAGCATCTGTCTCACCAAGCTCTCTAAGAACCTTCCCAAAACCCACACTGCTTGCAGCACTTCACATTTACATATTCAGCCTTAAGGACTCTGGATTGTTAATGCTGAAAATAATTATGTTTTTAAAAGATGCTGTGCAGCAGAGGGTCATTGCATGGAAAGCAAAATGAAAAGAAACAGAAACACAGTTTAGGGCATATTTCAGAAAATTATTTTGAGAAAGAGGAAAACAAAGTAGGGTTTAGGCCTAGTTTTCAATTATTGATTTAAACTTAATTTCCTTCTATATATAAAATTGCATAAAAAGTAAAGCTAAGAAAACCAACCAAGGTATCGGACAGTGCCATTACACTGTTTGGGATTTTTTTAAATAAATATATATATACACACATATATTCTACTGGCAACAAAAAATTATCTAAACAGAATTATCATCATAATAATGATACAGATAGACATTTCAAAATACTTTGGGATGAATGGCGATGTAGCTATCATTTTTTAATAATGTAAACAGCTGATATATATTTAGAGTAACTGTTATAAATAATTACCGCACTTTTCTAAGGCAATTTTTAAAAACAAGTAAGTTTTCACAGAAAATAGTCATATGTCACCATCCAGAATAAAGGCATATAGGAAGCACATGAAGGCAAAGAGGCTTCATTAGTCATTAATCTGTGAAGTGATGCGTGTCTGTGAGAGAACTGGAAAGACAACAGGCATCTATGTAAGACAGGAATGAAAAAGAAATGCTAGAGAGAAAGGGCAGAAAACCAAGGACATAACTTGATTAAGCAATGGAGCTTTGACCCTGAAAATAGTTAAGCTAGATTGTCAAACCAGAACTTAGCTTAGGTTTTAACTGTATTTATACAGTAGATTTTGCTATTTACTTATCAATAAACAGGAAACCATTAAAATAAATACTTTCTTTTTTTTATCAATCAAGTATCTCTCTCACCAAAACAACAAATAGACTCCTTAGTTTTGGCTGACCAGGGATGAAGGGAGAAAAGAAGAAAGAGCACATCTTCTAAAACAATAGTATTTACTGGATGTGGAACTGTTTTATTTAGTGGTGAAAAAACATTTCACCAATTCTATGTTTCCTGTTCTGTAAGTTAAAATTTTTTTGCTTTTTCATTTGAGTCTATTACAATAACCAAAAAGCTCACAAACTCTAGATGGTGCATCACTGCCTATTTATCCTATTGCCAAATCATGAGACCTTCTGTTACCTTCTGATACTGTTTCTGCTGGTTCTAGCTAGTTTGAAGGCATTTTTTACACTGAGAGTGGTGAAACACCGACCCAGGTTCCCCAGAAAGGCGGGAGATGCCTCATTCCTGGAAATATTCCTGGTCGGGTTAGACAGGGCTCTGGGAACCTGATCTAGCTGAAGATATCCCTGCTCATGGCAGGGGGATGGACTTAGATGGCCTTTAAAGGTCCCTTCCAACCTAAACTCTTCTATGATTTTCTTCTGAGAAAACAGAATTACGTGCTCACTTTGCTTTCTTTCAAACACAAACACAAGAAGAAATGTCTTTTAGTACAGGTGAATTTTTTGCCAATAATTTCAAAGCATGTAGCATAATTTTAGCCAAGAGGACATGTTTTCACTCACATGGCACCACCCCAGAAAACAAACCCAGGAGCACTCCATGTACCCTTGAGCACCTGGATCAAACATTCTGACTCAAAACTTGGTTTTAAGAGAGTCCACGTTTTCTGTGTTCCCCAGATAAACTCCACTGAAAGCTTTCACTACAGCTTTCAGACAAATTATTTGTTTTGAACGCTCCTGTATTTTGTTTGGTTTCCTTTTTACAAATTATCCCAAATTCAGAGGCAGAGGACTTGGCTGCCTTTCAGTATTAGTACTTTACATTAAGGATGAAAAATCTTGGAAAACTTTGGAGAGAAAAACCAGGAACTCAGGCTGACAAGTGATGCTGATTCTTCACTGCATTGTCAGGATGAGATGCATAGAAAGCTATTTACCTACCAATTTAGCAGAGCACAAAATGCTGCATGGCCGTGATCTGGTTTGAATATAATTGGCTCATTAAGCAAAACCATTTCAACGTGTTCACATTATCAAAGTCAAGAACAAGCACAAATATGAGCTTTGATGAATACATATATATTTATTTTTTACAAGGAGGTTGATTCAACCAACTGTTGTTATTGTCATCGTTCAGTTATTTTAAAGTAACCTTTTTATATCTGAAACAAAACAGACGCTTGATCAAAATGACTGGCATTTTCTGCCCCCCTTTACCTGGTCTCCCAGCAAGGCAGAGGGACTGTATTCTCACTTGCTAACTCTGCTTTTGTTTGTCATCTGGCTTTTAAGAGACTGGCTGCTGACACACTGGCCTCACCCACTGTGTTTTCTGTGAAAATCAATTTATTACTTGGCATGTTTGTCTGACAATCAGGTAATAAAGTAGTATTTGGAGCAAAGTCAGTGGTGGGATAACAATCTCTCTCTTCTACCGAGACCTGCATAATTGATCAGGACGAATGAATGAAACACAGAGATGCCCCTCTATTCAGCTCTGGCATTTGAGTTACAATTTGTCACCTGGGCATCAGCAGGAGAAATTGATTCCATATTCAGTAATCTATACTTCCATTTGCTTGGATGGATGCAGCAATCTGTCTTCCCTTCCTCACCCTCCCCTGCCAAATCAGGCACACATACTACAGGTGTTGAATACAATGATTGTAGCTGGTGGGTTTCCAGAATATGGCAGATTATGTACATGTGGTGCCCAAAGCAACCACAAGAGACAAAAAATGAGGTTAGCATGCAAACTCCCTAAATGGGATTGTGGGAACATAGAATTAACTAAGTCACAGTCTCTGATCCAGTCAGCCTTGTTTATAGCACCATCAAGGCTTGGTTAAGGGCCTAAATTACCTATTACTTCCATAATAAGCTTTAAATTTACCTGAGATTTTCAACCATGTATCTGTAGAAGTACCTATTGCCCCTCTAAACTCCAGAGGAATCAATGATTCCCTAGAAAGACACCTACACATTGCATAAAGACTGTCTGAATGGCCCAAAATTCAGTGCTCTTACAACTGTAAAACTGGCACGTCACAAATTAAGGAAGAAAGACTCAAACCATCAGAATGGCAGAGGGGTGTATGGACAGCAGTCAGAAGTACAGGGAAGGCAGAAATCAGTTAATAAAACTATTATTTGCAGGTAATAACCACACTCTGCCATTTTCCAAGTCAATAGTTTTTAGTCAGTTGTAGGAAGGCACTGCTTATCCACTGACTTACCCACCTCCAGCATTTTGTAGCAACAACTTCAGCTTACCGTACAAGCTGCCGTGTTTGATATTCATTCAATGCATTTGAACACAGAGCTCTCATTCTTTTCCTGTCTGGAATCGGGACTGGTGCCCTTCCCCGGTAGAGGGATCTGAAGTAAATTCTTCTCTCAGAGTTGTTTAAATATAGACAATGTTTGCTAGCGCTCTCCCTTTCCCACTGAGATACAAAGAAAAAAAACAACAAACAAAAACCCCTGAAAAACTCCATAAAGCTATTACACAAAACAGAGCCTGAACCATGATTTCATCAAACTTTGTGCAGTTCTGATTTGCTCCTTCTACCACAAAGGAAAACCTGACTTATTCTTAGAAGCCAGAAGGACATCAGAGGAATTCAGTGTGAAGTATTGCTATGGAAAAACAAGAAATCATATTTCCGACAAAGAAATATTATCAAACATTCAGGGTGAAATTCTGCACTGACTTCTGCTGAAAACTTCTGCACTGGCAGTGTTCGAAAATCAATTAATTTTAGTTCCTATTATAGATAAGCCATCCTTGGAGTAAGTACCAACTCTTAAAATAAACGTAGCAGTCCACTATGTCTCAAATCCCATCCCTATAACAGATACACTTAGTGTATCTGTTCTAACTGCTGTCCAAAAATATCCCCTCAAATCCTCCACTGAAACTATGCACGAGTATCAAAATGCAAAATTTACCACCCCACAAACAGAAGCAGCAGAGATCATTTCCTAATACACCAATTACTGCACACAAACACCAGCCTTCACTGTTTTTCTCTATGTCACTGAATTGACGCTTTATTTATAAAGCAACCCTTTGTTGGTTGTGAAATAATGAGTTGCAGGAAAGAAATGCTCGTCTCCCTCAATATTTTTACACAAACCCTCTCAAAAAGAGTTTTTTAAAGTTTTCCTTTCTTTATAAACCCTCTATGAAGAATAAGACTGTGCTACTCAACCTGTTCTGAGCAGGTTGTCAGATCAAATCACCTTCAGAGATCTCTTTCACCCTAAACTATAATTATCCTACCAGGTGATTTATTTCACCCTGGTAGGGCAGCACATGGAATGCAGCTCCTTTTTGCCCTGTTTATATAAAACTTTGATCAACTACAGCAGCATCCCTGGCCCCTGTGCTCTTTAAATTTGACTATTACTATTGATCCTGTAGCTAGGGCAAAAGGAAATTTGAAAAATAACACAAAGTAGATGTTAGATACAGGATGTCAATTATCCACAAACGTCAAACTGCCTCACACAGAACCAATAAGCTTCAACTTAATGCTTGCATCTCTGTACAGAAGCAATCTATCCTCCCTTGATATAAGGGGAGAGAACACAGATTATGAGAATGCTTTTTGCTTCTTCATCTATTTATACTTTTCATTTTGGTTTTTTTTTTAAACACACAGTAGGCCACGAGAGGTACAGTGCAAATGGATGCACTCAGTGAAAATAGTCAGCATTTTTATATATACTACTCTACTATTACAGTAACAGCACTGCTCATGATGAGATACATAACCCTAGTTGTTTGCTTAAGTCATTATTTCCAGATTTTTCTTATATTTACAACTAGTGAAAACCAGCAGGGATTATATTCAATGTGTTAGATTAGAAAACTATTCCAGTTACAGCTTCAAACATTACAGTAACTCCCCCCCACCTCCATATTACTGAGCAGGTGAAAAAATTAATTCTCAAAGGAATTCAGTTTAAAGCCACGTATTATTGAATTCACTTCTTTTATTCCTTTCAAGTCATTATGAAAGCTTAGTGAGCTTATCTGATTTTAATATCTAATCATTAGATAGAGAGGAGGTGAATCGGGCTTTCAGATGTTAGCAGTAGGGAAGAGAGGGAAAAAAAAGGAATACCCATCTTTAATCTACACACACATATGCTATTAATATCAAGGGCACTAAAAGTTAAAAGGCAGTTCATAACCATAAATACAGGACAAAAACAGCCTTTTTGAAAATTAAGGCATATTTATTATCCAGGAGAACCATGTGCCAGTTAACGAACTTGTACAGGTCAGTCTCCCCTGTCCATCTTTCACCATCCCTATTCATGGCTGCTATTCTATCTGAGTGTGGGTGGTGGTGACACTGTGACAATTAAACTACATCTCTGCTGAAAAAAGAAAATGGTGTGAGTGCACCAAAAGAGCACAGATCTCCACCAGCTAATCACAATTGGGCATGTATCTATATTGGAACCATCACTGGATCAGGGAAAACAACTCTCCCGGCAAGAAATACCCAACTCTTCAATAGTATTTACATAAAAGAACTTAAGATACTTTCAAAATCTAGGGGCTGTAAAAAAGTATAAAAAAATTGTTCTTTTACAGCTTATTCCCACCTGGACTGGTATTCTGATACTAAATATAGGAACTTTATACAAAGGCCAAAATGAAAGTTTCCGTGTATCAATTGCTACATACGCACCTGCTGAACTCTACATATAGAGCATTTGTCAGTTTAAAAGAAAACTTAAACCATCTGTAGATGCTGCCACGCTATGATTCTACCCTTCAAAATATTTTCCTAGATCATCCAATAAAGAAATCCTGAATAGTGAATATAGCAATATATGTAAATATTCTACACAATAAACTTTATGTGTTTAACAACAATGATGAATATTGACAAACTACAAGCTTCTGCTGCTTTTAAATTCAATGGAAGTTGTCTGGATGAAGACAACATTCAGACAAAGAAACTCTCAGTGATTCCAAAAAGCCAAGTTCAAAATGTAAGCCTTTTGGGGGGTGTCTGTTTACATTTCAGAGTAAGCCCCAAATAAATGTCTCAAATTCCAATGGATTACTACTCAGGTGTTAAAGCAGTTCTAAAAGCGAGGGTGGCGGGGATTTTTATTTATTTAGGTTCAAATGGTTCGCTTTACTATCCAAGTGACTACAAAAAATGATACCTTTTTAGGGTGTAGGAATAAAACACATATGCATATGTAATCTGCAACATATCTTACAAATATATATTGCTTGTTTATGTTTATGTATACTATATTTTTTCATCCTCTAATAAAAAACATTTCATGGAATTGCTTTGAAACATGCCAAATCCAGGTTTTAGTGGGCAAGAACAATCCCTCACTATTTTCCCTTTTCACACTCCAAAGGTGCCAGAGATTTTGTTGCCTTATCTCTCTTCAGGATCTTCTAACTGACACAAAAACGCATTCAGCACCGTTGCAGAAGGAAACCACTATTTTTTAACACAATGGTATTTAACTGGAGCAAGAGACCTGCGACTGTGTTTCTGTGTACGTCACATCTCTGTAACACTCAGTAAGTCCAAAATAAAAAGCATTTTCTGAAGTGAGTGGTGGTGGTGAGCTCCTTACACTGTGAACATCAACTGTGACAAACAACGTACCCAATTTCAGAAGCACTTACAATCTCTCTGAGCACCAAAAGGCCTTAGGGTAGCAGAGTGAGTAGAAGTGACACACTTTGAATTAGCTTCTTAGGTCACCTATATGTAAACGTGAAAATAAATAGGCTGAATTGTTTTCTAGAGGAAGTTCTTGGGGAACCTCATATTTCATTCATGCAAAACGAGATCAAAACAGCATTCTTTTAAAGAGATGGGTACACAGAAATACAATGTTCCTTACCATATGACAGGAAAATATGAATTAGAGGTGATTTTAAATTCTAAGTGCAATGAAAAGTTCCCTGTTGTTCGTGTTAGTGTCAGGCCATGCTGAAACTTGTCCATTAACCTGTGCTTCCTGGATACTAATCCTGCTGCAGAAACAGTTCCAGATCTAACATTACAAGAAACAGTGATTTCATGCTAGGTCTTCACAGGAACGAACAAGCAGTACATGCTCAAGGCCAAATTAAATATTTATTAATGAATTATAACAAAGTAATTAGTGTCAAATTAGAATATACTGGAGATTTGATTACTAGTTAATTGTCTTTACTCACCTGGGAGTCTGTTGTTTCTACATTTGCTGCCAAGATAAAAACAAGACGAAAAAACTTGTACATCACACTGGAATGATATATAATTTTTAAAGGTTTCCATCAATTCAAGATGACAGCAGATCTAAGAATAGATACTTACATATAAATAGGTAATATAATGATTTTACTAGCAATTCTGAAAGTTGCACCCTAATTTAAAGACTCGGTCCTTCTAAATCATAATGTACATTATTGGTTCTCTAGGAAATGTGATAGCAGGATCACATCTGGGATTCATCTCTCTTAGCTTTCAGATTGCTAAAGCTAAGTATCTCCACTAGTTCAATAGCAACAGAAAATTAAATAACTAGTTTAGGCTAGGTTTCTGAACTGACACGAGGCTAAATAAAAAACTAAGTCCCAAAAGCCATTCATGTCAACAGCTTACAGGGAAAGGGAGTAAGAATTTAGAAGGTAGGGGTCATGGTAACATGAATTTAGACGACAAGTCATCACACCAACTCAGTAAAATGTAAGCCATAAGTTGTCCAACTCAGCAAGGATGACAATGAAAATATGAGTCTGTGTTTAGCAAAAATCTATAATCAAAAGGTCTAATTCTCTGGGAATGTCCTAGACTGGAATCAGCTCAATTACAGAAACCAAGGATTTGAGACTTAATCTGACAATATCAGATTTTAACTCCTGCTCTCTGCTTTGAATTAATCTAATGAAAATAAAAAGAAAGAAAACAGTTAACCAGTACTAATGAGCTACAGATAACCAGTAAGAAGAAAGCAAGCACAGCAGGCTAATAACTGTCACTCATTCTGTTTTTTTCAGGCAAAATGATGGACCATTCCTGCCCTCCTGTGGTACCCAAAGGCATCAGAGATTCAAGACATCTGCATAGTCAAAGCATGTGCTTGTCCTGCTGTTGAGTTGGAATAGTAAGATATATACAAAATGCAAGTAGTGCCTGTGTTACCGTAGGTACTTGCTTTGTTCTCTATGCAAACACGCAATAAATTCACTACCAGTAAGATCTTAAAGAAAACAAATCGAGCTCCATATTTCCCCTTCCTAGTCGGTAGAAAAATAGGCTTTATAAAATATCAGCAACAGGTTTAAAAGGTATGAGATATATACGTGATCTGTATTTACTATGTCAACACATTGCGTAGAAGATTTTGTTGGACATTTACAAATAAGCACAGCACACGTGCACATTCTGCGTATCACAAAAAGCAGCAAAAATATCATCTCCAGAACCAGTGCATGAAAGCACTCAGATATAGGATGTGAGTCTTGCATAAGGAAATTTTTCCATCCAGTGGAGAACCCCTTCGCTGCAGACATCTGCCCAATTTACCTTGTAATTGGAGGAGAAAGGTAATTCCAAGGGATGATTCAATGGCTATGGTAGCTGTTGTATTCAAGCATTTCCATTTTACAAATTTCACATGTGAACTTTTTTCCTCTCTATCCAATTTACTTAAATGGAGAGAGTCTAGAGATTGTTGAGGGCAAAGATGCTGAAATCCATTGTTTATTCTATAGAAAATACTGAGTGATTCAGCCTCAAATTAGGCATGGTATTTTTACAGGCAATAGGTTTTAAATAACTTTACAAATTAAGAACCTCAATCTTTAGAGAAACTCCCGCTTGCTATCGGATCTCATTCAAGTGTACAGGTACTGGGAGATGTTTGGCATCACTGGTAAAACTAGGGCATTTATTCAAGTGTTTATTTCAAAACACTCTTACAGACCTTCGGCAAATACAAATGCTCAAAATATTTGAGTTTGGTTCCTTAACAGACAATAGAATGGGGAAGGAGGGAGAGAAGATAAATGTCATTCACAGCATTTTGTGTACCAGAAATTCAGCTGTATCAATGATAAGCTTAAAGAAAAGAAAAAAAAAAAAGTTTAAATAAGGTCAGAGATGTTTGCAAAGTTATGCTTTATATTTTCTAATAGTATTATATTTCCGGGAACAAGAAGATGACAAAGAAACCAACTTATGTCTCAGCTTTTCTCTGATCCAAATTCAATTTCCAAAGAAGCATCAGAAGCAAAGAGGACATTTTCATAAATGCTTGAACTTTTATGAAATTATCCCACTATTGCCATCTTGTGGATGACCCGGAGCATGATATCGCTTACTTGGCATCTCCCTTTGCTCCTGGCCCTGTGTTTTCTGATAATGGATTGGCACGGCAATCTGGGGTATTTGAAAGTTCTAAAATAAAGTTATTTTAATTCAAAACAATTGTCTTTATTAATTGAAATGAAGCAATTAAAGAAAAATAAACTTGTTTCAATAAATGATGAGCTATTTTTTTTAAAGTAAGATATTGAACACAACCAGTACGCGAACTGAATTACAAAAAACAGCTATTGTGCCAAAGTGGCTTTAATTACATCTGTATAGTTCCCATTTTATTGGAGGATTGAATATTTCTAAAGAAGAATGATCTATTGTTTAAGGCATAAGACTTATGTAAATCACATAACTATTCAATGTCACAAAGCCTTGAAGATAATAGTTTTAAATATAAATGTATAGCAGATTGTGTAAAACTTAGATACCATGGTACCTGATTGCAACAGCCACAAAATAAAGGAAAAAGCTTTCCAGCAATATCGTGCACTTACTATTTCTGTTCTCACATACAGTACTTCTGTAAAAATGAAATATAGCTAGACTTCTTTTCTTTCTTCCCCCTCCCCATTCCAGAAAAGAAGCAGCCAAAAGGCAAGGAATTACATAATTATGGAATTCCCAAGTTCAAAAGATTTTTAAGCCTAAGATGTCACAGTCTTTGCTTTCTGGTTTTCTTCTCTTGAAAATGTATTTTCAGGATTACTTCAATATAAGAGTTATTTAAACACTTTTTTAGAAACTGTCAAGCTGCAGTCAGTATAGATTGCCTGCTTGTTTAAAAACTAAGCCCCTAATTTTATAAATGGGAAAAAAAAAAAACCACAACATATTCCACTGAAAAAATATTCCTTCAGCAAATTTTCTCTAGGTTTTGGGTTTCTTATTAACCACGTAATTACACAAAATGATGGTTACGGTATCAAGACTTTGGCGTTCACACCACCAGCAGAATTTTACAGAGAAAAACATGTCCTTTGACAAGGTGTACCCAACTGGTACAGAATGAAAGATTACATTTAAGTGGAGGGTCTTTTATAGATGCTAAGCCACAGCCAGGTAGAAATAAGCCAATGAAAAAATACAACAGACAAAAAAAAAATCTGGCTTTAGAAAACCCTCAAGAAAAAAAAAAAAGACAACCCCTTTCAAGGAGATCATATATTTTTTCAAACCATTTTCTGACTACATAGAAAAGATTAAACCATTAAAAAAAAAAAAAAAAAAAAAGAAAACCCAAACCAAAAAAAATCCCACCAATGTTGTTTTTCCCATATGGTTTTCCCTACACAGTGACTTCTAGATTTCAGACTGTGAGTGCCCATCTACACAAAACATCTGAGCCTGCTACTGTCCTACTCTAGTTTTATACATTGCCTTCATGGATTGGAAAGATTCTTTCAGAGAGGACACCTGAAAACATACAGCAGACACGAAGTCGAACACTGAGTTATTATAAAAAGAACACCAACAAAAAAATCCAAAACAATCCCAAAAATTATCAAAGAAAATGCAAACTGACCTGCCTTCTATTATTAAAGGAATCATGGTCACAAACCTCTGATCTCCTAAACCTCACATACCAAAGAAGATCCAGGTTTAGGAATACCACTGCAAGCCACACTGTAAACTGCCAGATTCAACGGTCAATTAACGTGGCCATCTATAGGGTCATCACATTCTGTCACCTGGCACTATAGAACATTACCCTTGGGGCTTAGGAGCTCTTGCAAGCACACTGACATGGTAATTAATATTCACAAAGCTCCTCTTGCCCTTTGGACCTGCTGCTACATTTCACTGGCTCAGGGTGTAAGCAACATGCCTAGACACAAATTAGTGAATGTAAAATAGCTCTGTGATAAAAGGTTGATTTTTAACTGATACTGCTGGTTAAAGCAAATATTTAAATTTTGACTGAAAATACTAATTTAATTGGACTTTGCATAAAGATATTTAGAAACTTGTGAGATAACACAGCCAAGCTGTCTGATGTTTAAAACTGATATGAAAGTTCAAGTTCACAATGTTTTACATGATGTATTTTTTTTTTCCCTTCTCAAGAATTAATTTTTCTTCTGTAAATAAATTATTGAAGGGGGAGATGGTGGCAACTTTTGAAGCTGTTTTACACTCCCCTCTATGAAAAGTTATCACAATTCATTTGTATTATGACTTCCTAGGTGAAAGTAACACAGATCTCTCTACAACAGACCTTTGAAATATGGCAAGCAGCAGCATTTTGTTTCAGAAAGATGCCTTTCTGTTGTCTTTTGGAATTACTCTGGTTAAACTGAGTTCTATTTGTGTCCTTCTCTCTTCGGGGTAATGGCTTTTCTGTTTGGTGCCACGTAATCCAGTCAAACCTGCGCAGAAAAATGGGCAAAGACATCTGACAGTGGACAAACCTGCTCTATGTCCAGAACTGAGTAACTCCCATGGGGATAAACAGGACAAATTCTTAGAAAAACATATGTACAATTTATATTGTGAAGCCAAACACCCCATAGTTAAGAAGTAATAAATATAAATGTGTATTTATTATCTTCAAAGTATTTCCTTGCCTGTATGGTTTATTGCCTAGACATTAATTACTTGATTGAATCCTATTCTACATGCCCTACCTTCTCCCCATTATCTCTACCACATTATTTTCTTATTTCTTTAGAGGTTTAGATCTCATCAAACAACAACAATGTCCATATAATATGAACACTGATGGTTTCAGCTGCAGGACTCTTTTGACATGAACGCATTATAAAACTAACTCTTAGAACTCCGAACTAGATACCTAAAGTAATTTTAAATAAGTAATTCCTACATTTACAAGATCTGAGGATCTGTTTATTTTCTGAGGGGATTTTTAAGTTCTGATACTTCAAAAATTCTGAACACAGTTTTCATGGAAATACTGAATTCCATTAGAGATTATTAGAACAACTGAAAGGTCTTTCAGTACACAAATAATTCACCTGCTCTATTCAAATGAAGAAGACTTGTGTACAGTTTAATAAAAAGCATCTCTCATAAAGATTATGTCCTACATACTGTGGGAATTCTGTCACCATAGACAACCTAGATTAATTGTAATAAACAGAAATTGTCACTAAAGCTCTCAGCTTATGCCATCTAATATTGTGTGAATAAATTTAATTTTCTAATATTATGAAACAGCCAAGACTATAATAAATCATCTACCTAAGTCCTTTGAGAATTTTTGCATAATTTACCAAAACAAATTGATTTTAGCAGAAAAGCTACTAATTTATATAGGGAGGAATGGTTTTCTTAGTGTGATGAATTTAATTTCAATTTCCCTGTTTGCATGAATTCACTCCAGCAATTCATCACTGCTAGAATTAAACTACAACCATGTTTTAGTTGAGCAGGCACATAACTTACCTGAATGCCAATAAACCGCCTTTAAACTGTACGATGGGAAATTTGCAGAAGATACCTAGTGAAAATCATTGTAAAGGCCACACTACATAACAAAAATGTAAATAATAAGATGCTGTGTAACAATATTAAACATTTTGAGAATTTCATGCATAGACTGGTTGTCAACTGTAAATTTCTGAGGTCCATTCTTTGTAATAAATCTTAAGTTTTTCTTCTATCACGGGATACTTTCCCATGGAAGAACAGGAGTGTGAAAGAGAAATCGTAAAATGTGTAGGTTTAGATTAGAACAGAACGAGCTCTCTCTTCAGATATTTAAAATGAGTCATACATCCAAATGCTGAGAACATACATGATACATGAATAAATTATCTTTTACAGTCAGTTCCAGCTGGTTTAACTTGGACTGAAAAGTAACATATTACTGGCAATTTAAATGTGAAAGGAACAAATTTGTAGGTTTGTGTCCACAGCTCAGAATAAGATACTCCAATGGCTACTTGGAACCCAAAGAGAGTGAATTTTAAGATCTAGAAAACAGTGCAAAAATGAATTTTCCCCAACTGTTCTCATTACTGACTACTGCTATCCAGGAGGTGGCTTACCCCCAGTCAGCACTGTTTGAACATGCTATCCTTCCAACAGGACAGAAGATCAGAAAAACAATTCAGAACTGGGTTTCGGTTGGTTCATTCCATTTTCAATCACATATTAGATCTGTGTTCTCTGCCTCAAACTACAGCTGACCCACTATAGTAATTTTCAATTGTGATTTTCTACAGTATTTAGGTGTACATGATCTGTGAACGTTGTCTTTTTTCAAAGTTCTTGAAGCTTTACTCAAATTCAGAAAAATCTAAGAGAAACAGACAGCTTAGACTTTTGGTGCAAAAATTTTTGTGAGGATAGGAAAGAAAAAAAAGAGTACCATCAATGCAATTACGAGTGAAAAAAATCAATATAGGCATATGACAAAAAATGTAGTTAGGCACTTAAACGTTCAGTCAAGGAAGACTTAAAAGACCCACGTGCCTTTTCAGACATCAAAAGAAAATGAAAACTTTTTGACAGTAAGTAGGAATCCAAGGTAGAAAGCACGGTAGCTAAAAATGAAGCCATTCTTTCCTACCTCTTGGTCAGCTGATCCATGATCATTCTTCTCGGATAAACACACCTGTAGGAAACTAAACGGTAAAGGACTTGCCTTGTTTGCCTGCTGAGCTGAAGGCAGTTAGTTGTATTTTAAAGGATGTGAGTTCTTGCAACTTCTGCCCATGATTATTCCAGGAAAATCATTTTGCAGAAGAGGAAGACAGATGCAGAAATTCACAAGAATGGAAACAGGGTCACTCATATAGACCGGCTACTTGACAGGGCTTCATCTCTCCTTGTCCTCGGTTGTGCAGTAGGATAAGCAGCAGAATGCTCCTCTGTCATGATCAAGAACTGATTTATCAGAAGGCCACTCACCTCACTATTCATAAATTCATAGTCATGAAATTATATCAGTTCAACAATGGTTGGCTAGCTAATGACAAGGTTTATAACGCAAGTTTTTCTCCAGCACACACACTGTATTTGAATGGAGAGTTGTCACTCATCCTCATTAGCATACATAATACAGAAATTAATTTCACAGAAACTAACTTGCTTCTCAGGGGAAAAAGGACACCAAAGATATTTATAGATTATTTGATTAGTTCCTTTCAGCAGCATGGAAGGGGATGACGCTGTAGCAGTCTGTATTTACTAAAACTGAACCAGTAAAGAATCCATCATTTGCATATTTTTCTCAAAAACACCAGATGCAAGTTCTTAAATAAAATTATAAATGGCACTGACAAGACTTCATTCTTCTAATGAAAAAAGGAAGCATATTATATGATAAAGACTGTGCCTGTACTTTTATATCCAGACTTTTAGTTGTTTTATATGCTCAAAAATATAAATTTTCTCAATTACAGTAAGATGAAGGAAGGGAAGCTGAAACCTCACTTGAAAATGCACTTGTTTTCTTTTGCAGTCTATGTACATTCAACAATACTCAATTTACATACATTATGTATAATTATCCTAAATAAAAGTATTTTAAGTAAATACTGAAGACAGCTGATCAATTTTTACCTTCAGCCACCCACTCTACCTCAGCCTTGAAAGATTCCTATTTGTGCATTGCACACATGGGTTGAAATCTACTGCTTCAGAGGAAATTTTCCTTTTCTAGGATACACTAGTGCCAACAGCGAACTTCAGTGTTTCTCTTGATTTTTTTGAACCAGTTTAGAGGAAGTCTTCTGGCCAACTAGATGGCAAGTTTTACTGGGGTCACATACTTGTTCTTTGCTTTTGGCAAAGACAGTCCTGGAACACCTAGATGTTTCTTTGATACACAAAAATAATTCTTAATTAGAGACAGGTTGTTAAGGCTCCTAAGAACATGCACCATATTTCCCAAATAAATCATTGTGACTCATTTCCTTCCTTCTATTTTTATTTCTCTTGGCATTCCAAATATTCTGTTATGCATCTTTTACTATCAGATCATTATCAGCTTTTTTGTCTGTTTTGTTTTGGTGTTCTGTTTGTGGTGGATTTTTTTTTCATTCTGACTCTTAGGATCACATCTTGCTTCCTATACAGATGCTTCTAAAATGCATGATGTTTCTGTTACACCCTTACGCCTACTTCAAACACCATAAGCCCTGTACCACTAGAAGGCATGAATCTCCTGAACACAGTGGAATGCTTTCAGTTAGACTTTTTCCTGTATTTTCTTCCAAGAATAAATAATTCAAAGAGGGAAGAGAAAGGATTGAGAAATTACTTTATAACGGAAGCTCAACACAATCCCATAGCCTTCTAGAATACAGTCCTTTCAAAACCAGCCTTTTAAGTCATTGTTATCTTCCCTTTAGTGCTTTCCTACCACAGAGGGATCTGGAACTATATGGTGTGTGGGATGGAAATGTCCAGGAAGGGCGACACCCAAAAGCAGAACTTCCTTACCAAGAAATCAGGCTATCCAGTAATCAGAGAACCACCTCTCTAATACCTCAAGTCTGAGCGAGTAGAGGCAAAACTCAGTACAAAAGGGCCAAAAGCCCACAAACTATAAACTTACAACAAAGTTAGAGCAATAGAACAATGGAGGGTTTGGGTGATTTTTATTATTATTTATTTACAGTTCATTGCAGAAGAAAGGTGGACCTGTGAGAATATATGATTTCCTCCCCTCTGCGTAGTAGTTTACACTCATTCATGACATGTGAAGCACACATCACCAACAAAGACTGCTTGCAGTCTTAACAGGAACATACACAAAACATCACTTGAAATCTGTTGGTTTTATGGGAAAATCCTTAAGACAGAAGTAAAATTTTCTAAATCATGAACTGTTAACAGTCATGTTCTTTGCTACATCTTGAATGCCTCCTAAATGAATGTATTATTGCTACAGCTTTCATCACCACCTCCTGCAGTAATCCTTCTGTTTAATGATCCTGATTTAAAAATCGTTACAGTTAACAACTACTGATATTTTACTTGCAGCATTTTGGCATTCAGAACTGCTTAAATGAAACAGTTCAATCTTCTAAGTGACAATAATAGTTCTCATTATGCCAACCTGCAGGACTTCCATTCTGCTACATTTTGATATATTATAGCCTACTCTGCTGAAATCATTAGCATAGTATTAAAAATACACTTAATCTTTGTCAGAAAGCTCATCAAATATTGAATTTTTTGTTTGGAAATGTAGCTGTTTCTTCCTGGGAATCTCTCTACTTCCCACGTTGGGCATGGGCTACACTTTAACTTACAGTCTGACTTGATCGTTCCATTATTGCAAGTATGTACAACAGCATATTAAAATTGCCAATTTCCAGATTAATTCATGAATATTACACTCCACACAGCCTTTTTGGAAGCTCTGGGCAACCTTTCAAATTAGTTCTTTAAAGAACTGTAACATTTAAAAGTCTCAACCTAAGTTATTTCTACATTTCTAAGAAGTGATTAATTTTACTTCTGTTTACTGCATGTTGATTTAAAAGGTGAGGCCCCTCTCATTACTAAGAGATTAAAAACTGTCAAGAGGGAGGAGGAGGTAATAGGCATTTCTACTTACATTTTCATTACAGTAAAAGATACGACTTTCTGGAATATAACTGTCAAAATAGCAGTAATACAGGAAAACACTGAGAATGTTCATTCCTATGTACTTAGATAAGAAAGTTTAATACTGCTACGGAGGCAGAATATTTCCAGTAGATACCCCTTTTGCCTATCTGCAGTAGGTGAGAAAAATCAGAACCATGTACATTAAAACAGCAATCATCCGAAGAACTGGAAGGAGAAGTCACTTCACCCTTACAGATAAATATTGTAATAGTTCTCTACATACACAGCAGAAGTCAGGAAGCAGCTCTTCAATTGCTCTCACATGCCTTAAGACCTTAAGGCCAGATCATGACTCTTGATTTCCACAATCTGCTTTACCTTTTGCATCGGTGTTAATAACAGCTGTCAATACTATGCTCACTTCTAGTCACTGAAGCCTTAGGGTGCTTTCTGACTGATGGTTTAAATGATCTGTAAGTCAACTCACATCCTCCTGCAGTTACAAACCTGGCTGTCACATACACTCACTGAGCTTTTGCATTGTTTCAATCCTAATATCAATAACTGATTGCAGTTTTAGAAGCGTGTAGCACTGCTCAAAGGCCCCTTATAAGAAAATCCCCAAAACAATTTTTGACAATGGCTTCAATAAGCCAGTGTTACACATACGAGAGATCCTACAGTGGTTCAGCACACCCCATGAAGGATAGATGGCTGTCACTATCACTTGGTGCAAACCCCATCATTCCTTTCCTGAGTAATTCACACCGCAGTGAAAGCACCAAAGGATCAGGCAAACAAAGGACCGGTGATTGAGCGAAGCAAAGTAAGACATATCTTCCCTTTTCAACACATGTCTGTGAGGCATAGTGTCAACTTGACCAAAAATTAACAGAGAGCTGAGCATACTAGAAAACAGATTTGTACTTGGAGTACCCGTATATGCAGCAACAAGTTCAGTGCTTGTAACTTAGTACACAGTAAGAAGCATAAAAGCAGCCGTTAAAGCTTTGCAACTTCAATCTTCTGTCTTAAGAATCAGATACGATCCAATGAGCAAAAGAAACAGGATTTGGGCTGTCTTGGCTTAAAAGATCAGAAAGATAATGGGAGGAAAATCAAGGTTAAAACTTTAACTGAAAAAAAATAAACTCTTGTAACAACCCTTTAACAAAGTCTGCAGAGTTGTGAAAGGGAACTGGCTATGTCACAGTAATTGGAAGAACACAGATTCCAGGCTATTGAATTCTGGATTGTGTGTTTGTTTCTATTTATTCATGATTTTCTGAAGCTTAGTTCACATGGAACACTTCAATAGACCACTTCTTGAGTTAGATTAAAAACAGATCATCCAAAAGAGCAATGCCACAAAAAGGGGTGATATCAAACAGCCTTCAGTAATACAAGGGAAATAAAGCAACAAAATGCTGTCTGTTAAATAATCCCATCACAGAGCTGAGATAACTATCTTGACAAGAAAGCTAAAGCTACAACTCAAAAGTTAAAATGAAACTTCTATTAATATTATTACAAAAAAGTAATTAAAATAGCAAAGAGAACGGGAAAGTGCTGTTCTTGAATCTTGCCAAAGGATACACGCTTTTCTACTTCCATGAATTTATATTTTAAATATGTGGATAGAAAAAACAAACCAAAAAAACCAACCAACATTCAGTACAATTTGCTACACAGCCACTAGGAAAAGAGGAGGTCACATTCTGTTTTCTGTGTAATTGCATCATCTGTTTGTCCATCTAGCTGTTCAGTTGAATTTGAGAAACAAAAAACTGTCTCACAGAAAAAGATTACTAGGAAAGTTACGAAAACTGGAAGCTACACAACTCCAAACAGATAGAGCTCCATTTATTGTGTTCTGCTTCTTGCTGGATAACAGTTACGGAACACCAAATGAACTGGCAGTACTGAGAAACATGGGTTGTGTGTGAAATAAAGGAAAAGGAAAAATATCATGTAGAGGATGAAAATCAAAAGGGTGATGGAATATGTACCAAGAAAGAATTAGCAGCTTGGAACTTTTTCTTTTACTTGGGTAGTATTCAAATCAAATCTTATTAGGGCAATTTTCCAAGCACAAGAACAGGACAAGTAAGAACAAAACAGAGGTTCAGAAAGTCAACTCAAGAAGTTTATTTTCTGCAGTCACCATGCAAAACTGAAAGGGCCATGGAAATTCCATGGCTTCTTGATGCTAGGCCAGTCTATTTTCAAACATGCTGGATAAACATTGCGCTAGAAAGATAAGGAGACAACAGCGGGCCTCCAACATAATACAGATGACTAGTTCTATTGTCAGTTTAAAGCATAGGCCCTATTCAGAAGGGGGCTCCAACATCCAGATGCCACCCACAGAAGGTCTCATTCAAGAAGCCCAGTAAAAAGGACTCTCTGGGTGGGAGTTACAAATTTACTGCATGTGCAATCTCTTGTCCTCTGCACTGGGGCAAATGTGATGTCCCAGACTCTCAGGGTCCCTCCCAATTGTCATGTATCTCATTTATGCGTTTGAATGGATCTTGGAAAAGGACCATTAACTTTTGTGTTGGCAAATGAACTCCACTGCTCACAAAGAGAAGGACATATTGAAGACCTTAAAGCATAATACTTACAGAAAACTGTAGATAATAGTAAGTTTAGTTCCTGTAGATGAAATCCTACTACGCATTAGTATTTCATGTGATATTATACAGGAATTAGAGACAAAATTTAGAGACAAGTTACTTTTGCTGACACCTTAATCTTGGAGCTACTCCAAGGAAGAAAGCTCAATCATAGTAAGGCTATCAGAAAGTGCCAACTGTTTCATAAGCACTATTGCTATAAGCAATTTCAGTCTCATCCAAAAGATGGAACTTACACTGATAAAAAATAATAACAGTTGTCAATTCCAATTATTCATCTCAAAGTGAAGCTTGGCTTCATATTAATTTTCTTTTCATCAATAAATCAGTCCAACTAAATCCTCCTAATTATCATTTACTTCCAAAAATAACATGTTCTTTATGCAACAGAACTTTCCATGCTAAAGTAACTGTTTATATATACAATAATTTGAGTTTTAGTATATGATCCTGCATGCATATATTTATCTCACCAGAACTGTGTTTTAGGGCATACCATCCATTTTTGCGTTAAGGAAATTGATTTGCATTTTAATAAAGAAATTAACTCATTACAGAGGCTGTATCATTGAAGGTTGGCTGCAAGGTTAAAACTCCTGCTGAAAGCCTGAAGGAAGACAAAACTGCTTTCAACAGATTGTCCTTTAGATTATTTCTACTCATCACGTGCCCACAATCCACCAAACACCACTGCAACAATCTCAGCTCATTTGGTGGCTGAAATCCAGCTTCTTACAGATACATAATCAAACCAAACTATCAGTGTGCTCCCCATTCATAGTCAGACCAAAGCCAGTATTTGATTGTCATAGGATTTTAAACTGACCTCATGAACAGAAACAGTAGCAAAGAACACTTTCATGTTAGTAAGGCAAACATGGCACTTGGAGAATATTGCACTGAAGGTAGCCACCACTAAATGGTAGCCAACACTAAAAAACAGAAAGGCTGAGGGAGAATTAAAAACTGAGATGTTGCTTTGGGTTGATCTGCAACACAAAGATGTGACACAATGCAAGTGGGATCAACCAGAGGAGCACAAACTCAGATTAAATTTTCATCTCATCTTATTACTTCGGTAACGTGAATAAAGAGGTTTACATGATCCTTGATCTCCAGACCCGCAATGGGTGACCTTCTCCGCTCTGGAGAAAGTGCTGGAGCAGCACTGGCCAGAAAAGGCCTGGGAAAACCCAGAAAACAAGTTCAGAGATTAACAAGACTCTTCCACATAAAATTCTTAAATCACTTACAAAAATTTCTTTTGCAAGCCAAACTAGAGCAACTGCATTGGGAACTAAAATGTTCAACCTTGGCTGCTTCTCCTAAATGAAGATTATTTTTATGCATCATATAGAGAATCAAAACCAATTCGATACAGGGCACGCAAACAGAACAGGAAACCATCCTGGAAACGACAGACTCCGAATAGGATGTTAATATCACACCAATTCGGCAATCTGCAGTGAAATCTCAAAGAATATGAAGGGCAGTAAATAATTTTACTCCTCTACCCAGGAAAACTTCATGCAGATTCATGTTAAAAATCATACTTAAAGAGTGGAGTATGCTCAGGTAAAGACATAATAATATACAAAGGCTGCAGAAAAATACTTGCAGTAAAAGATTTCAAGAGTTCGTCTGTTTAACTTACGAAAAAGAAGACTTAAAGCAATTAAAATCTATCACTGTACAAGCTCATTCATAAGGAGAAAATACCAGTTACAAAAAGGCTCTATAACTAAGTAAAGAACAGTGTAACAAGAAAGTGAAGACAGGCAAATAAAAATTGTTGAAAACAACAGAGCACCTTGACCTGCACAGCCATAAAAAGTCAGCCTCTAGTGCCTTTATATGCAAAAAGTTTGTTATGCTTTTAGCAAGCAGAAGAAAGCTTATAGTATATAGGCTTTACCTAAAAATAGGGTAGGGAAAAAATGAACAACTAAAACCAGTTAAATATGAATATTTGTCCCTCACTCCCAGAGCAAATAACAGGCTGCTTAGCTTTAAACACGTGCCCTCAAGTTCTGATTTCAGGGCAATGTACACCTGAAAACTGAGTCACATTGAGAAAATGTGAATAGAGATATGCAAGAGCAAGAGCACACATTGTATTCACCCTTCCAGGAGTCCCTTATGCATTTGTTGATCAAATAAGAAATTAATTACTTCACTTGTAGGATTTTTACTAGTGTCTGAATTTCACAAAGCAAAATATGCAAAAAATAAAATAGCTCACTGGCAATAAAAACTGGACACGTACAGAAGTCATCGATTAAAGCCACATCAGTATTAAGAAAAAAATTAATACATAGTACTTTCTTAAAAAGCAAACAATCCCTCCTTCCTTCTCCCACACCCCCCCCGCCCCAAGTATCAGTTACATTTACACAAACAAAAGCAGTTCTTCTTTCAGAAACTCTCTTAATATTAAATGGGAATATTTTAAAAAATGAAGACAATTAGAAAATGGAGCAAGAAATCCCTAATGATTGGGCATGTCAGAAAGATACTGATAGGCAATATATCATATTTGACCTCTACAAACTCTGATCGAAATTTAAATTGTCCTCTGTAGAAATCATTATATTGTAATTATTTTCTCAAAAGGTTCATGATTATTAAAATAGCATAGAATTCATCACTAAGTGATATTCCCAGAACAACAATGATTGTATCAGAATAACAATAATCTTGCTAGAAACACCAGTACAATAGAGACTTTGTACCAAATCTGAAGAATTTTAAAATGTCCGTGTCTGCTGCTGAAAAATTTTACCTGCACAGCATGGAAGAATGCCAAACTACAGAGATTACTACATCTAAGAATTATAATGAGGAAAAGTCTCCAATTAGTGCTTCTCACTTTGATATGATCAAGAACATCTTGATTTCTTTTTTTTTTTCATTTTATTATTTTTTTTTTTCGCTCAGCTTCTTGTAGCCACAACCCAAAGAGCAGAAATTTAGCAACTCTTGGTATTTGGTTTAGTGGGGACTAGGTGAATAAGTCTTTTGCAACACATATCAGTAAAAATACACCTATAATCAAAGAGCTATCAATAGTCACAATAACTAACTACAAGTTATCAAAACAGAATCCATGAAAGACCAATATGCATTTCAGATTCTGAAGACACGTGTCTTTCATTTTTTGATACACTTGAAAAGTTAACAGGACATTCTTCAGAAAACTTTATTAGCTTGGCTAGTTTGATTTTATGACCTTGGTCTATTTGAGTATTTTTGTGAGTACACTCACTAAGACAACATTTTTTTAGTATCAGAAAAATGTCATATGCAGAAGTATATAGTTATAGAAATGATAATAAAACTAGATTAAAAAAAACATAGAGCAGTTTGAATTACTCTTTCAGCCTCAAAAACCACGCATAGACATGAGAACATTCCACACAGAAGGAAGTTTTCCTTTTCAGAACACCATTGCTGCCCATAGGCAGTTCTAATCCTTTAGGTTTGAAAAGAAACACTATTTATGAATTTTTATTAATGTGTGGGGTATTTACTACGTGGAGGTCTGCATAATGAAGCAGCTCAGAATAGAGCTAAATCACAGAATACAAGCATGAATCAGAGTGACTGTTGATTTATTCTTAGACTTACACGCAAGTTGGACTCTCCAGAAAACCCATTCACTCCCTCACCCCTTCGGGGTTTCCCTAAACAGCTGTCAACATTACAACATCTGGAACGGCAGAGAAGTAGCTTGATTAGGAACAGTGCAATCAGCAACTTTTCACCAGGAAACTGAATTTGTCCCTTCTAACATCCATCTCTTGGTCTGTTCTTGACTTAATACCCCCAGGCAATGCTCAGGCCAGGGGTTTGGAAGCTCAGCTAAAAACAACACATCTCCAGGAAAACATTAGGAATTATCCTGATGGCCTCAAGGTAATGCAGCAGGGTATTTACACACAAAGTTAGTATTTGTTCACTGTGCAATATTATAGAAAATAGTATTTTGAAATACCATATATGTCAATATATCACATAAGATGAAGTATCATTATCAAATCATATATGAAGCAACAAGTGGAAGATGCACGTGTCAGCCTTTGCTGTGAAAAGGAATTGTTCCCTGAAGACTTTCTACACCATTTTAAGAGCACTTGATCCTGGCCGTCATCAAAAGCTGGTCTAGACAGACCACAAATCTAGTTCAAATTTGTGAGTGGTGCTTACAGAATAATCCCCGCCAGTCCTCAAGTACCAGGAATCTTCCTCATTTACAGACTCGTTAGAGAAAACCTTCCTGAGAAAACTCTTTGTGTTATCTCTGCCTTTGAAAATGTGGAGAAATGTATTGAGAACCTGATAGAGGAAGACTGTTTCCTTACTGAGACTACTGCCTAATCAGTATTTTTAAAGTTTCTTTCTACATAATGCAAGATGAAGAAATTTAACCTTTTGGCGGGGGGGAATTATAGTACTTTTTAAGTCAATTTTAGAATGATGTTTGAAGAATATAGAATGAAAAATTTTAATGTATACAATTACAGATCCATGTCAGCTTGCACAAGTATCACAGTCCCTTATAGACTTATATTTTTCAACTTCTCAAGACTACTCATGAAAGGACCTGTTGGATAACTCACAGGTACAGAAACTGAAACACCTACATTTTTTTAATGACACTCTTAACATTCCTATCAACAATCATTTTAAAGCTTTGCTGATCTCTGCTCTAACGATTGCATTTCTCCTTAGAGGCAGCTGGATTTCTGTAATGCTGGAAACAGTCCTCCCTTGGTGCACTCACAAAATATAAAAAGCCCTCAAAAGCTTTGAAGAAAAATAGACATAAAATTCAAAGACAGTGTTTTCTCATTTCTGTAAAACATATACTTCAAGTATTTTCATTCTTGCTGTCCTATGAAGGACCAAACCAGCATAATTACAACTGTTTAATGTAGAAGAGATCTGGACTAAACTCTGCTTCAGGAATTTCTTGTGATTCACCTAACTGGGATTTGGAGTACTTAATCCCATTACTACAACTATGGTACTCCTATCAGCTGTGTTCTCTATTTTAGCTGCTTCAAAAGAATGCAAAGCATTCTTAGTAGCCACTATATAAAAACTTCCTGCTCTGCTATCTCTGAACAAAAAGCGTCTCTTAGCTCTCAGCAAAACTCTGTTGTGTACATGAAAAGCATTTAACTCTGGATTATGAAACCCACAGGAAGACAGGAGGTTTTCTCTTTAGTGTATTTGCCTTCCCCTGTTCCAGTCTTTCTGTGTGGTGTTATTTTTGATACTATTCTTAGGTTCAGGCCACAGGAACATGTGTACTTTGGTTCATTTCTTAAAACGCAACAGAAATTGCATACTAGTGGGTGTGAATTGAAGGGAGTACTATGGAGAGCCTTCCCCACCCTGATGTGAATGACCATTTGACCTCTGATTTACGCTGTGAGTAGCACGAACATTAATGCCCTTTTCAGATAATACATTAGTCTTATTTTCATATTATGCTTTCATAAATCTTTGGAATAGCTTCTCTAAAGATGAATGACTATCCAGCTTCTGTTGAGAAATTAATAGGAGGTTTGCAAACCATAGCCAATGGAAACATCATCAACCCACATATCAGCTCAGTGATGTTTCTACTAAAATTGTCTGCAGCTGGGTGATTTAAGTGCAATTTCTTTTCAAAGGCCATCATTTCAGGCAGTTTCAGATGGCTTTTTATGGACATTAGTGGCACTGCCCTGCATTAACCGAAGGTATTACATTTACTACTTTTATTTCTGGGCTGCTATTCATGAGTAAGAAAGCAGCTACTGGAAGTATCAACACAGAAGAACATCCAGAAGACTGGATAAGGCTGGAAGGGACCTCTGGAGATAGTCTAATCCATACCATCCTGCCCAAAGCAGGGCCAGCACGTTGCTCCATCCAAGTCAGATTTTTCAGTATCTCCAAGGAGGGAGAACCCACAATGTCTCTGGACAAGCTATTAACAACTCGACTACTCTCACAGTGAAAAGGTTTTTATTATGTTTAAATGAAATCTCCATTTCAAATTGTTGACAATACCTCCTCTCCTTCCAGTACATACCACTGAGAAGAGTGTGAGGGAGAAAACAGAAGAACAAGAGTGAGAAAGCTCCCGTATAAGAGTTTCAGGTCAAAATAAAGACAAGGAAATCACTTACCAACTACTGTTGCAAGCAAACCAAACTCTACTTAGGGAATTTAACTTACCTTATTGACAGTTAGAATAAATAATTTCTGATTATGGTATTTAGAAACAAACAAAAAAAAAAAAAGGCAAACATTTAAACCACCTATTGTCCCCTTTCCCCAGGTCCAACTTCAACTCCAGTCACCTCTCCTTCCCCCTTGGTACTGCCCAGGGCACCCTCAGTCCCTTCAATGAGAAAATGAACAGGCCAGTGGGCCAGGGTCCAGCAGCTGCTTCTCCGCTGCTCCATGGTTCTCCATAGTTATGAAGAATATAAACTATTAGTTTCTGAAGTCTAAGAGCTGGTTGTGAATTACTATGGAACACATCATGGCTGACCACAATTAAAGCATCTGACTCATTTTGTAAAGCACTTAAGGCACTTCCAGTTTATAAACCCAAATTGTAGCCAGCGGGCTTCTCCAGCAGTGGAAACAGTAACATGACAGCTGAGAGATATACTGGGGCCTTAGGGGCTGGAACAGGTGATGGTACCACTAGCTTTAAAATATTTATTCGTTGGGATTTAAAATTTAAGGAAGTGCATTATTTTTGTCCTTTCCTCCTCCTTTTGCAGGAGGCTGGCTGATATTGCTAGTACTCCCCCTATTTTCTATATACACACCTCTTATAAAAGGATTTGAATATTTAGGTAGCAGCCATTTATATCTGCTGCCACATTGGATTTCAGTGTAATTTATCAGGCTTTACAAAAGTATCTCTGCAATACCTTGATTAAACAAACATTAAACTGGTAGATTAATCAGAGCTTTCGTAATATTTCCACAGAATATTTGTCTGAATTAGGGCCAGTTTTCACTAAGATACCTTCATGTTCAACTACTGCAACAGACATATAAGCAAAATGACCAGAATACTTGACTGTTTATTCTCTTTGTTTAGCCATCATTGCAACTCTGCCTGACTAGATTAGAAGCAGTGTTAGGAAAGATTTAGATTAATGCAAGAACTGTAAAGTCATGGGAAAATATATTAATATAAACCTCAAGCAGTTATCACACAATCTGTTTTTTTACTTATCCATTAATAAAGATCTATTATGTCTTTACACAAATGAATGCAAGCCAAACTGATGCTAAAGTCTTGGACCAAAGACTCTTGACATCAACAGAAAATGCAAGTGACTTCAAAGAGCTTTGTATCATCTGTAAGACAAACCTACCATAAAACAGATATTCAGCATCAGATCTGCTCATTTCAACTCCAACCATTATCCTTCAACCAGCATTTATGACGAAAGCAGGTCTGGTAATTACACTGAATTCTACAGCAGACTCCATAAAGGAGGGCTAATGATCTGTGCCTATTCACAACACTAAGACAAGGTTCATGCCAGGAGTCCCAGAAACGACTGTGAAACACTGAAGGCATTTAGGGAGCCCATGAATCAAGTTACCACGGGGAAGAAACACACCTTGAAGAATGAGTAAACATTCTCCAGAACTAGGGTACTTCTAGCAATTTTAAATATACAACGGCAAAGAAAAATTTCTGTTTTCTATCAGTCCATACCTTAATTTTTTTGCACTAGCTTACATCTAAGAAGCTTAATGCCTAAATTAAGCCTTTTTATTAGGCCAAAGACAGTCTTTTTGTAAATCCTCTGGCAAAGGGACATGTTTATAGCCCTGTTTAAACCAGAATACCACTTAGAGTTGTAATTCGTCCTCTCCTGTCTCACTGATCCAGGGCAGTATGAAATGTTGCTGGCAAATAAATTATGACAGCCGTTGCCGTGCAGCTATTCTGACTGTCAGCCACATATTTCCCACATGCTTTGAAGCACATTCAGTACAGGGTGCTCCTTCTACTGACCTGAAGCAAAGGACAGGCTTTTCTTGCTCTTTCTAATATTTATACGGGTTGAGATCACAGCACAGCCCTAGAAGTGTATGGCTCTGCGCTATTCATATGCATGTTTTGAAATGGCATTTTTGGGGAAAATCGCCCTGCCCTCCTCTCTATTTAATTACACTGCTGCAGTGTGACCAAGGAACTGAATTTGGACTATGAACAGAATACAGTCATCTTTAATATTTTACCATTAAAAAATGTGTTTTACAATAAACCTGTAATTTCATCCATTATCTCTCCTTAGCAGAGATGCAATCACAACAGAAAACCAAAAATTAAGTACTGGTTTCAAGGCATTTTTTTTTAACTATGACATAATCTGAACTCAGCAGACTGTCACCAACACCCTAGGACAAATTAAGGTGTTACTTACCTTAAACAATAACACCATGTATATGGGTCTGAATCTTGCTTCATATTTTCACTCTATAGAGCTTATTTTCAGCCACTGCAATTCACCTTTGGGAGTCTTGGGTGAAGTGCTCTGAATGTGGAAACATTTCCCATTGGCAAGATGGAAATTCTCACCCATCTCTGAGAATTTTATCTTAAGGACCACTGTGATTTTTCTTTGCTTTTGTTATTCATCTTACGTCTCTGCCAACCTGCCTGCACGGAGCTGCTTCAGAACATGGGCACTCCCAGGTGCACAGGAAAACTGAATGAGGATTTCAGGAAATGCTCTACTTTGCCATGGATGGTATGAAGTGTTGGCAAATATTTTTACAAAGGCATTTCCATATTGATGCTACAGTTCCTGACATAGTAATTCACATACCTAACTTGAGTAATGAGACCTATAGACATACAGCTCTAGCTTGGATCATCTTGCCTAGGCTTCCACATGATAAGAAGTGCTGCGATAGCTCTGTATAGTGGCTTAATTTCAAAATCACTGAACCTTGAAAGCCTCAAATGAGTTTTCCCTTTCTGAAAAGGAAAATAAAACTTCAAGATCCAACTGTTGAAAAGCTTCCGTAAATCTCCTGAGAATCACAGTGCAGTTTCATGCAGCTCTAACACCCATTATAGCCATAATTCTTCATTAAAATACAGCCGTAGCCATATAAGATAGAATACATTCTATGTTCAACCTTGCTTACACTTACTGTAGTCTTAAAAAAAATTTATATTAAGAACTACTGTATTCCACTCCAATATATACAAAATACTAAATGTCCTAAAGCTACAACAATTGATACTAAATGTTGAAATTGAGGGATGGAGAACAAAAGTTTGAGGTAACCCTGCCCACTGACCATTTCAAAGACGTTTTAAGTAGAAGCTGGAAGGAAACATGCATTATCCAGCAGCAAAAAAGGTGACTGGCAAGGTCAGAGTTTTTCTAGAAGTGGCATTCAAACATTGTTTTTAATGAAACTTGAAAAAATTGCAAAGTCAAGGGACAACATAGTATTAACAAAGAAAGGGGAAAAAAAGCAGAAAAGACTTTCCTCACAGGGCACACAGAACCAAAACCAGAAACTAACTTAGGTAAGTAACAAAACATAACTGATAAATACAAAGAAAAAAAAAAACACATACAAAATAAAAACAGGAGAAAAAGGCTCTAGATGTGCACTTACTGGAAATAAAAACAGAACTTTCTCTGTGCACTGTAGGAGCACCAAGCTCCGACACTGCATAGCAGATCCCAGCACTATGAGGTACCGTGTGTCAAATGCTATGCTGCAGCCCTGCAGAGGTGCCCAGGAGGGTGCCGAGATCCAGCGACTGAACTCCACACAACTCAAGTACAGGAAGCTCACAACAATCAATAGCTCAGCTTGAAGACTGTGAGCCTGGATTGACCATCATGGAAAGCACGTGGTTGGGATATTCAGCCAAGGATGGCATTATCTGGAATGAGTTTTCATTTTATTCTAGGGGAAAAAAGTGCAATATTTGACTATAATAACTCTAATACAAATGACTTCACCATGATTCCTTTATGTTCATTCTGCAGAGTCGATTCTGCAATTGACCTGAAATATTTGAATTGACAGAATTCAAACTCCGTTCTCAGGGAAATGATGTAGGATAGTCTACAAATCCCATGTGTAGGAACAAGCTTACTAATATTTCGTCCAATTATTCTTCTAATAACGCAGAAATCACCATATTATCCAAGTGATATCCAAAAATCTGGTTATCAACAACACTCCCACATAAAACAGAACATCTGGGCTGGCTCAGGTAAAACACCTTTTCCCTTTAATTGTTCAACTATCATGGCTACAAAATGCTGTTTAAGAAAGAATATAAAAAGACAAGTTCTTACAATATTCTCTCTCAGCAATTTACATTGAGGGGTTTCCTCAGCCAGACGTGTCGTTTTACTTGAATGGATTTTGTCTCCATAATTTACAGTCACATCAAAAGCTAAATAAATGCTTAGCTTCTGTACATTCAGTAGTAAGGAATTTCAGTGCTTAATAAGGTAAATGTTAGAACTAGTATGATATTTTAAATTAAAACATGAGTACTGACTACAAGTTTTCAGTGTTGTCCTCTCAGTCTGTCTGCGTTCAGACTGTACATGCAAGAAAAAATTGATCCACTAATTTTGAGTATTAAGGCCCTACAAATGTGCATGTATTAAAAAAGCTATTTTCACTGCGCGAGCATTTGCAGGTTCAGCACCATGCAGAACATAAATTTCTGAACTGAAACATAGTATGACGACTGAACAAGGTGAAGTGAATGATACTCAGGCTCACTTCTGATCTGGCCTTCGGTTTAAACAGGAATTCAGCTGTTATACTCTGACTTGCCTCAAGATGGTAGCAGTATCACACAAACCTTTCTACCAGCTGAAATACCCAAGTCAAACACCTTATTTTGTCATCCTCAATATAGAACTGAAACCATTTCCGGCAGCTGTTCTAAACTATTTTAATCCCGTTTCTTCTCTAATTTACACTAATGTAAATAGAAAATAAGTTGTTCAGGATGTATTACTATGGCAATAACATATAATTAACTTATTTTTCTACAACTCTTACTTAGCTTTCCAGAGTGAATGTTACTACAGGTGGGAAGATAATGCATATTTCTGTTCTGGACCCAAATCCTCAAAACCAGGGAGTGGTTTGGTTGACTTTTAACAGAACTTGAGGATAGAAGAGAAAGGAAACAGCAGTAAGGAAAAAAAAAGCACATCACCTTGGGGCAGCCGGTAACACATCACTTATCCCAAAATTCAGTATTAAATGAAAAAGCACTGCATAAAAACACTGAAAAAAAAATGTTTTGAGAAAAATAGTGAAGAAATATTTCAATGCAAGGGTTTATTTTTCATACAGTATTTCACTTTGAAATTGACAGCAATGAAAGACTAACCACTTCGTTATTTCTGGAGATATTAACCAATTTTGATACAGAGGCACTAAATATTTTCCTTGTGTTTCCAGTGTGGTCAGACAGACCCTTCTTATTTATGAACAGGAAGAAGTGCAAGGAATGAAGACTATCACTGGAGTTAATTTTAGACATATATATATATATATGTAGAATATATACATATTTAAGACACAGGTTCTATATAGTTTATATAAAAAGGTTATATACGAAAGATACAATTTACTGTCAGCTGATGTCACTGAGCTAAATGCCTTGAATTTGCGTTGTTCAGCTATTTGATCTATTTTATTTGACGTTTTTTTCCTCTATATAATTGACTGATGTGCCAACCTGCTATGAAATTACTTCATGGCAGAAGAAATCCAAAAAAATATTCTTGCACGTCCTAATCTTCCAATAATAAAATGTAGATTTGAGTACAAGCTAAAAAAAAAATAAATCCCATTAGAGCTCTTCATCAAAAAAAGCTTTGTAATTGCCAGGCAGCATCCTGAAGTCTAATGGGAAATCTCTTTTTAATGCTGCTGGAGACAAACGACAGAACGCCTTGAATGGCAGACTGTGTTCAACTGGTAGCGGGAGGGAATGTTCTAACATCTACGAAAGTAAGTGGACAGACACATTTGGATCAAGACCCTTGTGTGCTCTCCATCTCAAGTAAAAAGAATTTATTTTTTTTTTGGTAGAAAAGTTGATACAATTTATAAAGCTGTGATGCTGAACCCAAAAAAAAAAAACACCACAACAACTGCCATTTTTTCATAATGAGAAGCCAAAAATACACCATAAATTGACATAAAGATTCACAGGCTTGTGGAGAATAAAAAATTAGGAACCTGTTCATTGCAAAGAAGTCTTAAGAGAGCAGCTGTGGAATCTAAACGTGCATCTTCTAAATTAAGAGACAAGTCAGAAAAACACATTATTTTCTGAGTCACATCACACACAGACACATACAATACCCAGTCAGTCTTCCTCAGACAACCCACAGACTAGACACAGAACCTGTAACGTTAATTGAGCTTCCAAGGGAACTTGGCAGAAGGGTCACAATTCACTTTTATCTAAGAGATCTGTAGTGAGGCACACAGTCACAAAAACCAGCCACAAGGTAGACCTCTGCCTTTCACCTAAAACAGCTCCACGCTCATTTCCATTTCAGCTCTGGTTCCCTATCTATTAAACAAAAGAAACAGCTGGTAACTACATCTGCCTGCCAAACTTGCAGCCAACACAAGTGTGGCTTATTCTCTGAGATCACCCTTTAGCTATTGTACAAAACTTGTAATTAATGTCTTTGAGGAATACAAAAGTAATTTCTTATATCACACAGAGTATCTGAAAGATTTAATGCTTCTATGGCAAAACATTTCTGTATCGTTTTTCCATTTTCAGTATTATACATGGATGCTCAATGCTGTGAGTTCCAGGGAGTTGCTCTTCAATGTTGCTGAAGGAAGCAAGTCTTTTCCATTTGAAGGAAGGACAAAGAACATCAAAAAGGCAATTTCATGGTTTCACCTGTGAGTACCCAAGGAGGATGCTGAATGCTGAGGGTTTTTGGAAAAATACTGTCTTGGATCAATTACTGGTTGCTCTGATTTACACACTTTTTAATGAATAAAAAATCACACACTACTAGAAGAATCCTTTTACCACCAGAAGCCTCCATCTTTCCTCCACTGCACGTTGCCTGACATCTGTTGTTTAGCAAAGATAACGTTATCTCTATTATGTGCCTATTTTCTACTTCTTTGTGAAATTAAATCTTTAGGTGGAATTTTTGTCTGTTTGCATCTCCTCTTGAATTTGAATTCTTAGTCATCAGGCCTGTTAAGCAAGTAGCTTCAGCTTAGCTGCACCTAAATTTTTTTGAGAAGGACAAATAACAGAATATAACGGTCCAGTGAAAACCACAAAGATTATTTTCTGTCCTGTGTAATTTGTACCTAAAAAATAATCTTAAAATACTTGTTTACAAAATTGAGACTTCTTTGTTATCGCTGCATGCACTTCCCAGAAGAGAAATTTGTATTTTCAGACCACGTCTGGTTTAAATGATTTTGTTCAGAAACCATTCTCTGACTTACAGACTTGAAGTCTCTAAACTAACGCTGTAGTAAGCAGAAACAGCTCTGACCTCCCATGCTTTTGTTATTTGGAAGGATGTCCACAGAGGATGGCATGGGGAGTCCTTTTATCACATTACAAGGACACATGTTCCTTCCATTCTTTTTCCTAAGGCAAAATTGGCTGGAGTCAAGCAAAGCCCTTCTTTTACCAGGACTCTTTTTGGTGCAGAGCCCATCGGGAGCTACTCCCACCGTAGCGGGTACACACAACTAAACCACCCCTCCTCGCCCTAATTAGGATTTCTGTGCCTGACAGAATTCTCAACTTTGAATGGCAAGACCACGATGCAAGACTCAGGTGGATGAATAAAGCAGGGCACTCGTTATACACTTAATTATATTACTGAATCAGAGCACTTATGGAGACTAAGGCCTGTTATCAACGAACTACCAGAGGAGAACAAAAGATGGCAATTATTCTTCCTTACCGATCATATTTAAGGTGTCTGATGTTCTGATTAAGCTCAGACTGTTACCTTCCCCATGTTTCTCCCCTGAAAGAAAGGGACAGATACCTTCTTTAGCAAAGCAGTTGAGACAACAGATTCAGAGCAAAACTCTACACCCTTGTATGGTGCCTACCACAACAGAGGATGTAAATCTTCCTAACTTTAAAATTTCTCTAGTGGTTAAATGTATCAGCTTTGTCTTGACCAATTTGAATCCTACTCCCTAACACTTATTTCTAATCACTGCAATTGCATAGGTTCTTAAACAGTACTTCCTAGTTTTTAGTTCCATTCTGGATATCACAGGATTAAAAGTCTTGATTTAAAAGCTGTACTGTAAGCCCAGGACAATTTCCACCTGTTTATACAGCTGACTGAGTTAAGAAATCTACTCTCTGTTCTCCTCCCTGAAAAACAAAGCCAACCACTCAGATGTGCAAAATAAAGTGTCCTATACAACATGAATATATATAAAAAAAAAAAAATTTAAAAAAAATTGTATTGGGAGCTCTGCTCGAGCATCTCCCTAGAAATCCATCCTAAAAATTATTTTGCCCACCGTAAGCCTCAGTGTAAACTTCTTATGGCTTTAATTCCAGATTTTGTCCAAGTTAATAACAGCATTCCTCAGTTATTTTTTATTTTAAACAAGGTGTGTAATTTCTAATGTAGTCAGGTTTGCATTTCAGTATTTAATGATATATTTAAATTATTCAAGAGTACAGAATTTCCATGTTATGTTTTCTTAGGGCAGGCCAGTGAGCCTGTTTACGTACATGCTCTCAATAACGCTGCTCTGTCTGGGAATGCATTCTCAAGATTTTTAGTGGAATTAAAATAACTGTTTAAATGAAAGTTAGAGCCCCCATTTCTTTACCCTTATTAATAAAAATGGGAGTATTATTTGCACTTAGTGCAGTGCAGCATTTTTGTAACTTTAATTTTTAAAGTAATCCAGCTCTCATTCTTTACTTCTGTATGTGTTGCATATTAATCATATTATTCTTGGCTCCATTTATAGCTTCATGAAAACTATACAACCTACTTTAGTATTCTTTAGTCTTTAACAAGTGAGACTGGGAATTGAGGAGTAATCAGTAATGGTTATCTGCCTTTCCTATTTAAAAACAATAATGATGTTCACTCATCCTGAACAAGGCCTTTAATTAATCATTGTAGTAATGCAGACTGAAGTCCCAGTGTTACTATCACTGACGCACAACAGTAATACAAACTCGTACCTAAACACTTCTGTGCTATGAAATAAATCTTTACATCTATTCCCAATAATTTAGTAAATTTAAAATATAGCCTCATTACTCTATTATTTACAAAATGTTCAGGCAGGTGTACTTATTTTTATCATGTGATGTCTGACAACTGTACTTTATGTAGAGGACATTTTTTCTAGCAGTAAATAAATACACATTGTTTGTATATATTCAATATGTATCTTCTGTTTCTATACAAAGATTTAATTCTTACCTTTACAGGCCAGCTCCTCCCTCTCTGAAGTTTTTCATTCAATTTTACAACGTAGGCCTGAATTGCACAAAGCATAGCTTAACCTCAGGGTTTGGTTGCTGGTTTTCAGTTTTTAAGATTACTCTGATTTAAAGGGTATGGGGAACACTCCAAAACCATGTGTATTACCTCAAAGAGTGGTACTTCTACTGACTGAAATACAATGTTCACCTTCTATTTGGAGGTATTCATCTTCTGCTACTAGCTAATAGCCTAATCAGATTAAAAGCTACCTAGTGCACTATCTTTTTCCAAGTGAATAATTCAAGTGAAATGCCTAATTAAATTCTTAAGGGAACCACACAGCTATTTATGATGATAACTTGGAGTTCCCATCAAAGTGGCCATACACACAGCTCTTTCTACTGTCAGATTTAAGTATATCCCCCTAGGTTGGAAACGCTGTACAAGTAAGGACTATGCAGATGAATACTCCAGAGAGCAAGAATCAACTGTGCAGAGATTTAACAAACCACAGTTTCTAGTGGTAAAAAAAGAAAGGAAACAAAACTGAAAGAATACATATTTTTCCAGCAGCATGAAATGTAAAAGGCTACATTTAATCTTTCTATACTGTGCTCTATACAGACTCATATTCTGAATGCAATGAATTATACATAGCCATTGGTTTCTTTGACACCTATTTATCTGGACTACAAGTAGATTCTGTCAGGATTTGGTACGTATTTTCTCAAGCCTTAACACATCTTTATCTACCAGATCCACTACATATCAACTCTGTTTTCCCTCCAAAATTTTCTACAATTCTTATGTTGCATTCTGGTCAGTCAGCAAGGACACAAACTACAGCGTTCAACTGAAAATCTTAAAAAAAATTGAAAAAAAAAGAAGGAAAGAATGTTGGTTTCCTGTTCAATGGGCAACATTGAATTCCAGAGACAGTGACTATGCCTTGCATTCGAGGCAACTGTGGACAAATTTCTCGACCTCTGAGCCTTCATTTAATAGCTGGGGATGCTGACTTTTCCTTACCAAGATCATCTGGTCTAAAACGCAGGTATCAATCACTGGTTGTTAGGCTCCTTGGTAATACAGAAATCGAAGTAATAAGTATTTGTCTAGATAGGTAAAAAACCTCCTATCAAGCTCTCTGCATGAAAATTGAATCTGACTTCTAATGAGCAGATTTGAGTAGGTGGTCTGGTTTTGAACTTAAAAACACTGAGAAACACTTTCCAAGTATATTTTTGTCCTTCTAATTAGAGGCTTTTTTCACTTTTCCAATCCCTTTCAACAATCCTCTAATATTTTTACTGCCTTGTCTTTGGAGGGGCAGGCACAAAGTGAGGCAGATACACTGAACAAGGAGATATCAAAGAATGAATTTCCCCTGTCGCTTTAACCACATGAAAGCTCTCCAAATGTATTCCCTTGCTCCTCTTAGTGGTTTGTATAATGAGATCAGTAGAAGTGAGCACTAACATCTCCCTGTTCCATTTGCAGCTGCTAGTAGCCAAAGGATAACTGTGCTATGGTAATGATTCTATTTGAAAAGGGAATATTTGCTACTGCATTCTTTCTTCTTAACTTTTTTCTGTTTTGGGTTTGTTTTTTTTTCTTTTCTTGTGTGGTGGTGGTTTTTTCATGTGGGTTTTTTTTTTGTGTGGTTTGTTTTTTTTTTTTAGGTTCTGACACTATTCTCAGTTTTGGGAAGGAAAGAGAAGAGCACAAGAGAAAGACACGTACCCTGCCTCAAGAATTTAAAATCTGAGGAGAGAAAAAGAAGATAAAACTACCTGGTGGTCTCAAGGGACAGAGAGAATTTTATGACGGGGCACAGTGCCTGTTCGTTTCTTATGAGTGGAACTGTATCTGGAGCTGTGATGTCTAAGATAACTTATGTCAGTCTTAAGAACTGGAACCAGTAAAGCTCTGCAAGAATGTAGGTTTACATGGTGGTTTGGTTGGGATACAATATAAGACGGCTACCTTTTCTTGGATCCTCAATTATTTCCCACGGTAGTGCTCTGTGCTGAGTGCAGCTATACAAAATTTCTAAGGCTTTAACAACTGTGAAAAGTTGCTCAGTGTTGTTTTATGTAAAGCTCTGCAGGAGAAAAATGAAACCAGAAGGATAGCACACTTGCACAGTGAGACAGGAAAGGATGATCAGTGAGGGAAACTGAAATCCAAAAGTGAGCACATCTACACAGCAATGAAAGGTGGAATCACAGCATTAGATAAGTATACATCATTGCCTTTTCTAGAAAACAAGGCAATCTATACAGCTTCAAGAACATAGCTTTTGATACTTACCACATTTACTCAATAACCCAATTCCCAGTATGTAAAAGACAAAGTCTGTGTACTGGTCTATTCTTAGGAAGATTGATCCTTGAATTAGGCATCTACATTCACACTATTGTACGATACCTCTCCTCTCCCTCAAATTACCAAGGCAATCTCACACCTTCTATTGCTCCATCCTCCTCCTATTCCCACTACCCTGTTTTTCTTTAGCCTGCTCTTGCATTCTCAGCCTGTAGGTTCCGATAACAGCTGAGGAACCGCAGGATCTGCAAGATACTACTTGCCCTTTTCTAAGGCAGTGCTTTTTGTGACAGCAAGAGATGGAAACTTCTCTGTGTGGATACCGACAGCATCTTGCTGATGTCTAGGGTGGAATATTCCACCTTGGAATATCAGTTTACCTGCCATATTCCCTTACACTGTAACACTTAAATTCACTAAGACAAAGCATGAATACCTAGTACATTTCATGATTTTCTCAGTCAGAGGTTAGGAACTGGTATTCCTGTTCTCCCTCCAACAACCTATGATGTGAATAGCCCTTCAAGTCATAGTCTTCCATACATGTAAAACAATTTAACTGCTTTGGATATGTTTCAGAGATAAAGCTATCATAGCAATAGAACGGTGTAAAAGAAAGGCTCCCTAAATATGACATAAAAATGGATTTACTCGCTGCATTCTGCACACATACTATTGCTGCCACTCCAGGCTATGGCAGCTTCTGCTTATTCCCAGGTATGGAATGCTCATGCAAGAATGCACCAGCTTCCCTAGACAAGATAGAAACATTTTCCTGAGAAGAGGTGTTTTATGATACACAGATTTTTATGGAAAAGACTAAATACATAAGCTTTCATTTATGCAAGTTCTGGCAGATAAGCAATACTTTCCCGTTTATACAGATTTTCTTTTTCTCCAGACAAATTAGCCAGGGGAGTGGGTCCCATTAGCATATTATTTTCTCTAATAATATATACTATATACATAATTTTGCTTATGTGCTGACAGGCTTACTACCATTCCTGCAGCTATTAGTACCTCTTCAGGAACAGTATGGCTTAATCTTTGTTCTGAAGGAGACTATTATTAGAGCTGTTTAAGTAATTTATTTTTTGATTCAGCTACTGAACTAGGCAATAAAAACTAAGAGAAATTATGAAGATCAAATAAAAACTAAAACTTGCCACTTCCTCCTCATCAATTCTAGAGCTCATGAAGTTTCATTCTTTTTGATTTGCAACCTGAAACGAAACATTTTTGTTTCCGGAACCTCTCTGAAAAGCAAAACAAAAAGAAAAGCTAAATTCACAAACTACTCATGGAAGAAATACTGGTTGCATTTTATTGTTGGCTCGAAAGTTAGACTCGGGCACGGTAAGAGAAAAGATTGAGTACAAACCACGCTCTTTACGGAACTGCCTGTCTTCCTGATTTTTTCTGTGCTTTACCAATTAAGTATTTCGACACTGAAACTGATTTTACTCAAGTCTGGATGCTGCTGGGACTGACTGGATTCTGAAAAAAATCTAGCGTACAACTGGAAAAGGCCTTGCAGGAAAACTATAAAGAAAATTTACAATCATTCAGACAAATGCATGAACATGTAACTGTTACTAAAAACTGAGCTTTTCCATCCAAAAACATACGAATCTTAAATAATCAACAGCTCATTCTAGTTTCTTTGCCTGAGTGAGTTGCTTTCAGCTTCTGAAAAGTTATCAGAGCATAACCACTGCGAGCAATGTTCAAGCATCACCCTGTAACAGTCAATGACCTTCCTGTCCCAAGGAATCTCTCTTAGCAGCATTTTACACTTTTAAATTAAATCAGAGATACAAGACATTTTGGGGCTTTACTAATTCTTCTCTAATTACAGCATGAGCTAAGTGTCATAGCAGTGCTGTAACATGTGAGAACTGCCCAATGGCAAAGAGCTTGAAATGGCTTCAAACTAAATATATTCCTTCAAAGAAATACATCGCTTTTTAAGCTTGGGTTAATAAACCCAAGATCAAGCAACAGACGTAGAAAACACACAAACCTCTCCCCCACTGGTCAGAAAAAAATACCATGTCCTGGCAAGAGGGGGTATTCTAGTGCTTTTTAATGTTGTTTGTTGATTAGCTGTTGTTCAATGGAAATGTGCCAGCAGTTGTTAGTTCATTTGAACATAGAACAGAAAAAAAACCACCCACCTTTTCCCCTGTTATTTTTTGTAAATGTTTGATGCAGAATGTCATTTTACACAGTCACAATAAAAAATGGATCAAACAGTGAAATAGTTGCTTTGTTTGCTAGTCAGAGAACAATGCCAACTGTCAGCATTTGAATTATTATAGAGCCATTTGACGTGTACAAAAAAGACTATGTATTCTTGACTTGCCTTGTATTGCATCAACAAACAGAATTACTTAATAGGATTACTATTGAGCTATATTGTACACTTCTATTTCAGCTACAGCCTTTGTACACTGCCTCGCTTTGTACTTTACACATGTAACTATATTATTATAAAGAAGAGTAAGACATTCAAGAGCAAGCCACATTGTTAAAGAATTTTATATGGTATATTTCTAAAATACTGTTATATGTAACCAACGCTGATAAATCAATACTCCACTGAATCATGTGCTAAAAGGTACTTTTAATTATTTCATTATTAACATTATATAAACACTAAATCTGGATCCTACTGTTTATGCTGTCTAGTTCTTAAAAAGGATGGATTAAATGAATTCATGGGAAATATCATTACTTTGACTGGCCTGACCCAGAGGTAAGCGGAGCAAAAATACAATGTCGCTCACTGGCAGGAGTGAAAATTAAAATTGCTCAGGAGTAAATGAGAATAATCTAGAGAAGGCTACTCTTAAAACATCTGATCATAGTTGTGTTTTTAAGTTGACATACATCCTGCTCTGAAGTGAATCATTCTGAACATGAAAGAATTGAAAGATAGTTCCGATAACTGCTGGAAGCACACCCTGTCCTTCTCAAGGAGGTCTTCCGGACTAGCTCTCCCAACCCATAGTGAGCACACATGTGCTACTCCCTAAAAAAACCAAGGCTCAGCTATTCTACTGTAAAGACCATATGCATTTTAGTTGGTGTATATGTTCATCCAAAATTTCATTAGAATTATTAATCTGAACAGTCTTCCTTCACCTGTGTTTTCACTTGCATACACGTTGTCACATTAAAGATAAAACAAGTCCCCTACAGCCTCTCCCCCATCTAAACCGATCTGTTTCTTCATAATATTTAATCTTTAGACTTTTTCTCATAATTGAATAACTGTATTTCATATATGAGACAAAAAAACATATAAAAAAACTAATTTGTAACTTAATGAATAACAAATGTAAATGTACTTACTTAGGTCAGATAAGGACTTACTGATCATGAACAGATACCAGCGTTCTTTGTCTACCTATCAGAAATACCCCACGTCTCACAGAAACTGACGAGAAGTATCTATACAGACCAGATGAGCACCTAATGATACAAACAAACCACCAGCAATCAAACACAAGTATCTCTTTTCAGTATTTTCTTTTGTAGAGTTTATGGAGAGAAGACTATTTCCAGAAGGTTGTCCTTCCTAGGTAAAAAATTAATATGCTAAACAAATGGTCTGCCGAGTCTGAGTCTAAGACAAATCTGGGTTGCTGAAGTCTCCGAGACAGTGTAATTGTACTGTTGGGGGTGTTCTCTCAGGTAGTTGTTACTACTCACCCTCACCTTCTCCTGATGCAGAGGACAAGGTAAAATACAAGCTTGAGCTTGCCACACAAAACACTCATGTAAGTGCTCTTCCTTAACTTTTTGTTGGTGCATTTATTTGTAGTGTGGAATTTAGGATCCAAATTTACTTGGACTGTTTTCAGATTCAGTTACTTTACTTGAGCCCAACTTTTTACTGCTAAGCCCTTCATTCCAGGACATGATCCAGAAAGTTGGCAATAATAACTACTATTTAAAATTTTGGCAAATAATGTGTTGCAGCTGTAGCTGTTCATATGCATCATTAACTGCTTGGGTACATTTGGAAAAATTTCCTGTCTTTTTCAGGGTTTCTCATAGCTTTTCTGCTATAAGACATATTAAACTAAGCAATGAAAAATCTCCCAATTCCAAAGTGTTTCCAACCTTCCAAGAAAACAAGTGTCCAAATACACCTACTAGAATTCTTCACAGTGGTTAGATGCAACCATCACTTCTGTTTACAGTATAGGATTATAAATTATATTGAAATATCATTCGGTTATAGTCGTTCTCCAACACAGCAAAGAGATGGATGGTCTCCAGGGTAAGGTTGTCATAAAAAGGAAAATCAAACCAGCTGAATAATACAATAAGTCTGTGTATCAAGCCAGCTCAACCAAGCAGTGATAGGAACTGTGGCAGCCTTTGAGGAGCCAGCTGACAGATTTCATTTGTCTGAGTTCAGATCTTGCCCTAGTGTCATGTGTCATATCTTCCCACCATCCCCTTGGTGTTCTACCGGCACCCCTCCAGGTGCTGTCAGGGGATTAGAAGGAGTCTGCCAGTTAAAATGCTTGAATGGGTAAGTCAAGAGTACAAGTAAAGAGCCCTTTTTTTATATATACTTTTTTTTTTACAGGCCACAAAATTGACACATTTTTTGCATTTTTTTCTTTATTACATCTATAGTAAACTTTAGAATATGAATGTGTAATACTACGTTGAAATATATTTCTCATACATAAAAACAGTAATGAGAATGGAAAATGAAGATGATTAAGCCCTTTGACAATACCGAGAATTATCTTTAAGTCCTGTAACTACTGGCGCAACATCCGGAACCACATAATCTGCTATAGTTAAAGTCTCTACTATTTAAAACATAAACATCTTGCCCACTTAAAAATGAGGTACACCAAAATAACACATAATGATGTGTTAGCTCCAGTGTTTCCAGAGGAAATAATTTAAAAAAATAAAATAAAAAAATGCCTCTCTAACTACATTTCATCAGTCTTTCCTAATACACTAATTAGCATTGCTCTACATAGATTTTAAGTAATTTTTGCATTTCACTCCACTGAGGCAACTGATAGCAAGTTATTTTACAGACCTAATGTAGATTCCTGAGATAGTTCTGAATGAGTTTTGGGGCATAAATCGTAAGACAGTGACACCTTAGATTATGAAGTATCCTTTCTGTTCTCCAGCTGTTGCTCTAGAACGGTATGATTCACCCACGTGGTATCTACCACGGCTGCTACGGATGCCATGGTTACACTGCTGTGTCCAAACAGCCATAGCTACCTGCACTTAGGCACCTGAATCATGAGGTACGCACACACAGCACTGACCCAAAGCAATCGTGCTCAGGTCCAGGAAGCAGCTCTGGCATGTTGAAGAAACACTTCAAACAGCCTGATGTATTTATAACAACAATGTACCTGTATTGCCTACAGCTCCAGCTCAGCAGCATCAATGGCTGTAGCTCCATGAGTAACAGATGTCTACACAAGCACACGGGTACTCTCCTGATTCTTCCTATCTATGCCATCCCAAGGATGAGAAAAACATGTAGAACAAATCTTTGTTCTCAGCAATCTCAGAGCTTCGACCTTCAAGCTCTGGCAGACAGCAAGCGTTCACCTCATTTTACACAACTTTCTCCCTCACATCTGCCTGTACACAAGACCTGTAGAGCAATATTAAAAAAAAAAAAAAAAAGGCCAACCATCATCACTCTTAATGTGTAATGCTTCTGTAATTTGAAACACTAAATATAAAGCATACAAACTAAACAACAACTTTTTCAGAAGGCATTTTCTGTGAACATTTGATGAAAAGTAAAGGTTAAAGGTTTAGTCAGTTTCCAACTCTTTGTAATAGGAGGAATCCTTGGGCCTTACTGAAGACTCTGAATAAAACTGAGAAAGGATAAACCAGTTTAAAATTCAATTTATATTTCAGATTAAAATTGAAGGTTTTGCATATCATTTTTGGTTAAGTGCAATAGGTTTCTAAAACCAAGGGAATAAGACTCAAGCCTCACAGACCACATAACTGTTAATACTTTTTAAATTTGGCAAATGACACTTTACATGTGTTGAAATAACAAGAATAACTGTTCCCACATCAATTCTCGCCTTTTTTATCACACACACATTTCCTGAGAGAGGTGGTTAAAGACACAGGGAAAATACCTATAAATTTGAGTAAGAAGTGCAGCGTGTACCTGAGCTGCAGATCAAAAAAAAAAAGGTAGCCTAATTGTAGAAGAAAAAAAAACCTTAAATGCAATTTCACATCTAGCCAAGATGCAGGTTTTGAGGTTTTAATTTTATTAATTTTAAAATATTTACCTTTCTAACTGTGTGTAAACATAAAAGTGAACATGAATGAAAATATCTGGAGACAAAAAAAAGTAACAGTAACTCCAGCTTCCTTTGAACAGTACCATTCAAGAATAAAATAGGTGTCAAAAAGCTGTTTCTCTGTATTGTCGTTATCAGCGCAGCCTGACACCAGAACGCCTCTAGCAATGCTGCTTTGGCACACTAGTGATGTCTGCAACTTGTTAGCAAGAGCCATATTAAATTCATCTTTTCAACAATTCGAGATTTTATCAAGTTAAGTTAAACAAAATCACCACTTAAAATAGTTTTCAGTAAAGTAAGTCTAGATACAACACCTTAGAAATCCCATTTCCTTGTCTGTATCTAGCACTAGACTTGGGTATGGAAGACAGAATAAAGGGCAAGCCCTTTTTATTAAAAAAAATAAAAGAATGGAGAAATTAAATTGTTTTCCACTCCCAAATTTTAAAAGCAAAGCCTTTTAAATAGTGCAAAAAGGCAAAAGGAGAAAGAACACCAGGTGATGGTATTAGATCTATTTTAAATTAAAGAAAAACAAAACAACATGTTATTTTTGAAAAGTTTAAACTGCGTCAGCCCAATGTCACAGGCAGGGACAAGGATAAAACCACAAACAGGGCATCTCTGCATCCTGGTCCTCTGTCTATAGTTACTTCCAGTGGGTACACCACTCACACCATGGCTCTTTTCTGACTTTACAGTAGAGTGCTAACTAATGATACCTTGAAAAGTGGAATATTTGTTTGGCTCTGCTTTTAAATGGACCATATCTTAGTTTCTTAGAAATCAGTGGTAAAAACCCTACCTGCAGCTCCAACTCACTTCCAATACTCCCTTCACTTTCTGAAGGCAAACAAACAAGAGAAGATGGAAGTAGAAGGCAATAAAACAAGCAGCAAATCTAGACTCGCACTTGGAAGTTTAAATCAATTCTATATGAGAAAACAGTTGCTATGTTTCCCCAGTGAACTTCATGGCAAATCAATTTTAAACCCACTGAACACTGGGAAAAGAGCAGAATACTGTAGCTGATACTATCTAAGCCCTTATATTACACAGAGGTGCAACAAAAGTGCCCAGAAATCTTTCAGCAGTTTCTAATTTATATACATTAAAAATATCCTGAGACATGCCTCTGCATTCTCCGCACTACAATAAACACTGCTTCAGTAATCATAGTAGATTAAATCCTGTATCTAACACTTCTAAAATTTTTCAGCTATAGTTAGGCTCCTAATTCTAGATCTGCTACTAACAAATATTCTGTAAGAAATTAAAATTCACTGCTTTCTCAACCATTTTTTTATTTCCTAAACTAAATTACTCTATTTTTGACAAAGCTGGCTGAAATTGCTTGAGTAAAAAGTGCAGAGCATACCTGAGCTGCAGATCAAAAAAAAAAAGGCAGGGATATTGGTCTCTGAGACAGAAAAAAACCCAAACTGGAAGGGAAAAGTAGCATGCATAGCCATTTTCCAGCAAACTTTATGGATCAAGAGAAATGCTGTCTTTCTCCTAGTTCTGAACTCAAGGTATCTGGGTCAAGCACAAGCTTACAAAACTTTCGGAGAACGGGGAAAGTTAACATAACTCTCAGAGGAATGGGCCTTCTTATGTTCTTCTGGGTGAATAAACAGTACAATTGTTTTGAATGAGCTGTTTTCAGTCACTTGAATTAGCAAGAGTCCCCAAAGGAAATTTTCCTACCCATGGAAAATTCAATTGGGATTGTCATGTAAGGCACAATTTTAAAAGAGAAGACTGTAACCGGAGGATTTAAGCTCGGAATGATTAATACCAGAGTTCAATCCTCATGATTAAGAAAGAATGTTTCTATACCAAAGTATTTGAAAAAAAATCTGCAAAACGGCTCTTCAGTAATCACGCTCACCATCCATGAGGAGGATTTGCTAAAACTCCACAATTCAAGATGGGGTTTTACACTGTCCCAAATGACCTGTCAGCCAGTTAGACTCCTCTAATCAAAACCCTGATCCTGAAGAAAACCACCTTCTCTGGTCACAATTCAAGACAAGGCAAATACTCAACCAAATCAGTGTGAATACTTCCTCTTACCTTTCATAAAATCATGTATCTTCACAGATGTACAGAACAGCACTGCAAAATATTCTGACCCCACAAGTGAGATAAGTAATTTCTTTCCTTTTAAGATATCATTGCGGATTTTCTTCAAAATCCATCAACTACCACAGGACAGTACAGGTTGGCCAAACTTTATGCCTCGGCTGGTAACTTCCCATGATAGCTCTGCAAGAACGACTAAGAGGGGATCTTGATTACTGCAGAGACAGTAAAACTATTAAGAGTTTCATATCTCAGTGAAGCTAGTAAGGCTTTTGGAGTTTTAGTAAATACACAATCACACACTTCTGACCTTCTCTCTCTGCGATTATATTTAAATGCCACATTCCTCACTTTAAAAATTCCCTGGTTGCAAAGAGAAGTGAAAACCCATGTCAGGAGGTGATGCCAGCCTTGCCTGTCACTCAGGCAGTTAGTGATACTGGGGCTCTTTGCTGTGTTATTGCTGCGTGACTCACCTGTAAGACACTTCTAAGAAGGTGCTTGCTTGGAGACAAAGCAGACGACCTGATTCCCAAGCAGGTATGCAATAACAGATGAGATTTAGTGAACCGAATGGAAAAACCTTTTCCCGCTACATCTTCTCATTATGCTAATTCTGGGGAAAGGTCAAGGAATCAGTTTGGCCCTTCCTCTCCTCCAAAAACTATTAGGTAAATTATTGGTTGGTGGCTTTCTCCAACATCCAGCATTAATAAAGTAATATTCCTCACACTTCAGTTAACTCTATCTTCAGTTAATTCCTTAGAGCACTATTGCTCATACGCTATCAGATAACAGCACAGAATACCTTTATCTGAGTGAGGCAAGAAAAATAAAGGGAAAACTGGCTTCACAATAACAAACTGAAAGGTGTTGGTTAAGTAAGGAACTTATTAGAGAATTCCATGTACACATCCACTCTATTGTCTATCTGTATTCAATTACCTAAATTACATTTATTTGGGGATAAAATTAGGATTCTTAAGGAGCCACAGCCCTACCTCACATAAATTACAGAACAAGTCTGGTTGTTAATGAATGCTCTTTTGATAACAAAAAAGGTGGAAAACATTAAACAAGGTGTATCATCAAGTCCTATGCTAATTTTAAGACTTTTATTTGTTAAGTAGTATTTATTCTGTATTTTAAGATATTTGGAACTAGAACTGTCTCTTCTTCTGTCACTTTCCTCTCTGCAAATATGCTGAGCCATTCAGAAAAGCAGTACATAAAGTTTTCATTAACAAAGAGATTTCTAAGGTCCAGAAAATCTCCAAGGAAAGTTTAGTAAATGCTTCTCCATATTTAATAATAAATATTGATTATTTAACAGCCAAGCTTCCAGAAGCTGCGATGGCAAAAACACTGCTGGCAACAAGTCAACAGAGTTGGAACTCTCCACATCGAGTGTAACAAAACCAAACAGTTAAGCGTAGTAATCTTGGGAATCACTTTCCTTTGCATGTACAATGCTTCAGCCCATGTTGTTTTCTCTTTTATTGTTTCCTAGTCACCAAATTCTTATTATGCTAATATTATGCTTCAGATAGTGATTGTTTCCAAACAAACCTTAACTTAAGAAAGGATATGAATGTACAGAGATGTGAGCAGATGGAAGTTACTCACTGTGTTTATACAATAACTGAAACAAAGGATGTCATTAGAAGTCAAAGTGTCTTTAAAAAAATTCCGTTAAGGAAACTCAATTCAAAGCCGCTGTGTGCATAATCACATGTTCTGTGAGTTTTAGAGACTCTGCAGTGTTTGTAGTCTGTCCAAAGGCTGATAACGTTCTTGAACCTGGCATCTCAAAGACTGGCAAACCTTCAGCAGAATAGGCTTGATCAAGCTTTCACATGTGCAGCCAGAGCACCTTGCAAATGAAAACTGTACCTGTGATCTCTTCGTAACATTCATTAGAACTGGAACTATGTAACTCTGCAAGTAACATTATCCAATGGTGAGGCAAGTTGAAGCAATTATCCCTTCAGCCTGTTGTACTGCACATGTTGATGTATATTTGGGTTTTGATGAGCTGGGAACAGCCTTTCAGCCAAAAAGATGACGGATTATTGACAAATTGTGTAAAGTCAGTACTCTTTAATTGTTGAGAAACTCGCAATATTCCAAATAAGTACTGGAATATTCTTTTACCACAGGTATGCAACATACTAGAAATATCTGCAAAGAATACATTAGCATATAAAATTACTTGGCCTAGCATCCCTAAAGAGAGACAAAAATTAATCATTCACAAACAAACTTTAAAACTTCTTAAACAAACTGAGGCTTTCATATTTTGGAAAGAAATACAGGGTGAGAAATCCCACAAAGCACAGCATGAATCATGGTAACAACGAGTTAGGGATACTCAAAATACGCATCTCTGTATATAACTTACATAAGCATTACACACAATAATGCGAATTAATAACGCTAGGAATAAGGCATTCATCTGCCAAATGAGAGCTACCTCCGATACCAGCAAACCTTATTTCTGAAAACAATCCTGCTAAAGTCAAGCTGAGTACTTTCACAAAAAAACAGTGTAAGCTTCTCTATGAAGGATCTGTCTTACCCAGTAAAACAGTCAGACAACGTTTTTTGATTTTGAGAAAGACTTTCAGTGCATCCGCTTTCTTTTGATCTTTTTTTAGAGTCTAACACTAATGATGAGAATTTTATTTCCTGCGTTTATAATAAAGCTGGTATTAGTGAAGTGTTCTTAATTAAAGCTTTAAGATGCATTAGACAAGGGTATGAACAGATTTAAATGTACAAAGTATTCTTTGATAAAGTTTCACTAGTTAGCATGTGTAACTCAAAAAAAGTGTAACACCCTATGCTTATAGTCAACACACATGAGCAAACAATTTGGCTCTGGGACTTCTACTAAAGTCCTGTTTTCAGCCTTCTGCATGCTTGGAGACCTTGACTGACACAGCAGCTGGGACTGAACACAGAGAACAGTATCGTGGCAGAAGGTGAACGCCTCTATCATGCTGAGAATTTGATTTACATAAAAATCACACATTTCTCACTGGATGTCTATCTGAGGGGATTTGGCAGACCGGAGAAGCCATCTGACAAAACAAATTCTAGAGTTGCTTGAAACCTGCAAAATTTATACTCTAAAGCTAGATAATGAAACTAGAAAAAGCTGCCTTTTTTTCCCCCTTTTCTTTTAAAATGAAGGACCACTAGCAGTGCCAGTTACTGTGATATACAAAGGTCTGATACATCTCAGTCCCAGTTCTATACTCCACTGAATTCAACAGCAAAAAGTTAAGATAAACTTTTATGTCCCTGCTCAGCTAGGCTTGGATGTGTCGCACCAAAAATCCCAGTTTTCTGATGTTTAGATCTCGAAGCTCTATTAGCCAATAGAATCCATGCTTCCTGAAGTGCTGAAGAGTTTTAAATAACGCAGATCTCCTAAGCATCTGGGAATAGCAGTGAAAGTTCAGCTTGCCTTGGGTTTGCAAGCTACCGGATATAATACAAAAAGCTTGAACAGTCCAATTTGGTAAGCCCTGCACTAAATGCTTCTTTTTTGCAGTTATGCATACTTAGGAACTTTGAATTGTAAACAGAAGTGTGTTAATACATGAAACACAGCATAATAACAAAAAGGGGCAAATGCTGCAATGTTATTTCCTTAAAAGAATACTTTTCTATGTTAGCATCAATGTAATGTAATAATTGTTTTTATACTTTTTTTTCCCCCCCTTTCTCAGCAGAATCAGTCAAAACACTGGCTATTACAGCAGCAATCAGGGAGAAACAAGGCACAGAGGTATGGGGAGAACCAATCTAGTAAGTCCAGGATGCCCCTTCCCTATGAAACTTATCCCTTTCACCTTCACTGTAAAAGGAAAAGGCTGTGATTTCTAAATACATCAATAACCTAAGTCACATTTTTTTGGTCCTTTGTTGCCCCCAAATCCCTTATCTTTATGGCAGGCTGTGACATTATCTGTCTCACTGCAAGACAGAAAATAAGAGGGCTGTCAGGATGACATGCATCTAAAAGCACTAGCTTACTATTAAATGAAAGACATTCCTACAATAATTGAAAATATTTTCTTTTTGTTGTGTTGTCTCATTGTTTTACTTGCTGATACATACCGATGGAGGGTGAAAAGGGAAAAAATATTTTCAACTGTCTATCAAATCCCAGCAGTTGCACTGTTTGTTCTCAGGGTGCAATGCTGAGCGATATGAAGAAGCGGTGATCTCTCACACAGCGATTCTGTTCCTAGTACGGAAAGTGCACCAGTGACTCCATCTAGACAGACTGCCAAACGTGTTAGGTTGACATTAGCTGCTTCCTGAAATGCTGAAATTTTACAAGAATAGCAGTAAGTCCACTGGTTAAAAACCTCTTGCCTCAATTGAAGAATTAAAGCAAGTAAGTCATCTGTACATTCTCTAGTCCTTAACGCTAGTACACCTTGAGTATTTTGGTAGGTAAGATATGACACTGCTCAGCATTGTTACATCAAATCTTGGCTGCTCCTTGTGCTCTGTGCTGATCAGTCTACCACATGGCAGATCAAAACACACGAAGTACCTTCGCACAGAAGATAAGGAAAGAACACATGGAGTACCCACCAGCCAAACTGAGCAAGAGAGATGAGAATGATGAATTCTGCAAAAGGCAGGAGTGGCAGGGAGTACCACGCTGGTTTGGGACAAGCAGAATTTACCAGGTGGGACCAATTAAAATTTTTTTCAACACCTTCAGTATCTGGTAAACAATAAAGGACCTAAGATCTTCCATAATACCATCTGAATAAATGGGAACCCACCTCTGTTAAATCCACTGCAGAACAGCACCAGTTTCTCCTCAGAACTAGGAGCAACTGAGACATTTAAGAAGACTTGCTGAACAGATCTGAAAATTGTACCATACTTCCTACATTTGGGTTTGGAAAGTTACGTACCACAAGGCTGCAATACTGTAGCCAGAGCTGTGTTTGTAGCCACTACTTTCAGAGTTCAGTCCCTTCTGCTGTTATTTCCAGGACTGCTAATGATACAGCAGCAGTATATATTTCTGCTGTCATACATGAAGATGCAAAACTAAAGATGCATTCCTCTAGTAAGGCAAAGCTCAGATACATATATTGTAATGCATAATTCCATAGCATATCACCTCACACACTCAAAATCTAGGGAAGTCATTATTAAAGCGATCAAGTAATACTTGAAAATATAATTAAGTTAAATGTTTTTCTCATTCTTCAGTATATCTATTTATTAAAATAGTTAAATAAATAATTAAAAGACCCCCAGCAACCCAGTCATCTGGATAGCTATGGGGGGCAAGGGAGAAAAAAAAAAATATTTAACAGATGTTTAAAGACAGCACACCAAAAAAAAGACCTTGTAAAAAATATCTTAACAGTTCAAAACTGTGAAAATGCAATTAAGGGTTGTAAGATTATCAGGTTGAATCTTTCATCACTCAGTCATACTTCTAACAATTCAATCTCCTCACTGCCCCTGAAGTACAATTTAAAAGAACTACATAAACCTTCTCTATTTGTGAAAAATGAAACCACATTATCATATTTTCAGTTTGTTGACTGACCTTTACAGAAAATTCTACCTGGCAGTTTTTATTCTTGAATTTGCAACAGGCTTTCAGAAGATGAATAGTCATCTGCCTTGTAAAGGGTTTTGCTGAGATAAATTTGTATGAGGTTATCTCCAGACAGCTTCTTCTCAGATTAGGGGACACACTTCTGTTGCAAAAGGTTTCTTCAGTCTTACTGGATTTGGAAAAAATCTTCTCTTGTGCTAAGTATGCATTGCATTTGTGTGCTATAGAACTTAAACATTAGGCTTCCGTGAAGCACAGGAGTTCACGGATCAAAACTATTTGCTTGAAGAAAATGCTTTTGATGGTGGAATTAATTCAACAAATCTTGCAGAAGACAGGACTGGTTAAGAGTCTCTACTTTCATAGAACAGCGATAACAGTTATTACAAATCTATCGCTTTATATGTGCTAAGCACGCAAAAATATGACAGAGAAGTTTCTACAGACATGTTTTGCCGGTTCATGGTGATTTTGATGATGAAATCCTTTCAAAAGCACAGGGAGTTTCTAGACCACATTGTTCCTGTGGTCTAGAAATAAAATCTTCGTGTGAACTTGCCTAACTATTGACAATTACAATGCCTTGTTGTTCTTCTGTCCTTGTTCAGGTCTTAACTACATTTCTTGGACAATACTGAACTTAAAAGTGATTCCAATACAGTTTATTTTATACTGGACCTCAAAACTGAATAATGCATAGAGGAAATGTATTTTCAGTTAGTAAAGAAACAGGCAAAATTTAATGTTCTGTCCCAAATACTCTCTTGTTCTCACTGAACCGAGCTGTAAAATTTCTCTTATATAGAAAGGAAGATCCTGCAATAAGTTACTATGCAATAAGAAAGAGATTATCTGTATAAAAATTCAGATTTCAAGTTAGATAAGTTAGCTAACACACTGGTGTGCAAAGAAGAAATAAATCCACATCATTACTCTCTAAAACAAAGATGGATTTTTCAAAAAATGACCTCAGTAAGTGGATGCTGTCCTACTATTTTCTACGCAAAACTATGTTGAAAGTGAAGAAAAGAAGGACTACTTTATAAATCGCAAAAACCTAACCTTGCAATTAAAAATACATAATGAATTGAGTGCATGTAGATATGTATCTGTATAGTATTTTGTTTGGAATATTGGACAAAGTCAGACCAGAAAGGAATCTCTAAACATTTAAACCCCATGGAGCTGGTAACAACATAGCGAGCACTAGTTAAAATCCACACACATTTTGCATTACATATAGCTGAGTATAATAGAATCAAGCTGCACAATAAACACAAACTGTACTTCCACACTACAAAATATTTACAGTAGTAAACCCAATACTGATACATCCTATAGTAGTCCCTTAGGTTTCAGCACATATTAAAGATTAAGTACTGAGCAACATATTTATCTGATTATTAAATATTTATTTTCTCCCCGCCTTTAAAGGAAAAATAATTTATTTTCCCTGAAGCAAAAATCATTTGCTTTGAAAGTACTTGTTTTCATTAATGTGATTTTAATACTTAATTAAAAGTGAGAGTTTTATTTGCATGAAGTACATGTCGGAACTGTAGAAATAAAAATTAGTGTCACCAAACAAAACTGAATTTTAGTTGCAATATTAACTGGATGCAAATTATGATATACTTTAGTGACACTACTGAGTTGACTCAGAACTAACTCAATGGCAGAGTTAGTCTGAAGATGTCTACCATACAAGAGATACGAGTTTGAGATTCCAAAAAACATTCAGTCTCGGTCTAACTCTTAATCCCCAACAAGTCAATGATAAACCAGCCATAAGCTTCAGTGGAATTAGAATTAAGCTGCTGACTCACTTAAAAACTTTCCATGTGTACAATACTTGTACTCCCTCTCTCTGTCCCCCCAAAATCTGTTACCAGAGACATAAATTTTGGTAACTGTATCTGTAACAGCAGAACACCAAAATTCAGTTCCAGGTATATGTACTGATACGAACAGGAAGAGAGGTCAAACATATAAGTACAAATAAATGTACATTTTTCTTTGATCAGATTAGCTTTTCTTCAGTATAGCATAGAGTACATAATGCTCCAATAAAGCTTGACTTTTGTCACTTAGAGGTGGTTGGCAAGCCACTAGGCTAGTGCAGTCATAGCCTTGTGAAAAAAAAGAGGAAATAGCAAAAGTTAAAACACCAAATAGCACTCTCCTTCATCAGGGAAATTAACATTCAAATAGAGACATTCCCAAAACAGAGGCTCCACGCTTGTGTAATACCCAAATAAACTGCTTGATTGTGGATGCAGCCAGTATGTGTGGGCAAACCGGTAGCCTTAAAGATCTGTCCTGTGCAATGTGGCCTTGCAGATGCGCAGGAGGTACACGAACACTTTTGGCAATATGAATCCAACTCTTTCAAAGGGATGTTCAGTATAGAAAACCTGCTCGGTATCACAAACTAGACTATTGAAGATGTTGTTGACAAAAGATAGCACATGACTTTAGTGAAGATAAAGGCAATAAATTAAGCCTTTAAAGCCACTGAAATACGTTCATTAGCAAGACACTACTAAGGTTTATACTATCAGTAGGAAGCCTGTTTTAAATGGATGACATAGTAGAGGTAACACAATCTGATTTTTAGTTCCAATAGAAGTCTAGAAACATTTGAACTGAAACACATACAAATCCTCAGTTCGCATTTTATTAACTATATTTAACCTCAAAATACACGAAAAATTACTGTGTGATTAACTGGTGCTACACTCCCAAAACATGCAAACATGCTCCCATGCACCCAATGCAGTGGTAGAGAAAAGAACTCATCAGCCTAAAAGAAACATTTCAAGTTTTCTCTTCAGTAGTCTGAAGGCAAAGACGGAGTTTTCCACAAATAGATTAAAGAACAGAAAAGACATTGTAGCAAGATCTTTCCTCCACTTAGACACGACAGATGATATTCCATGTGCCAGGATAATAAATAATTTCTAGTATGGGGAATACACTTAAGAGCTAAGCAACAGAGATGTAACTTATACTGTCAGATCATTGAATTAAGACAACGAATTAAGAGTACCTAAATAGCAACAGAGGACAGAAGTTGTTAAGGATTCTATCATGATGATAATGCCAGACCTTTTGAAGCCAAATGTGGCATCTTGCATGAAAGCATTATTGTTATGAATTTAATTGCCTAATATAGGCTACAGAGATGGCATTTTATAAACTTTTTAGCTGTGTCGCATTTTTAATAAGTTTGGTTTTCTTATGATATCTTCATCTTCTTAATCAATGATGAGGTCATGATTTTCAACACGTATTACTCACCAAGAAAACCTAATAGCATCTCTACAGGACAAACTCTGTCACATCAGTGAAGAGACTGTGTGGTGTTCCATTGGCTTCAGCAGGAGAAATAACTGTGCCTCACGTGATCTTTGACTTGCATTTTAATTGGAACTCAGTATTTGACTGACCTTAACCTTTTCATGCAGGCCTTTTGGTATTTTGTTGGTATAAATCAGAGTCTGACACTCACTCCAATGACCACAGATGCTTAAAGTTAGTTTGAATGTGTTGGTCCTTAGTAAACGAAAATTCTCAATATCAAGTGTTTCAGATGATACTGCAATTTTCATATATTCGAATTTTTCACGTAGAAAATATGCAGGGAAACTTCTACTAATTATAGTTCAATGTATTTTCTTTTTTTAAAGTGTAAGCATGTCAAATTTCCACTCTGAACAAAAAAAATAGGCTTTCTACTCCTCCTATTTCTCACCAACAAAATATAATTATTTTTTGTAATACAGCTTCTTAGCTTTGACGTATGGTATATCCTCCAAAATTACTGTAATTATAAGTTTCTTGGCTTTTGAAACTAGATGTTTAAAATAAATTATATTTATTGGCTTTCTTATAAACATCATCTCTTTCCCTAGTTCTAGATACCGTATAGGTAACATTTTCTAAACAGAAAATACTGAAAAATAAATATGCAAAATCATTTTTATCTTTACCCTGTCAAGTCATACATAGGAATATAAATGGCTATTATCACAGAAGACCACTTTGGGGTACAGATTTTGGGGTACAAAAAAGCAGTTAACTCTGTCACAATCGTTGGAGACACCTATTTTTCAGTTCTAACTGTTGGACTATTCCTTCTCCTTTCTCTAAATGCTTTTAGCTCTCACAAATGAGGAGAGGCAGACTTGGATCAGGCATGCAGGGACAGGGCCATGGAGAAATCAAGCAACACAGTCTAACATGCTCTATATTCGTATTACTCTCACTAGTCCATTTACAATAAAACATTCCCCAACATTTTTTTTGGTGCAACCTTGCAGTACCATATGCATTTTATGACAGTAATAGTCACATACAACTGTAAAAATACCACAAAAATGCAATTATATGATATTAACTCCTAAATAAGAAAATCAATAGCAGTCTGAACTGTAAATGGACTACTAATATCAGAAATTTTTTATTCAACTATGAGCATTGACATATTTGGATATATTTCCCAGTGAAATGAAAAAGGAATACATGTGAAGCAAAGAATCCACCTACATCAAAAAGCTTTGACCCTAACAGCAATACCAAATGGACTCAGATTTCTTTCAGGCATCTTCACTTACAGATCTCAGAGAAGTGTCAAGAGTCCCACTGTATTCTTGGCCAGAAAATTATTTGTTAGATAACTTGATAGTGCTATAAAATGTATCTGAAAACCTTCTGGCATCAGCAATCCCCTGTTGCCAGTCAAGGTGAAATATTTTATGACAATAATAGTGTCACTTAGCAATTATTCACACCAGTCTTCTATTACAACTTCTTTTGGAAAAACTAGATATTCTATTAACAACCATAGGAAGAGCTAATGAAAAGCCTTCTTGGGTTACAGAATTACCTGTCTCTGATGTATTCTGCTGCTTCAAGGACACATCCACACAGGAGACAGAATCCAAGAGGTGTACAGCAAAGCAAAGGTTAACTAATAATTTTCTACCCTCCTGTACAGTTGCTCTAATGCAGCCAGACAGGCAAAGAAACTTGAACCTCAGGTTGTTGTGGCACAATTTCTCTACATGCACTGCTTAGTAAGGTTTTTTTTAAATACGTTTTTGATTTATCTTAATAAACTTGTATCTCAATCTTTTACTTGAGACCAAGTGTGGTTAATTAGCCAATCCACGGTACAACCTGCTTAAAAGAAGCTGTTATCAGTATGAACCTGTCCTGTATGCATGTGTACCTTCTTGTGAGAAAGAACTATTTGAGTCTGTGAATAGCTACCATGACTTCAATGTGAATTCTGGTTAACCATGTGTTTCTGTGCATCTAAGCTAAACATGAAAATAGCCAACTGAATAAAGACGTTTAGAATCAAATTCCTATGACCACAAAAGCATCGAATGGTACAAAGTTGAGAATGGAATGAACTTTGTTTCAAGATATCCCATGACAATAAATACTAGTATTTCCTTTACAAATTATACAGGTATGAGAGCATATGTTAAGAATTTCACGCATCCATCTTACATTGAACTATCATAATGTAACTGTACTTATAGTACCCAAAGTTCTACTTCGGTTAATCTGTAAAATACTGGTTTTACTGTTAAAACACATGGAGATATACTAGTTTTTATGAGGACAGATGAAACACTTAGATTTCAAGAAGTTTAGGGAATTTATCAAAGAACATGAAAAATCCAACACAGTTGTAGAGGATTATTATATGTGTAGTTATATTGGCTCAACTCTAAATAACATTAATCATGTTATTCTCTTGGTTTGGGAAACTAATCTGGAAGGATGAGTTTTCATAAATTGGTCTAATGCATACAGCAGTCTGTTTATAAGAGAAATTTTTATATTCAGCAGAGGCACTTACAGCAGACATTTATTGCAAAACTAACACGTAACTTCACTGTCAACTGTTAGGAAACTGGCATGCCATAATGCAATTCATAGCTTTCTTCTTCTCAGGAAAATTATTATATTGCCCTATAGATTCAGTCTTCCTAAATACTTGTATCATTACTGTGTTGTCATAGGTTCCTAAGCAAAAAATTAAGGTTTTTTTTAAGTAACTTATTTCTTTATTTCTTTTGTTTTCTAAAGCCTCTGCAATTTGAAAATGCATTCAAAAAAGTGCTAGGAATACACAGGCCACTATACATTACTTACTGCTGCTTTTTAGCAACTACATCACTAGTACATATCCTGTCATTGATCTGCACATGCTGATGTTCCTACTGAAATCTATGGAGACTTCTACAGAGAAAAAAATAAATAATCAAAGGCAGGAAACTGTCCCCTAATGAAGAGACCTACAGTCTATCACAGTTCCCATTAGCAAAATAGACAACACTTACAGAGAGTTACCAATGTTAAGCTTAGTGCCATTAGCATAAGCTGGTGAATACATTAATTTAAATAGTTGTCACAAGTGCAGATTCTGATTTTCTCCACAGTACTCCTCTCAGGACATGAAATGTAACTTCTTTATTTTGCCCTTCTTTCCCAAACATACTGTTAGAGTCCCTAGGCACCAGGTGAGTTCCTCAGTCTTGTTCACCTTTAGCGCTTATGACTATCTGAGGAAGAAAATTCGCTTGGAATAGCAATCATGTATGGAAGAGCTTTATCATCAACAAGAAGACCACCTAGGCAATCTGTTCATGAACAAAACAATGGAAAAGAGAAATATGAAAGCATGATTTAGATTAAGTAGTCACTAATTCTGACCTGTCACGATCTTTAGAGGAAGCTTAGACTGTAATAGAAAGTTTCTTCAAGGTTTTAGAAAATTATTTTCAATTTTGGCAAGTACATTAGATAAATCAAAGGCACAGGAAGCCAAAATGCAGTTTACAAATTAACAGGCAGGGAGAATGAATATATTAATTTTGTTACTTCTTGACCTCACTATACACACTGCCTTGCCCATAATCAATTTTAAAATAATTTCAACTATATCTAGTCATCTAAAGGATCTCAGAACAGTTTTACTGGCTACCTAGCTTTACATTACTAATATGAAATCTGCCAGTGACATAAGATGAAAATAGGCCCAAAAAGTAAGTCTAAATAGTTCTAAAACAACGATTTCTCTCTCTTAATATAGTGGAAATACTTCAAAAGTAAGAAGTCAAAATATATTCAGAATGCTGCTTTTCAATTTCTGACAAATTCTGTATTTTAAATTGTTTAAATCAAAAAACATCATGCTACTTCTAAGCATAAACTGTGTAATATGCTGCATCAGGGCCAACAATACCATTTGTGAAATATATGGAGGAATTGTGAGATTTGATGATAGTAGTGATTCCTAATGGAACACAGTATAATTCTATTTGAACAAAAGATAACCTGGATTTATAGCAGAAAAATAAAACCAGAACAGGTATTTGTAGATACATACAAAGGAGGATAATTTATAATATAATGAACCAAGATAAAGCGTGGCTACTTCCTAATTGCGAAAGATGCTAAATATTAAGGGTATGTGAGAAATACTATTTATGCATTTTCAAATGTTTCCATCAGTGCAGGGCTCTTGAATGAAAAATTGGCAAAACTAAAGGCAAAGTTGATTTACTATTGCCTTGGAAAACAAAGAAAAAAAAAGAGAAAAAAATCTAAAAATAATTGTGTTGGTACTTCTGAAAAACAAATGCCACAATTCTCTTCAATATATTCTCTTCAATAATTATGAACTAAAGGCCACTAGAGGATTCAGTGAGTGTCTCAACTGACACTAACCTGCCATCTGCTACCAAAAGGACACATATGTTTTGGATTTACTAACCCATTTATCATTCCAGAGGTTACACTGGCATGAATAGTCACTTCTGTAAATAACAGATAATGTCGGGGAACTCAGCGCGATAATGATTCCTCTGCAGTATATGGTTCAACACAATTAAATATTCAGAATAATTAGACACTCTGAATTTTAACTGTGATTCTTAGCAGTTTCTTACACATTTTATAATTCGTTGGGTTTGAAGGTGCAGGGGTAAATTAAAAGAAGGCACATATAATATAAAACAATTTTCAAAACATAGTGTTATGCAGGCAATAGTTTCAGCTTTGCTCTATATTTTCATATTCTGTGTAACTAGAAATGGACAGTTGGTATCAAATCACAAAAAAAAGTCTTAAGGAAATCGGTATATCCTTTATGCAATGAAGCATGAAGTAATTGCATTGAAAATATAGTCTCTGATCTTGCAGACATTCCATTTCCCCAGCATAACTTCCAAATAATTGGCTTTCACATAAGTGAAACCCAGAGAAGCTTGGAAATGAAAGTTCACCCAGCCAGTTAGGGAACTGGATTTCGTGAGAACTATTCACCACAGATTATCCAGTTTCATTTCTGTTTTGCAGATGAAAGTAAAAAATTGGCATTAATCAAATACCATAACTTTATAATCTGTATGAAAATGTTTCAGGTTAAAGCGTTTAGAAGTACCTGTGATCACAGGATATCAAAATACTTTAATCCAAAAATATATCTTAACTGGTAAATTCAAAGAAACTTGGTCTCCACTTACTCGATTTCTAGTATCTGCCGTTTTAACTGGTCTGTCAGACCTTTCCACTAGTACTTTAAATTATAGGTCTTGGCTTGTAACTGTTCCAGGAAGTTTCCGATGGACATGCCATGGAATATTACAACCCCTACACTACAACCAGTTGTTAAAGATAATAATCTCTTATTACCACTTACTACTAACTCCATAAGGAAGGCAGAACAATCTGAAGGAAGGGGTGGTGAGAAGTCAGAAAAGGAAAAACAATACAGTTCTCTCCTGCTCCTCAGTGATGCAGGCGGTTAGATGTCACACTGCCTTCAGAATTTTAAACAAAAAGTAATAGATTATTAGCAGGAATATCATGTTTATTTTTCGGTTTTTTTGCCTCACCTTTCTCTTCACATTACCTTGCATCTGATTGATTGATTAAAATGAAACTAGTTTAAATTACAGCTACTGATCTAAAGTATTTTTTTTTATACAAAAAAAATAAATAACCAAAGCCAAACAGCAATTTGAAAAAGCCCAGATACAGACCATTAATATTCTACCTATCCCTTCACATTGGAGAGAAGCCATTTATTACATGATGCTAATGCCGCCTGAAACAGCTGGCACAGCTATTATATTTCATCTAATAACAATTAAAGATGCACCTTTTCTGATCATGCCAAAGGCAATAGCAAGAGCTGAGTTCAGAAGCCCAAAATGCTAATAATTTTGTTTCTAAAGAGCAGACGCATGATCATCCTCTAGCTCTGCAGTTTCTTGCTTACCGTCAAGCTGAAGTGAGTACAGCTGAACAGCCGTAACAGCAATCTAGCAGTCACTCAGCAATCCAGCTGTACCCACTTGGGACAAGAGTGTTTCCAGTGAAAAGATGCTTATTGATCCAAGAGAACTTATTGTGACTCTGCTGTACACACAGATAAGGGTGAGCTTTGGCAATGTGATTTGTATCAATGATTGATATGTAAGCCTGGAACGGATGTGAATGTGTTGCTTAACCCTCCAAAAATAATTCAAAATGAACACCAAAACGTTTCTGACACTTCTCCAGCATTTAAAGAAGTTCGTAAGAGCTAAAGTACCCAAGGGACATGAAATCTTGAAGGATAGCCCATGTACTATAGTAAGCACCTTCTTGTTTGACACACACACTTTTACACTGAGGCAAATTACAGGTATGATTCTTAAACTGCATCATTTACTGAACAAAATAAATGTTATGAAAGATTTTTCCCTAATGTGTTACACAATATAGATGGCACCTTTATCAAAGCCATGCTCAATCCTCATTTCTGCAAGATCTTGGAATATTCAAGGTACTGCATTAGAATACATCCTGTGCATTAAAGACTCCTAAAACGATTTTTCCATTCCACTAATAGCCTTCACTAAGTTCTACTTCTGACTATATTATTTGTGTCCTCAGTAAGTACTCTGCAACAGGCTACATGAAAAATGCCATGCAAGAACTAGAAATACATATTACTAAAAAATTTTCCTTTGTAAAGAATACTTCCAGAAAGTATCACTAATAGAGTCCAGTTTCTGTACAGTACAGGATGATACAGGGTAAAAAACTGGCCCATTCTTTTAACTAGAGAAATTATTACAAGTACCTGCTTTTATCAGTACTAATTCAAGTTATTACTGTTAAAGGCTACCTCAGGTTTTATGTTGTATTTTGAACTCACTAGTTGAATTTTACTTTCAAATTTCTTGCTATTTAAGAATTTTTTAAAATTCATTTTAATGCTTGAAATCACTAAAAATTCCTTGGAGAACATAGCACCTGGATGCTTGAGTAGACAGTAATGACTAAAAACTGTCTTTGAAATAAAGAAGATGTTGCACCGGCTTGTGCCTTTTACGATCTTGGAATGCTGTGTAATAACAAGGAAGGTAACAGAATAATAAAGAAGGTTCCAGGCAACTTTTCGAGCACAGTAACTACTTTGGCTATCACTTGTGGAAGACAGCTAAGGAAGGTGATGAGGGAGGACTCCTATTACCCTTCTTTCTTTTCACCTTACGATCAAACTCAAAATACACTTAACTGTGGGTCTAAGAATCTGAAACCACTGAAATACACATCCTTTTCACATTGTCCTCAGTAGATTCTGATCCGTTTTCTTTAAGACAGATGACTTTCACAAGCAAAACACACAGCTATTTTGGGAAGTGAGAATTTTTCCAATAATTTTCTAAAAAACCAAAAAAAAGAGCTCTTCTAGTGCAGTGATCAGGATCACCAGTTACTTCACCAGTTACCCCCTCACATATGAGAAACCCGCCTGTCACTATTTCACACAATTGCACATATCCACAACTCACATGAGAACGATTCCATGTACCATGTTACATTTACATTTATCTGAAGTCTGTGAGCATTCAAAACCGTGACTCTTCATGTTCGGCTGCAGCAGCTAACTAGGCATGCACTGCTAATAAATAATCACATTTTTTCATATTCCCTTCTGCACATATACTATCAAATCAATATAAGCTTCATTGCAATTTTCTATCGCATTGTTTACAAAGATACATTACACTATAAAGAATCTTATCACGTTTTACGGTAGTTACAGGTGGGGCTTTATCTATGCACACACTGAAAATGGAGACTTTCAGATAGACTTGCTGTTGGTTTCTGTATGTGATGTAGCATAAACCTCTGTAAATTAATAAAGCACTTTTGTTTCCCTGTAACTTGTACTCTTGCTTTCCAAAAAAAAATAAAAAATAATAAAAAAAAATATTGTAACTTCAAAAGCTTTTGAAATTGCTCGTTAAAAGTTTACAGGCATTACTTTTTTTCTTTTTCTTTCCAAGAACTGAAGTCCCACACAGTCATACTGTGTCATATATGCATCCTTCTTCATTTGATCACAATTATGCTTTTACTGTAAGTCCAATTAAACAAAATCAAAGAAGTTCACTGCTTAACTAGGTGGATTTCAGTTGCAATTGACAGCCAGTAACTTCTAGCTAATGCTCTTTTAAAATGAACTATATCTTTGTTAAGTTTTGAGCTCTATGGTCTGAGAGAACTAAAGAGTGACTGTAGTGGCAGTGTACTGTCATGTCACTTAGATGAAAGCAGTTTTCCTAAGTCATATTCAAACTGGACATCTGAAGTAAAAAATATTATGCATAAAGATCCCTGCCACGGGCAGGGACACCACCCACTAGTAGGTTGCTGAAAGCCTCATCCAACCTGTCCTTGAGCACTTCCAGGGATGTATCAACCAAATGAATTATAGAAGAAATTTAGCACTTCCCTTTTATTTGAGTAAAAATAATGCTAGCTCTAATTAAATTACACATTAAGATCTAATTAAATTATATGTTAAGAGCATCCTTATATCCCTTAATGCCATACAAATTCACACATTGCCATCTGTCTCTCACACTAATTAGTCATACAAGAATGAAAATCTGTTTGTAATCATATACTCTGAATTTCAGCTTCTTAAAAATAAGCTTGCTTTACATGCACAGGGCTTAAGAGTTGGTTAAGTCTGTAGCAAGGGAGAGCCTCTGTGGGTATCAGCTTTGTTTACATAGATACTCATTTTGGTGTTTAAGTTCTGACTTCACATTTTGTCCTACCCCCTAGAGTATCTGTAAGGGAGTAAAAGCTGTTTTCACAAAGAGGCTGCCTGAAAAATAAACTAGTCGGCTAAACACTGAAGAAACTTGCTTTGAAGAAATATAGAATAGGTAGTGTATTATCTTCGCCAATTCATTTAAATTCTTCCCACCACAAACAAAAAGATATGCAAATGCACATTTCCCTTCCAAACTTTGAACATAATTTTCTACTTAAAATTGTTTCTTTAAGATTAATTTTATTAAGAAAGATTCAGAAATTCACTATTTGAATACAACAAGCTAATATTCCTCGCTTGTTTATGCTTCTTCATGTACTACGAATACAGAATTGGGCCTCCAAAATTTAAAAGATCAGGTCACTTAACTTTATTTGCAAGACATCACATAAAGAGCCTATGATTATTTCCTTTAAAAAAGCGGAAGTATTTTCTACTGAAATCCAAAAAGCACCCAAAATTCTGGAATCTTTGCTGTTTCTTTAGGGTCAGCACAACTGCATTTAAAATGCAGAAATCACGAAGCTACCTTCTAGAAAATCCAGTTACTAATTCTGGAGTCAAAAGTCACTTAATTGGCAATTGTTAATGACAGCAATACCTCTTCATTAATCATACTGCAGTAAAAAGTCAGTTTCTCTCTTAGGAGTCTACTATCCCACCAGATTAAAACAAAAAAAAAAAAAGAAAGGCTTAAAGTCTTAGACTGAGATTCTTACTGCTCATATATATTAGCTGGGGGTGGGGTCCTCCTCACACCTTACATAATTAACATTAGTCCAGTAAAATGAGGATCAAAATTAAATATGTTTTTAAATATACAAGAGTAAATCAACATATTTTTAAATCAGATTAGCTAAACTAAGAAACTCCTTTGGAGATGTGGCTTATCTATCTACAGTGCATAGGGGAATGCAGAACAAAAAACTCCAAAATAGAGTTGAGAAAAAAAAAAAATTGAATCCTTTCTGACAATTGAGCTACTCTTGGGGAAATTGAACAAAAAAATCTGATACACTGCCTACATTTCTTACGTGAAGTTTTGGTAGAATTTCAGTCTCATTAGTTGAATAACAAAATTTATAATACCTTCAACTTTCCTACCTTTGAATATGCTTTAGATATATCTCAAAGAAAGAACAGGCACGAAAGTAAAAAAGAAAATAATCCATGGTCATGCTGGGTTTATTTAGCTTCCCTCTTTTAGCTATAGGGAGCACAAACACACCTTTGCTTGTCCACATGTACATTTCTATACATCCATCTCTACAGGGGTATATTATTATATATATAACTTAAAAAAAAAAAAACTTATAAAACTTAAAAAAAAAGCCACCATGACGGAAATATCTGATACACATAGTAGTGACTGTTTTAGTGATGTGATTTTGTACCCTCGAGTATTTCTATTTGCATACTAATGAAGCTGAAGGTCAGATGCCACTAATTGCAACCTATCCACTCTGTCCAACATACCCCTACCAAATCCTCGTGAGTGGACCTCTTAATGCCATTATGCAAATGATACTTAAGTACAGAAATAAATTCAAAATAGTGGCATCTAAAGGAGCATATTAGCAGGAGGTAAATTAATAAATATATTCAAGAAACTGAAATTAAAAATTACTTTTTGACATACTTACTAATTCAGCAATGATTAGTCTTAAGAAAGAAACACTCTTTTTCTCCCTGATGCTAGCTGTAGCTGGATAAAATTTCCAGTATCTTGCTAAAATATATAAAACAATATTTCTTGAAGGATTCCAGGCTGGGTCTGATCAGCAGAAAAGTAAAGAATATTTTCTCAAATTACTGGGAGGGGAGGAGGGTCAGAGGGCAGAGCAACACAGAAACCGACCACCAAAACCAAAACAAACCAACCCCCATCATCTCATCATATAACAGTTTGGTACTAGACAAGATGCAGAATATGCTTTCTACAATTCATGTGTAACGTGAATAATAAGTAATTAGTTGCATACTGCTGTTAATTGTATGTTTCACATGTAACTCCATGGCAAAAAAAAATTAACTATTATTTCATTCATGTAGTGTGATAAAAAAAATTGACTATGTATTCTAACACCCTAAAATGACAGCATAAACAACTACTTAACTGGAAAGTGACATGCCCATATAGAAAATAGGCCTGGAAATGAGCATTTAATTCAGACAATTCAGTACCTAAAGACACTTCCTGAGAAGGAGAAAAAATTAATAACTTTAACAAAGTTTACCAAAGACCATAATGCTAACCAAGCTACTTCAAAGACTTCCCTGCTGCATAAGCACATTTACTTGTCCTAAAATTTTTAAATTTAAAACGTTAACAAGGTATTCATATTCTCAGGAAGAACAGATAACATGAACAAAAGTCACCTTTGCTACAGAAGGCCAGAGTCTGTTAAACCTTTCATATGGTTTGTGATATATTGAATAATGACGTATTGAATTCCTTCAGCTGTTTTCCCCGTAGTTTTACATGAAATTTCCACCTCTTAGTCCATGAACTACAGCACAATATTCAGGATGCTTTTACCCCAGAAGCCTCCAGGAAGGAAAATCTTGTCAGTATTTTCAGCTATTCCTGTGGCATATAGTCAATGGTCGTATTAAATTACTTAATTTATGTTTGAATATTTTTTCTTTTTTAACCTCTGGAGTTCTATTCAATAAACATCAAGTGTGCCTGAACATATTCAAAACAGTTGTTGATTCTTGTGATGGGACAGAGCGATCCTTTGATGACATACTACATCCTGAAGTACCTCTTAAGTGTTTAAAATCCTGCATGAAATTGTCTTAATGTAGTACTAGCCTAATTCTAAAAGACTAATTCAAGTTTATTTTAAAGTGCTCATAAAATTTCCTGATGTTCCAAATTAACATTATTTGACTGAAACAATTTTCCCACTGGTAGCTTTATAATGTTTTAATTCACTCAACGTTTGGAGAGTACTGGCATGTTTTTAGGAAGCACTGATTTTATGTAGGAAAAAAATCAAAACAGAACTGATTCTTTGTATGATTTCCCTTAGTATCCCTGTAAAAAAATAAAATAAAATTTAGAAGTACAGCTTTTTTAGTTTGTTTAATAATTCATTTACACCGTATACAAAATAGAAAAATAAAGAGGTCTAATAGCAAATAGGAAGTAGCTGAAACATTGAAGCATAAGCATTCTGCTGTTAGAAAGCAAAGTTGCTGTAGTGATCCATAATGAATACCCAAGGCAATAAATAGCTTAATACTCAACAAGAAAGTACTAGAATATTCACTTTATAGATCTAATCCACTGACATGGGATTCGTTAATTATCTCCATTTGATCTTTTCATATGCTATAATTGACTGCAGATGGAATATTGTAGAAAGACACACAGAAAAGTAAGAAGTTATACTCCGGACCCGGTTAACTATCTGCTAACACTATTATTTTTATGCTGTTACAAACAGTCTTTATCCCAGTCATTTTGAGAGCTCACACTATTATTCCAAAGCAAGGTTGAAGCAATGCAAAATAAATTTCTACACATCAGCTGGAGGCACTCGGAATGGAGTGATTTCAGAAAGCTTAGTAAGTCCTTTTATTTTGTGGTAATAAGCAGGAGCGTATGCCTTTGGGGCTTAGTACTAAAAAAAGGAAGAAAAAAATTTCCTTGTATATAACAGGAACGATCATAGGAATGGCCTGAAGTGAGTAACACTTTTCAAAGATCTCATTATGTAAAAATATCAAAGATATTGATTATATGAGCTACAAACACACTAAAGGATCGCGTTCCCTTGAGGAACTTACAAGGGATCCCATAATTACCTGTCACTGAAGGAGTTTTGTTACTATTTTCCTTTTCATTTGAAATTGAATTATTTACATAACATTTAAGACTGTTACTCTTTATAACAGAGTTAAGAAGCAGCACTCAGCAATAAACACTTTTCAACAACATTATTCAACCATGCCAATTTGGCACTATATGATAAGAACACACCTAAAAAGCAACCTTTTTAACTTGTAAAGGTAAAAGTTAATTTAACTTTACCCTTTCCGATCAAAGGCAATCTGTTTATGCTGTACGGCACATACTACACAAAGATTGAAAAAAGGTGAAGATGCGTACTAAATGTAAGCAGTTACACTGGAATAAGGGAGGCAGAACTACTGGAAATTCCAATAAGTATCTTTTGTTAAGTAACTTGTACAGTTAGGGTTTTATTTTTTTACAATATGGTTACATGGTTTTTAGTACTGATGTAGAAGTTGCTTAATACTGTTGCTAAACAGAAAATAGCCAGCTGTTACAGTAGCCTAAAGCAAACTGTGTAACACATTACATACAATCTTTCCAGTATTAAATTGCCACACAAAGGTGTGAGATGCCATGTTACTTGATTATCAAAAAGAGGACTATTTTACACACAATAATGGACTATGGTAATTAGACAATATTCTTCATTAATTCTATTACATACTTCGTGATTTTGCTGAAATACTAAATAGCATTCACACTCGTTAAAGCCTATAACTCTTCCATCCACAATGCCAAAGATCCCACCAAAATTTTGCAGTTTAAGACCATAAACATTTTTGACATACCAATGCATGACCAAGATGATATACTTCATTTTTAGATATTCATCAATAAAGTATCTTCTTCCTCATTCTGATAAGCAACTTACAGCAAATGAAGAGACAGCAATGTTTCCTAATAGTTTGGCTTATTTACAAGATACACGAGATGTTGCTAAAATACTCTTACATACCACGAACTTTTATCCCAGCTATCAGATCAGGCTGATTGCAATACAGGGTCTTAATTAGATTTGTACTGCAAAAAATTAAATCATCGTCCTCTGCTTTTAAAACTGAGCAGGTGAATAAAATGATTCCCACAGCAATTCTCTTTTAACTAATTACAGAAGCTGGTCCTGTTTCTTAAAACTTAATTGACAAAGGCAACTCCATATTGGAGTTCACAGAGGCTCCACGCTTTCAACAGGCACGGAGGACACTGTAAGCATACCCAAAAACCTGAAAAGCCGTAGCTGACACAGACAGATGTTCATACTACTCACCTTCAAAGTTATAAATGCAAGACAAGAGTAACATCTCTTGTTTTCTCAGCCAGCTGACAATGATTGGTGCCAATATACACAAATGAACAGTTTCTCTGTTTGGTTTTTTTTTTTTTTACATTAAGAAATTAAATGGCTCTGACATCTAAGAAATAAAAATTTCTTTATGTGGGTGATTCACTACTACAAGTTTTGTTTAAGCCCAGAAGGTAGGCACTGGTTTTGTGCTCTGAAGGTGAAATGCTTCTGTGTTATGTAATAAACCTTCACAGCACCAAAAAGAAAATGTATTTGAAACAAAAAAATTGCTTTATATTGCATGCTACTGTATAGGGAAGTAAGGGGAAATCCAATCTTAAGACAATTTTCTGAAACCAGAAAGAAAACAATACAATTGCTAAGAAAGCAATCAGACACTTTTCTTTATGCTACCTGTCTTGATTTTTAATAGAGATAGCTCTATCTCTCAAGATACAATTTGACACCAAATATAATTTATATTTTTCTGAACACAAAGAACCTTAAAAAAATTACTTTACGATGTAAAAAACAACAATAAAAAATTAATTTACATTTAGGATATACAAGGAAGAAAAAACCCAGATCTAGAAACTGCAAATTCTATTTTCTCACTTCTCTGCATACAAAATGGACAATACTAATACATCTAAGGAAACTGTATTCACAATTAATCTTCCTGTAGGTTTTTTTATTAAAACCTTTGAAATTAATGTAAACATGGGTGTAAAGATATTTTAGATCTTTTTCTTGCTCCATTAACATAAATGATAACACTATTTGGAATCATTCATCAAGTTGAAAAGCATCAGGAAGTCAAGAAAATGTGACTGCTATTATTTCACACTGATGCTCATGTTACTTTATTGTATGAACTACTATGAGTGGCTGGCACTTCTGGAGAAGATTTACTTTAAAAGAAGCTCGAAGTCTATTTGTATCTATTACCTTTTGAGAAAAATTACCTGTAGACGTTTTACTTTCTAAAGAATCATTAAACAGACTGCTGAATTTTCCTTTAAGTTCCATAAAATACACTTTGTCATTTGAGTATTAATTGTTTTTATGCTAACATGCATTATTATTATTTGAAATAAATTTGGAATAAACAGTCCGGAAGTGATGCTAGATTTTTATTACTGAAGTATTTTCATCAGCAGACTGAATGTAATTCATCTCTTTACTTCTGAAAGCTGACACACCTCAATGCTTTATCAGACTCTTAGTGCACCTGTTGAATATGGCCAATATCATCCTAAAAATCTGGTGAAAAAATGTACTAGGGCCACCATTATTTTGCTGAATGGTAAATAATATCTTTAGAAGCAAAATTTTTTTGTTGTTTCTATTGTTTTGAAAGTGAATTCTGTTTACATGTAACTTATAAACGGCAGCATTATACTATGTTATAGCTTCAATAATTTTCTGGGTTTTTTCCTGTCTCCTGCTCTTACACAATGAAACGAAACAAAAAACATTCAGTGGAATCTGCCAAGAGCTTACTTGCTTTAAATATGTATCATTGTGTAACCCACAAGTACTCTGAGAGCCAGGTAAAATATTTATATATTTATGTTGAGTTTCACAGGCATTTTATGTCTTTATCTTGACTTACTTTCTTGCATAGGCCATTAGATACATATTTTTTCAACACGCAAAAAATACGTTAGAGGATAAGTAAATAATGCATAGAAAACACTTAAGTGGATCAATACATTCTCTGAGATTTTAGTCAAATCACAGTAAATTTAAGATGAACAAAGCATTCTGGCAAGTGTGTTTAATTCATTTATCCTGGTTTTCTAATTTCATATTGATGATATAAGACATAGTTCTATGCATAAGACTTAGAATTACCCCTTAGCAGCTGAATACATTGATAAAGAAAGGTTACTCATTTGCTATAATGGTTGAGTAATGCTTGAGGTCCCACACTTCTCACAAGATGTTTTTACTGAATGAAAACAATGGATCCTATCCCTCAAAATTTCCCCCTACCACTCCTCAAATATTCTTCTCTAAAAGGATAATGATCTATCTCATGGATCCATGTGTATACCCTACCCCCAGCATACTGTTCAAACAGTTGTTAGAATACATAATAATTATTTTGTTCATAGTATGTAAACTTTTGAACCTGATGAGGAACAAGAACATAGCAAGGATACCTGCATAAATCCATCAGAGCAATGAGAATACAATAACGTATCTTCAGTATTTCATGGCAAATGACAGGACACAATGCTCAGGGTTGTTAAGGAACCACTGCGTTCGTTCTTTTCAGAGGTATTAACGATGAAAAGGCACAAGTACACATGTAAAAGTTGGTAACAATCCCCCAAATCTAAAACCTTGCCTCAATCTCATGTGTAATTTGCATCTCACATTTGTGTAGCCTACACTTTGTCTTCATTCAAACTGCACCACTGTCACCATTTCATTCTGACTTTCTGCAGCAATTTGGTGGGAAGACAACACTAGTTGATTGAGGAATTTTTTTTTTTTTTTTGATTATTGCACAACAGACTGCAAGCCATCATCTGCTTCCATGGACAAAGAGCAGTCACCTAGTTGAGTTCCAAAAAATCCTATCCTGGAGGAAAAAGACTAAGCCCCTGACTTAATGAAGTTCTAACAAGAATATAGTATGAAAACACAGGTAGTCACAACTATTAAATCAGCATGAAAGAAGTGTAATAGCCCTAAGTAACAGACCTGGTATACTTAATGACAATTAAACAAATGGAGCCAAAAGCATAAGCAGGTATTTGCTTTCTCAGTGATGGACCACATAGTATGCACATGCTGATGAGATGGATTTCCTTTATACTAGGCCACCAATTTTAAACAGGGGTACATGGATTAGCAAAGATGCAGTGAAAGTAGCAAATGACTTTCAAGGCAAACACAAGCAGCACTTAACTTCTGACCTCAAGGTAATTAAATTTGTTAGAAATGTGGTCTTGAAGCCTTCTCCAGCCTACTGTAACCCAGTAAAGACCTTCCAATCAGTACAAGTCAGGCATCCTAGTGTCTTCACATGTCTGGGTCAATGCTACTTTCAGCATTTGCTCTTGCTGCATATTACTTTATATATAATATATGCAAGTCTAATTCTGCCCAGACTATGTTACACAAAGCTAGATGACATTGCTTGCTTTCTAAAAAAGTGATTACTGCTTATAGTCCGTAAAATAAAGCTCTGAAGGAAGTTTATTTTTCCTGGTGAAAAACAGACTGTAGTGTATACGAAGTGAAGGAAAGCACACTTAAGTACAAAAGAAAAGTGGAAATTACGCAGACAGTATGACTGGAGAAGAGCGAGGCACAAGTGCAAAGTGAGCTTATAATACAGATGCAAAAAAGAGCTGACGCATATCACAAGAGATGTAAAATACTAATCACCAGCCTCTACCATCACATGCTAAAGTTGAAAGCTGGAATCTAATAGTTTCAAAGCTCTTTGTCATGCTCACTGTCCATTCAACTACAGAACTAGCCGATTCTCAGATCTGGAAGTGAAGGTCACATCTTGCAGTTTTAACAAACTGTATAGGAAGGTATTTGACTTACTCTCCAAAAGAAAGCTTTGCTTGTAAGATCTCTTTTTTCTTTCCCTACACACTCCCTTTTCTAATACACTGTAATCTTCCAACAACACACACGACCTTCCCAATTGCTTTCTTTCTGCTATGCAAAATACATTACACATTATAATTCACATTCTCTGTGCCAGATTAGAAAATATTCTGCTAGTTATAGTTTGTTTAGATCACAATCTGGTAGGCAGAAGTATATCAACCACTCTCTGATATTAAAGCAAGCGTAGTGAAGAGAACTGGTGGCACAATTAAAACTGGCAGAAGAACATCAGAGGTTCATAAGAACTAAAATGGAACAACTTGCAATATATTGTCTCACATGCAATGATCACACTATATACAAATACTATACTTTCATACAATAAATTATAAAAATTTAAAAGATGGTAGCATATCTATTAAAACGACTTGGTTTGAACATTTTTCAATCAGTATTTTTCAAGCCTTCTAAAATTAATTTAAACCCGATTCTGAAGCAGCTATTTGATTCAGGATTTGAAATATTCATTTCTTTTTCATTGCTAAGCCATATACCTATTTTTAACGTATTGATAATTCCATGTAATCTTTAGCTTTTATGAAGTTTTATGATGCAACAACCTCATAGTCTACACTTTTAACAAAAAAGCAAGCCTGGTTGAGAGGTATGTGTTTAAGCATTCTTATTCACAGTCCATTAGCCAGACTACTCCAAAGGATGCATTCAACACAACACTCACTGTCACTTTTGGCGCAAGCTATCTTGCCTGGAACTGGTGTGGTCTCTCAGGAGATACAGTTTTAACTCTACACATTTTTAAAGCATGAAAACCTAAATTATTTTCTTCCTGTTTTAGCAGTGTCATTTGGTAAACCACAGAATCCCTGAAAAATATAGACTGGAGATCTCTGGAGCTCATCTAATCGAAATTCCTCCTGAAAGCAAGATTAACTTTAAAGTTAGAGCAGGTTGCTCAGAGCCTTGTACAATCAGGTTTTGAAAATCTCCAACAATGGAGATTCCATAATACATCTAGGCAATCACTTCCAGCATTTAATCACTTTTATTTAAAAATCAGGAACATAGCTTCAGACAAAATGTATCTGTACAAATCTAATTAAATACAAACCCTTCTTAATTCTAAGAATTTGTTAAGCATATTTTAGAATAGTTTTGAAATTACTTTGGGGGGACAGCAACAACCTTGAAAATTTAGAACGCTTTAACCTTAAACTATGACTAAATGAAAATATTCCTTTTATTAAGCTAGCCCTTTGTAAATTGTATTTTCAGTTGCAGAATACTTACCTTCCATTAAGAACAGAAATTTAAAATTACTGAAAAAAAAAAAAACATCTCGCTCAGGAGGTTCTTTATTTTGTTACTCTCAATTTTTAAAATCATGCTTTCATGCAAATGATTATTCTCTGATGAGTTCCAATTTAACTTTAAAAAACAATTCTCTATGAAAGAGGTACAAAGACATCATTCCTTGAGGACCTTCTTAATAGACCTATACTAGACTCAAAATAAAGTACTTGAGGAAAAAAGAAAAAATACAATAAATAATACAGTAATACAAATAGCTGCACAGTGTTCAAACTACACATGTTCTGATGTTCCAGCATCTGCCTCTATGAATATCATTGAGTGATTATTCTTCGAACTAAACAGTGGAGAAAATAACTTATTAGAAAAGAAATGTTAGTAGGCGAGCAGCAGAAACAGTACTTTAATACATGCTTCCTTATTCCATAAGCAGGCCTGATAATTTGCAACTCAATTGCTTCTATTCAGTATGAGAGGCCTTTGTGACCATGCAAGTTGCTAAAATAAAGTACATAATACTTTACCATGGCATTGAATTGTACATTACATAAGCATCTTGTTGCAGTGGTAGTTGGTACATTTTGAAATGTCAATTACGTGGTTCCACACATTTCCCAAATGGCATATTGACTCTTAACTCTTGCATTATGCATTCTAAATTCTACTAGTGGCAACAGGACTTTTAAAAAGGTAATAATTACCTAATCAGCCATGTTACTTAATCTGGTTTAGAGTTAATTAAATGCTAATTAATTCCATTTCTTGTACATTTAAGTACCCTCTTACACTTAGAATATATATTTAACATACTCTATTAGACATATGAAATGGCTTGCATTAAGCTACAAAGGCTCTTTTTCCTGTAGACACATTCACATGCATAAAAATGCAGATAAACAATGCCCAATAGCGTAAGAAATACAAAGCATATGTAAAAAAGAAAGTAAACATATGGAAAGCATATAGCTGCATCAAGTATTTCTAACAAACTTTTAGAATGGTCTCATTAATCTCTTGAGAAAGCAGTTATCTTTGCAACTTTTATGATACCAACATTTTCTATGAGATGAAAATAAAACAAGTAAATAATCATGCTTTTCTTTTTTTAATGTTTCTGTATGTTCTGGTTTGGGTGTTGGGGTTTTTTCTTTTAGAAATAGTATCTGCTCACTGTCCATTGATTGTAGAACTGCTAATATTACTCTTTTCAAAAAATATGCAAACTAAACTGCATTAAGATACAACAGCAAACAGTAGATGTTCTCAGAGCAACTCTCTGGCAGCAAAATTGAGTTATGTTACACTGAGTGAGAAGACCAGGTAAGTTTCAATTCTCTCATTTATTGTCATGATCTGTAACTGCCAATTATGACAGAAAACCACGTTCTGTTAGTAGCAAAATTCAGGGAATGCCTCCCCTTTTACAAAATCTTCTCAGGCTACAATTTTTGACCTCTCTGATATTAAAACTGACAAAGCATGCTTATGACAACTTGAAATTACATTATGATGACAAGGTGTTCACTGCACAATATTACGGGGGCATTAAAGTCTTATTATTACTGGAAGGCTCTCAATTATATGAAATCCGTAACTGATCACACAGATACTAGCAGATCTGCCATACTGCAAAGAGGCAGGGAAGGGGGAAGGAAAGATAATGGTAATGTGCAGAAATGGGATAATAATAATGCAGGAGAGGGTATGAAAATGCAACTATTATTCAGTTGTCAGTAGGCAGTAAGAATCTGATCTGTAAATTATTGTATATAGAATTCACTGGCTCAGTACAAGCTACACTGATCATTGCCTATCAGCACCATACAACAGTATCTCAGTACAGAACATACCTGTGGCACGTGTGGGTTTCTTAGTGACGAATGTTTACATATGCCTGAGGGTTCCAGGGTCTGTCATTCAACTCTTTCAAAATGTATAGCCTATCAGAGCCATAGCCATAGCCATCTGTCCTACTGATGACCGCCTTAATACGCTTAACTGTACAGTTTGACTTAATTGACTTATTAGGAAAAAACAAAAGTTAAAAACTCTGAAAGGGTATAAGCTATTTTATTTCTAACGTACTTTTATGGCTCCAGTTTGTATTTCTCACTCCATGACATTTTGCTTGTCATATGGTGCGTTTCCTCAGGGAAAGTAAATCAGCTTCTATCCTGGAGTGCAAGCTTCCTAATACACAAAAAAAAGTGCTTTGTTTGAGAGCAGAAGTACTGTACAGTTGTTATGGTAACTGGATTTTAAAAGTACGTGCATAGTTTTGCAGGGCATCTGCTTAATTCCCATACAAATTTCTCACTCCAGCTGCCCTCAAAGGAATGATTTGAAATCAGACTCTTACAAGAAGCAGAGTGACTTCCAGCTGAGAAGCTTAGCACAGCTCCCACTGGCTCAATGAAAGGGATGATCCCTTTATTTCAGCTGGAAGAGTTGCTCTTCATGAGCCACAAGAGTCTTCACTTATGTATCAGTTCTGTTAATGCAAAGGGTGAATACATTGCAAGTCCAGCTGAGGCAATACTCGTCGACAGTACAGTATTAGAGAATTTAATTGTACTTATCAGAAAGAGGGTACCCCTCTCTTCCTCCTGGACACACATACAAGAACAAGTTCCAGTTCAGATGTAAGGTCCTTACAGTGGTCTTTATTATGTGTATGTTTATGTATTTTCAACATCAACATTGTGCACATGCAAGTTTGTTTTTGTTTTGCTGAAACATGGAGTACATGCATATGCAAGTTGTATACAAACAAAATAATAGATAATATACATACAATTTTCCATTTGTAGTGACCAAGCCATGGTCAGTCAAGCTACAAAAAGATCACCCAATGACTCAGAAGTACAGCTAAAGGTCAGGTAAGATTCCCAATGTTAGAGGTGATACACAGAGGCACTAACCAGTACTTTCAAAGGAAGATTTACTATCAAGCACAGACCGCAGTAAAGTAAATCATGCCACATGTCATGCATTGTGTTATCTTCAGTTATTGTATTAACTTAACAAATAATTACCTATCTTCTCAACTCAGTCTTTTACTGAACGAGATTCCAAACACAAAAGCCAAATACAAAATAGCTATCAACATCTGAATTCTGTGAGAAAGGTTAAAAGAATACACCACAACAATACATTTCAACAATCAAGAGCAGAAAAACTAAATCTGGATTCAATTAAAGCAAGGGAGTCATAACAAAGAGGTTTAACAACAAATTACATTTTAACTGCTAGAAATAGATGTACTTCTTGCCTGATACTGTAAGTGCAACACTTTGCATTCCAAAATCTTAAAATCTCAAAAAACATACAAATAATTTTAATAGCAAAGCATCAGTACTATTCTGTACTGACAAAAATAATAGAGAATCAACACGCATGAATAAGCCCATCAGAAGGCATTACCTATATGGCTGCTCCATGCCCTTTTTCGCTTATTTTTAATAGCGTCTTTCTCTTTTCAAGGCTGCTTTAGAAGATGGGCATCAGATGGCTGTTTATACACATAAACAATGTTCATCTTTAAAAAACACTAAATTATACCTAGTTTATAAATACTGTCAACTTTCTGCACCTGCACTGAATCCAGACAGACTTTATATAAGGAGGAATGTCCACAGATGCATCTTAACATTAAAGTCCAATTTCATCTACATGACCCTGGAGCCTTGTCCAAACAAGCTCACCTGAGCTTTACCCAGATGGCAGCCATTTGCTTGGGCTTCATTTATTACTATTCCCTTAAGTTAGGGCACGCAGCCAGCTGGCAGAGAATCACAGACTTTTGCTGGGGAGATTACACCTCTTCATCACCGCATGGTAAATAAAAGAATGACAGTTATAAACGTGCTGGTGTTTGCATCATTTTCTTGCTGAGCCTACTGTGTACAAGCTTGTTTTGTGCCTGAAAATAATATACACATACAATAATAGACACAGCCATGGAAAAATGGCAGCAAGGACAGAATTTGTTCTGCTTTGGGTTAACAGAACGTGTTGTGGTCTGAGCCTAATGTAAAGCTCAGAACCCCGCAACAAGCTGGTGCAGGATAATAATCAAAATATCCAAGAAAAGGATATTATGAAGAAATAACCAAGTTTTCCAGAAATTCCTCTTGTTCTAATTACCTAAGCAGATTAACATGAAGCTTTTCAGTTTAAAAGTGTTTTACTATGATAGCTTTATTAAACAGACGCATGAAATAAACAAGAAAAAGTTTTCACTTAAAACTTTGCAAGACTTAATATTCTACATCTTAGCGTATATGGAAGACAAACAGGTAGTGCTGCCTCCATGAAGCTGATACATGCCACACTGGAAATTTACCAGTGATTGTTGATTTCACCTTCTGGTGCAATAAATAAAATACTACCTGTATTCCCAAAAGACTTATTTATAAAACATACCATTCAGTAAATATTAGCAGTATAATATATTAAGTTTACTATCATCACAAAATTTCCTGATACACAATCAACTGACTCATGCCCATTTTTTAAATAAAAATGCCTCCTTCAAAACCTATTTAAAGCCAGCATGAATATTATGCAAGGCATACACTAGCAGACACAACATATGCCCGAAGCTTGTAATATTTTTATGGGAGATTACCAATACTGCTCTACTATGAAAAAAAGTTTCAGTGATTAGTTTACTATACTAAATAATAAAGAGTTTGTATTACACACGAAGCAGCCAATACATATCCAAGCATCCAGCATTAAAATGAATATAACCTGCAATATTTCATCAATAGTAACGATATCACTACCTGGGAGATATATTATGCTACTGAATTATTAAGTTTCAAGTAGCTAATGAATGGACAACCAAGCCACTAAATTACACTCAGTTTTTTCCACAGGCCTAGTAAAGAAAAACATATGTTGAAACAGCTTCTAAACTTATATGAGCGTATCATTTCACACACAACGGGAACAAATCCACAACAGTCTCAGAACTGCATATGCAAACATCCAACTTCTCCAGCTAGAAGTTAGGGCTTGAGATTTTTATTTTCTCCAGAAAACCAACTTTGTCTATGATATATCTACATCCAGAGCTTTATTAAACACAATAGACTGCATGAGACTTGCAGTCACTTACATATACAAACTACACTGCAAATCATAGTCCTAACTTTAAACTTCAGCAAGCAGAAGTACTTACCTCACATGACACAGCAACCCAGTGCTCACACGTATGAAAACTACTCCACAATCATACTAAATAGCACCACAGACTTCCCTGAGGCAGCAAGTAATAGATCTTTTTCAGCAGAGCTTCAACCTGAAGCAACTTCTCTCGGGAGAGCCAGGACTTGCCTCAGCGAAGGGCCACCAGTAAACGCACACACACTCCCTCAGGAGGTTAAAAGCGCAGCTCCGCGTTAATATCCGCCCGAATTGTGTGAAAACACGAGAAAAAAAGTTCTTCCTTTCCAGGTAACTGTCCAAATTAGCTAAAAAAAAAAGAGAAGGAAAACCTCCCGGTTGCCTTATCCCATAGCGGAGGCACGGCACAGCCTGCCACAGTTCCCTCAGCGAACTCCGCCGGGGAGCTTCCAGAAGCTTCGAGAAGCTTCTAGAAAGGGCGGGGCCGCACGGGGCGGGGCGATGGCACGTGACGTCTCGCGGCGCCTGAGGCATTTACATCAGCGCAGCGCCCCCCCTCAGCATTTGGCCTTGGTCGAGACCCCGCCTCAGACGGGCGGGCGGCTTCTGTGAGTGCTGTCGAGGCTTCCTTTTAGGAAGCCATGGGAAACTCCAGGCTGAAGCTGGTGCTGCTACTGTGCCTGGCTCTTTGATAATGGCGTGGTGGCAGAGGTTGGTTTCTTTCCACTGTTTGTCCCTGGGTACTGGAAGGGCTCCGCTGAGAAGCGATCTTACGTGCAAATTTCACTGTATGCAAAGGTATGTTTTGCAGAGGCCATTTCCCCTGATTGTTCATTTTAAATCTACCTGTATTGCCTGTTTCCACATTAAAATGAGCTCTACATCCGTATGCTTTGGGCAAGTGTTAAAATTCAGCCTTGTCTGTGCTGAAAACAGCACTTGTTGCAGATAAAGTTACTGGTGATAAAGTTATTGGTCTGCTCCTGTCAAGAAAATTGTTTTTATCTATTGTTACCTGCTGAAGTCGTGTTGGTTCCTGTCAAGTTTAAGGGCTGTTAAAGTCAAGCATATGTTTAAAATCTTCATTGAGCCCCAGCACTTATTAATGGCTTTACTGAATTGGTGATAGGTTTTTCAGCAGCTTTTCACTTCGTTCAGATGTCATGAGTGTGAACACATAATGTCTGTCCTTCATTAAAATAGAAATTTCAGTAAAATAATTCTTTCAAAGTTATTGAAAATTATACATAAAGCGTGTAGTTTTGGGGGGTTTTTTGATTTCTATAGCTGTGCATTAAGGTATGAAGTAGGTCAGCTGCAGCCCTGCTATTCCCCAATAGACTCTGCAGTTGTTGGGAAATGGTTTTTTTCCTCATGCTGTTGTTTTTCCTACATGTTCTTAGAAACTCTGGATTCTTCTTTCCCTTTAGCTATCGTGATATTTACTTAATATGTGGGTTCCTATATCTAATAAGTTTCAGAGCAATAAACGTGTTCAGGATCTCAAACAGTCACCTCACCTCTCAACCTTACCTGTACCACAAGTGAAGCTTGTTGATAAAATTAAGGACTTGATAGGCTTCTAATCTAATCTTTACTACTAATTCCTTTAGTACCAGTGGATTTAATTTTTTGTTTGGGGTGGTGGTTTTTTTGAAATTTTCTTTACTTTTCTTAACTTCTATTGTAGGGGAAAATCTAACTCTCTTGATGAGTTTATTTCTGGGCTTCCTGCAGTCCCTGACCCACTCTCCTCCAGCTGGGTACATGTGGGGAAGTTGATTTCTAGGTATAGCATCATACCAGGATTTCCTCTTTGAAGAATGCTCTGGTCTTTAAGCTGTGGATAGTTACAAAGCCCATTCATAGTTTCACATGTCTTCAGAGCCTCTGCTCAAAACAAAGCTACTACTTTCCTTCACAGTACAGTTTAGATGTGTATATGACAGTTTCACAGCCTTGCATACAGGCATAAAATACAAATGTGTATTACCAAAGTTGTTTTATCAGAAATAATACAGAGTCCCTCATTCACAGGTTCTAGTAGTAATTATGAATCTTAGTTGTTATTAGTTATAGACAGCTGATGAAAGCTAATGGAATTTTTTTATTTGCTTTTAACTTTTTTTTTTAAGGATTATGACTACAATATGTACATTCTATTAACACGCACTTGCCAAATGGTTTAAGTAAATCATGATAAACCACTAGAATGAAAGTGACTTGGTTTTACTCCTATTTGTTACATTTTCTGTTACAGAAGTAACTTAAATTCCTGTTACAGAAGTAACTAACTTAAAGACAAAGTTTTTTTACAAGTACAGTTCATAAGGGACCAGTACAGTTGCTGTTATTTTAAGGCACTCTCTTCCTCTGTGCTTACTGACATCTTAGTTGGGAGGAGATGGGTGTTTGAGGTTTTCTGGTAACATTTGTAACTACGATAATACTTCAGTGAAACTGAAACAAACAGGTAAGTGTCCTGAATACTTCTGTTTTCCTTGAGCACTGTAGCTATTTTGTTTAGCTTGATAATTTAATTTTTATTGCCTGAATTCTGGGGTTTCGCTGATGGTGGTGGTGTAAGTACTTTTATAACATCAATGGAAGAGTCTTGTATATGTTTCCACTGACATGGTAACAGCCCCAGAGGAGCCATTACCATCACGTTCCAGGCACTGGAGCTGTTACAGTGTCAATGAAGTGTCTCTCATACTTTCTTCAATGGGATAACAGCCCCAGAGGAGTCATTAAAACATCAGTGCAAGTGCCTGATTGGTTATGATGCCAGTGGAGGTGCCATTTTAATGCTGTGTTGAGTGTTTGTGAAAAATTACAGAACCATTATGAAAGAAGGGAATTACTTTTAATACATTGTTTGGCTACTCAATATAAGGTTTGAATGTAAGCCTTGAGGGGAGAGAGCCTCTGAAGCTTCTCAGATATGTGCTTTGTCATACTGAGAAAAACAAAAATTACTTAGGAATTTGCAACTTCTACTACACTACATAGTACCGAATACTATGAAAGTGCACCGTGGTACAGTTGGTTCAACAGAACAGTAACTATTGTCCTTACTGAACTAGATGAATGTCAGAAATTTGTGGTTTAATCTTCATCCCTTCTGGGGTAGAAATAATAAGTTCTGGTCAGTTTGTTCGCCTGGTTTCAGGGAAGAGATGCTATAAGATGATGTTTTTGCTGCATTTAAGGAACTTTTATGACTGAATGTTTTACTCAGTGTAAACTTTTTATTCCCCTTTTGAATCTTTAAGCTGCTGACTCTTCCTATCTTAACAATCTTGCCTTTGCATTCTATTTTTAATGTGTGGCACATGTGCTTTCTCTTAGTCTTGACTGTGTAGTTTTTTCAGAAATATGGGCCCATATTACATGAGGTATGAAAATAGATCTTAAATTGCAAAGAGCTTAGCTCTTTAAGAGGAGGAGGAAGAGGTGGAGTTATATAAGGAAAAAAACAATAATTGAACTTGTCTAACCATGTTCTGAATCAAGTATTCAGAAGCCTTTTGATTCTTCTTTCCTGAGAATTAAATCCTCTATCATGGTGGATCTGAACCCACACACTGTTAATTGCTGGTACCAGATACTTGGCATGACAGCAGATTGTGATCTTCTATGACACTCAAAAGTGTAAAAGGATCTCTTTTTGGAAAAGTGTCACAAGGGAATTAAAGGGAGCATAAACTGAGCACTGTTAGTGCCTAAAAATTGGTGGAACCATTCTTTTAAGGGATGGTATTTGAGAAAACAGTGTCAAAGAAACAGCAAGGCAAATGCTTTGAATGTTGGCTTCTATAATGACCTTGCTGTGCTACCAGTGGGAGCACAAACATGACCTTTGACTTTACAGTTTTTCAGTTTTGATAAATGGTAGTAATGTCTGTCACAATTTGTTTCTCAAGCATGCACAGTAATATCATGACTGCAGGCTTCCTCATTCTTTCATTGAGCGTAAGAACACGTGTGGGAGTTGAGACTGGTTTCTGTGATGTTTCTTTTCCATGCTGTTCAGACATGAATAAGCCAATTAGTGAGATTCTGTGTCCAGAGTATAACATGCTTCTCTGCTCATCTTGATGAGTTCCTGTGGTTTGAAGAAAATTGCTTAAAGTTGTTTTGTGGGACTTTCTCTATGCTTTATCTCTTTCTTTTTTTTTTTTCCTATTTTTATTTTTTCCCACAGCTGGGAAGTATTCTGAAATTTTTGATAGTTTAATTATGAAATATTTCACTTTTACTATTTACTGAAAACCCCAGGGGCAGCAAGTACATGTACTGTCAAACATTTGCTTAGTGCTGATTGAAACTCTACCTGCAGTTATTTGTCTGGGATGCACATTGCTCTGGAACACTTTGATATACAGAAATAGGACTTAAATGAGCTGCAGATCTTTTCAAGACCTTAGCTTGTATATTTTTGAATTCTATGATGATACCCAGACCGCTGTTACTGGAAAGCTGACATAAATCTTAGAAAGACTAGGTCTTGCCAGGTAGATAAGCGACCACTAAATATGTTATTCACAATAATTCTTTGAAGACCTTAAATGAAAATGTCACAAGAATGTAACCAAATTAGCAACAATAAAGGAAACCAAAGGAAAGTCCTTGTCCTCCTGCCTACTCTCCCCCACCCCCGCTCATTACTCATTAGAGCTATTTCAATTAACCATTACTTCAACAGTGATTTCCTAATGGTCTGCTCCCCATGACTCTACTTCCATCTCTGTCCCCCTTTATCACAACTAAGCTGTAGCAGTAGTACGTTAGCCTTGTATCATTGATAGGCCTTTAACTCCCACAGTGTCTCATTTGTGTATACCTGCTGTTTAACTGCCAATATGTAATCCCTTATTCTTAGAGTTACTCGTTTCAGGGGGGTGAAATTTTGAGTGAACTTTGCTGTAAGTGCTGAAAAACCAGAAAATAAAATAAGGTTAAAGGTGATAATTTAATTTTTGGAGAGAGTAACGGAAGTGTTGTAGGTTTTTAGGTATAAGGATTGCTGTGTTGGGTATTTTAGTGTTTAGTGGCTTCTATTGTGCAACCTCAGAAGTCTGGACACACTGGACAGATAATTGCATTTGTGCTTAAAGGCAATAATAACATAAGATGAAACATGAAATGCTGCTGGATGACCTTGGAGAGGAATGCCTGAGGCACCGTGCTGTGGCAGCTGACATCATTAACTGTGACTGTTATGCTTGGGTCCTGGAATAATCAGACATTAGAGAAATGTTTCGCAGGGGGCACCTTATGGATGTCAGTCTTTCATGCACTCATTATGATGCTGGATCTGTTTGATTGTGTGAGAACAAGGAAGATCTACCTTGAGGCATATCAGGCAGTCTAGCTGGAGGTATTAGAAATCTTGACAGAGTAAAGCAGTGTATTAAGAGCTTTCGGACTGATGATCCTCTTAAAAATGAGACTTCAGAACATCTATTGCATAGCATGATGCATCTAAGACATCAAATAACATATGTTCTTAGCCTTTGACTGCAGTCTTATTAATGTTATGCTTCAGCTGAAAAGTAAAATTAGTGGTAAGTTTTAAAATACCTAAGTTCTCCACAGTATTTCTGTATATACGTCTTGTGAAGAAGTAGATTCCTATAATCAATCATTGATTCAGTGAATTGATGCCTGGGTGAAGTTAATCCCAGGATAAAATATTTTTTTTTTAAATCATAAATGTATAAAACAGTGGAATCTGTACCAGCTTCAAAACAGTGTTTCTTCAGCAAGCTTCTGTACAATGTGGTTCACTTAGATATATTTTTCCTGGTACAGAGAGATGACTGACTTGTTTGAAATGCATTTATGAACAGAAAGAATTATTTTAAGAACTATCCATTGTTATCAGTAAAGCAGTCTGTAATAGGTATCTTATGTAAATTGTTTATCACATGAAGTTTACATATTGTAATCTAGTAACATGAAGAAAATTCAAAATGATATACCCAGATAAAAAAGCCATTTATATTCAGTGTTTAGGATCTTTTAGAGTACACTGTCGACGATTCATTGCTGTCTGGTTGGAGGAGCAGTTGGTCAGTTTTCTGTCATGAGCAAGTGTCACTACAGAGGAAAGGGCTTGTCAGGACTGAATAGGAAGGTTAACATCTCAGAGAAACCATTATTACTCCTTTAACCAACTATCAAGGTATCATTACAGTGATGGAGTAGATCATGGATTCTTATGAAAAATGAGTTTTGTAGCAAAAAGCTAAGTTAAAGAGACTAAAAGGTTTTAGGGGAACTTAATTATTTGTGTAAAAAGTGAGTTTAGATGTATATATCAGAAAATCAGAATTTTCTTGGTATGCTTTGAATGACCAAATCTAGATGCAGGTCAATATCAGTTACAACTATTTTCCATTGTTTGCATTTGTTGTCTCAGTACAGATTTGTCAGACCCCTCTTCTTTCACAGTCTCCTGAAAACTAGGTATTTGACCCATTTGCTCTTCGCATACTTTATGTATTTTATGCTTCTTGGAGGAATACCTTTAAAAAGATGACACTGCTTTCTGTACATGCATTAATGATGAGCTGATTATTTTGTTTTGGAGAGTTCTTTGTTTTGTTTTCACAGGCAATTCTCTCTGTGAAAAACACGGTTTTAGTCTTATGATCTGAATTGACAATGGGCTTGAATGAGGCTGTTGGAGGTTATCTGTTACTCTGTATCAGCAACAAAATATCTGAAGAGGGAAAACCCCTAAATACTGTGAAAAGATGTGTTGGGTTTCACATAACAAGCATCTTGTTAAAAAGAACCCATGAGTGCTAAATGATTGTCTCTCTTGCCAATTTTATAGGTTTGGACCCTGAAAGGCTACTAAATCAAAGAGTGGTCAATGTTGGTAAATATTTGGAATGTGTAGAATCATAACAGCTGCACAGACTGCGTGGGTTGGAAGCATTTCATAACTACAGTAAAAGAAACCTCTCTTTAAAATAAACTATGGCATGCAGATATCTGTAGTAGTTATATTGTCTGACTTGACCCAACAATAGCCTGTGGATAGTGATTTCATGGTTTCTGGCCCTGATACTTAGCTTTACAGCCTTAACAGTAGTAGAAGAATGTTTGCGCATAAATAATTGTAATGTGGTAATTAATCATGTGGTAACCACAGACAAGGGAAGCAAAACTGATTCTGTTGTATCAGGAGTTAATTATTATTTAACCCAAAGCAGAATTTCCACTAGCTTTTTAATGATATATAGCTTACACCTGTGCAATTGGCCATGTCGTACTTTAACCAAGAGAAGGCAGCAACATACAGTATACTAGCCAGTTAGCATCCATTTGATATCTCAGAATTTACAGTCACATGCCAAGATAGAATGTTCTCTGTGCTTAACCTATTTTAATTTACTGAATTTTATTTATCCTTCTTCCAACAAGGAAATTTGTCCTTGTAAAACTTGCCTCTTCGTTAGAAATAGGAAGATTTTTGGTCTATTCCATTGCAGTTCATGTGTTCTTGGGGTTTTTTTTATGCAAGAAAGCTTGTGGGGAAACAGAACTTAGTTCAACATACAACTCATAGTCATAGTGCTTGAATTGAGATAGCAATTGAGTTTATTCTGATTTTTTTCTGTCTTGAATTTGCTTGATACAGTGGGATATCTTAAGAACTGTGGAGTGTTGTTTGTTTGTTTGTTTTAATTTTTTACATGTGCTTTTAGCTTTAATAGGAAATAAAAATAGGACAACCTTACTACTGCCACCCATGCATGTGTGCAAATATGCACACACGCACTCAGCTTTTTTTTTTCCATGGGCTAGTAACCTTTGAGCAATTTTTCAAATTTACAGCCAAGCCTTGCTCTGTTAGAGTCAAGACACTATCAAAGATTGTATAGAAAAATAACCTTTTGTCATACTAATAAATGCTCTGGGTTTGTTTTCTTTTACTGTATTTCTTTAACCTACAATGCAAAAAATAGGGATTACACCATAAAGTCATGCATTTCTGCATTCTTAGAATATTTGCTTTATTTTTTCTCTTAAAATGAAGATGTTCAGAAATTTACAACATCTGGCATATTTATAGTAATTACTTCTGGACAGACTGTACTGCTGTCACTCTAAATTGCAGAGTCTAATACAGAAATTATGATTAGAAATTATTTAGTCAACATGTAAGTAGTTTATCTTATTCATTTAAACCATAAAGCTATCATACCTGACAGGTTGTTTTGTTTTGATGCTGTTTAAGTTGATTAACATTAAGCTTTTTTATAAGTTTGGAATTTTTTAGCAAAGTACATGTGTAAAACAATGTAAATATTATTCAATTGGACATTTTTGCTTTTGATAGAATGTCTTCAGATTGGTGAATGAATCTTTCATAAACAAAGTACAAATAAAATACACATTTACTCATAAATTAGGTGTCCTTATGAAATTGATCTGTTGTAGTAATTCAGGCTATTCTTGTGGACAAAAGGGAGGTTTATCTGTTAAATTATCTTATAGTTATAAGAGTCACTGTCAACATCATTTGATTGTTAATAGTCACTTGACAGCTTTTACTTTTGGATTTAATAATACTGTTGTATTTTTACAGAACTTACCTTTGTGTATTTCCTATACCGTAAATACATTCATTACGTATGTAGCATATAAATTACCACAATTAAATTACTTATTATTGGCATAGGTTTTTGACACCCAAGACTGTGATCTGTGCCAAACGACTGTATTGAGTCCATACTGTAATCACTAACTGCTCTAATAAAGACTTCCTGTATTATAAAAAAAAAAAAGTTCAGTAACAGTTCTCTGTTCCCATCATTGAAAACTACTTTGATGTAAGCTGCTGCAATTCTCTAGTATGGGAAAACTGTCATTTGGAGTTCAAAGTGCGATAGACTGATGATTCTAATACTATGTTACACACAAAAAAAATATATCTATAATTTCCAATGGATGCTATGTGCTGCGTAGCAATCTATAAAATATTGCTGGACCTTTTGTTGATAACGTGACTTAGGGGTGAAATCTTAAGTGACAACCATATCTTGTATGCATATACGTACACCTCTTCACAAACGAGGAGGTGTACATCTCTTCAACAGTGGAGAATGCAGGCCTACAAAATCTATGGAAGCTTTGGGAGTTGGGAGCCTTTTTCCTCTAGTTGATCAAGAAAGTTTGCTTGTTCAAGTACAGAATAAAGGACAATAAAAGGCACTCATTAAGAAAAGAGTTAGTAGTAAGTTTCATTCTGCTTCAAGTATAGACTGTTTAAAAGAAAAATAAAAAAGTTGTCTTTGTGAAATGTCACTGTTGTACTGATTAATTTCTGCATCTCTCATCAGTTGAATGGATATGGTAAAGTTTTTGAAATTTCTTAATTCTACATGTGCAAGAAAGATACTTAATTGAGTGTCTCCATGAATCTGTGGTTTATATTTAGTTAGCAAATAACTGATGTGCTCAGGTCACATTATCTCGAACAGTGAGATCACATTCTTTGCATCTCACTGAGTGTGTTAAACCTGAGATTGGCTGCTGAGTTTTGGCCATGAGGGTAGCAGAGCATACACGTTCAAATTATGAACTGCAAAAGAAATCTGCTAGTATAATCTGTAAACAAGTTGGGAATGCTTCATCAAGTTTACAGCTACTTTTTTGTAAACAGGTGTTTCTAGTTTGTCAAGAATTGAAACAAATTGTAAAGCAAAGTAGAGCTAAAAGCTTTTCTCTGACAATCTATAGACAGAGGTAGTCTTTATTATGTGACTTCTTCATGTCTTGTTGTCATAAACCCTCAGAGAGGCACTGAAATTTGACTGTAGCATGCTGGCTGGAGTGGCTACAAGTGCACTCTCTGAATGGTATAGTTCAGGTGATTTTTCATTTGAAATGTCACTGTCCACATGGGGCCAAGGCAAACTCTGAACAGAAGAGGAATCAGTTATAATGTGTAATAACAATGTATCTTAACACTTGTGTTGTCATCACTTCTGTGTCTTTTTTTTATAATAGTAGAATTTAAGATCAGTACATTTCTTCTGTGTTTCAAATCAGAATAGTAGAACTTAATTCAGTGGAACCATTTTCAGCTACTAAGTATCTGTCCTGGAGTTACAAATAAGCTATGTTTTAGGTAGAAATTGAGCATCAGCTACTCATCTGCGGCCCTGAGTAATAAAGATGTGCAAGGAAAGTCTGTCTGTCTTTGATACATAATAATTATGGAATATGTAATAGCAAATTAACAGCAGAATAAATGGGTAAAGATAGGGCACTTGTGTGTTTCTGCTGTTACTTCCACACTAGTCTTTTTGTTATTTGAGATCATTGGAATAACTTTTTACCAATGTGCTTCTATATCAAAATACCTGTTTGGCCAACAGGCTGAAAAATGTGTCACTACATTATGCAGTGTAAAATTACTACATTAAAAAGAAAAATATTTTAAACATAATCTGTGAATAGTTCTGCTTGAGAGACTACACTTTCAAGGTGTTTATATTAGATTGCTCATGATGGCCAAATTCCAGTATTACTCTATGTAACTTTGATTCTATTCTCTTTCAGCTGAATGACATCTGCAGCTAATAGAAATTGGAATTGTTTTGAAGTGAACCGAGTCGATCCAGGTTAGCTGATTTTAGTTTCTGTCCTGAAGTTTTGAGAATATTCTGCCCTGAAAGGAATAAGCTTATACACTAAGTTGGCTAAAAGATGCAAGAGCTTTAAAATAGTTTTATATTAAAGACATGGAATAAACGTGTACTACTTGATTGAATTGTTCTGCTTATGGGTAATCAGCTTTTAATTACCACAACTTTTTTGTAGAAATGCTTTAAAATGTAAATTAGTGTAAGCAATTTGGATAATATGTACAGAGAACACCCAAAACCAAACCAGCCAAAAAAACCCCCAGGTACACACTGTATAGGGTCTCCTGTGCTAAACAGCTGCTGGGAGGAGAGTAATCCTTCCAAGTAAATCCCTCATGAGTAGTATTTTGTCCAGCTAAATGTTACCTCTCTCTGTATGTACATGAGTGAAATTATTTTTCACTACAGTTCCTCTGATATATAATGCAAGAACCTGATCTGTCTAAAATCCTTCTTTAATGCTCTAAGGTAGTCATTTAGAGTTCTATTTGATGTTTAAGGTAAGATGCTTGCTCTATCAAATATGGTGATTAGTCACTCTTGAATATAAGAGAGGGATTTCTGGCAGCAGAAATCTATTTGACTGTAAAACCTAGGAAGCTGGAAAGAAATCTTCCATAGAAAAAATGTCTCTATATAGTTGCTCATACACCAGATTCTAAAAAGAACCTCTAAGCTGTCAAGAACTACAATATGATAAAAGCAGGAATGATGAAAAGGAAATGGCACCTTGCAGCTGACCGTATAAAAGCATAAATTCCTCCTGGGACTTCTGCATATAAAAGATAGGTTTCACTACTTTTCTAAGAACACTGGATCACATTAACTTATTCAAATAGGAGGTCAGATCACAGTGTTTAGGTTTCAAGCTGTCCCACACAGTCCTTGATAAGAAAAAATTGACAAATCACACTTTTGAATAAACTCATTTTAATCCTTTTCTTCCTTTTGAAGTAATAAAAATATCCCTGTCATGCAGTTGCCTTCGCATTTAATGGCTGTCATTTAGTGAAATGGAAAAATGATATCTGAACATAATGCCTTCAAATATGGCTAATAGCATTTTACATGAGGAAAAATACTTTTATTTTACATGAATATGGCTGTTACTCTGATTATTATTGAAAATTTAGCTGCTTTGCCTATTGCAGCGGAGTGATAAGAACAGATATGACTCTTTCCTGTCATCCATGCAGAAGAACAGTAATCTGTATTCTTAATGTTTTATATAATTTTTCAGAGCTCAACACACTTTTGCCAATTATCAATTTATATCATTTTTATTTGGTGTTCTAAGCAAAATATTGAATCTTTAATATTTTGAAATAATGTGGTGATTATGGTTTTTGGGTTTGTTGTTGTAAGTCAGTATTTATCTCAGAATAGATCACAATTGTTGAAATTTATGGCAATGTCATTGTACAAATGGGCATTAATTAATGCTAAATTGCAATGGGGTGTATATGGAATTAGAGGTGACATCTACAGCAGTACTAAATGAGTTCCTAGTGATTAAACTTACTGATGCCTCTAATTAACCTTGAGTGCACTGGACATAAACTGCACAAATGCTCTGAATAGTATATATGATTTGCAGCCCCAATGAAAACAAGACATACTGTTCAATAAGTGGCTCTACAAAGTAGCTGAATGACCACCTGTGTGCTGAGGTGATGTTGCAAAGAACCCAAGAGAATCACACCTAATTCAGATCCACTCATAAGGAAAATCAAACAAGTTGCAGAGCCAATAAAAAGATGTCTTTGGAAGGCTAAGGATATTTGGTTCGCAACTCCAGGGCCAACTGCAGGCAATGCCTTTGCTAGAGTTTTCATAGAAATCTTGCTAATGGAGCAACTGAAGTGCATTACCTTCTTTGTGCGAGACGTCTGTATCCTGAAGGGGGTAATCAGACTTTGAATTGTAGTGAATTTGTAGCAGATTGACTCCTAATTATTGGAGGATTCTGCCCCCAGTAAAACAATATGAGAGGTTTATTGCAGCTGGTTTTAGGAGCACACATAGAATACTAAGTCATGACAGATTTTAGCTGAGATTTGAAAATGGGAGTAGTCCAGTCCATAGTTTACTGCTCGCTGAGTATGTAACTGAAACTTCCAGGTTTATTTTGTAAGTGGTGGTTTAAAAATATAAACTCCAGAAAGAAGAAAGTGCCACTCACTGTGAAACTAGGAACAGTTTATAAAGTTAATGCTAATAGTATTTCCAAGTAATGTCTACAGGTGTTTACTTAGAGTGGTAGATTTTAGTCCACATTTACATACATTTATTCTCTGAACCACTTGAGGTGCACTGTTTATTCCAACTGACTTCTGTAAGGTTGTTCTCGTTACCTGATGTGTCCAGTTTGTGGCTTCTGTGTCTGAGACTGTGCCACAATCATAAATGTGAATAGTTGCACTGAGATTAATTTGGCCACTCTCATCATGGATCAGTGGAGATGCTGGTTCCTCTAATATTGTTGTTGGAGTTTCAGTTCATAACAGAAAGGACTCAACTCCCTCGTTATTCTTGTGGGTTTGTAAGTTCTCACTTAGATAAAAAGGAGATTAATGAAACATGCTCATTATGGAAGATTGTTCACCAAGGATAACGGATAATGAATAATAACTACCAAGATCTTCTGTTAGTGGGTGTTATTGTTTAGTGTCTTTCTAAATAATTGTCAGTTTACATCATTGAATAGCTCTCTTTAATGCTTGCATATAATTTTATGTGGCATTTTGAAGTCCTAGATAATTGACAGGAAGTTGAACAGATGACCGTGTGTGAACTTCTCTATTTTACCTTGTTGTAGAATTCTAGATGCTGTGTAGCTGACTACCCCCCTGTGCTCTTTCTGGTTTCAGTTCGTCAATATGATGATGCTGAAGCAGAGATAGAATTTATTTTTTTTTTGGCAGCTCTGAAAAATCTAGGTCCTTTTTAAAATTTGGAAATCCAAAAGTTGTGTGCTAAGTGGTGGCAAGATGGTCTGCAGGTTTTTATATGATGTCAGTAGATTCACTAGTACTGAATTAATACTTTGTTGGAATAGAGAGAATTTGGTATTGCATGAATTAAAATTGTCTTCTGTATTTCTTAGTCATCCAGTGTCTCTTGCATTATTTCTGTTGTTTTTATTTGAAATTATAAATTACCAGAGAATTACAGATGAGCAAGGTAACAAGGTAACCCTCACTTTAAACATTCTGCATAAAATCTGAACTAATAATTTGTATATCAAACTACTATTGAATATCATGTTTAGTTAATAGGAAAGTTTAAGGATGGGGTGTGCTTGTGTAAACTTTTGTATCAGGTTGTTTTCTTTTTATGATGTCACAAATGTCAAATATGAAACCTTAAGCTACAGTACTGCTTTCTAATGCAATATGTTCCCCCTGTGATTGCAACTATGGGATAAAAGGATTTGCTTTTCATCATTGGCAAAATTAAATTTTAATTGCCTGTGAAAACACAAATGTCAAAAGCAAGTCTTCAAGCCAAGATTGTGATCTGCTGTCACAGGATGTTTTGTCTCCATTTAAAATTAAAATAAGTGTTTTCTTCACTTCAAGTATATTTTGGACAGAATATTCTAAAGTTTAATATCAAAACACTGAGCTGTGATACAAATGTAATGAACAATGTCTTTGGTAGTAGAAGACAGTCTCAAGTTACGTATCAGAAATCTTTATGCTTAATGTGTCCGGTTTTTGATGTGTGATAATCTTGAAAGTACATGAAATTGAACATAATGTATAGTTTGTTAAAATATACATTGAGGGATATACAGTTTATATACAGAACTCATAATCAACTAAGGGGCAAAGGGAAACTTTCTTAGTGGATGTAAATCAATGACTTTTTGGTGTCCTTAATGCTGCACGCTCTGGAATTTGACCCTAAGCTGTGTTTTGCTAATTATAATTCCTATATATTTCCTGTTATTCCAGCTGTCTTTAACATAAATACTTGCTCAAAATCACTAGTAGGCATATTGATGTGCTAAATATAACTCAGTAGCTGTTTCATACCAGAAGGTGCTGGTTCATTATTCTCCCAGTAAGAGAGACATTTCAACTGGAACATGTTCTTTAAAAAGACATGTACTAAAGCTAAAACTATAAAGAAAGTGAGGATAGCGTAGATGATCTTACATCCCTTCAGGCATTGACAACGCTGATTTGGGCAATATTGAAAAAGTCTTTGGCCAGGGTACAGCATTCTGCACATATTCTGTCCGTAGAGTGGACCCCCTCTTTGGTCTCCAGGGTTTTTCAAGGATTTTCTTGAAAGAAAAGAACCCTATTCATTCTTTGGTCTTTCAGATTAAAATGATGGTCACGTAAAAACTTGTTGCTGCACTTTTAGGTAAAGGCAAGAGACACCAGTGGTGTTATTGCTAGTAAAAAGTGGGAGCTGCAGAGAGGCTCCTGTGTTACAGCTGGCCCACTGAGTTTGTGCTGCAGCCAGGGGAAATGCACAGTGCATCACAGCCCCTGAGAGCCTGCTACACGTGCAGCCTAGGCCCGCTCTTACTCACATAAGTGGACTACAAGCGTGTTGATCTACAGCGCTTTTAAGGTTGGGATCACTATAGCAGCTATGACTTTTGTGAATGGAAGAAAATAGGGAATACTATTTTAAAGTCTGTAGGAAAGGAGACATGAACATAATGATTTCGTTTCATTCAATTATCATTCAAATATGCCATGTAATTGTAAAACTTACGGAACTATGAAAGTGGAAATTTATAATGATGCAGTCTTAATTTTATTAATTTAAACCGTAAAGCAGATATTACACCAAGGCAGACATCAAATTAAAACTCTCAGACTCTAATTAGCTTTAGAAATCTCTTATGTCTAATTTATATGGCTGTCATAATTAATTTAAATACTGATTTCAACCTGGTCATGATGCAGAAAACTTCATTCAGTAGCAACTATTAAAGAAATATTAAGTGGGATTTCCTTTTGTAACCATGCATTAATTTACAGTAAGATGACCAATTGACTTACGTGATCTGGACAATGTTAAGATACTTTATAGGGAAGAGAGACAACTTGAAAAGTTAACTATACCACTTACTAATAGGATCGCTTGGCTTGTCAGGCAGAATCAATGTGTTGAGGTATTGGTATCTGTGTTGTTTGTAGAAGGTAATAAAGATGATGCCAGCAAGTCAATGCTTTTTTACTTCTTACTTTAAAAAAAGAAATTAAATTTTAATAAAAATATCTATGTGCTTTTTTGTCCACTTTAATCTCAAGACCCAGATGCCAAAATGATGTAAGCCATCTAAAGTGAGGCAGGAGCAAAATTTCAGTGTCTGTGAACCAGATTGACTAAAGGATCACAGAAACTGGTGTAGAAGTATTATTAGGTGCTATCTAGCATTTGAAGTTTGTGTATTTAAAGCTCCATTGTACAGTTCTTTCTGTGCACTCCCTAAAAGCATCAGGCTTTGAGCAGTTCAGTATCCACCTTGCAAAACATCCTTTAATTTTATTATTATTAAATATCAATAGCTATTTCTGAATGGGAGAGTTAGAAAGGAATAATTAGTGAATTTTGACTTTGCTATTTCTTAAATAGTCTGTAAATAGCTGTGTACAATTTTTGAGCAGTTAAGGAACACTTTTTTCCTTTGCTTATATGATCTTTAAAATATTGTTAACCTCATGGCAAGGTAAGTGTTTGGAAGTTTAGTTTTACACTTTAGATTGAGAATGCTTATCTGCATCCAGGTTTCTTGCTTCTGATCCATGAGAAAACAGGTTTCATTTTTAAAGAGGCTATAGAGCAGTGTATTAGGTAATTGTGTGAAAAAGAGTTTAGAAAAGCCATGAAAATACGAAGACAGTCATATAAGACTAATTATCACTTTTTTTGGTGTACAATAGCTGTCATTTTCTCATTGAAAATAAGAACATTAATCAGTATAAAAGGGAAGGAAAAACAACAGCTACAGAAACATGTAAAAGTTATTTTCTTTCTTGCTAGATACAATAAAGAGCTTGCATATGAGTAGTCATTCATCATATAAATGAATGGAGTCATTTGTTAAACTTATTTCACAGATCTGAAAAGAATTTTAACAGTCTTCATTAAAGTTTATATGGGATTTTTCAGCTCCTGGGTTTTCCCTGAAATTGCTTCTTTTCAGGCTGGGGGGTGGGAGGGTGAATTTTCATTTATTTTTCTGTCTATTGTAGCTGCCTTGGCTGTTGGTGGAGTAGTTGATCTGCAGCAGCTTATGGTGACTTAGCATCTGACTTCAGATGAGGTAGATGTTTGTAATGCTGTTTGGAAAAATGAGTAACATGCCAAAAAGCATTCTCTAACAAATACTGTGAATAAAAGCTGACACCTAAAGAAATTCTAAGCAGTTGAATAGTCTTGACAGTTAGTTATACAGCAGTGACTTTTAACATATTTGCAAATACTGACAAATTTCATGTCAATAAACAATCTATTTTTCCTTCAGCCATATTAGAAAACAGTTTTAGAGAAGGAATAGCTCAGGATATTCTTCAAAATATGCTTAGGGATACCACCTTCAGGAATTTTTTGATTAGGACTTACCAAAGATTTCCACTGTGTCACTTCTAATGCTGATGTCATGACAGCCATCTAAAACTCAATCTATGCTCTGATGAAAGAAACACGGGGGACGGGGAGGGTTGCCTGAGTCTAATAGACTTTTCAAGAGATCGTGGGCTTCGTTTGGCCAAACGTGTGACATATTTCACCTATAGCTGTCTTTCAGAATGGCCATAGAAAAGCTTGAACCATCTTGTCTTCTGGACAGGAGCCATGCTACTTCTCTCATCTCTCTGATTTAACATGCATACTTCATGGCTGCCTTAAAATGCTTTTTAAGTCTGACTCAAATCCTATTTTTCTTATACTTTTTTTATTCTATTACTGCCAGTCAGTCCGCTTATCGCTCTGACAAGCTCAGCTTGCTCTCCAAGTCCCACAACTCATTCTGAATGTCAAGAACCTTTTCCCAGAACAAGTCTGTTGTGCTTAAAATGAAATGAAAACATCGTTGTCCCCTAATTTTTAGCGAGAGTTCCACTGAGAAATTAAACATGTTTGCTACAGAAGTGACCTGTTTGAAACTATTAGTCTGACCTGAAAAGCGTAGACTGTAGAATGATGCGTGAGTCTAGTATTTCCCCTTTAGTTACACACATGAAGTTTGAGATGTTTACATTAGGAGGAAAAGCCCAGCATCAATTCTAGATTATTTCAGGATTCAATTTCCTTTTAGAACATTAGTGACATCCGTGCTAATTTGTGGAGACATAATTCATTGCCAAATACTGTAGATCTATGAGAGATGCTAACTCAAACTGGTAGAGTACTGATATAATATGATATAACTGCACCAGCATATGCACAACAAGGCTCAGGTTTCTAGAGCAAGAAAAGCACTGAAATTCAGTAAATACACACGCAATATATTTTTACCATGGAAAATAGAAGTATGTATGTTTCCTTCTAATTGCTAGAAATATGCAGGAGGATCTGAGTAACTTAACAGTGGGAGGGATATAGGAAACAAATGAATACTGTTGAAATTAGCAAAGGACTGGAATGTGAATTCCTGATGGTAAATAAATGAATATGTAGATAAATAGAGAATAATGGTTCTGATTAATTTATTTAAATGGAATTATTTTATGCTTTCAGTGTCTTAGTCCTCAAGCATGTAGAAAACTATAGCTTATTCCTTTGTCACTGACATGACCTCTCAAGGCAGTCAGTATTTCAGAGTTGGGTAACACTTCAATCACATAATAAAATATGGGAGGTAGCAAATATAAAATTCCTTTGTTGTACTCCTGCAACTTCTTGACTGGAGTGGAATTGGCAGTCTGCATCGTTATACTTGTCATCATATCCATGAGAAGTGTTCTGTGCAGCATCGTTGGGGGTCATGGTGTTTTTAATCAAAAAAAAAAGAGAAAGGAGAAAAGAATGAGACCCTAAATGTAAAAACTGTTAGGTGAAGGAAGTTTTGGCTCCATAAAGCACAAGAACAGAAGTTCAAAATAATCGTTACATATAATATTGCAGAAGCAGGTCTGCAGTGCTTATTTGGATAATTAAAAATGAATGCATTAATATTTAACAGCAATAGCCAAGCTGCTGCCATGCATACTCCAGGCTACTTTTGAATTTAGATTTTTTTTTTTAAATATATGCTTATTAGTTTAAATAAACAGATGTAAATACTTAAATGTTCAGCCTATATTTTCATAACAGCTATAGATAGATTAACATAAGGGCTCAGAAGCTACATAAAAAGGAAATCAGGTGGGGAGAAGGTTGAACTTCAGGGGATGGGGCTAAACCTGCCTTACGATGGCAGGTTTTAAATACAGATCACATGAAAATTTGAGAGAATATTCTTTCTAAGTTAGTAGTTTAATGACGTGTCACAAGGGAAATGATTTTTCACAGGACTTCATGTAAGATGCTAGTATTAATCAGAAGCAATTAGTCTGGATTATTCACAGCATGTTTGGGCTTTTTTTTGTTGTTGTTGCGTGTGAGTTAATTCAGTTGTGTGGTATTGGTGGTGGTGGTTTGGTAGCTTTGTTTGGCTTTGGTTTTGTTTGTTTTAAAATCTGCTTGGTTTTCTGTTCTTAAAATTGTGTAGTCAGGGCTCGTAAGAGGTTTCCTCAAGAAAGAGTTTTCTGTTAGAGAATACTGACAAGTTACAAATAAGCTGTGGAAATGATTACTTCCAGTAGAACATTCCCTGAAGCTGTAGCTCAGTTTCTCACTGAACCTCGGTTGAATCCGAGGTTGTGACAGAATTGGTGGGCTTCAGACTGTCCCTGCTTTCAAGCCGGGGACAATGTATGTCTGTTGTATGGAGGGGCCTTGGTACATGCCAGCAAAACAGCTGCCAGACCATCAGGTAATTGGGGACGACTGGCCATGAGACCGCATGGCTGAGCCCGAAAAGTAAAGGGGGTAGTTGATAGAAAGTAGCGTATTTATGCATTTCAGTGATAAAATGGAGGAACTGTACCAGTTCTACTGAATGATAGCTAATATTTAAATGAAGTGTGGACTATTTCTACAATTCTAGATTTGTAGTTTCCGAAACATTTGGAGATGAATTTGCCTCACTTCAGTTCAAGGAGATACTTCTGAACTGCTGTAGAAGATGCGTGCTTTTCTGCAGCCAAATATGTCTATTTTTTGCACTCCAGAAAAGCATTAACAATGTTGAGGATCCATTAAAGCAGTGTTCAGGAATAGGAAATAATTTGACGTTGCCTCTGGTTGAGATATCTGGTTAAACTCAAATTCCAGTAGCAGTACCTGGTAGAAGGGAAGCAGTCTGTCAAAAATTTCCCAAAAATCATCTAGAGTCTAAGTTTTCCCAGAGGATTTCTGAGATCAGAGCTTCTTTCTACAGTCTAATGCACTGTCTGGAAACTTTTGTTTTCAAAGCTTCATTTGTGGTTGCCTTTAGCTGTGTGCATGACCTGTAATGCTGTTTTCCTTGTCTGTTTTATCAAGACCTGTATATGTCTGGCTTGACATAGTGTGGTCTTCTGTCACTGACTGATCTCATGCCTTTTCAGTTCATTTCATTGACAAGACATTGGTACTTTGATAATTTCATCAGAAACTTCTATGAATGCTGTAGATCCATGAAGTTCCTCCTTTGAAAACAAACAAAAAAATCTTGTTGAGAATATTATGAATCTTGAGACAGATGATTACAGTGGGCAGCATTTTCATTTTTTATGAGTTGCTAGAGAATGTCTGTCTCATACATAGCATGAATAGATAAGTTTTGCTGTATGCCCTTGAAAGGGTTCTAACTGGAAAAAAAAGTTATAGGAAACAAACAATTACATATACTGGTACATTTTTCTTCATGGTTCCATTGTAAATGAACTGCCATTATCTGACTATTAAAAAAAAAAAGCCAACAACAGCAACCAGTCCTATTTATAATGAAAAACTTTGCAGGTTGGGCTTTAGGCCAGTGTTGGGCAATATTTTCTAGGAGGAAATTTTCAGAAGTTTTGCTTAGGGGCACTTTTTGCAGCAATTCCTGCTCCCAACTACTGAATACTTAACGCTTCCAACTTCGTTGTAGAATCTTAGTTTTCTGGTGTTCTGCCTTGCATGAAGTTTTTGGATATGTGTCTTCTTGGGAGCATGTTAGGTTTATTCTTTTTTATTTATGTATTTAGGTTGGGATTAATTTTTTTTAAGGGGGGTATGGGAGGGGTGTGGTGTTCCCCCCCCCCCCCCGTTTTTTTTTTTTTTCATTTATTTATCTTACTCGCTGTATTGCATTTATAGGTCTCCGTCTCAACTCTAATAGTATCCAGGCTGATGCTTTAATAACTGCGGCTTATCCATAGGTTCTCAGTATTTTGATTTCTTTGGTCCTCAGGTTTTAGTTTAATGAATAGCTGGTGAAATATATGGATACCACGTACTCCCAAACAAAAACTTTGTTGCCATCTTGGAGATTTTTGCTCAGATTGTAAAAATTCGTTCAGTGTTACTATATATTTGGCTTCTGCTAGCAGTAGTTTAGTTAGCTTAAAATTGTAGTTTAAGCAAAAATTAAGAATTAAATCAGTAGATGGTGCTATAATCTTAGTTTTAGCTTGTTAGTGCAGCAAGTCTTGAAGGCAAGTCACCGTGTGATCTTTATTTTTGTATCTTTGAAAAGGAAATATATATAAAAATATAATCAACATGCTATAATTATTATATATGTTTGACATTTAGAATATTTTATTACAGTATTTGCTCTGAAGACTAGGCTATATTTAGGTGTAGTTCTTGATGAGAAGCTACTGGACAAGCAACAAGTGTGTGCTGTGATTGTGAAGAAAATACAGATGTGATTGTGCCCATTGTGGCCTTTTTCACAGCTGTGCATTGGGTTTGCTTTGCTTCAAAACAGCACATCTCACAACGATTCCCTCTTGTGCTGAGAGAAAGAAATCTGTTGTCTCTTTTGAGACTGCACGTCTCTCAGAGTTCTCTGCGTGCTCAATTCCTCTTTTTCTCTTTACCAGCTCTTTTTCTTTTGAGAGAATGAGAAAGGGATAGGGTATTTCCTCGAAATTTGACCTAAGTAATTCTTCTCTTCACTGAAGAGGAGTTGCAAATGTTACCTGTTTCTAAAATGATGATCTGTGAAGAATCTTTATACCCTGTCATTCTATGATATGTGTGATACAACATTATTGGCTGAAAAATGTATTTTAATATATGAAGCTGGAAGCAGTGGTAGTGATAAGGATTCAGATGAAAAATTTAGGAAAGTGTGTAAAATCTAGTATTTGTGTTAACAAGCAGTTGCTGCTTCCAGTAGAGAAGCTATACTTTACTTGAAGACTTTCCCTGAATAACCTACATTTAAGCGTAGCCTACAGCATGAGAACTATAAAAGGTAGCATAGGTTTCATTAAGGAATGTTGAATATAAACCAAAAAATAAATATTCCTGGGATCTTTCTATACTATAAAAATTGAAGAGTCTTCCTCCCCTCCTCTTTGGAGACTAAATGGGAGAAAGGAACCTCATATTTCTGTGTTGTAACAAACAGTAAATGCTACTAGTTCTGGAATACATGTTTCCTATGTAAAGCAGCAGATAAACTGGTTTTTACTGGTGTAAATCAAAATTACTTCTGTTTACAGAGTATGTAGAAATATTAAGCTATTTAAAGGAAAGGATCATACTTTGCAGTCTAATGCCTTATCACAGTAGCTGTATGCTTGAGCAAGGGATGTAGTTCAGAGGCCTCTATTTGTGACAGTACTAGTTGTGACAGTTGTCACAAGGACAGTGTTACAGTTCTTAGTACATTAGATTATTAAAGTGTTCAGATTCTTATGCTAAGATGTGAATAGCTGCACCAGTTAGATGCAGAAGCATTTTAACTGTTGGGGAGCTTTAACATAACTCCAAATGGCCAATGAAGATCTTATGAAGCTGATGTGGAGTCTCATCTGTACCACGTTAATTGTTTAAAAGACTTCTGAGGTCCCAAAAGCAAGCATGCATTATGAGGTACAAGACATTTTTTTTCCTCAAGAAGCTCTTCACTTGTGGGAAGATTCTGAAGTGGAACAAGCATGTGACTTAGACTAATTTTTGCTAAGGATACAAAGGCTAGATGTGCAATAAATATAATACAAATCATAATCTGTAAAGGTTAACAGTATAAAATTTATAACTTTGTTTTAATTTATGTTGGTGATAGTTGTTTCTTTTATGAGAGTTCGAAATTGCTCCCAAGCAAAGATACATAGCAATGACACACAAGTACATTGTATTGTTAGGAAGTGGCTCATTATAACCTCATCTTATCATATAAACCACCAGCTCAGGGATGCATTAATGCGCTTAGAATGTGCCTTATGGGCCTGCACAAGAAACAAATTAATGCTTGTGAAATCATATTTTAATTTTTAAATATTCTTTCAAGATGAAAGGAATCCTCTTAGTGCCATGGGTAAGCAATATTTTAAATTTGTGTGATTGTAATGTGGTTATTAATTTAATATATTATTCTCATAGAAAAACACATATTACTATGGGTCTGTTTTAAAGTGGCAGTGTAGCAGACAGTGAGCATTGCTTTTTTGAGCAAATACACTAAAACAGTCATTCAAAGCTAAGCAATTTGTTTGTGTTATGCCAAGTTACACATACCTGATGCACTGGAAAGCACTTATTTGTACAGGGTTGACCCTGGCTGTTTTCCAGGTGCCCAATAAAGTCGCTCTATCACTTCCATCCTCAGCTGGACAAGGGGAGAAAAATATCCTGGAAGGCTCATGGGTCGAGGTAAAGATGGGGAGAGATCACTCACCGATTAATGTCACAGGTGAAACAGGCTTGACTTTCATTGTCCTTCTTAACAGTTATTCCAGAGGAACTGCCACCATCACTGATGGTCTTGACCTTGGATCCATCTCGGAGCCAGCTGGCATTGGCTCTATCAGCCATGCGGGAACCTTCTCGCAGCTTCTCACCAAGGGTCCCCCTGAAGCCCCACTGCTACCAAAACCTTGTCATGCAAACTCAGTGTAGGTGTATTTATGTTCTGATGTGACAAGATGTTGTTCCGGGGAGGAGAGAGGGAGAGCTAAACATGAGAAAAGCACAAAAATTTTGAACTTGCACAGTCTAGCTATGCAGTATCCTCCTCCTCCTTTTGTGAAAGTAAAAGGAAACTACTGAAATATGTTATCCTACTAAGAAAGGAAGTTAGGAACTGTGTATGCAGTAGACACTTAAAAATTTTTCTTTTTACCTCAAGAATATACCACTTTTACCTCCGAAATACCACTTGTAAATTAGAATAGAGTGTATCATGGGCTAAATCCTAAAACCTGTTTTTTCATCAGAGCTTTTTAAGGTGCTGCAAGTAGACAGTTAATGCCACCATTCTAAAGAAGAATAAAGGAGCAAAAATACCCCAAAAACATTACAATAAGTTGGATATGATTTGCAAATGGTTATGAGTTAAAAAAACAGCTGAACTTCTCAACGTTCTAATAGCTACATTTGTCTTCTGATAATCAGCCTTTTGTAGATTATTCATGAGAGGTTATATCCTTATTCAGTTGTCTAAAGCTGTAGATAAGAATATAATGATAGAGACACAATATTAAAATGAGAATTAATCCAGCAAGTTAACCAAATGGGTGTAAGAAACTGAGTTCCTTGATTGTGCTTTGTAAATTCTGATCAGGATCCTGTTGCTCCTGATTTGTCTTTTGTAGAACTTCAGCAAGGAATTATATTCAAACACCATGATCATGCCTGATTCAAACTAATATCCTAAAGGTGCCTTTGAAATCAAAATAGATGTAAGTGATACTTACACATAATAATTCTTCTATTACTACTTTACGTTTTCAGATGGTGCTCATGAGAAAAATATTTACTGTATATATAGAAACTTGTTTGCCAGTATTTTATAGTTGAACCACTTCTGTTAGGAAAGAGCAAAAATAAATACTACTTGTGCTGTGAGGAAGCTCTTCAGTCAGAAATTTCTGTGTAGTAGTAGTGTCCTTCCAAACACTGAAAAAGCTCCAAGTTCTGAATAAGAAAAAGGTTTTCTCTTTTTTTTTTCCCTTTTTTTTTTTTCTTCCCTGAAAAACTACAAGAGTATAGTTTGGATTTAGACTTGATATCTTAATCTTTGAAGAACGAAGTAAACTAGTAAATTTATCTCATTCCAATTTTCTGAGTTGTGTGCTAGCAAGCAGAACTCTTCATTCTCTAGTGGCATTTGTTCTGGCAAGAGACTTGTGTAAGCAGCATGTATTGGTGGAGATGTCAGCAGTATCACTGGTGTACGCTGGTTAGGGGATCTATTTCCAATGTAATTTTGATGCTGCCAACACGATACTTTGACAAGAAAATGAAATTCACTGTATTTGTATATAGGTTGTTAGATGCAATTAATGAGTTTCATAGGTATTCGGGTCTCAATATTAAAATTTTGGAAGTTTGGGATTTTTCCCAATTAAACTTTAAGAGCAGTTGATTCCAACAAGCAGCAGGTTGGACAAAAGTATCAGAAGGTCTGCATGGATGAGCAAAGAGCTCTTGTTGGAACTCAGACATAAGGAGAGAATATTCAGAAGGCAGAAGCAGGATCAGGTATTGAAAAGCCAGTTTCTCTGTACCTGTATTATCTTTGTTGCTGCAGAGCTTGCAGGTTGATACTTCAATTCTGAAAGGTCTGTATCTGATCAGTTGTAATTTCATATTTGAGTGTTAACTGTTATTGGAAATTATTTAAATTGACTGACACTTTAACCTTTAGATTGTATTCTGATTAGCAGGTCAATGCCTGTATTAGACATGTCCAGTGACTCTCCTGGCCTTCGAGACACACACAATAATGTTAAGCTCATGTGAAGTCAGGAAAAAAAAAAGCTCAGCAGCTGATTTGGTCCATGAAGGAAAAAAAAGTTGGACCGTCTTACCTGATTGTCTATAGCTCACTCTAATTCTCTTGTTAACAATTTTATGCATGATGACAGATTTTTTTCAGAAACTGAAAAAAGAAATGATTGGCATAACATACCTATAAAAAATTACGGAAATATTAATAGATCAGTGTTAAGAGATAGAAATTCAGATTATTAGAATAAACAGAGACTGAATTCCATCATTTCTTGTTCTCATAATATACAGCATTTCCTTAATTACTTGCCCAGTTTCAGGCACCTACACGTAGTCTGAATTTTGGAGCTGGCAAGAACTTGCAATTCTCTTTATGGTGTGTCTAGCTGTTAAATAGCCAAGGAACCTTAAAATGGTCAGCAAAATCTGTCTGTTAAAGCATCAGACGGCATATCTTTATATTTTGTTCCCATAGTTTGGTTTCTTGAGGTGCTGAGCACCTGTCTTTGCTGCTGATTGCTTTAAGAATAGAAGCCATTCAGGGAAGCTCTCACATCCTTCTTGATTAGGCTTCCTTGTTGGTGAAAAACAGCATATTGATTGTTATAAAGTTTTAAAATCTTTTGTCACAAGCATGAGAATGGAATTCTAATAAAAGTGCTAAATTGTGGAGAAATACATATAAATTGCTGGTATTATGCAAACGCTTAATCAGTTCCTACAATGTCGTGAGATTGTGAGGAAATTGGATGTAGAAGTCTTTAGAATGTTTTTGACAGTAGTGTGACAGTACCCAAACCCTGTTAAGAACTGTTCAGTGCAGAACTGAACATGTAAAACTGTCAGTAGTCTTCTAGCTTTACGGGCCTCGGTTTATCATGGAGGGTAAATCCTGAACAGTAAGCCGATGGTGGGTATCCCCAAAATAATATTATTGTTGAGACAGGTCCTGTGTTTCTAGTGCTGGGTGGTCAGAGGCAGTATGATTGTACAGAGGTGAAGAACAGTGCCTGTGTCATCTGTGACAATTTACAAAACCTATAGCTCTGCCTTCAAGTTGATGTGCAAAGTGAAGGAAGAGGTACGCATTTACTCTATTTGTAAGTTTTCTGTGCTTGATTCTTGATTAAAAACATTATTCTACCAGTACACAATCAGTGGTGCATTTTTAGTATTCTGTGACTATGCTTCTGAGAACTTCTAAATGCTCTAAAAGTCACAATTGAGATAGGGGATGTACTAAGATACGCTGATCTGTGCTAAGGAAGGGGGGAGATGATTGTAGGAGTACTAGAAAGCACACTTAGAACATCAGCTGTCTTCATTTATGTAACTCATCAAAAGACACTAGAGGACCGTACATTAATCTCCTTCAGCTTCAGTATCCATCCTTGCAGCTGCAGATCCCCTCAGCTTTACAGCTTTTCAGTACTGCAGGTCACCAAATATCAGTACAATAATTATTTCTGCAAGTTGATTTTAATTCCTCCACCAACACACTGTCATTTTTTGAAGGAAAATTAATTGACTTCCACTGCAAAATTTAAGATGACTATAACTAGGTGATACTTGTCCATTCCATGTGAGTTGTATTTGTTTAAGCCAGTTTGTAACAGGGGAGACGAGTTCTTCTGATTTAGTGTATGAATTAAAGGAAATAATTTGCTTACTTGCCACGAAGATGCTAACAGTATAAAGAAAGTTAAAAGTAGAAAGAAAAAGCTTGGTAGTGTATCACAGAGTAGCTAAGCAGCTATATTCTTGAATTATTCATATGGCTTATGTAAAAATGGAACCTGGAAGATGGAAAAAGAAAGGCTATTATTTATTTATTCTGTTGAAGAATAGCACATGTAAGTGGAAAAGCAAGTGGAATCTGATATGTTGTCCTGTCATCTTCTATCTTTGTTTCAAAATAAATAAAATTAAACTAATAAGTCAGTTCTATTGAGTATAATTAAAATTATAGTAAGAAATATCCTTGGTTAAAAAATTTGATGCAGATACACTGTTTCTGTAAATACCTTCATTACACTAAAAGAGGTTGGAGCAATTGTATTTTCTGTTTTCTTTCTAGACTAGTATTAGAACAGGAAACTCAACTGATAGGATGTAAATATTTTCTGGACATCTGTATATTAATATCATATAGCATTATTTATAGTATTTCTCTCTATATATAAAATGTTACTAAAATAGTGACATTTTCCATGTATGAATGCTTCGTGTGGTTAAAGAATCCTCATTTGAATTTCTAATGTACTGAGAAAACACTGATCAGTATCAAAAAATAATGAATAATTTGAAGCACTTTACTCTTGGGACTTGTTTGATAATGTCCAGGTATACTCTAGAATAAGACCAAATGATTCTAAAATTTAAAATCCTGAGGCACTGTCTCTCAACAGCCAATAATCTTGTAGGGAATAGTAGAGATGCTGCTGCTGTGACTTTCCCTCTTTCTTCATACTGCCCTGCAACATACTCCCCTTAATGGGAGTAAGAAATTTGGCTCCTGTGCTGGCTCAGAGCTGCCTGAGGTTTCTCTGATGGCTGAGCTGGCCAGATACACTGAGTTTGAGTCATCTTCATCTTGGAGCTGAGTGGTGAATCTGTTCCGTCTCAGCTTCAACCTTCTCTTTCTTCATCGGCTTTAACAGGCTCACTCACAAAGAACATGTACTGACACATGCAAGTAATGCATTCTGCAACATGGATATGTATATTTAGGAGTTAACTTTTGAAGTAAAACTAAACACAAAATACTCTTGATGTCAGATGCTGTTGAAGATAAACTGTGAGAGCATGAGGCAGAAAAGCTGCTTGCATGGACCTACTGAATTATGAATGGTTTTTCTCTCCTCCTTTGTTATATGTCTTTAATGATCCTTACCACTCACAACTGTCATTCCTTTGAGTATTCACTTCAACTTGTCAGGCAGCTAAAAAAAACTTATACACATGACATACGTGTATATACATATAAATTTACCATGTAAAGATATCACAGGAGAAATTTAAACATGACACAAGTAGAAATAATGTCATTGCTAAGGTTACATCTATAAAACTTTTTCAGTGTATTTTTTTCTGTGTATATATATATATATGGGGGGGTTTAATGTGATTTCTGTTTAAAATATTTAGTTCAAAATGATATATTAAATTTATAATTCACAAGTGTATATTTTGTATTTTCCCTGCTTCTTTTTTGTCTTATTGATAGAGGGTTTTTGTCAGCAAAACTACAATTGATAGAGAAGATGGATTCATGTACTGTTCCTAATGGTCCAAATGTTACACTTTTGTCAACAGAGCTCTATTGTTGAAAGCAGTTTCTCTCACTGTGTCAATATACATGCCATGCTGTGTTGATATTAATGGATCTGCCAGGAAAGGCATTTAATTAATCAGTTCTCAGAATAAACTCTGTCAACTTTAATTTCCTAGCTAACAGTAATGCTTTGGCCAACATGGTGGGTCAGTCAACAAATGCTGTAGTAAGTTAGATTCATGTTGAAAAAGCCTTCATTCAGGACCTAGAAATGGTGCTTAGGTCAGCAATTTGTTTCTTTCTGTCTGTGGACATGTTTCAGCTGTCTGACAGCTCTGACATTTGTACAGGAAAGAATAGAGTAGTCTTCAGTATTCCAGCAGGTCATAGCATCAAAAGCATTTGCCAAATTCTTGAGGAAAACTAGGAATGCATTCAGTCACCTGTTGAACAGCAAATATATTTATTACAGTTTTACTGCAGCTAATAATATTCTGTAGCTAATAATTCTGTAATCATGGGTTAATGCAGCAACAATTCACCTAAGTCAGAAATGATCACAAACTTTTTGATTACGTTTTGAAGACTAATTCGAGGAAAATTTCCAAGATTTTGTAGCATATGTAGTTGGTTTTAATCATGTTTTTACTTGAACAGATCTTGTAATATAAAAAATCAAATAACTTCCAAATGAAAATGTCAGTCCACAAGAAAATAAGATTTTGCTTCCATTTATAAGTTGGCTTGAGTACTTTTTAGGCTGTTACTAGCTTTCTGTATGCCTAGTGTTTACACACTGTACAGTTGTTATTAATTGCAAATAGAATTAAACATTATATGTAAATTCCATGCGTGCATGCTGTTTATATACCTGTGAAGTATTTAAAATGTTTTTGCTTTCTTATGAAATTACTGAATTTAAGCCAATTTTGATCTCAAGCTACTGTCAGGACAATTAGGCGAGTGGAGTGGTACTAAAATAACATTTATGTACACAGCCTCGCTCATGTGAAGCATTTTGTTCATACTGTCAGTTGAATGGAAATCAATTCATTAGTCAAATATATTTTGAGCATCAAATATCCATAAAATTAATATTTCTTAAGAGTATTATTTTAAATACTCATCCTCTACACATCACTGCCCCTCCTCACCAAGATACTTTTCAGTGCAGTCTATACTGATACAGATTAGTCACTTTAAATCCTTGAAATCTTAGTATCCTGTTACTGTGGGGGCATTTTTTCCTGGTCTAGAATGGGGAGAGGAAATTTTGGTTTGATGCAGAGTTGGTTAGCCATGGTGGCCCATGAACACTAGTCGAATTCCTACAGTGGCTTGGAAATGAGGAATAAGGGTCAGGGCCTAATGTGGTTATTTTATAATTTAATCTTTTCATTACTTTTGAAGATCATTCAGTCCTACAGTGAAGTATACGTGCTTCACGCTTGTCTTGACTTCTGTTATTTCAGTTACAATACAATCAGAATAACTCTCCTGTTAGAATGTATTGGAAAAAAAAACCACAAAAACCTAAACAAACTACCCCTTACAAAACCCAAACTGATTTTTTTTTTCTTTTCCCTAGTCTTGCACATCTATTTGTAATATCTATGGTCATTTTTGTCTGAGTGGAACTGGCAGATCCTTTTACAGGTGCAGCAGTGGACATAGTTGTGGAACCCAGGGTCATGCCTGTTCTTCTAAAGTCTGATAGAAAGTACATTTTGCCCACAAAATGAAGTAATAAATAAAATTGTACGTCTCTTGGCCTTTATTCCCTCCAACAAGTACATTATTTATTGACAGAAAGACTGAGTTAAATGCATTTTATCAGCAGAATTACAGATGGGTATTGTTAAATTGCAGAGTTTTTTAACCAATTAAATTAAAGGACTCACTATGGTTTGTATTGATGGAATGTGGTAAGAACTTTAATAAAACTGTTTTGTTAACAGACTATAGTAAGGGATTTCCTGAAAAATGTGTTTTATTGACAAAAGAGAAGTATTATCTTGCAGGAAAGTGCAGGTCAACAGGGTATTGTGAAAACCCTGAAAATTCTTCATGGTGAAAAATTGCACCCCTAATTCTATTTCCACTTGTTCAAGTACAGTGCGAGATGTGATGATTTAACTAGGAGTGCCCTGAACTCAGTTGACATTAATAGCTGTAGTTCCTGTGAAGCTATAAGAGCTAAGCCAGCTGAGAGTAGATAAAGAATCACCTAATTGAGTTTACAAAGATCCAAAGTTTTGTATTCCTACAATAGCATATTATTTTTTTGGGAGGTGATGAGCAATTTAGCAGGGAGAAGAAAATACTCTGTAGTGTGTATGTGCATGCCTCTGCATGCTGTTAATATTTTGTTGCTATCTTTGGTTTATCTACCTCTAGTCGTCTGATTTGGAGTGGTCTAATTACAGGGACCTTAAAAACTGTTGCACTAAAAATATATTGAATGCTTTGTGGGGTTTAGTATTAAATTCATATTTACCTATGGTTTCTTGGTGGAGAGCATACTTCAGATTGGAATGAAAATGTCTAGCACAAATGACTGTGCTGTTGTAATGCCTTGCTTCAAATACTCAATGGGCAGAGTATGTGTATTCAAGATACGTATTCTCAGATTTATAAAAAGTGTCTGCCCCAATGTGTATTGATCAAATTTATGTATTAAAATAACAAGACTATTATAGAGTTAAAATTATGGAGGTCATTGTGGCTGCTCCCCGCCTCCATTACTTCTCTTCATCTTTATAGTGCAGTTCTTCTGCATCCTGTGTGGTCCGCCAGTGATGTCACTGTTCTGCTTTCAGAAACCAAAACAAACATGCTATAAGAAATCTGCTAGAAATACTATAACAGAAGCTGTTATCGTAGCACAAAACAGAAAACTAGTCAGAATGAAAATTACATCAGAGATCTCCTGAGTTGCACACTGTGGCATGGTGAATACCAACAGCACCAGTAACCATTTTGAATCATGGCTTTGATGTTGAGGTTGTAGTGTGCAGGAATGCCCCTAGAGAACTACAATTTTGTATTTACTTTTCTCTCATGAAGTACTAGAATACTGTAGAGTAAGCCATATCATTATTGCATTATATTTGTTTTGTGGAAAGACTTAATAAGTAGAAAGAAGCCAGAGTTGCATTTGGACAACTATATTATCAGCCAATTAAACCGCATGATTAGAAAGTTAGAATAAATTATTTTTTGAAGTTATGTAGGCTGAGAGAATACTTTGGCCATTGCATATTGTAGTGGACATCCAAATAACTACTCACACCCCACAGATTTTAATATATAACAGCTCTCCATGCTACTTGCGTAGTGCTATGTCAAGACTACAGCTCTAATGATGCCTCATGCTGCTACTAAGCAGTGGTTAAAACCAGTATTTAAATGAACATATTAAGTACTATTGAAAATCACCACCACATGGATACCAGTTTTAAAAGCTGTCAGTTCACTAAAGCTTTCAGCAGTGCTCACCCTCTGCAGGACCACCTTTTACCTTTTGGTCAGAAAGTCAAATTAGAATTGTTAAAAACCATTAATCTTCTTTCATGACTAAAACATAAAAATATAAAGCCAGAACAATTAAACACAAAAGCCATGATTACATAAATCCCATTATGTGTAATGTTAAAATGTACCCAAATACTGGCTGAAATAGGAAGAGAAAGGATTGGAGGAGGAAGCCGGAGAATACAGTCTTGGCCAGTGGTTGATGGCAAAATGTTACTGGGCTGAGATGGGACCCTCACGTGGGGGCAGCTGTGCTGCAGGGCCTTCAACTGGAGTGGGAAGGAGTTCAGAAGGCCAAGGAAGATCTCAGGAGAGCATGTTGGCCAAACTTTTAAAGTAGAAGGAATTCAATGCTGTAAAGAGGGAAGCAAGGCTGTTTGTGTATATGAGTGCACAAAAGGTAATGACGGATATTATAGGAAAACAAAAGGAGGGTAAACAGAGAAAAAGAAAATGAATTATGGAAAATTATTTTTAAAACAAAAGCAAAAAGGAAGACAAAGGAATAATAGAATTGCGCAACTGCTGCAAATTCAAATATACCAAATAGTAAAGAGGAAACTATAAAGATAATAAATATGAAATTAGAATTATTACTGAGCTTAAAATAATTATAAATAGGACTGTACGTGACACTGAAGAGGTATTTTTTTTATATGGTAGGCAATCCAAAACTCAATTCCTGTTCCATGAAGTACTATGTATTAATATTCCATTTATGTAAGTGTAATATCTGTCTTCTTTTATGGAAAGTTTTACAGCGTCTCCATTTTTTGAATCATCTGCATTGCCAAATTTTTCTTCTTGAAGATAGGTACTGAACTATGTAAGACTGAAATTAAAATTGCAATTCTCTTTCTCACTGTTAATGTTTTTTTACAATTGCATCCATGGGGTATATGAGGAAGAATAATGAGCAATAATAAAACCAGCATCTTGTACTCATACTGAGCAACCTGAATTCTGAAATGAATGTTTTGCAGAGGGTTCTTGGACTGTGGTTCAGTCAAGCAATCAAATTACTGAAAGATGTTCCTATCAAAGAATGAGTTCAGCAATGGGGAGCTAGTAAGAAGCAATGAGGAGAACGAAAACTTTTAAAATACTCTGTATTCATACTGCGAGACATGGTAGTGTTTCTAGACCAGGCTCCTGACCTGCCAAGGAGGATAGTGATGTAGACAGACCCTTTTGGATAGAAGAGTTATTGGAGGCTGTGGTTGTGCATGATGAATTTGATGACATGACGACATATGTGCTTGTTCTTTCTTGTCTTATGAAAAATAATCCTTTGGTCATGATTGTCTGTCTACTTCACTCATAGGACCAGTGTTACAAATGATACCTCTTTCTGAATCTGGATAGTAGATCCAGCATGCCATAGAAATTCATGGTAATATATCCTTTCCTGGGTTATAGGTATCGTTTTGTTGTATTTTTAGATCCTGTGTAAGATCAGCTTTCACAGCTGTTCTCTAAACGTTCTGATATTGGTAGCACTTGTGTGCTATCAGAATGAATACTTGAATGTTCTTGTATCAGACTTAATGGTTAGATATTCTTCTATAAGTCTCTCTTCCACGATGATAAAATGAACGTATTTTGAGGCACGTTAAATCTGCAAATTTGAGTACTTTGATGCCAGTGTTCCTTTTATTCAAGGGATCCCATTTTCATCTTCATAACATTAAATGCTTGCATATACCCTATAATTAAATTTAGGCACAGCAGAGAATTTGATCTGTGCATTTATTAACTTTTGACTGCATGTCCATTGAATTGCTTTGGAAGTTTCATCAGACTAAAATGTATCCAGGATATATTTACCAGTGAAAGAACTGTGATAAATGTTATCACATAGGAAACTGTAACATGTAAAAACTGGACAATGTGTCTGCGTCACTGTAACCTACATACTGGGTGTGGAAAACTGGTGGATGAACACACATGGATGCAGAAGTACACTTGACTGCTGCAGGTTTTCTGTTGGGACTGCCACTGCTGAAAAGCACTTCAGGCATCAGTGCATATGGTACAGTGTCATACAATGGTTACCATGTACAGATACCTTGTTCTCATTGAGACTGACTTCTTAATATGTTTATATTTTTGTTTCCTTTTTTTTTTTTTTTCCACTTTAACTGCCTTTTCATACAGTTTTATTTTTATAATCCTTCTGATGTTGTAAACCCTTTTGCCCTTTGTGATCCTGAGGGTAATACTTGCTAAGTGCTTTGGGATGCCTTAGTGGATGCTAAGTCTTTAGAGATAGTGAAAGTTGTTGTTGTTGTCATGTTACTGATGTACTGCTTATTTGCCCCCATTATAATGCCACGCACACGACTCTACTGTTTAGATTATGTCAGACTTTCTATTGTAAGCCCTATTTTTAGACTTAAAGTTTGCCCATCAATGTATTTTTGAGTGCTGAAACACTTGGTGTCTCAACTTGAGAACAAACAATAGAAAACTGGCCAAAACCCTGCAGTTGGTGAGGCAGAGGTGTGACTGGGGAAAAACATATCTGTAAATGTAACTGTCCATTATATGTTATAAACACTACACAATAGTGATAAGTATTAATACCTGCCAATAAAACATTTATTCTACTCTCTCATGTTCTGATATTCTACAAGAAAGACAGTAGAAAATAACAGAGTAGATTGTCCTACAGCAAGATGTTATTTATAATATTTTACAGTTTGGTTTATTCATGTAACTCTAAAGTAGTTACCTTTCAAATCGCTACTGATGTTATAAGGAAGGGACTGTATTTATTACCATAAACTGAGAGCATTGGTAAAATTTTGTGATAGGAAAAGAAAGACTGTAATTCACATCTGACATAAATAAAAATATTGGTATTTTGAAATACAGTTAGAAAATTTTCATGGACCACCTGTTCGGAAAGCCATTGTTTTTCATGTGTTGCCTCCACCAATTTGAAAATATATATGGACTGTTACCTTCACAGAGCCACCTCAGCTAGTATCGATACAGAACAATTTCTGTATCATCTGGGAAATAATTTAATCTTAGAAATGATGTATGATTTAATTTGCATGACAATTTTAATTAATACATTAAATAGATGTGGTTCGAGTCTGAAAAATTTCAAAATTGTGACTGCCGTATGCTCCCCTACCTTTCTGGTTCCTGAATTTGAAATTTAGGCAATGAAAACATTCTGACTTTGAGATTATTCTGATCTAGAAATTATTCAGTTTATGTGGTATAATTTCTGAGTGACATAACTTTAAAGCAGTGCCAATAAGCTCAAGAAGGAAAAGGTCATCTTGTTCTGAATATGTACTGTTAAGTCTCCTGGAGTGTTTTTTCCAAAGTATTAATGAGATGGGATCCCAAGGCAGCATGCAGTGTACCATGTGTTACTGTGGATTTAAGAAATGTCATTTTGTGTGAAGGAACACGGAGCTGGGGTATTCAAAACGTGTACTACTTGGCTTTTGAACGCCTGTTTATTTGGCAGTTTGTGATGGTTGTCATGCTACTTTTTAACTCTTATCATGTGGTGATAAGACCGTGTGTGAAGGACAGGTAAGATAAGCACTTGCCTAAGTGAGCTAAGGTTAAATTTACAGACTTTTCACATCACGTCTAATTAGGAGTCTGAGGCTCTAATATTTTTAGTTCAGAATTAAATGTGATGACATTGCTGTATGTGTGATATATTTCAGATAATGAAATTGTTGGATTTTAAATAACTTATGTCGATAAATATTCATCTTTTTATTAAATACATTTTTCCTTTATATTTGACTACAAACTCCACTTGTAAAAAGATTATACTATAGCACTCTGAAAGAGAGACATTAGGGGATTTCATTCCTTGGAGAAATAGATTTATATTCTATTATAAGGTTATCTGATTCTGACTGTGTAATAGTTCTGTCTTCATAGCATTGCATTTTAGCCAATACACTGTGAAATATCTTGTACTCATTCTTCTCTTTTACCAGCCACACAGCAGATAAAACTCTTAAAAGTTTCTTTTGTATAGTGTTTGCTGAATGGCATGCTCAGCTGTGCTTGCTGTCATTCCTCAACATGTTCAAACATCACTCCATTAAAAGATTTCTATTTATTAGGGACTAGAAAACCCACCAAGGACTGCATGTCATTAATCTCTCAGTTTCTTTTTCATTGCACTAGTCTTTTTTACGTTTAAAGATGAGTAAAGCTTTTCCTTTAGAATAAGCCAGACTTGCTCAGGCTATCCTTTCAGTTCTAGGTCTAAAAATATTCTTGTTGCTTCCAGTCTTTTTAGCTCATCTACAACTTAAAGTACACAGACCTGAGAAAAAGGAGGTAGGAAACAATCCAAGAAGTCATAAAATTTTCCAGTAGGGAATGATTTCCAGTCTAAGCAGTGTGTCTGCTGTGCTTTTGGTGCAGCATATGCTGTACATCTCAAGCAGAGAACATGGGCACGTCAAACCAATGATGATTTGAGAATGAAATGTTCTGTGGTTGCCTACCTCCCAAACCTGTGTGACAATGATAGTGACAGAGAAATGGAGGAGGAAAAAAATACTGTGAAAGGACGCAATTAATGATTTAGAGCATCTTCTGTATTGAAGGGTGCAAATATTTCTTACAGCTGAGAAAGAAGAGCATGCATATAGTTACGAAGGAGAAAGTTTAGGGGCACAGATTTGAACCTGTGCCCTGAATCTTTCCCTAAATCAGCATCTGATTTATGAACTGCTTTCCCAGTCTGTTTTTAATTAGGATTTTACAGACCAACTCAGTAATTCTGCTGTTAGTTTTGTTCTGTATGTGAAGCAGTGTACTTGGCCTGTCCCAAAATACATCAGACTTAATGTTAAGCAAAGAAGTAAACTCAGTGATGTTAACTAATTATGAAAATTGCAGTGTTACTTAATTTTCAAAGTTTCTGTGAAGTTTTAGTTTAATTCTTACAGCAGATTTCACATTTCTTCTATGAAAAATATGATTGTTTAATTAAATGTGGGTATTTTAATACAGTTCTCTTATGCTCTGGGATGTGGGCTGCCCCTTTACTGAGGTTGTGGTGATTCTTTTTCTAGATAAATCACAGATAATTTTATCCAATATGTTAATAAATTCTTATATCTGATAAGTATTGGCTAATAACACTATCAGTCTCTGTAATAGCAGAGTATATTATAGGATATGTAAACATGTAGCCATTAAATAGATATTCAGTCTATTTTTTTACTTGAAGTAATGAGTTGCAGATTGCATTATATGCTCAGGTTTATTTGGCATTTTCTTTGGCGATGTAAATTTATACAGTAGAGATCTTCATATATTATTGCAGTATTACTGTTATGTTAATTTGTGGCTCAGATAATTTACAGGAATATATGTAATTTCCTCATATAAAAAGTAGGGGGAGAAATTGTGAGCTTCATAGTATGCTTACATAGCTCATGGTTTCATTAGATTTATGGTGACAGTATGTACTTTTATGAAACAATCGTCAAGGTTTACTAGGAGAGTTTTGTCATATAGAACAGCAGCTATCTATAATACTTTGCTCCCCTTTTCTAGACATCACATTCTGTATTTTCAAAATTGTTTGATAAAATTTTCCTCACATTGTGAATTCTGAATGCTTTCAGTTACATTCTGTGATTATTCTGTGGGAAAGATGCAGTGCATTCTCCAAAAACAGTTTTAGATTAAAAAATGATATATTTTAAGTTTATTTACTGTCTGAGACAAAAGAAATTGTAAGCTCGATTCATGTGATGTTTTGATTTAATTGCCCAGAGTAACTCCATATTTCCAGGTGACAGAAAATTGAGAGAAGTTTTAAGCAGGAGAGGATGGGGAATGATATGAGGTCTTCAGGTTGAATTTATTTTTGGAATCCAATGCCATTCAAGCAACTTTTTTATGATTTTTGGTTTTTTGAACATGTCTTAAATACAGGACTTCAATTTTTATGTTAGCTTCAAAAAATAGGCCATTTTAAGTTGTTCAGAGGTGAAAAACCTCACCACTCTGCAAGTTCTGTGTAATCCAAAGGACACTCTTTTAGTTGAATATAGTATGTTCGGTTCTAGCTGTGTGATACCTAATTTAGATTTATTTGTTTTAGTACCATTTAGGTCTTCACATTTTCAAAGTTAGTTATACAGCAGCAGTGTATTAGCCATGCAATTTATCAATATTTATTCATTATCCAAATGGCAGACTACTTGTCATAATTAATTATTGAACTAATAAATAGTCTTATTAATAAAAACTGATGACAAGAACAGAATGATTTCCTTGATAAAGACTGATGACAGATTTTAGTATCTGACACGACACTCAGAACAGTGTACAGATTGAATCTGAGGCCTCCTGCATGGATAATAAATTGTTATTTCAGAGAATAAAATGATTGATACATTTGCTTTGTGTGGAAAAAGCACCTGGGAAAAGATTCTACTCCCTGAGTTATTTAAAAAGACTATGGTGAAATTTTCTTTCCTCGTGACAAATTTAACTTTCCATGGAAGTGACAGCTCTTTGGCACAGAGAGAGGAATTGATGCCTGCTTGGGGTCCTTGACTTACAGATTCTCCTAAAAGTCATATTCATTTGAGAATCTCTTGGCGTTCTCCCTCACTTTGCATAGTTCTTTGGCAGCACACAAAGGAGTGGCTGCAATGCAGCGAAAGGCTGATGGGAAAGCGTGACCATGTGACAGGGCAGAGTCTGTTCGGAGACAAATGAAGCTGGTCAGATACTTAGGAAAAACTGCTCCTGTTTTTATTGCTGCGTGGCTGAGTTGGCCTCTGGTTCAAACTCATTGTATTTTTTTCATTGGTTTGATCTTACCTCCTGTGACAAAGCAACCCCAGAGACTAAGCATCTTTTGACAACTTGGAAATGGCTGAGCTGAAAAAAAAAAAAAAGCTTTCATAAAAACCCAAACCCAAACCTGTTGTATATCACAGGAAATGTTTTATTCATAACCAGTTATATTGCAAATCTAAATATTATAGTTGAAAAGTAATTTGAAGCATTCTTTTCTTTCAGTTGCTAAGCTGTTGACAATACTATAAAGAAACATTGATAGAACATGTTCTTCTTCTGAATGTCCGTCATAATTTATATACAGGGTTTTTTATGCTATACTCTGTACTTTATATTATTTCTGAATCATACTCTTATATATATAAAATGTAGTTGTGCTTCTGTTGGAATCTTGTGTTTAGTCTAAAGAAGTTAGAAAAAGAGCAAGAAAATATTCCATATACTAAGACATGAAAGATATAGGTATTATATAAATATAATTGGTAGTGGGCAGATGTGGTATTGTCTAATTTCAAAGTACACACCTGTAACCACAGAGTTCAGGGTTGGGTACTGTTTTGTTAGACTAGTGTTAAAAAGATGGATTTTCAGTAATGTAATACGGTTAAATTCTTCCTTACCTATATTATGTATTTGTGCTAACCATGCAGCTACACACCTTTGTGATATTCCTGAAGGGTTTAACATTTGATTGTGCAACGGACATTTAAATTTTTAATAGATTTGTTGACTGATCGTAGATTGAATTCTTACACTTCTATAAGATCTCTAAGAGGGATCTATCAAATAAAAATAGTTCTTTGAAGGTTAGATATTTAAAGTGAAATCTATAGATCTTTTTAATTTTTATGTTTCTAAAACTTCTGTCAGTAAGACATCTCTTATATTTAATAATTAAAACTGTCTAGATTTCTGTTGGGTTTAGCTCCAGTAAATTCTAGAGCATTATCCTGAAGAGACAGTAACATACTTTTAAAAGTTTCAAATAAAGAATGAAAGGAAAAGAAGCAGAATATGTAATTCTGAAGTGGAAGCATGCTGCAGAAAGCAAGCTGAAGAAGCTGATGAGAAGCTATTAACATCTGCTCCCTGTGCTAAAATCAGCTCTAAAGTTTGAACATCTAAAAGAATTCTGTTTAATAGGAAACCTTACGCAACCTGATTATTACTTAGCAGGTGAGAGGAAAATCAGGAAATTGCCAGAACTCATTTTTATGTATAGAATTAATAATAGCATAAGTTTTAAAAGCAGCTTAGATGGCAATAAGAGACTGGGAATGAAGTGATGATTAGGCAGATAACAGGTGGCCCTTATGCAAGGTTGTCCAGGTTAGCTTAAGTGATGTAAGATAAGTTTGTTGTGAGTCATAACTGCATCATGAATATAGAAGAGCTAAATGCCGTGGTTCTGAGCCCTTTTAGATAGCTCTTGATGTAAATTTTGTTTATGTAGCTTCAACATGCACTCAGATGAAACATCCTATTTTCATGTTTTTAAAGTAAATTACCCTGAATAGAGCGGAGGTGATTTGCAATATAATTAGGTTAAAGTGAAATCCAACTTTCATACAAAGGTCAAGTTATCCTCTGCTTTATCATTTACAAAGTTTTTACCTTTTCTGTCAGTCCATACCCTTTGAAGTGTTGTTTCATTTTATAACAGAAATAATTATATACATCTTCAATTGTTAATAGTGGCCATGGAACTAGTCATTCATTTTTGCTCGATTATAAGACAGTGATGTGCTAAAACACAGATACAGAATTTTTTAAATGGTTACATTTTGTACATGTTGGCAAATATATATATATGTAAGAGGTAGACGTATTTCACACAGGGACATGTTTGGAAGGACTTTAAACAGAAACTGCTTTTTCTGTTTCTTCAAAGGCTGGCCAAGAAGGTGGAAGATTGTCTTTTACAGAATAAAAGAATGAGAGTTAGACTATTTTCAGCTATATTTAAAGTACAACATACTCCTGGTCTTTTTTGTCACACATACACGAAATTTTTACTGTTCTGTAATTATTAAGTTTTTTGAGAAATGATTCCCAAAACAGTGCAGAAGGAAAGATCAGCGTGAGTTGGACTGTTTGCATCTTAGTGTAATAGAACTTCACAAGAAAAAAGACTAATTCTGCTTTCATCCTGTGAATACAGAGTGCAATGCACATGAAAGTATGTCTGCACAAATGCCTGTATTCTGTTCACAGCACCAAGCACCTCCTCTTTATGAGTAAAGGAATGAAAGAGTTACTGGATGTCCAAGGCCAGGCTGGATGAGGCTTTGAGCAACCTGCTGTGGTGGATTGTGTCCCTGCCCATGGCAAGGGGGTTGGAACTCAATCTTTAAGGTCCTTCCAACTCTAACCATTCTATGATTCTGTGCTTCAGCCAGTATGCAGTAGCATTCCTGAGGATCTAATACTCAAATGCTTAAATCTTCCAACTCTGCATCCATTTGTACAGTATAACCAGTAAGAAATGGCTGAAATGCTGCGGGAGTCCTGATGGTACTGTGTTTGAGAGATCGAAAGTGTCAAATAACATATAACATATAAAATAACAAAATAACATATGTTATTTGTCAAATATTATCAAATAACAAATAACATAACATATATGTTATGACTATTCAAATTAAATGTTTGTAATCATAACTGATATGTTTAAATTCATTATTTTAAAGATCTTATTTAGCACTTATCAGCTGGCAGTTGAAGGAACAGTGGAGACAGATTGATTAAATATTTAGCTATGTACTCAAGTGGTTTCCTTGGATTCTGCTTTTGTTTTGATGCTGAATTGTGTACAAAACAGGACAGTTTGCAGTAGATCAGATCAGCTTTGCATAGGAGCATAAATGCATTAATTCCTGTATAACCAATTAGACTATTTCTCATATCACCCACTTATTCTAAGTTTTGTGTGAAATGAGATGCCAGATGTTACCCTTTCATAAGTGCATAATATGTGAGGCACCAAACCCTTTGTAATGACTATTTATAATTTAAATTGGAAGTTACATTATTAAATCCTAATCTCTTGCATTGATATAATGTCCTCCTAATGCTGCCTTGTTGGTTTTCTCTTTGTTTTTAGTGCATTGATACCAGTGCAGTGAAGGGATAGGGAAGTTGGAGAATAGTGCTTTATTCAAAAAGTTAACTGTTTGGTTTGTTTTGGTTTTAAATAATACACTACATCTGGAAAAAACAAAACAAAACAAAAAAAACCCCAATCATTATATTTCTTAAATCTGTATATATATATTTGATGTTTTCATCTATGCATTTAAAAGAATGCTCTGCACATCTGTTTCAGTCATCACGAACTGAATTGACTTATTTGATTGAGGGTTATATTAGACTTTAGAGCTAACATGGATTTACTTATCTGCATGGTCTGTGGGATTTGGAATTACAATTTATTATAGTGCATTATACTTTATTTATAATTCACAAATGGCTTAGAGATTTAGATTTTTGTTATTTTATTCTTAAATCCTCTCTTCATAGTTAGTGCCAATATCCATTAGACAGGATTGCAAAGGACAAACTAGTTTCTGAAGTAAATGAAAAAGTATCAGAGTTTCATGGATCCAGCTGTGGTGATTCATCCAAAGAAGCTCTAAACTAGTTAGTAGGTAAAAGTACAAGCAAAAAATCTTACATTTAAAAGAACTAGAAGAAACTGCACAGTAGCATGACATATCTGGGAATTCCATTACTACTTTAAATACTAGGCTACCATTCATTTAAGTGTACTCTACTTGAGAGCAATGGGCATCTCCGTGTTGCTAAAATAACTTTCTGTATGCTACTGTTTTGTAAAGTAGCATGTTACAGCAGTTGTTACAGCAGTAAAAAGAACACTTCGTAGTGAGATTGTGAGAGGATAAAGATGGTACTGTAGCCGTAATTATTCAGGTAAGTCTGCTAGAACTGGATAAAAACTATATGCAGGGGCAAAGCATGTGGTATTTTTAAGATCAAGTATTTTCCATGAATTTGGCTTTGAGGCTTTCAGTAACTACATAGCCTGTAACATCTTAAGAGGTGAGATAAGGGAAGAGAATATTACATTGCAGAAAGAATACCTGAAGAAAGCTAACAGTTGTTCTAAAAATGGTAGCAGATAAATAGTGATATAACAGTGATGTAACAATTCTCTTGCATGAACCCTTGCCAAGTGCTCTTCTCCCCATCCAGTAGAACCCATCTTACTGTCTTCCAGAAGAAACTGTGAAGGTAATTTGTTCCTTCATTTCAAACTAGGTGAGAAAAGCCTTGATGTTACTGTAGGAAAAGTCTGATCATGTTGGCTATACCTGAAGTAATACAATAAGAAAATTTGAACAAAATAATCTCAATCAGCAAATGTGGTTTGGATTTTTAGCCTGGTTGCTGTTTAATACCACATACAGCGGGCAGATATTTCCATGAGTGATTTTTGCCTTTGATTGTATTTGTGTTCATAAAGTTTCTTGAGCAAGACCAGTTCTACTATGTCATGATCACTTTTGAAAATTTTTGAAAGTCTAGGAGTTATAAACATTGGACTACAGATGATTATTCAGTTTAAGGAGTTTTTTTGAGTGTTGGCTATTTGGTATTGAACAGTTAGTGCCTCTGCTCAGAAAGTCCTGCTAAGCAGCAAGCAATGCGACCCTTCTCAGCATGGGAATGTTCATAGTTGCAAGGTCACAAAGAAGTACATTCTCATGTTCCTCAAACCCAAGGAATTGACTATAGCTGAGCAGGTTCTTCTCAGATGCTCTAGTGTGTACCTGATAGTCATGTAACCAGAAACGGGCAAAGTATAGGGAAATTCCAGCCTTGTTTCCCATAGGTGAAGAAGGAAGAGGGTAGTTTAGGAGTCTTAATATGGTGAAATGCAAATATTTTAAAAAATAATTCTGCCAACTAGATATTGCACGGAAAACTGACAGAGTAGCTGTTTATTAAGTGTTCTGTAGAAACAATCCTCCAAAGCAGCAGAAATGTGACTGTAACGCTTATTATATACCGTGGTTTTTATGTGAAGCTATTGTAACAAAACTTTCAATATGAAAACAACCATAATGGAATTAACAGAATTTAGAAAACTAAAGAGTTCAAGCAAGTAAAGGATTTCAGACCACCGGTTCATTTTGCCGTAGATAGCACAACTGAATATGCAGGAAGCGTGAGAGAGGTAACACAACAGACTTTCTTTAAAAGAGCCTATTAGGTGACATTCCAGCTCTAATGGATGAAAATCCCAGTTTGGCACTGTGGAGCAGGAACTGTTATATGTGATTTTCAGATTGTCGGCAGATGTTTCCTGGGTTATGCTCCCACAAGTTATTATGACATTAGCAATAATGCCTCTCACCTGTAGTTAAACACGGTAAATGCATTAACAGAACCACATTATCTGAGAATAACACTCCATTTAGATCTGTCCCCATTTCACTTCAAGACATTACCCATTGGCAACTCAGTATAATCGATAAAAAAATTTCCTCTTAACTTACCTGCAGTACCATCCGAATATAGCTCTCATCCAGCTAGGTTATCTTTGATAACTTGTGCTGTGGGTACATAACTTACCAACAGTGATGGAACAGAACAGTTCTCAGGTTCTAAAACATATCAGAAGGTGTTCCATGTCATGCCAGAGGGCACTTTCTCATCTGAAACCACAAAGGTAATTTTGTTTTTTTCCCATAAGACATTTGGATTCAGTAAAGTCTGTGGCTAAAGGTGTGAGATTAGTTCTTCTGCCAGGAAGAATCTCAGTGTTACAGTCTTGCTAAATAAGGTGACTGTCTTTTTCTTCTTTTCTAATTAAATCTGCTTCAGAGTAAGTCTTCTCAAGTGCATCACTTCTATTACATCTCCTAGAAATTATTGAAGTACTATTGGCTTCTTTCAGTGATACTGAAGTTTTTGTGAGAAAAAAATTTTCTTCAGTTCTTGTGAGAAAAAGAGTAACTTTGTCATAGAAATATAACAGAGTTACCTGGATTGGAGCTCCACAGGTCATCAAGGCCAACTTTCCACTTGAAGAAGAATTATTATCAGCCTGCTGCTGGATAAGGTCAATAGCTTTGTCTAGCAAAGGCTTGGAAACCTCTGTGAGTAGAGATTCCACTACCTGAAAGGGCAGCCTAGTCCAAGGGCACTGCACTGTCCTCCTTGTGAATTTGTCATATAGAGTTTTTGGTTGTTCTCTTCTCACCCCTGCACCTCCCTCCAAATACTTAGCTGGAACCTCCCAAGTCTGAATTTCTGGTTTTATGAGTTTCTATGTCCACCCTCTATCAGTCCATTGCAGTACTGTATAACTAAAACTCTCTTTACAGATCTTAATAACTGTGATTTTCTGGTACCTGAATTTCCCTTCCTCAAAGGCAGAGTTTTATAATCTGTAGACTCCTGGTTGTAAGTTCATTCTTACATGTATGTTCAGCTGCATAAGTTATGTAAAAGCTCCTAGTATATTTTCTAAAGAATCTCCTCCCTTGTACCTTATAATCCCACCTAATTATGTTGCTGGTGCATTTCAGTATCCAAGCTTAGTGTATACCGTATTTGCTTCAAAGAGGGAGCAAATTCATTTTTAATATATGCTGATGTCAAAAGAACAAAGTAAAACTTTTACCACTTGAAAACAGGAACTCATTACAAAATTGCATTCTGTTGATGTTGTAAGGTAAGGGCAGTGGTGCTTGAATGACATGCTGCAAAATGGGAACTGTGAATTTCATTTGAGAAACCTGTATGGCTTCCCAATTTATGTATCAATTTTTTTAACCAGTCCACAAAATGAGGCAGAAGCCAGTTACTTTTTCTAGGATGCATGCTCAATATTTAACTGTTTTATGCAACATTTCCTTCCTTTCCCTCTTCTGTTTCTGAACTGTCTTTGGTTTAGTAGCATTAGCAATGTGTGATGATGAAATAGTGGTGCTCGTGCTCGTGCCAGGTGGTCATTTTCTTTTAATTTAGGTTCCAGGTATTGGACCTGGTTGCTTTGCAGTAATTATTGTTGCTTTTACTTCTCCTGGTAAAGGCAATTTCAATATGCATTACAGGAAAGATTTTTAAACAAGATAATTAGCTATTTACCACTAATTGTTGCAGTAGAATAAGAAAAACTTCCACTGTGCTGCCTGATGTGTTTTCTCTCTAATCTCTGGTATAGATTCTCAACTGTTTTAATTGGCCTAGTTTGGTAGAAGCCAAATTAAGTGGTGGTTTATATACCTGAGGATCTGGCCTGGTTTTTTCCACCTTGCTACATGCTTTCCTTTGATCGGCATTTTTTTTTCTGCTGTCTGCTTTGGTGAACATTAACCATAAATAGTAACTGCAATAGTTATTATTTATAAGATGTATAGATGTGCACACATCTGAAATAGCTTTCATTAGGAAATACAAACTTAGAAAAAACAAGTCTTTAAAAGTTCAGAGATTTGGTAATTAAGCATCCATGCATAAATTCTTTATTTTGTCTACCCACTTGAGATATCTAGAGCCTGTTCTCTTTCAGAGCACTTGACATTTTGATAGCCTGTGCATTTTAAACGTGTTCATTTTATCCATTCAGCACCTAATTCAGTCTAATGTCATTTTTATATTAGAGAAACAGACTGAATGCAGCTTGGGAAAACTTGATTTCTATGACTTGGAGACTATCATGTAGGAAATCTCTTTTAATCACAAGAAGACAATCCAATTCTTGCAGTAAAACTTAGATTTCTTTTGCATAATCTCTTTTTTTTTATTATTTTTTTTTTTTTACCTCTTTTGCTGCCTACCTTCTGCATTCTGAGGTAAAAGAGTTGCTAATGTTCTTGTTAACTTCATAAATCGAATGCATGTGTGAAGCGTCAGCTCAGAATATGTTTAGGTGTTCTAAAAAGAGGGAAGAAAAGTTCAAGCTGCATACAGCGTAAGAAAAGCGAAATAATCGGGCAATGTTGTGAATACTGTACATACATCACATCAAATCTGTGGGAATTTTCTTTATTCCATACATTTCCACCATCATTAACATATTCATTGTGCAGCAAAAATATATGATTAATACTCCTCCCTCATTTGTTCTCTGCCAGGAAATTCCACCCCGTGACCTTCGTGAATATGTACATGATTTCTTTGTGACAGTGTCATTTAGTGTGCTGAGGGGGGCATGCTAGTGAGAGCAAATGAGATTATATTAGTGTCACTACTAATTGAGTTCTAATGCTGGTGTTTGTTAACACAGAAGAAAATGCAGCACTACAGCCAAGAATTTCCAATTAAAAATTACAACAAGTGGCACGGATGATACTAAAATTTTACTTCAGCTAAGAAGGTACTATGTAGTTTTTGTGTTACATTTACATCCTTCATTAAAAACACATTAGTTATGAGTTCTGTCAATGTACTGAAGATAATATTACCAGATGATCAGGTAAACACAATCATTTTAGTAGTTTTTTAAAGTGATAGTCTTAAATAACCATTTACGGTAACCATGGACTGTTGTATTGGCGTATTTTAATTGATTTGCATATTGTTTGCATGGTCTAGCTGGAAAATATCTATTTTATAGGGTTCATGGCTTAAAATCAATGGATTCTGTTGCTCTTGTGCTGTTCCTGACTGAATCAACAATGTTGTGCTGGTAAACAAATGCAGTGATTGCCTGTGATTTAGAAAATCTGAGGTGATAAACAGGAATAGAGAACAGTTGCATACAGAGATGTGTCAATTCTATCGAAGTACACGTCTCACTCATAACAGGCTATGGGAGATTCTGTCCTTTACAACCCTCTCCATGACAGACACAAAACTAGAAGAGCTGATGCTTTTGATCTTGAAAGTTCACCCCAGCCTCCTCAGTCTTCAAAACTTTTGCTTTTGGGTGTTTTCATTATATAAAGCACACTCACCATTGTAATTCTTATAAATGAGACACTGTGGGACTATTCTTATTGATTAGACATATTATTCTGCTACGAGTAGCCAAACACATCTTGCAAATTGGACAGAAATGTAAAATTCTAATAAAAGAAAATCACATAATACTGTGTGATTGCAATGTTTTATTGGATTTTATTTAATGACATAATTGACCAAAGATGATCAAAGGAATTACTAGACTATAAGGACTGGACCTGAATGAGAATTAAGTTGTCCAATACATGATTTTTGGAAAAGAAATATAGCGATTATATAAAGTAGAACTGAAATTTCAGTAAGCTCAGAAAATCACCAGGTAAGATCTGATGTCTAAGGGGAAAATGGATTCTGGAGGGGTTGATGGTTACTTAAGGAAGACATTTTAAAACTAAAAGCAAAAGCTATCCTAAAATAAACGCAGCACAGGAAGATTAGTGAAACACCAAGTTGGCTAAATAATGAATTCCTCAATGACTTGATCATGAAAAAGAATTCTGCAGAAAATAGAAGGGGAGTCAAAGTATTAAGGGTGTAAACAAAAAAAAAAATTGAAAAGAAAGAGAACTTAAACATCAGAAGACCTGATAGAGCTGGAAAGACACGTAATGAATAAAGGGAAGGATTCTGTAAGGGTGCTAGTAGTAAGAGGAAAATGAAGGTAAGAGCTGACTTTCTTCTCAGATGAGAAGAAAAATAAATGATAGCTGATATTTTTTGAAGGTCATAGTGTTAATATCTTTTCTACATCAGTCTTAAATAAAAGCTCTGCTGTGATAATTTTAAAGCAAGTAACATTAGTGGCAAAGAAAAAAAAAATTGTGTCAGTAAAGGGAAACATTAGAACTGGGACTTCTTTCTAAATCAGATACTTACACATCAGCTGATCTGGAAGAAATTCACCCAAATTGCTAGAGAGAATTGATTGAAGCTGTTGGAGTCATTGGTGGTTATCTTTGAAACAGGAGATGGATAAAGGTCCAAACAAGTGCCAAATGGGAAGAGTGTTGCCTGTTTTTAGGTAGGGGAGAAAATGAGAGGCTGGTCTTAAAGTTAGATTGGAACAAATAATGAAGCAAACTGTTTATAAAGTAAAAGTAGAGAGAAGATTGATAGTACAGGATCATGGAAAATATCGTGTCAAAACAGCATAGTTTTCTTAGGAGGCATTGCATTGATATGTGTGAGGCATTAGATCTTGTAGATGTCTGCATTTCTTTTTCTTAAGCATGTAATATAATCTAATAACAGGATATTCTCATTAGTAAGCTAAAAATATAACACAGAAGAAATTATCATAAGTATCTCAGAGAAACATATCCTGTAAGTATTTCTTCTGGCCCACTATCTAAACTGGAAGGATTCATTGAGAGTGATGATATAGGAGCTTAATTAGGAAAAAGTTACTCAAGGCAAGTTTCACTGGAGAAATTGTCTGGAACTGCTACGGAATTTCATCACTTCTAGGAATAAATTAAACATATTCACCTGAGAAACAGTTTGAACAAAGTTGATCTTTCCATAGGGCAGAGAGTAATCTACATTTTCTTCCAGAGCTTGCTTGCCTTTTTTTTTTTTTTTTTAATGCTTGTGCTCCAAGATTAAAATGGTCATAATTTTTGAAATAAGAACTAGTTTTCTTTTCACCATATGAATAAATAAGATCAAATTTAAATTCTTCATGCTCTTGTTTTGACATGAACTTTTAGAAATTTCTGTCACTTTTAACACAATTCTTTGTCCGATTTCCACTCTTGAAATTGAATTTCCTTGTTTTGAGACTTCAGAAGGTTTGAGAAACAAATAGTATATGTACCCTGATCCATTTACAGGCTTTCACAGCTTTGAGAGTCATTGCTTTGTCCTTGAAACATATTGCTTTGAACCTATAGTAATAATTAAAGAACAGCTTTCAAAAATGTATGACTTTATATCATACCTTCCCAACAGTATTACACTTAATATTCTGATACCCACTGAATTTGTATGTCAGATCTCCTTGGCCTGTTCTTTTGGCAGTAGGGTAGAAGGCCATTGTCCTTTCTCCATTGCCCTTTAAACACAGACCAATCTCGGAGTATTATAAATAAATAGGGTTGATTATGAGACTTCAGATTTAGATGTGATTATCTCAACTCATTTAAACTCAGTATGTGTGTGGAATTTAATTATAGGAAAGACTTTTGTGATCTTTGCTAATAACAAAACGGTGCTGAGAGATCATGTCTCTCTAGGATTTGCTTTGGTGTGTTATGTCTTAGGTGTATGTATCTCAAAGTATTGATCATTCAAAAAATGGATGATGAGCCAGACGTAACGCAGGTGTGAGTTGTTTGTTTAATCTCACTTTGCCATTCTCTCCTCCTTGTCCTGGAGCTAACAGGCATGCTGACATGCATTGAGATACGTCAGTGAATCTCCAACTCAAGTAAAACACTCTGAAATAATTGATACTTACGGAATGGTACGAGTAATAATTTCTGTGTCCCTTCCAGGTGTGCAGTTTAAGCAGAAACTCACACCTCGGTATTACTCATCAGTGATGTTCATGCAATTGACAGAAATGGTGGATGAGGTTTAAAGGGCAGTACTCATTGAAAATGCATGGTATTTTTGTTTTGGTTTATTGGAGAGGTTGGGTTTTTTTGTTGGGTTTTGTTTTCAGAAGTGGAAAATATGTGGAGATCAGATGTCATATAATGATTTGATAATTAGCTGTCTTTATGTGAAAAATGATGGCAGAAATGCAAACAGTAAGTGGGTCAATTGCGCCAGTGAGTACTGTTACCAGTGCTTCCTTCTTCAGAAACACCATTAATGTTGGCTTTAGGAGCATTTCTGAATAGAGAATCTGGAAATGGTTGCTGAATTAATGCTGTAAAAGTTTGGATTTGAGACATGCTAAGACCCCTGATGTATACAAGACCTGAAGTTACTGCTGTTAGACACATTCCAGAAATATCCCTAACTGCCCATTAACAAAGACAGAAACATTTACGCAGTACAGACACTGTAACACCTCCACTCTGTGGGAGAGCTGTCAGAAAAGGAAGTTTGTACAAGTTCACAAATCTTCTTTATACTGCAGAGAAATTGTTCAGTATTTAGCAGTGTATGATTATTTTACTTCTTGATTCATCTGTAATATAATGAAAATAGGGTATATAGTCTCTCAGGAAAAGAGTATTCTGACACAGAACCATCCTCTTCCTCCTCCCTCCACTTCCCGCTCCCCCCGTCCAAAGAGCAAAAAAAGGCAAATTGCAGAATCTGAATGTTTTTAAAAAAATTTGCTGTCTACCCTCAGAAAGAGATGACAGCATACCTCATTTTCAAATGTTTTACATTTTCTAGATTTAGCCCCGAAATGGAAACACATTCTCTTTTTTCTGTAAACTTCTGCAGCTGGTTAAGTATCCTCTGTTCCCAGTCAAATTAGGAATAACTTAAAGTTAAATCATTTGGTCCATAGCAATGTAAGACTGACAGCCAGTTGGAGTTAAACTAAAGAACTGAAGGATGAAATAAACTTAAAGGAGATTGGAGAGATTAGATAGGTGAAAACAAACAAGAATGCTGGTCGAGAATTGTCAAACTTTGAAATGCATATTTTAATGAAGACATTTTTGTTTTAAATAATCCCATTTATTGCAAATGCATTTTTTACAGGAAAAAATATGGAAGTTTTCCTCTTCTGAAACTTATTGTAACTAGATTGAAGAAAAGTAGGTGTCATGAAACTGCTTTTCTTAAGATTGAGATACAGGGTTTTTTGTGAGGATACTCTGTGGTGTGATAACATTGTATACAAAACATACCATGGAGAAATCCTCCCTGTAGCTTTAGGGGGCAGGGGATGATGTTCATTATATATTATTGACCCCAATATGGAATTCTTAAATGATACTGTAGAATGATCTATAAAAGCCAAGACTTGTAAACTAATATCAAACCACCTTTGCTAGAACTGTCAGTTTTCTTTCCTCTATATTTAGAGTAGATAATAGCTGTGATACATGATTCATCATGCACAGTCTCCTTCATTATGCAAACACGAATAAACTCAGATATGGTAAAAACTGAGATTAGTCTTTACGCCCTTTATTCTGAATACAAATATCTTTACATCACTGACATTGAGGAATCCCAAAGAAGCAATACAAATACAGACAGACAGGTATGAGTAACACATTATGAATCATGCGTAATTAAAAGGTTCCATTTTTCTGGAAGAACAGTGACATAAATGACCTCTCACACTTTCAAATAGTGTAAAAAACTTCCATTTCAAAAAAGGCACCTTTTAATTATTGTGCTGTATTTAAATATACATGATCATTAAAGATCATGTAAAAACTGGTATTGGTGCTTGTTACAGATGCCAGATGTTACGTTAAAGATTCTGTTTTCTTTTTCTTGTAACTTTACAAATCTGCAAAGGAACAGCCAGTATTTTTGCACAATATTTTTTTCTGCATGAAAATTTTGCTAGAGGATGATTCCCTGCAATCCACAATTCCCTAATATGAATTAGAGAATTGACAACGTGGGAAAGTAATTTCCAAATTTGTTATGAAATGTTTTGTTTTATTGCTGCAAAGAGTGACAATATTTTCTTTAAGAAGTGCCAACAGTCGATGTTTCAAAACTTGAACATGTTGTTCGACAGCTGAAGAACCTTTTGGGGTGATGTGACTGTAGCCCACTTTCTTCTAAAATACGAGAGTTGAAATGTTTAAATTGAGATTTCTTGAATATGTGTTTGCAAAACATCTAAATGAAAGACGTGGATCAAATTATTGTGAGGATTGTTTTCTTCTGAAAAATTAAATAAAAGGCTGTACTGATATGCTGTATTTAGATGTTAATATCTGAAGATTTCAAGTTGTGCTTTGCAAATGCTGTTCTGAAATTAAGCATTTGCTCTTGTTCACTGGATAGCACAACAAAACACTGATTTGGGTTTTTTTTGAGTAATGCTGCATCTGGATATATATTGCTCCTCCTTCTGTCTGATCCTGCTTCTCCTTTAAAATGAATAAGCTTTTCGTCTTTGCTTTTTATGTACCAATTCTTAATGTGTTTTAGGCATGTTTGATGTTATGCACTGACACTGTTTTGAGCACAGAGAAGTACATGCAAAAGATTTTTTCCAGAGTGAAGACAAATCAAGTTCTTAGAGAAGCAGTGGAATTTTATCTTGGCTGTTAAAATGGGACAGACAGATATAAAAACGTCTGAAGTTCTCTGTTTATCAGTACTTTTCAAGGCATTCAAGCGTTGCAATCTGAGACAGTTACAGCCACTGGTTGCTAGGTCATGTCAGGTATCGTATTTGTAACCATTAATATGCAGACAGGAGATGATTAAATGCACTTGTGATAAAATGTGACACCATATTATAAATGGGAATGGAAAAGGAATTTATAACCATAAATCATGTATTAAAATATATGTGACAAGCTCAGACTGATGAAGACAATGCGGAAATAACAAATAGTCTGTATGTCAGATTCATCAAAAGGAAAGAGATGTTTCCTTCTCATAAGGTTCTGGTTTATGTCTGTTTTTTGTTTAAATTCAGGTGCCTCAGCAGAAAATAACAACAGAGGTGTGGCTATGGTACATCTGTAACATTTAGTGGCTACTGGTTAAGATTCCGTTCTAAAATTTAAATAGCACCATGAAATACATGAAACTATTCTCCAGAAAGTTAAAAAAAAATTAACTGAAGTTTCCTCTCTTACTATAATAAGCATGTTTGCAAAGTTATGCTATTGAAATTTAAGATTCTCACCACTCAATATGAAAAAAATTACTGACACCTTGCAAGAAATCCCATTGTTTCTGTAGCTTTATCATAGTTTCATAGAGTCACTGCCAAGAAACCTGAAGAGAACTTTCGAGGTATCTTTGCAATACAGTGCAGTACTGCAAAGAATAATTCTCTACAGGACGCTAAATTAATCTGAACTAAATTAATCAAGCACTTTAATCTTATTTAACTATTTTTTAATATATATTTATTTGTATTTCCTTAATACTGAAAGGCACCAATCAAGACTGGGGAGGAGCGTCTTACGTGGTTCTATGAACATGGGTTAAAATACAGTGTTTTGGCTGAAATAATTCAAGGCTGGTGGGGCAGGACAGAATAAACCAGTGTGGCAGCCTGCACAAACAGATGAAGCAATTTGTCTGATGTCACCCTGAAGGTTAGCAGTAGAGCTTGGGGTAGAACTCACGATTTCTGGCTTCCAATATTAGAACCTTAATAAATAATTCATTTAATTTCCCTGTTTTTATCTTCCTGCAAAATTATCATGAATGTGCTTTGAAAATCTCTGAGTCATTCTGTATTCATTCAAGAATCATTTTTTGTAAAAAGCTCAAATACGGGTTGATTCTAGATCCTTATTCATGTTTCACACGTTGGTTGTGTGGGAATGTAAGGCCTTTCTCCAACACTACGCACACCTCATTTGCAGTATGAGACCCTCTTGAGTCAGGGGGGTAAGGAGGGTTGTGACAGGAGGAAAGAAAGGTCAGGGTTACTCAGAAAAAAATTGATATTATGCTTATGCTTCAGTGCTTGAAAGATGAAAGTCGTATCATTGTTTTTTTCTTCTGAATAGTCAGCATAGCACAAGTTCACTAGTTTGAAATTCATTTACGGAAAGTTAGGTAATAGTAATTCTGAATGATGAAATATAAATTATGAAAAATTGTTTTCTTGATTAGCAAGTTTACAGTCGCACTTCTTAGCAACTACTTCTAGAAGTGTTCAGCCATTCAATAATGAAAAGAAGTTATGATGGAAGTAAAATTTCTATTAAAATTCAAATGACTATTCATGGAAAATACTTTATTCATTCTACTCTGATATTTATGTATTAAACAGAAATACATATCTGCCCAGACAGTCTGGATTAAATTTTGTAAGTGCGTGACTGAAAATCTGTGGGAAAATTTGGAGATGACTTTCTCTATCTATAGCTCTGACCTGGTTTGCATTATATCCTCCACCAATCTTATTTTTTCCATTTTAGAAGAGAAAATATTCTGGCACTTGCATAATTAAGCATAGGGAAAGGTTTCTGATTATTTTAGAAGACATACAAAAGCCTAATTAACTGGATAATGTTAAACCTGATGCAAATAAGAAATTGTCTGAAGTAAAAACAAGAGGCAGCTGCTCAGGGATGTAGGTGAAACCAGTTAACACAATTTGAGGATTTGGCCTTAGAAATGCTTTCTTAGCCAAGAGACAGGAACTAGTTTCTGCAGCTGGCATCTTTCACTTGTTAGGAAAAAAGGTGTTTTGCTTTCAAGGAGAGAAAGCCCAAAATCTAAACTAATAATTACGCTCTATGTATCAAACTCTGTTCTACAACCGAGAGAGTATTAGAAGTGAGATGGTGAAAACATTGAGATTCACATTTTTGTTGCACTGAGAGTTCATTTCATATCTCAGGAAATAACTTCACAAGGGAATTCCATACGAAAGTAGAGAAAATTAGGGCCTCAGAGTTTCATAGGTCAACTGAGATGTCTAATGATCAGAAAAAGCGCCTGTTTTGTCCTGTGTTATAAAATCGCACCAGAGGAGGACAGAATTCTTGTAGGTGAGGTCACCAAAATACTCTCAGCAGATGAGGAACTCCAGAAAAAAGCTAATGAATCTTGACTGTCATGTTAATATTTATTATCTCCTTCAACATTCCTTTCTATTGTGTATTGTGTAGATCTGTGTGTTAATACACCCAGTGTGTTTGGAGACACAAACATTTTTTTAAATAAAATGAGGAAAAACTAACTATTGTTTATCCACAGTCTTACACTTTAGTGCCTGACATTAAAACCCTCTTTGCAGGCAATCCTTCTTACTCCATTTGAAGTTAAAGAAACACTTTGGAAACTGTTGTTCAAACTCAAAGAAACCTCTTAAAGGGATCTAATCAATCTTCACATGCCTCTTATTCCAAGTAATAATAAAGCCCAATTATCTAACTGTTACTGATGTTCAAAGTATGGTAAGAAATTGAAAAGGTTGGAGATGACTCCCTGACATTAGCCATGTCTTCTTCTGAATGTTGTAGGTCTTCATCCTACAATCACCCAGGAATGCTTTATTTTCCTGCTCTGAGTAAAGTACATGTGTGTTCATGGATGTGGAGCATTGGAGGCCAAAATGAAATGGGTATCATCCCTTTTTCAAATTGATATTTGTTAGAAGTGCATTTGAAATATCTTAAAGTGTATTGAAAGTTTGAGGGTCTTGAGGTTTTTTTACTCAAAGTATTTTTTAAAACTTAGTTTCAAAGGAATGAATTTTCTGTGAAAGTATTTCTTCTTGAGTAATTTCAAGCAATTCTACATAAATGGTAAACTTAGTTGTCAGGATATTGTTAGAATAATCCAAGCTTTTCAAGCATTTTAGTCTATGTTTGATCAATGTAAATAGCGCTATGAAGATCAAGAGTGAAATAACCGGTATGCTGGAGTTTACTCATATCCGGAGTGTACAGTTGAAACGGATAGGAGGAGTACTGATGTTTGGAAAAATAATGTCATTATTTTCTCAAAATCATCCCAATTGAAATTGCTCATTATCTGGAACTTAAACCTTGGGTTTTATCTTTTCCTACCCGTACTGTAAAATTTTTTGAAATTTTGTGAACTATAAATTCAAGAATTGTTGTCATTAAATTTAGAATTATATGTTTTACCCTTAAATCTTAGGCTATGAATAACTAACCATATTTTAGGAATTACTTATAGTTTATATTGTACTCTCTGATATTCTTAGCAATAAGGCTGCTTCTGTAGTATGAAATGCAGAAGCGAAGATGATTTTTTTTTAGACAGCTAATGGATAGTTCTGGTTACTATTATGGTTCATCAGTGGAGATGTTAAATAGCATTAGGTTTGTCAGGAAAGAAAAAATAAAAGCTTAGAAATACTGAATTTGCTTTTATAATAAAAAGCTATTGTTAGAGCAGTGGAACAGTTTAGATCTACAAAGTTAATCATGGTTTACTTTAACGATTCTCCCCTTAAATATTAGTTTGAACCTCTCCTTAGACTTCTTTAATCATAAAAAGTAAATTATTAAATGAGGTCATATATCTCATTAAAATCTAACACAGTTCTGTAAATCTGACTGGTATGTGCAATGTGGAAAATTGGATTTCACCATAGGTGAGGTACATGTACAGTATTTTAAATTAATTACAAGGACTCCTTTTTTTTCAGTGTGTGATCAAAGCTTAGAATTATTATGTTGTGCTGTGGTCTGAGTTTAAATAACATGTAACCAGAATCACCTAAATTAGTAGAACAAGATTTTTCTCCGTAATATACTGGGGTTTTTTTCCCCCTAGAGATTAAGATTCTCTTCATGTATTTTTTAAGCCATTGGACTTAAACAGTTGAATGAGGATAGACCCATTCAGCGTAAAACAGAACATCCGGGTGCTGCTGTCTTAACTCACCTTCTTTACTAAGATTAATCTGCTTGGTATTCTAGAGAACATCTCAGTAAATTGCCGGTAAAGTGTATTTAATATTTTTTCAAGCTTAATCTATCTTCTTTCAAACATTTGAATATATGATACTTTTACAGCACAAATATGTAACGTGGTACTGATACGATGTTCAAAGAATTAGGATAATGGGCAAAATATAGAGTGAAAATACTTTCTCTGAAGTTTCCAGGTATTGTAGTATTATTGTCTATGATACATAGATTATTGAAAACATACCTCTTCACATAATTCCACAAGGATAGACTCTCCAAATTTGGTACAGAATGAGATACACTGTTTGATTTTTGCTTTGTTTATTTTTTAACTAAATAACTTTTAAACTAGGATTCAATCAATACAGCTATGGATAATTTAATGAAAACACACAAATTGTATTTTCTTTTGTCTTCAAAAGGTATTAATTCAGAAGGTGTTTTATCTCATTTAATACTCAGGCCAAGAGACACCAGATAGCATTTTTTTAATGGGGAAAAATAAACTCGGTGCAGTGTTCAACAACATTGATAAATACAATCTAAACATCAATACTTGTTAGCATTCCTTTAACTGCACTCCTCTCCAATTTAATGAAAACCTTACACTATTTCTTAACACTGTAGCAATATTGATTATAAAATATTATAATTTGCTGCTTGAAAGCTCATGGCTCACAATCTGCCATGAAAAATATGAAAAAAATAATTATAAATGAGATAAGTAAATTCCAGCCAAAGTAGTAATTTCACAGTACTTAATCAAAAACAGTATCCTGTAATGAAGCTTGAGAAATTATTGAAAAAAGTTGACTAACAGCATTTGTTCTGTTAAAATGCCTTGATACAGAAAGTGTTCTTGGACAAATTTAGTTGTTGGTCTGTCTTCCCCTAAACACCTATCTTTAAGAAAAATATTAGATGTTTCATTCATAGTTCATTATAATTAGAACTCTGCTGACATAATAAAAGTCACAGAAAGAAAAACCCTCTCGTATGGCATGGCCTAGGAAAATCATTTGACCCATGTTAAATTCGGGGCTCTTAGCAGCAGAATATTCCAGATAATTCATGTTTGAAGTATATGAAATAAGGAATCTAAAAGTCTCATGCAAGGCGTACTTAGGCTTCTGCGAGAAGGTACTTGGGCTTCTGGAGAAGTATCAGAGCCCAGTGCCAACTTCTGTAAGATAGAGAATATTCCTGCTTACTTGTGCTCTGCTGGAATGAATTCTCTGAGGCTGCAGGACACTTATTAATAATCCACATTTCATTTAGGCATGTGGCTGCTGTTGTACTGCCTTCACCTAGTGACCCAAATGAGAGAATTATTTTAATTACCATTTTTTTAACATTCTTCATGTTATAGTCCTGGTTTTGAACATGTCCTGTTTGATTCAAGACATTAAATAATTTTATGTTGATGCATGGGGCTTGTCATCATCTTAAGGGAAGCCAGTTTTGAAAACATTATCCAAAAATTTAAACCTTTTTGGGTAAGGTGAAGGTTAAATGGATTATGATACAAATATGCAGAAAGATTAACCAAGAGGATTTCTGACTGTCTAATTTTCATATGACTTACTGAGTACACACTGAGGCTACTGAACTTTAGCTGTGTCCAGGCAGACATGTTCGCTGGCAGAACTACAAGGAAAATGCGAAGACACGATGTTACACAACAGCAATCCTTGCTATTGCTGTGCAGAGACCAGTGCCAGACTATGGTAAAAAATTCAGACTAGGAAGAAAAATAATCACACATTTGTAATGTACTACAAAAAAATCCTGCAATGATACAAAAAAAATCCCAAAAATGTGGGTATAAGGTTTATTAGTTGGGGAAGAAATAGGTGGGAAGAGAAGATTTAGACTGAGAAAGTGACTGGAGGAGGACTATCAGAGCCCCTCTCTGTGGTTGTCTGTAATACCAAAGCTGTGGAAAAACTGCAAATGATGTTAGTGTGAGCATCAGAACATTGCCTGGCCACAATCAAGGTCTGTTTCTTTCTGACAGAGAAGAAGGCCTGCAAAGGGAAATTTGGCTTGGACTTACTTTGATATCTTTTCTTTGATATCTTACCTGATTCTCTTGAGTCTAACAAAAAATGTTCTGGAGTACCTCAGACTTTACGATAAAATTCAGATGTGTGTCTTGTTACTGTTCTATCAACATTGTATGACAAATACAAGTTTATTCCAGACTTTGAGCTGCTTAATAGTGGCTTTTGTGAAAAAGAGGGAGCGAGCTTTGGAAAGAGCAGTGCATTTTTTTCTCTGACTAATGTTATGCTTAGGAATTCCACTAAATTCTGTGGCCTACTGACACTTTCCAAGTTACTTGTTTGTGGATGATTTTGCATGCTTTATGTCACAGGCAACTGTGGAAATACAGGTTGTATCCTTTATTGCCTCTGAAGGCTGGTATAAGGAAGCATGATGAAATTTATAAAATATTGACTTAATTCCCAGGAAATTTGTCCTTTACATCATTTCTGCGGGTCTTAGAAGAAGAAAAACATTGCTGGAGTAGAGTATTTGCATTTTCTGCTGGGCTCGCTTTATATCACTTTGGAAAATATCACAATGAATCCTACGTAAACATTATTAGAAAACAGTCCTTTATTAAGGCTCCGTGGTCTGTCTGGGTAACAGCTTCTATATCTTCTAGTAATGAGTATCAATACCATTTTTAATGCATTTTGCATTGCATTTTTGACATTGCAAAAGTAACTTCACAAATTAAGCCATTCTTTTAAAATTTGCATAGAAATGTTTGTTTTCTAGTGACTTCTATAAAAGTTTAATGAAACAGAAGCTATTAGGTTCAGCTTTTTCTTGTGTAAAGCACTCTGGCTTTTGGAACACACAGTATGTTTACATTTTAAGTTACTACAGCATATCAATTAGTAAACATGCTTATGAAATTGTCCATTTAAAACAACATTTTTACACTATGTACAGCCTTGTAAATCACAGGGTGCTGACAACATGAAATGCCAGCTGTGAAATGAAAAACTGATGAAAGTGCAGTAATTTTGATTTTTAATATAATATAAACCATGTCAGCAATATTTATGAATAGTAGCTGTCAAGATTTCATTTGAACCGCATGTATTATGGCATTTTTATATTCTGTTCTTTTCCGATAATTTAGACCTTACTCTGCCCCCTCCCAACCTTCCTGTTTGATAAGCTTTGCAAAGATTGGAAATGTCTAGAAAAATTTTGACTGAAACAGCATGAAATGGAGTGTCACAACATTGAAATAGAAAGACTAATTATAATTCTCATTAAAATAGTGTTCAAAAGTACTACACACTATCATACTGGTATTATTTATTTTAAAAACTCAGTATTTCATTAAACTTTCAAAAATTGTGTTTTATTAAAAAATATGATGGGTATACAAGAAGTGATGGAGATTTCTGCCTAACAAGAATGTGATCTACAGTCTTATCCTGCAGAGAAATCCAATAGATGTAAATGGTTCTTTGCTGAGGTGGTTTAGATACTGGTGTAGCTGTGGGATCAGATCAGATGTGTGGAATCTAGTGTCTGTGCTGTGCCTTGCAATACTGCTGCTTACTGACAAAATGAAAAGGACTTTAAAAAGAAAATATGCACAGAGAGTTGCAGGCTGGGTTACCTAAAAAGAACGTTTTTTGTTACTGTCTATCCGTCTAAGTCAAAGGAGTTTGTTCATAACTGTGAAACCTCTGTTTTCTTGCATATTCCCTGAACTTTGCTTTTTGTTGTTGCCATCATCTCCTAAGGGGTCAAGTAATGCTGCTGTATTTGAGTGTGATCCGAAATGCTGGTGTTCAGTGAGTGATACAATCATAACTAAACGGGTTGTCTGTGGTATAAAGAATGTTTATTCAGATGTCTGTCAGTAGAAGTGACCCAATTTGTATTGAGTTTTAGGAAGACAGAAGTGGATTGCTGGTGTAATTTAATATGATTTGCTTCAGAAATCAATGCCTAAAGTCATTTAACCCTGTTCTTTGAATAGCAGTAAATAAACAATATTAAACAGTTGCACAACAAACTTGGGATGTGCAGATTTTACCACATTGAACTTATACTTTGCAGCTGAGGCTGAGTGTGAAATACAGATAGCTCCTAAAACTGGAACATGCAGTAATGAGAAAGCTGTGACTTTAGAGAAGGGAGCAGGTAACATTTCAGCTATTGCTTTGATTTCTCATTCAGTGTCACTTGGCCTTTCCAAGGCTTAGGTTCGGTAATTAATTTTCATCAAAGACTTGATTTGTTTTAAACATTGTGTAGGCACAGGTGCTGCTCAATGGTACCGGAGTATCGCCTGCCAGTCGGAATGTAGCTCACTGCCTGGCATTACTTCCTCATCTTCTTTCTGACATATAAATAAATATGTAAAAGAAATGTAATCAAGAATTCTTTTATGAGGAATCCACCATGTTTTACTCAACAGCATGATTTCGTGCTCAGCTACCAGTGACTGTAGTGAAACCCAGAGGGCAATCAAAGAAAGGTAAGAACTGTAATTTGAAGACAAGTCTTTAATATTTCCCTGTATACAGTCTAGATACAGCAAAATGGAAGGGAACTTTAGCAAAAAAAAATGTCAATTGAAGATAATGAGTCATAAATATACTTTATTGGGAAAAAAATCAATAGAGAAATTAATAAGTAGCTTTGAAAAACACAAATACTCTATAAAAACTGCTTCCACAGTAAAGAAGGACAATGTTTACAAAACACAAAGAGTGTTGGTCCAGAAGAAACCAGTGGCAAAACCCCACTGACTTTCTGTGCAGCGTACCTGCCATTCACTAATTGCACTTCAAAGAGTTCTAGAGTGAGGGTTCATGTCCAGAATAGTTGGATTGGTTGTATATTTGTGAATGCATATTCTGTATTTTCAGTAACTCGCTGTCATTTACACTTTGGCACTGAGGAAACTAATGAATTTCTATTCAGATACAAATTTATGGAGTGTAGAGGTCAGACTTGTTCATCTGTGCTCATGAAATCATCCCTGGTCCTGTTTTAAAAACAGATGATGCACATATCACCTCCTGTTCATTGGTTAAAGATTATTTAGCTGATACATAACACATCATGCTAGGAGTTCAGCAATTAAATATTTAATTTCTTTAGAACTTCAAGATGAGTACTTTCTTGCACAGTCAATTTCTGATGACTTCAGATTCTCATTTCTTTTTGCCTAAAACCTCTTTAATTGACACTTCAATTTGAGGCAAATCCAGAAGTGAGGATTTTGGAAGAACGTTCCTGATGTGAAGAATCTCTCTGACCTCCTCCTTCCTAGTGAGCACTGACGGAAAGAGTCCGATGAGCTCCTCTGTTGTGGCCTTAACCTGCCTTGAGTTCTCTTTGCTCTTCATGATCATATGTCAGCCCTCCCAGCTCTCTGCTTGAAAAAGCTTTTATTATTAGCTTTTATGCCTTAAGGAAGTTGCTCTTGAAACCTTTTTTGGCCTTACTTATTATGATTTTATACACAACTTACCAGAGTTCAAATGGGAAAGCTGTAAAATGAGAAAGGTAAAAGAAAAAAGTTTAGTCTTCATGCTCATTCTCCAGTCATTCTCACATCCCTCTAATTCTTCTGGAGTTGCTACACATCTATGAACAAGAAGTGAGAACAGAGGCATTGTTATACAAAATCTATTGACGTTCTTTGATAGCCAATGGCAGATCATAAAAAGTAAGAACCAGTGGTGTACAAGAGCCCTGGGGAAAGGTTTGTCTAAACCATATCATCTTCTCTTTTTCACTTCCTTGCCTTTCGGAAGAGATAGCTTAGTGAATGGTCAGAGGAGTTTTTCCATCTTATGACTGCTGAGACAGAGTCGCTGCTTTTTATACTGCTTGCAGATGTTCTATCGGGACTTGAAAGCATTCATATGATAATTAGGTAAGTTGAGATTGTAGGAATATGAATAATCAAGTTTGTAAATACCAATTATGATGCATTTATTGAGTCTGAGTTGAACAAATGTTTGTAAGTGCTGCATTTCAGAAAGGAAGTTCAGTTACAAACTAACTCTTAACAACCTCTGCCTTGGGACTTCATAAGAAAAAGACAAAGAAATCATTCATACGTTGCATCCTTACAATCCCTTTTTCTCATAGCTTTTTGTATCTCAAAGATCATATTTAGAGTGCGACTGTTGCACAGATACAGCTCTTTTTGACTGGAATAAGCTTTCTTGCATCAGAGCGGTAGCAAAACTAAAATTTAATTTTTCCCGATATATTTATATAGTATATCGAGCACTGCTGAGGACTTTCAGGATGTTTCATGTGACAAGGTGAACTGTAACATCAAAATATTCCAAGCTTTCAACTGTAACTTCACAGTTCTTTGTACACTGTTAATTTTCAAAGCTACACATCTGTGCACATTGTCACTCAGAGCAACAAAACCTGAATTTGTTAGAACACGGGGAAATTGAAGTACTCAGGCTGCCAAACTCATCTTTTCTCCACTGGGATGGTTCTCCCATCACTCATTCATTGCTTTGCCTATCCCAGTTTTTCATGTTGTTCCAAATCAATTTGTATTCATCCAAGAGCAGGAATCAGCAATGTCAGTTTTTTGTGTTCTCCCACTTGGTTGTTTTAATCTTCTGGTTTGTTCTATTGCAGTTCTCCATAGTGAAACAGGCAACTGTTGCCAAATCTGCAGTACTTTTACCTGGTGAAGCAGAACCATTGATCCAGGGGCCATGTAAACCTAGTGCTCACATGATTGTCCTTCTGCAGACCTCTTTATTTATTGAAAGTAAAGGCAAATAGCCTTTTTAAAAATATTAAAAAACTATGCAGTTTACAATGCAGGTTCCTAATCTGCTACAAGGAAGAGCGAAAAAGTACACAAATTTCATGTTTCCTTTGCTCTGCTTAGGGCTCTCTCTGCCAGGTCACTAAGTTTAAGAAGAATTGGGAAATAATTTTTTTGGATGATTCAGAAGCGTGTTGGGTTAATCCTCTATATCTTCCAGTTTCTTCAGAATTATGCAGACACAGATTGTCAATCAATATCAAAAAGAAACATAAAAGCATATGGTGGGGGCAAAAGAAGTCATGAAGAACAGAATGATTTGATATCCCTAGGGACATTGTACAGATTCATGAATGTAATGGGTAACCTCTGACTCATCAGTGGGCTTCTCTAGTAGTGTAGAAGAAACTAAACCTGCTCATTTTACAGTCTGTGCAAAAGCTTCCTTCTGTTTCCGTTGCAACTTCACTTTTACAGGAAGATTAAGAGACCCTGCCAACTATGGTTGTTGCATTTTATTAGTTTGGCATTATACATGGATACTTACTGTACAGTTTTTGTCATTATTATCACGTGTGAGCTGCATAATTCACTGTGGTCACTTGCATAAAAAAACCAATGGAATTTCTCACACGTTCTTTAAATTATTGGTAATATAGTTCTTGTAGCTGGGGGTTACAATCATCTTACGTTTTCTGCAGAATTAATAATCACCTTAAGAAAGGTGATTATTAATGAAAAGAATACTGAGTTTCAGTGGAAATCATTACAATCCATGTTAGTCCTTTTCTTTAATCTTGTTATATATGACTTCTGATAGCATCAAACATAAGAATTTATTTTTTTTCTCCTATTATGAATGCCCTGCGTGTGGGCGTTTGTGGTACTTTTTGCCTAGAAAGCGATAGAAGGCTGTTTAATTGGGGGAAAAAACCCAGAAACTTACAGAGCAAAATTTTAATTTCTAAGACTGTATATAGAAACCCCCAAATAGTTAGAATTCTAGTCGCTTTTCCTCCCTCTTCCTCCGCTGTCATTCCAGTGTGTTTAGTATCTTCAAATCCTTCACAGAAATAAGGTGACATTAACCTGCCAGTCCTTCTTCACAAGTTTCTGACTTTTTTGAAGGCCTGAGGCAAACACATGTGACCAGTCACTAAAGGATTTGGTAACGTTCCTACAGTGCAGTTAGTCTCTACCCCAGCAGCTGTTGTTTAGTGATAGATCAGTGAAGCAAAAAATTATGCTGGTATAAAAAATAGATCTTGAACCACAGCTCTCATTCTTACGCCTTTGTTCTGCATTAGTGGCAAACCTCTGGGATTCATTTAGCTGTAATCATTTGTTACTGAGGGGCAGAGCGTCTTTCAGATAGTGGTGATGGAGTCACCTTTGAAACAAGTGCAAATGAGCAGAAATCATTTACCAATCTGCCCTCCCAGGATTACGTTTTATAACAGGCACATACTCCAAGAAGCTGTTCAGAACGTGTAACAAAAACATAAACACCAAAAAAAGCGTTTCACTGTTTTATTCCAGTTTTTTTTCTGAGACAGTTTAATTAGTTTACCGTCTGGATTTGTAATCCTTTATTGAAGAATGACAGACATGCAAAGCAAGCACCAGGAGGGGCAAATTTTGTTTCTGTTTACACTGAGGGAGAAAAAGACATATTAGGTGTCTGATGGAAAAGTCAGTAGAGTCAATAACAGTGGTCAGTAGCTTTGGATTAACTGTAGAAATATTGCTAAAGGAGACTCACAGTTGTTTGGGGTGGGGTTTTCAGTTAAATTGTTTTTTCATGCTCATTCATTTTCCAAAATCAAGCTGCACAATGTAAGCTTTTACTCAACACAAAATGTAGTTCCTGCTTTGCAGATGAAGATGAGAAAGCTTGTGAGATACCTGTGAAAGCATTTCAGGCACTACCTGTTGCAAATATCTGATCATAGTGGGGGATTTAATACTTCAGATTCTGCCATTTTCATAATAAATAAAAACATATTTAACAGAATGTAGGCAGTAACATATTAAAAATGAAATCCATCAACCAAAAGGTTTGTTTGTTTGTTTAATAGGACTGTTTAACCCACTCTAATCAGATATTGTCTATGGTTTTGGGATGAAAACTACTTCCTTATGAACCTTGTAATTACAAATTTTCCGTTACAGTAACAGAGTTTTTCCCCCCAAAAAACAAGATAAATTCTAGCTTAAATACAGATTCAAGAAGGACTGTAGTATCTCAGTCAAAAATTTCAATTTGAAATCCCTCCATACCCCAAATATTTCGTGTCTGATCAGATTGAGCTTGGTTCTGGATGTACATTAAGTGCCATAGATTCTCAGCTTTCTGTATTAAGTAGTAAGAATTGTTATTCTGCACATGCCTACAAACATCTCTGGAAAGAGCTCAAGTCTGCATTAAGCTGAGGTCTGAGATGAATCACAGCTTTTCTCCTCTGATTTTATCTGAAGGGCTTGATCCTGCTTCAGTGTCTGAGCAGTTTTTTACATAATATTTGTGAGCAACCACTGCTTTCTTTTAAAAGAAGAAAAGATAAAAATGCTTTCATCAAGCAGTTGGATGATTAAAACAGTCAGACCCAGGAACGTGGCAGCGTTTACTTCCTTTTTTTCCACCTAAAGTAAATCCTACTCAGTTCACTTCCACAAAGCAGGCTGCAGTGTTTGTTCCGAGGCAGCAATACCCAATTCCTCCACCTTGGCTGGAAAAAATGGAGTTTGCTTCAGGCACATAGGGATTTCTGGTTCCATATATACTACTTGGATTATTTTCACCATTAATGATTTCAAATTAAGTACTAAGTGAGTAGTAAGTGGGAAAGTGTCTCCCGTATTTCTCATTTAGATCAGCAGGATGAATCTGAGTTTAACAAGTATAACTCCCTTACTCTCATATGTATATATAGATATGTAATTGATATATATATATAGTTTCTTCCTCAAGCTTAAATATATCACCACTTTACATAATTACCAGAATAGACAACTTACATTTAGTCTATCACTAAAACAAAATACCTAGCAAAATGTGTGAACACTGAGTTATCTCTGTTGGCAGTAATTCCCATGGTACTACTACATTTGAGAAACCAAACAGGAGTTGCTTAGTTACATCAAAATACTTAAGTCCAAGCCAACTGTACTTAGGATGTTAAGGGTCAGCCAAAAGCATCTGCTTGTCCTGTATGTTGAAAGTACATATCTGGTGATATTCCAAGCAATGATGTAAATACTTCCTTTTCATCTGCTTTGCTCTTTCCCAAGTTCATGAAAGGCCGAAATATTGAGTATAGCTGTGGACTTTGTACTGTTAGAGTAACAAGGGTCTTACCATGAGATGGACCAGTCGGGTCATGGATGTGAGCAGCCACGTGTTCAGCAGGTATACCTATTTGCGTGACAGGGATGGACTTTGAACACATGGAGCTGTTGAAGAGCCCCTGCTGTCACTACAGCCTTTGGCGGCATGTTTTCCACACTAATATGCCATAAATGTATACATACCAAAAACTTAATGGAGCTGATCTATAGGCTTGTTCAACAAGCACTGCAGGGTTTCAGTCTATGTTCTGGTTTGAATACACTGAAATATTTGTAATGAATATTAATCTTAAAAATGTGAGATCACACCTTAGACAAAATGCTCTTATTTCAAGTATGGTAGTCACTGTCTTCTCTCTAATTTTATGTATCATTCAAAACTTGTTTTCTTCCCAGAGATACTTTCAATCCTTCCACTAACGGTTGTTTCTCACAGGCTGTGTTTAAACCCACCACCTGTACTGAGTGACAAAGCTGCAGAAAATGAAATTGAAACCCAAACCAGAGTCCAAAAAAGTTGAAATTAAATATGCAAAAAAAAAAAAACAAACCACAAAAAGTTGTCAAAGTTTAATAATTTCTGCCAGACTGCAAACAAAGGCTTGCCATTAATTTAGCTCTTAAATATCACATAAGATCAACACCTAGATGAAGCTGCAGCTGGAACAAGGAGCTGCAAAGGAGTACTTGCCTTTGCAGCACATGGTGGCCATTCCCAACGTTAGTAATAGTGACCTGTTTGAAACTTCATGTCCATGAGCTGGATCTGAACACACTCTGAAGCAGTACATTTTTCCCATGAATAGTAGTAGTAATGGTCCAGCCACTTTCCAGCTGTTGCCAGCTTCTTTTTGCATGCTCCATCACAGATGTACCTGATTGTGTTAAGTATGCAGATTGGCAAACAGAACTTTTGTTTTGACAAGCATAACCCTTGAGGAAACCCTGTATTAGAATAATAATGGGAGAGCAGCTGAAAATAATTGTATTAAAAAATACCTGTGAAAGTATAGCTCACATTTAATGAAGAGAGTTAACTGGTTTACGAGACTCCCTGTTAGGCTGAACAGCAACAGAATTAGAAAGCTGTGAAGTGTTATATGCAGTTTATGATGATTATGCAGTACTTGGAAAAAAAGCCTATCAGAATCACTGTTCAGTTCATCAAAAGTAATTTCTGAAAGTGTGTTGGTTCAGAAAGTTAGCCTTAGGGTTAGGTAAACCTTAAAATACACTGCCTGGTCAGATCTCTCTGTGTGTTTGCGATAAGATCTCCATCTAGGGGTTAGCCTACATATAGCATGAATCAAAAGCTGTACACGGTGATTCTGCAGAGAAATTACACTGCAGGCTGGATCTCCCCTGAAGTTGGAGATACTGGGCCGGCAAAGGATTCCTGAAGTAAAAACCACCCAATCTAAGTAAAAAAAGAAAACAACCATTGTTATCTTCAAAATAGAGTAGTCAAACAGGAAATCACTCCAGTTCCTAACTTCTTAATGCATCAGGAAAAAAAATACAGTGCTTTTTTTTCTCTTTTAGGCAGTTAGATACCTTTAAATATTTTCCTTACAGATTATATTAAAATGTAAGCTTTTCTATCTTAGACACAAAAATCCGGTGTTTCTCATATTGGTTGTCTCAGTTTGTTACTATCCTAGGAATTAAGGCAGCTTTTTATTTAAGGCAGATTTTAATTGGCTGACAGTGAGGGTTTTAACACAATATTGCTGTTATAAATTGAAATTAAACTCTGTGTATTCTCTACACTTGAAAAAAGAAATGACCTGTACCATTACCCACGCACTAGGACAGGTGAGAGAGATGTTGGTACTCTCATTCTAGCCACCAGTGGAGAATCTGTATCAGCAGCCTCGTGGCAGAGCAGTTACTGAATGGAGAATGAGTTGAGTTGAAGGCATCTTGTTAGAGACCTTGGTGCCACCTTCTTTTTCTGCCTCCATTATGCTTTGAAGCGTTGAATGTAGACAGACGGGGGGAGTCATCCTGCTCCCAGTACAGAGTGTTTTGCATCCCTTGTTTTAGACCAAGACAGTTTATATCAATTTGATATTGTGAAAACCTACAAATTAGCAAGGTGGTGGTTTCAGACTTTCCCCCCACTTTTAGATGCAGTGTAGTAGATTCTCAATAAATTGCTAGTGTTTAGAAGTTTACTTCTAGCAGGATTGGGGAAAAAGGACCGAGAATGACGTTATTACTTTATATGAAATTTAATATTATTAATCCTGTATTACTCAAAAGAGTGCTAATAATCAGACAAATGGACCAGCAGCAGTGATCGTGAATTGTTGTATGGATACAACTAATCCTTCAGTTTTCTGTCTCCTGTATTTCTGCTTAGTCCCTGGGCTAAACCAAAGCTCCACTAGTGCTGACGGACGGAAGTCTCACTTCTTTCTGTTGGGTTGCAGCATTCTCTTTCAGCTGGCTCTCAATTTACCAGAGTCAATTGAGAAGCGTTTTTTTTACTAGGAAGTGCTGAGCCTTGGAAAAACAAGTGTGAATCTGGTTCCTTAATCCAACTTCTCTCATGTGGTACAGCATTGTCTTAAAAATTCTCTTTCTAAATTTTGAAAAATTGGGGAAAATTGCAAGCACATTCCAGGCAGACAAGGTAATGCCAGTAAAAATCTTAGCCCTTTGCAGACAACCTGTTGCTCACCAAAGGCAGCTGTTGCAAACAGCATCAGAGAGAGAGAGCACGAGGCATTTCTGTACTTCAGTGTTTTACTTTGTTGGTCTGAAAATCAAATGTAACACACTGCTGTGTATTGAGTGTATTTTTGCTGTGCTTGGGCACTTCTAGCAGCTGCCTCAGCTGGCTGTTGGTCAGTGCATGTTCCGTCTACTCTCAAGCTTGCTGCTACAGTGAAACTGTATCTTTAAGCATTATAATATTAAAACATCACATTTTAATGAATATTTATAATGGTCAATATACTTTTTCTGAGGTACGCTGTTCAAAACACCTACCAACATTTTCAAGTGTGCAGAGCTTATAGAAATGTCATTTTCTGAGAGTATCAGCTGCTATGTATTCTGTTCTTCCAAATATAAAGACAAATTGTGAATACAATTCCTTGTTTTGCATGTTTATTTTTTGTATTAGTTCAAGTGAGATAATGCATCCCTGGTCTGTTAATCTTATTTGATATTTTTTTTACTCTTTGCATTAATGCTCAATTAAAATAACATTTTGTGTTGCATCTGACTCTTTGCTATGTAGTACAGAATCCAAAAAGCACTATTAATAGTGGGTTCAATCAATTTCTGAGTGCATACATTTCCTCTAGGTACTGATCTAATTGCAATCATAGAAGACATTAAAGAAACATGCTCTAAAAATGGGAAAATTGTGTAAGTTGGAGTGCCAGATACAATGAATAAACATGCATCTGATTCTTCTAAGTGCTTTTGGAATGACAGTTTATTAATCCACATAAATTCTCATAAATATCTCTAATCAAATGCATTTTTCAAGCTGCCTTCTGAAATGGGATTTACACACTTGTCTTCAAAAGCAGCAAACACTTCCAGGAGCCATGCCTGTGTGATAGAGAACAGGGTTCAGTTGTGTCACAGCTCTACCTCCTGAAAAGTGGATTTAATGCCTCAGGACCCCAAGTGCACAACCTGTGGCCCTGGCCTGCCTTGTTAGAGACTCCAGTTAAACTTGACTGAGGCTTTAGTCCTTATTTGAGCTCCGTCATAGATGTCCTTGTTTTCAGTCCTGTCTCTGTTGCTGCCTCCTTGGTGCACCTCATACATGCATCGTAAGTGAGCTCAGTTCCTGGGCTGACTCCTCAGATGTAGCTTCCAGTGTAGATCTGGAACTGTCTTACACCGTGTCTTTGAGGCAGATTTTAAGCCTGTGTCACAGCCCTGCTGTCATTCGTCTCAGACCTCAGTTCCTTTTGCTTCTGAGTGGTCTTTCTGTTTGGACCCTGGACCTGGTTCACCTCTTGTCTCATTTGGGATAGTTACTGTGGTTAGACCCTGCAGCTGAGGGCGCCCAGTGCTATTTAAAAAGGATACCATGATACCATTTCCTCAACACCTGTCTGGCTAATGTTACAGTCTGTCCAAAAACATTTCAGAAGGAAAGAAGATTCCTAGTGCAGTACTGGTTTCTGTGGGCAGCTTTCACCCCTGCACGAACGGGCTGCTGCTGATTGTGTTCTTTGTAGCTATGAGTTGTGATTTTACTGCTTTCAAGAAAAAAGGATGTTAAAGAGGTGGATAATTCAGTCCTCACATGTAGCACAGTTTAATCCCAGAAGTAGTCGTATTAAAGGTAAGGGCTCTAGTTCTTGGTTGTGTGAATTTATCAGAGCAGGGAGGCCTTGGGCAAAATTTGACCAGGTAACTATTTTTAAATTTGAGATGGCTGATTTGGAAATCCTTGTCAGTCTTAATCCACATGGAATAATTGCTTACAGTGGGAACAATATGTATGATGCAGGTCTGGAAATAGTGGATTTGCCTTGGAATTCTATTCCTCAATTGACTCACCTTCATTTTTCCCATGACAGAGTTCTGCAAAGCTGTTTAATTTGGGCATTTAGCCACTATCAGCTATATCAAAATTAGGAGGTTTAGACAGACCAGTTCTTCATCATAGTTATCAGTACCTTATACTATCTCTGAGCAGAATTAGTCAGCATCATGATAAAACAAGCCTCTTGTGTTACAGCTATACTAGTGATCTTTGTGCTGCTGCTGTTGACAAAAACAATGTTGAAAATTATTTAGCAGAGCATTAGTAACCGTTTTTTATCTTCAAAATAACACTTTAAAACTAAATAACCTCATTTTCAGGACCATTATCTATAATGATATATAATTTCCTATGTATAAATAGAATTTGGGGTGAAAAGTTGTTCTGTATTTGCTTATTATAAAATACTAGCAGAAAGAACAGATTTTCTTGTTATACATTTGAATGCATATCTAACTTGACAGTAGAAAGGAATAATTTTGCAGAAACCCACACAAAATATTCTGAAATGACCTTTCTGAATAATTGAAGATGGCTTTGCATTTTTACCAGCATCTCCATAAACTCAGTGTGGCGTCAATGACAGTTTACCACAATATCAGCCATAGAGTATCATTTGCAAATATATTTAGAGGGGTTTACTGTAAGTAATGAAATTATTAGAGAGTAACCGAGACAAATATCTGAATGCTGAAATATGCTTTATGATCTCAGTAATTCTCACAGTAAATATAATTGTTTTCTAAAGACCAGATGGCTAATAGCTGGACTTTGTGCAATTTTGAGGTGGGTGGGTAATGAACTTTCTGTTTTCCCATCTTTCTGCCCAATATGGTTGTCTTCTTGGTCACATACAGAAAAATAATTTCTGTATTTCTGGGGCATATTTTAGTTGTGGCTGTTTATTTTTTTTAGAAGAACCATAGACACCTTGTGCCTTTACTCACTGAAAGGTCCACGCGTAGTCTAGTGTCCCACTGGTTAAAAAACCCTAGCTTTATGCCTTGTAAAAGGTGAGGGAAAGTAATGTGATAAAGTAGGTTGTACTTCATATGGAAAGTAGCCACAGATATTTTCCAGGTGTAAGTTGATACTTTGAGGATGGAATTACACCCTGTATTCCTTCTACCCTACACTGTGATACTATCTACTTAGAACAGAAAACATAAGCTGATAAATGTTCTTATTTTAAATAAAAATTTAAACCCCCCCCAGTACTTCAGGCTGAAGATACTCAGGTATCACTGGTATTAGAGAACATTTACTCTTACTAAAACCCATGTTATTTTTAAGAAAACCAGTGTGTATCTAGTACTACAAACAGCTGCTGTGAATTTGGATTCATCGACAAGTGATGCAGAGGGAGGTGCATGCTTGAGTCTCTGCTAGGTGGCAGGATAAGAAGTCACACTTAGTGCTGCCTCTCTCCATCTCTGACTGCCAGAGCACTGGTCTTAGTAACTTTTCTTTGTAAGCAGGTGTGTCAGATGAGTTCTGGAATAAAACAATACAGCAAATGAAAACCAGGTACGAAGGGTAACTCCATGCATGGGTATGAATAAACTGTGTACGTGAACCAGGGGAGAAAGAGCTAGAAGTGATTAAGTGATTGTGGTACTTTACTTGCTGCCAGTGGAGTAGCAGAAGGCTACAGAATGGGGAATGGTTATAATGAAGATTCATTTTCAAGTATGTGATTATCCTGCCTCTACAAACACATAACTTGTTAAAGTCAGCAGATACATTTTCTTCTCAGCTTTTTTCATTCTTCTTTTATATCACTGAAGAAGCGTTCTCTCAGTTAACACACTTAGCGCAGAAAATGCTTGGAGTCCACAGATAAGTTGTTCTGTTCTGTATTAGGAGTAGGTTGTGTAAAGGAGTATTAGGATTAGGTTATATAAAACACCAACTCTCCTTCATTTCTTTGATGGTCAGAATTTAAACAACATAAATGGAATTAGAGATCTCACTAAATTATATTCAAAATCTCATATTACTTAAATGTTTAGGCAGCTGCTTTATATTTTGTGATGTATGTGCTCTTTTTTTTCACAATATAATCAAGTGCTGATGTGGGAAGCTGTGCTGTACTCGGGGAGGGTAAACTGGTTACAAAATACAGTAAAATTAATTCCTACAAATTTCACCGTTCTTTGTTTCCATTGAGAATTTGCATCAATTCAAAATACCAGAGAATATCAACGATTTCTGAATTCTTACTACATTTTTTTATTATTTCTATATAAGCAAAATATCAGCATTTATAATTATGATGTCAGATAAAGTATTTCTAGTTTGCTAACTTTTCTAGATTCAATTATTTTGAAATTCATGACTGAAGAGTCTTTTTTACCTATTGTTATACAGCAAAGCAGGCAGTAACTTTCTGTTTATACACTTTGAAACTTGCACTTGGAGATGAATCCCTGTGGTTTTTTTCACTGTAACATGCTCTTTATCCCAGTATTTACTGGCTTCCAATAATCATTCCTCTGGTACATAGAAAACCTTTTGTCCCCCTTTGAAATGTGCTTATCTTTCTTTCTTAGAAAACTGTGGAACAGAAGTGATCAAGAGAGACTCTTGATTCCAGAGAGAGCGATCTTGATAGCAAAGAGGAACACCACAAAGGGACAGGCATATTTATGTGATTTTTTCTGTGGGCCATGGGATTAGACTGTGCCATTTATATCACGTTCCCAAATGACAGAAGAACAGAATGTTCTTCTAGGAGTGGAAGTAAGTGGGGTTCAACAGAGTGAAATTTGGTTTGATGGAATAATGTTTTTATAGGATACACATCTGTAGGAAAAGGGGACTCTAGTTTTCCTTGCTGGTGCACAGCCACATCAAAGTACATGGTCTTTGGGCAAAAGCTATGTTCCATATATCAGTGCTTGGAAATACAAGATCTTTTTTAGCATCCTGTTCTTCAAGGTCTGGGAATAAGTGTTCTACTACAGTTGGGAAGTGGAGGGGGAAATAAAAGGCATCAAAATAGTCTGTGCCGTTTTTTTGGTATTACATGACCTATTTGCTGACTGTAATCTTCAATCTTTCAAGGTAGCAGAACAAAAGATTTTAAGGCTATTCCTATCCTACTAAAACTGTACAAGCACAGCCAAGTACTTTTTAAATAACTGCTTCCATAGATATCCTGCATTGTTTCAAACACTTTTAAGGTACTATGTTACTCAGCATTCTGTGATGACATATTTTCTTGGGGCATCAGTAGTCAGAATGCATGAAGTCTCACAGAATTTCCTTGGTGGGATCTTCCATCTGCTGTGGATCAAAGGTCAGTGAGTCTCTGTATACTAGATATGAAACACAGGAATTTCGTAGGAAGAATCTTAAAGTTAAATTAGTTTAAGGATTTAATTTAAATACATTAATGAAATAAGCGAAAATACGTCTGTCACAACAGTTCAGTATGTCAGCTCCACTGTCTAAGAGCTCCTTATTAGTGAGCTTCACAGTAAATGGCCTCTCTTTGCTATTACATTGTGAAAAAGTTAAAGTTCACACAGCTTGGATGCTCAGGTCAGATTTGTATCATCTTCCTGTCACATTCATGCGTTCAGCTGTAATTCGATAAACAGCTTAATTTTGTTTCTCATAAACTGGGATTCCAGTTAGAAGATTTAATTAAATACCTTATTTTGGCCACTTTTTTTGAATCCTGTGGTGTGGTGGCAGCACACTAATGTGGTGTTTCATGATGGAACATGTGTAAAATAAAGTGGTTCTTATCTTCTATTTAAGAGTCGGATACTAATCACAAGAAATGAGGAAAAATACAAAAACCTTTTACGTATTATGTCAGTGATTGTGCTACATTACAAAAATAGAGGGAAAAAATAAGCATGAAATGTACTTACAAATGGAGAGGACAAAACATGCATAACTGCAGGTTAACTACATCTGTGCTTCGGATGTGTCAGACCCATGTGTTTAATTAAATAAAAATGTTAGTAATTGAATGAGCTACTATTTTTACTATGTTACATGTATGTCTTCAAGCTTTTCAGTCTTGTGTGTGAAAGGATCTTTTTTCTTCCTTCTTTGTCAAAATATTGTTGTAAGAATTATATGATCATTGACTATTCTGATCATGAGAACGTTCTTCGGTATTTTTCCTGCTTCAGAAATCACTAATATAGCACTACTATGACAATTGTCAGACAAAGATGACTTTCCTTTCAAAATTATGATGAGTTCTATTGTAATCATCAAGTCTTCCTTATATTCACTGGCCTCTGAACATCCCTTCTAACTTTTTTACGTTGGGCTCTGATGACATGATGACATGGAAATGAGTCAATGAATGCAAAAGATCATCAGAATAGGTGGAGTAATATTGTATTTACCTGTATACTTCTTCTCTGATCAGTTTTGGTTTTGCATCTTGGTTTTGCAGCAGGAAAAGGAAAAACCCACACAATCAGGATCTGATTTTCAGTGTCATGTCTCATTAATTTGATTTTCTGATCTACTTTACCTTTAAAAAGTGATTTTTAGAAGATAGTTTGCTCTCTTCTGAAAGCTGCAGTGTAAGATGCGTTGTGCTGCACCTGAAATACTCTGATTGTTCCCCAATGGGAGGCTTTTCCAGATTATGTTCTTTGCCCCCCTCAAAACAATGAGAGATTAATAAGAACTTCATTAATTTTTCCTTCAGCTTTCTTCTTCTGCTCCACCCTCTCCAAGCAAGTACCCTGATTTTTGTCACAATCAAGTTATTTCTTGAATTTATCTAAGACAGTTCTGAATATCCATGCTCTCAATGGACAAATTCAGATCATTAGTTACCGTGCTGCAGAAAGTGTTTAAGCAGAGGATGTTGCAGAATGTTGCTTTCTATAAAAAGTAGTACCAAAGATGCTGGTTTTCTTTTCACATTATAGTAGGGTTAACCTTCATTCAGGTGGCTGTGTTTGTCCTCTCATGTTTGATCTCTGTGAACATTCTGTTGGTTTCTCAGTGTTTCTTTTAGAGGAGTTTCTTTTACAAGATTGCCTTTGTTAGAAAGATGTCCTTAGCACCACTTAAAAACCTTTCTGACTTCTTTCTTGACTTCTTATTGTTTTTATGTATTGTAGTCAAAATTAGTTTCTGTTTAGTCTTATCCTGTAGGACAATCTACATTTCATTGCTACCTGTGCTGTAATCATTTTTCAAACTTGCAGATTTATTCTGTATTCTCCCTCCTTCTAAGTGATGTGCTCTATCAGACACATGCATCTTTTTCACCTTTTATTACTCTTTTATTTCATTCTTTTCCATATAGCTTTTCACTGTGAATTTATTTCCAGGCAGCATGGAGCCTACAGATACCCAATTATTTTTTTCCATTTCCTCTGTCCTTCTACTTTAAAGGAAATGTATCACTCAACTTTATTAGTGGTATGGTTTGGTTTGGTTTGGTTTTTTAATTTAGCTGAGTAAATCTGTACTGCTTTATACGTGATTGTTCATTGTTGATATCTGACAGGGAGTTGGGTATGGAAACTTGAAATTTCTCTTTGAGGTAAGGGTGACACTTACAAAATAACTTTTATATGACAGCAGAAAGAACAGTTTTCAAAATGAATGCTTTCAAAATTTTATCTGAGTGGGTTTTCAGAAAATTCGGTTTAGGGATTTTTCCTTTCATCCTTTCAAAAATTAATACTGTTTCATCTCTCCTACTTTGTATAGCCTGCTTTTAACTCTAAGTAGGTAAAGGCAGAGGACATTCTTGCAATTTCTAACACATTTGGCCTGATGTTGAAGCTTAAAATAAATTTTAAATTATAAAAAAGTATTTAGCAATTATACCACTATTTTCTCACAAAGCAAGTTTTCAACTTGACCAAAGATTAAGAAGCCTTCAAAATAAGAAATTACTCTGCTTTTCTTTGCATGTTCAAATAATCACAAAAAAAATAGTTACCCTATTGTTGGTTATAATAACACAGTGGTATTTCCAGTTGCCTTTTCATGGATCCTTCTTAGCTTCTGCAAGTATTTTGAAGTGTTTGTTCCAGTGTTCCATCTTAGATTTTCATGATTAGCTATTAAAAAAAGAAAGTAATACTTTTTGCTGTTATTTATCATTGGATATTCATTGTAATAATGTGCAGAAATTATTTAAGTAATCAAAAGTTTTCAAAGTGAAGAGTTCACAGAAGAACATAGAGATTGCAAAACTGTTTCAGAATATACTATTTTAGTGCTCTGATTATATATAATTTTAAATCAGACTCTATGTTATCAGAAGGGGGAAGCAGGAAAAGGAGATAAAAGAGCAATATTCAAAGGAAATGTTGGGATCTTTTGACTTGTTATGTATTAGAGATATACCATGGCTGGCTTTTATGATTCATCTTAAGTTATTATATATTTTTAAACAGATAACACTTTCTCTGATCCTGAAGATCATTGCTTATAACCCAAATCAGTTCAGCAACAGGTGAAAGACTAACAAATTACACAAAAAGCAAAAAGTACCGTGTTGTTTTTCCTTAAGTCTTCAGAGAGAATTTTACTGTTATATTTGTAGACATTCAGTTTTTCCCACTGAAATGATTTTTTATGCTTTCCTTTGGAGTAGGGTTAAACCACTGGAATTCCAAGCTCCAACCCTAGACATTACTGAGGACTTTGTATTTGTTTTATCATAAAAGGCCATGTAGCATAATGAGAAACATTACTTGCTTATATAAAGAAACACTGGGGAGCTGTGGTTACCAAGGTGGGACAGTACGTTGTATCTACAACAACACTGCAGGTGCAGATTGCTTCTTAAAGCTAAACTTGAGAAATACGTTCCTTTTGGGTTTTGAATGACTTGCAGTGACTTGAAAGATGCAGTGAGTAAGAAGACTGCAAGTGAAGAATGGTTCATGCAAGAAACCAAGCTGAGTGAAAAGGACAAAGCAGAGGGAAAGAGAAGAGAGATCAAAGCTCACCAAGTGAAGGACTTAATAAATATATAAATAAACCAGGCATCTCAACTGTTTGTAAAACTGCCAAGAAGAGAGCAGCTATTATTGCCACAAAATGGATGATATTAGCTCAACACTTTTGTTTATCTTCGGAATATTACACAGGTGCATTGTAAGCTATGGAAATGAAGCTTGTTTAGTGCTGCTGACATCTGTTCGAAACCAACAATGAATCTTCCACTGATAGAGACGAATGAAAGGAATAGAATGGGAGTATGAGACAGGCATAAATGATCAGGATCAGATTACTTCCACGGAGTTTTACCTCCATTTTACTTGTGCTAAGGAGAGAGATTTGGAAATTTCTTCCACGTGAAGGATGAATTGATTCATATTCGAGTCAGTAAAACGATGCATTGATTTCCATATGACAAAAATGGAAATAATCTCTACCCACGTATTCAACATGAACATATTTCAGCTGGTATTGCTCAAAGACTTTGATTTTGCAGATACAAGACCTGCTTCCTAGAAGAAACTATGTGCGGATACTCCTCTTAATTTTCATTACAGCAATCATTAACATTCTTAAAAAACAATTATATTCAAATAATAGCGGTGCTTAGTATTTACACAATGCTCTTCCTACCCTTTTTTACAAGCATTAACTAATGGATATTTTAAATCAAAAGCAAGTACTGTAAAGTTTCAGATTCGGCTGCAGGGATTCCCTTAAATTAGAGATTCACTAGCTGCATTATGGCAATTTTATGTTGTTGGCTCATAATCACTCAGACTGGAACCTTAGTGAGTTCATCAGATTTCTCTTTCACTTCTGCACATTTGCCTTAATTAAATTGTCAGCTGAACCCTGTTTCAGATAATGTACAGATTATATAAATGTATACTAACAATGAGGCGTTACAAATAAGTGTCTTTTGGGGTAGGAAATAACAGAGAGCAAACGCTGCAGTTTGCAAACATTGATTTGCGAGGAAGTAAATTTCATTCAGGCACTTTGAGGATTCCCCTGCTTCTCCAAGTTTCGTGCTTGTAGATTTTAAAAAATACAGCACACTGAAAAAAAGATACTCTGTGTGATGAACAGTGGGAAGACTCTTCAGACCAGCAAAACCTCCATAGCATTTGGCCTTTCCCTGCTGGCATCCTGCCTGGGCCTAATTGGAAGAGATTGCCTTCCCCTACCTCATTGTGGCAGAGGAGACTCCATCAGCTGTAAGCCATCCCTGAGAGAAGAATGTCAAATCTTGCCTTAAAAAGCTTCAACAATTACACATAACACTATATATTTAGTTCTGTAAGAAAATGCTGTCCCAGAAGTGCTCTAAGTACTATGGTTTGCACAGATAGCTATGCTAAATACATAGTTTTTGTAGAACAAATGAATAAGCAGCTGCTTCTAGCAAAGCACTGCAGTATTTTTTCTTGCCAGACTTCCACCCAAAGATTTTATTTACATATATATTCACATATATACATATACAATATACTTTAATAAACATATTGAGTGTAAGATGGGTATAAATATGTATGTATGTACTTTTTATAATGCATATTATCTACTGGTGTAAACTAGCTGTAGGAAATACAAAATATCTACTGTTTTTTTCAACTGTGTTTGGAATTGCATGTTCCATATCTAAAGTTCTGAGTTCCCTGTTTGTCAACATAAAGTAAATAGTGGATCCCATGGATCACACAAGGTTATATTTTAAGGTAAAAGTCAACCTCGTAGTGTCCCCAGGGAGGGTTTTTTTGGAAATAATGGAGAAATTATACACAAGTGTTGTATGAACTTCACTAAGCGCAGCACCTTAAATCGTTGCTTTACATTTCTTGGCTGTCAGTCATAACAAGACATAAAATAGAAAAAAAATGAAAACTCTGTTTGGCCTGGGGAACAGCTTAAGTATTCCTTTGCAACACAGCCTCCAGTTGGATTGACATGGTTAATGAGTTGTAGAAACACTTTCTTCTATACCCACTCTCCACTCAGAGAATCTAAATAATTTCTTTTTATTTTAGAACCTCCAACCCAAAACTATTGTATTAAAACCATGCAAAATAACAGTTTAATCTCAAAAGTATTTATTTGTAGATGTTCCTAAAAGCAGAGTCAAGAAAACTAAGGACTAAGTTTTAGTGTGGAGTTAAAGTACCTGTGTACCTAATCATCTAGCGTTTCGGGTATTTTTTGTTAGTTACACGTTTTGAACCATGTGAAGTGACGACATCTCATGTCATTGGAAGTTCTGTTTCATTTCCACCATGAAGTAAATCTTCACTTACTCTTGTGACATCTCTGAATTTGCTGCTGCCCTTTTAGAAACTGCAAAGTGATGAAATGCCTTTTATCAGTTGAGACATCCCCATAAAGATGGGAGAATGATTTGAAACGCTTTAAAAGTTCATTAGAATATTTCAGATATAGTAAGACATCAAGAAAATCAGAACTACTTTTAGAAATTACTTTGATATAGCTATGATTTTAATCCTTAGACAAGCAAGGAGTGCCGGTATTGATGGCCCTTTCATGCCAAGTTTTTCAGAAAAATTACAGACGTTTGCTAGGTTGTGTTTAAATTAAGGGGAAGACTAGATATTCGTAGGATGTGATAGTAACTACAGCTGAGGGTGGTAATCACTGTACAGCTAGCTTGAGTAAACTGGTCTGTACTTAAGTGAGAGCTATCTGAACAAGAACATAGAGTGAGACCTCTCAACTGCTCAGGACATGTACATGGTGGGTAGCTGAGACTGCTCACGTTTTTGGAAACGTGTGCCATAGCAAAGGGCTTGGTAGATTTCCGTTTATCTACCAAATTACAAATGGATGCAAGAAATTCCACTTGTGTCTTTTGAACTTGACTTCTTTTTTCTGTGCAGAATGTCCTCACCATCTGCTAATTATGCTATAAAATACCTTTGGATAGATTTGTTACTACTCTGTACTGCTGATTTCACTTGTCGAAGTGGGTATGGCTTCATCACTTGGTAGTTAGCAGAACTTGCTTAGAAATGGGAGCAAGGTGAAAGGCTTTTGCTTCCAATCTGCTCTTTCTCTGATTAAAAACAGAACTTTCAGATGAGTGTTGTATATTCACATGTCTTGTGTTAGGGTGAATATTCTATACAGGTGATAGGGAAAGAAAAGTACTACAGGATCTCTTTTATCTGAAAGGGTTATTTCTTGTCCGAAAACAAAGCAGACCCTTTTGAGTCCTAATCCATGTTCATTAGACCTGAAACGAATTTACTGATGGAAGAAGCAAGATTTATTTCACCTTGGCCCAACTCATTTATATTTTGTTTCTTTTGTTCAGCTATCAAATTAAAGACTAGTGTTCACTCACCTCTGAAAATTACTGTATTTTGACAAGGTCCAAAAGTTTTCTTTATTTTTTTTTTTTTCTTAAGACTGACTGCAATTTCTTCTGCAACAGCTGGAAGTAATTATGTTTTATCATTTCCTGGCTAAATGGTTATTGTTCAAGAAGTCTCTAAAGGAACTAAAATTTTAATGCAACAAACAGAAAAAACCAACAATATATGAATATATATGGAGTTTAACTTGTTCCCAGTGTTTGCATAGTCATGCAAGGAAGTAAGAAAAATGAGCATATCTCATTTCCAAATAGTTGATTTTGTATTGGGAACATTAATCTTGTGCAGGCAGTCTTCAGTGTCTAAGTTAGAATTCCAGTATACTGTTTGGTAACTGCTCTACCAGGCCATTAGCCTATTGAAATTGTTAACATGGCTAATTGGCCAAAGGTAAAATGAAGTGGGCACTGTTATTATACAATGAATTTCTATAGAGGAGAATTCCTTTTCATTAGAAAATTGCTTAAACATGTTGATCACTTAATTTCCAAAGAAATAATCCTGCTCCTATGAAGTCACTGTCCAAGGATTGCACCGACTCCAGTAGCAGGCCACTATATAAAGTAGTCTATAAAAACAAGTCATTTACCATTTTTTCTTAATGAGATGAATCATAAGGAAAAAGCCAGGTTAATGTTCCAAGGAGCTTAATTAGAATCAGGTGAGAGCTTGAAAAGGCAGCTAAGGTGATTTCAGGCAGTGCTTATATGAAAGGCCTTAATTAAGAAGACTGATGGCCTTTTACTTAAGTCTCTTCAAGATTATACAGAATCCTGTTTAACTCCTCCAGATCCAGTAGCAAACCATAGTTGAAATTCCAACGTGTTTCTTAGTAAATAAAACAGATTCTGGCTACAGAGGACTGTACAAGGGTGCTGAGAGAAATGCAGTGTCATGAATCATAGGATCATAGAATTGTTTGAGTTGGAAGGGACCAGAAAGGTCCTCTAGTTCCAACCTCTTGGCCCTGGGCAGGGACATCTCCCACTAGACCAGATTGTTGAAAGCCCCATCCAGCCTGGCCTTGAAGAGGCATAGCAGAAAATAAAATTAAATAGGAGTTCAATAGAAAGTTTACTGATAATTGAAGCATTCGTAACATTACAGATATTTCAGTACAACTGCAGTGCAAACAGCTGAATGGTAGGTTACAGAAGTATTTTATAGCTAGGACTGCTTTGATTTTTTCTAAATTTACTTGCAATATACAAGCTCACATGGAATTCATTTAGTCATCTTAAAAATCCACATAAGCTTTAAAGTTATCACGTTAGTCAAGGGGTTTTTTTTTCTTCCTTTTTTTTCCCCTCCCTGTAAGAACAATAAGGTATATGAGGTATTTTAGCTGCAGGGTGCATATTTGGAGAAAGTGCTTCCTGCAGAGCTCTTCTGCCTTTCTTGTAAATTAACTGCAAAAAACCCGGTCATGTTACAGTATGACATTTAGTTTTCTAATCTGTTTAATGCCATGGTTTGCACATGATGTGTTCTGATGTGCTTTTATGTTTTTGATACTAAAAAAACACATTAGAATTGCAGTAGGGATTCTTTTCACAGACAATAGAACTTGTAACGAATTAGATATTTCAAAAGAAATATAACAAAAGACCTAACCTTTTATCATGTTCATTATTCTAAAAGTACAGCCCGCATCCTATATTTCTATTTGTTGATAAAATAAATGAGGACTGCTTTGGACACATATACATGCTGCATCAGTAGCGATTGCATTCATGCATATTTTAGTGACTTAAGACTAGAAAAACAAAGTTAGCATTTGGTCTCAACTAGTCTCACCTAGAATTTTTGTAATGAATACTTATATATGTCTATGTGTGCACCTGTGAGTATATACATCTGTGTATATGTATTTATACACTTACAAACTTCAACTCTGTTTTTCCACAGTGAAAGTACTATCTTATAGTTCACCTCTATGGAAGTACAATTAAATAATCATATTTTTCAGGTTTGCAGTCATTCATACAAAAGACTTCATAAAAAGAAGGTAAATGGGTTATTATATTCCCATCTTCTTCAGCATTTACCATTTCAGGCTACTCTAATACCAGTTTTCTTGAAGCAACACTAGCAGATTTCATCCAGCTCTGGTAATTCAGAACTAGTGCTAGATTTATTTATTAAAGGAAATAAGCATTTTGCTGTAAAGATTCCCATCTTTCCTCTTAATTTACAAAATTTCAAAATATAAATATGCATGAAAGGAAAGAGTCAGAGCTTAAGAGGAAAGAAGGAGAGGAGAAGTGAAAGGCTTGAAAGTGTTAAAAACAGAAGGTGAAGACCTTTGTTTTTAAATTATGCCCTTCACCTTCCTCCCTCCCCCCAGTTTTAGTTTTGATCTATTTCTTTAATTGCAGTCTTGGAAATTCTCATCTTTACAACCAAAAAGCCTACTTTAGAGAGTTTTTCCAGAAAAAGAATTAAAATAATCCAGAAGAACGTTCAGAAGGATTAAGTGCCAGGAGCACGTACTGAGAGTGAGTTACAGCAGTACTGCCATCGTTAAATGAGTTGCTCACCACAGAGAACTCAGCCTACGAGCTCACAGGCCTGCTTCTGTATTCCTATCCACAACAAAAGATTTTAGGTTTTGATCCCTGTCACTTCATCCTCAAAATTTCCATGCACAGCAAACCGTCATTGTCTTGACACATACTAATTAATCTGCACAACCATTGCAGCTAATTGATGTTTACCATTAGGTGATGGGATGATGAAGAGCTAGAACCTGAACTCCAAGGCTAGTTTTTCTAATTGAGGCTCTGTAAATGAAAGCGTTCTGCACGAGGTGAATAGAATTTGTCAAAAAGTTGCATTAAGCTGCAGATGTGGACTGTTCACTTCAACAGTGTTGAACAAAATAGATGGTGGAAGGCAATCCTTTATGCATTAAGACTAGAATTACTATTAGTAAAACTCTTTGTCTTTCCAAGGGAAAATTTCTTTTTTTCTTACCTTGCTAGAGTCTATAATTCGCCTTGGCAAGTTCATAGACAGGGGTCTTTGAGAAAAGATCATTCACTGTTCTCAGTAATTTTGGGTAACTGTCTTGAATTTCCTAGTTAGTTCTGAGCCTGTGTGAGTAAGAGCAAGTCCCGTGGACAACCAGTGAGTTGCTTAAGGGGCTGAAGCATGTGATGTATGAAGGGAGGTAGAGGGAGGAGTGGTTGTTTGGCTTAGAGAAGAGAAGGGTATCTCATTGCCCTGTTTCACGTAGACAGAAACACAGAGTGCATTTCTTCAGTGGGCATTTTTATTACTGCTATATGAAGTGGTTTAGGAGCTGTCGTATATAAATAATGAGGTTTCCTGTTCTCTTTATAGTATAAGCTTATTATCAAAACCACAAAATCCTTTAGTTTTTTATATATTTCATCTACTGCACATATTTTTCCATCCTGTTCAATTGCTTTTAATGTGCCTGGAGTATCTTTCAACATAAATTTTCTGTTGTTTTTGCAATCTACCTTCTCAAGAAAAAAACGGTATCTCCTTGATATGTAACTTCCACAATTGTAGTTTGAGTCAGCCTGGGGCAATTCCAACATACCGGTTTAAATTGGAACCAATGGACTAAATTTAGAAGCGTTAGACTGCATAAATTCTAGCTGAAGAAAAAATGAAGCCATGGGTATGTACCTGAAGTGCTGAGACATTCAAAGACACACACTCAGCCGTTTCTTTTCATGGCCTCTGGCAGCCCAGCTGGATACCAAGAGCACCTTCTCAGCACTTCATCTACATGTCTTGCTACATAAATTTGTTCTCTGCTATTTCAAAGATATGCAAAGGTAGCACATGGAGAGCAATGGTTTTGGGAAAGCAAGGATTTTATTTTTCATTCTGCTGATTTTCCTCTGTCATGATAACATATTTTGGACACAAAATAGACGATATAAATAGGTTAAACAAGATCTGAACTGCTAGATCAAAGCACCAGATATATGAACTCTCCTAAATCTCCTGAGAAGAAAACAATTTGAGTACAACTCCTGGTGGTAAGCACAGACCTTTCTAGTCAGAACTGCAACATTAAGAACCCTGACATTAAAAGCAAAAAGTATATTGAGGCAGGTGATTTTAACTTAACTATTACTTATTAAGGTAATTACTGGTTATACGAGATACTGTGGATTAATGCATGTAAAATGGTCGTAATTTTGCATATTATTTCTTTTTCTGTTGTTAAAGCATTACCCGTAACTTTTCAGTTCCTAAATCAGTACTCATCAAAAATGTTTCTCCTACGGTCCCCTCAAATCAAGATACATATTAGTCAGCTCTCACCTGTTAAAAAGCCTATTCTGTTTGTGGCTTCTTTCAACTTTGTCATGGCTGTGTCTTTGCTTGGCAATGCCCTTTTCGAAAGGGTTAGCCAAAGTACTGTTTGTGCCAAAGGCACAGCCTTATCTAGACTAATTTTGGATAACTGAAAGGTCATAGCCACAAAGAAACAGCAGGTACAATTACTGCCACAGTAGAAGGGTGCAACAAATAACATATGAATACCCAACAGAGTTCAGTATTGTCTTTTGAAATGGTGTACATAAAGTCCTGATCTTAGGAACAGAATGGAAAGCAATAATTAGGGCCTTTAATTTATCACTGAAATGTTAAAAGAAGTCTGACAGGGTAAACATCAGTTCTGACAAAAAGAGCAGGAGTCATGTGTTTATAGGAAAGATGAAGCCTTGCAGGGAGTTATTCTTCCATTGCTGGGCAGAAGTCCCATTGACAACTCCAGGAAATATTATTATTTCTTCACTTTTTTTCTCAGACTTGTGGGAGAAATAAACACACATATTTTAGGTGAGTGATTCTGGTAATTAACAGAGGACCTGGACCTTCTAATAACGCATTACCAGAATGCAATGGTTTTTCCCTGCAATTTCGTTATTTATACTCTAAGAAGAGACATAATTGGCTGTACAGATTTAATTCAGGTAGCTTTTCCCTTCACGACCTGCCATGTCACATCAGGTTTTTAAAAAGTGCCCGAAGAAAATATAATGCCAGATTGCAGAACAAGGTTTTCCATCAAACATAAAGCCTCAAAACCTCAGAAATGAACAAATTTATGTTAGTACCATTATTGTGTTTTCTGTTGCAAAATACCTCATCATCATCTTGTTTGGGTCAAAGTAAACTCTTCTCCTTTCTCAGTGGAGAAATTCAGATAATATTTCAATGTAGGAACACATTTTGAGATTTTGACATGGTTTATTTTCCCATGGAATACAACGATTTTTGATTGTTTTTTACAAAAACAACATTGCCAAGGTGTCAATTTTCTGACTAAACAGTGATTTAGGAACAAGAAAATTCTACAATGATAAACTTTACTGCTTTTACCAGATGCCCTTTTCCAGGTGCAGGGTTCTTTTAATATCTAAATAGATGAGGAGAGGTAATTTAAACTTTTTAAAGAGTTTTGATCTTCTTTTTTTTTCCCAGCAGCTTGACTGGAAAAATCAGCATAACAGTTTATCATTTTCTCTTTTCATTCATTTTAGTGTAGGGGAAAGCAGCTGAAAGAAACCTTTGAAGCTCAAGTTTTTGTTGATAAAAATTTAAAGAGCAAGCATAACATGTCTATAGCATCTTAGTTGAAATGGCAGAATAACTGGAATTAATTGCTTAAGATTGATGTATCAAACAATATAGAATTGGTAACTGAGAGAAAACTGGCTACTTCTGACACTCACTGTGTCCCAGGCACCAAAACTGGAGCTACGGTAGTACTTTGTAAAGTCATTGAGTATTCACTATGCTGGATATGTCAGCAAAATTTTATAGCTTCATTGTAGTGCTTAGACAATAACAAATCCCAGTAGCTAATGTGGATAGAAGCACTTGCAGACTGGTTAAACTCAATATGCAGTTGTTGATCCTAATACGTCCTAAGAGAAGATACCTATTGAGACCTGCCAGAACTGCAGCATTGGACAAATTAAAATGTTGTGATTTACAGATTTTGCAGACCTACTCTTTCTAAACTTGGTACTGAGGGTTTCATAGGTGAAAAAGGAAAAGCCAGCTACAAATCAAAGCATTTTTTAAAAATTGGGTCACTCAAACTGAAATGCAAAACAGCTGGGAGATTTGTGCTTTTCTGAACTCGTGCCCTGTGGGATGAATTTGACTGCCAACAGTATATTTGTTAATTGCTGCTGTTGTGATCCAAAGAGCTTCTTGGAGCTTGACACATATATTGAACATCTAAATTAAATTCCCTCTTGATGATGTATATGCAAAGGTATCTCAGAACAGCTTTTCACATTGCCTCATGAACATTTTCCATTCCAAATGTCTGTAGCAAGTTTTCTCCTTCTCCCATTAATCTTTCTGCAGAGAAGTGTAGTGCCTATGTAGCTAGTGAGAACATTTTACTAACAAACTGGTTTCCAAATTCATTTATGTCATTACAGGAACGTGGTGCCCTTTTATAAATTTGTCTGTTAGTATAGAGGTAAGGCAGTTTCTGTTCACCGAAAGACAGCAAGTAGAATGTTAAGATGTATTTTGGATGTCAGTAAGCTAACTCACATAAAGGTTTTTATTTCAGCTGAGTGAAATAATATTTGCCTTTAATATTTAATTGTGTTAGCTATGGGAAAACTCACTAAATCTCTCTGGATGTTGCTTAATGAATTACGGAATTCTAAGAATAATGAACTACAAACATGACATAGCAGGGGTTGCTGAAGTCACAATGCCTGTTTCTTTCCTGTTTCTGCATTGATGTGTGTTTATTGCTGTGTTTAAGGCCATGAGGTGAAGGTAACAAGGTAAAGCTTGACATGAAGGTAAAAAGTAGCTAGCGAAGGGTCCAAATTTAATTTCTACCAGATACATAAGCTTTACAACAGATAGATATCTGAATGTCATATTCCATATACATCTGCATGGCATTTTGGCAGGGTCAGCTTCAGCTAATAACAGTTTAGTTCTATGTCACTCTGCCTGGACAGAAAATGCCCGGAGTTTGTGTCACCTGTAGTCTGTAAGGACATCCTAAACTGGAGTTGCAAAGCTGAATGCCCCAAGTAAGAATGACATATACTGGTAGCCTTCACAGGAAACATGTTCTCAGCCATTTTTGGGAATTGTCTGTCCCCAGCTATCAAACATACAATTTGGGCATGTGGTAATGGCTCACATTCCCTCTGGGGGTGTATATGCTCTCACACCGAAAGGTGACACAAATCCAAGCTTTCGTCCTGGCATTACTGCATTTGCCTCAAACCACTCACCAGCATGGCTTTGTATCCAACCTTGACAAGTTTGGATTGAACGATAGGCCCTAGTTTCTACTTAAATGCAATTCTTACATCAATACAATCATTTGCATTTCGGTTCCTATGTATTGAATTAGATATTTCCAGGAAGAGAAAAATCTGTTAAGGTTGACAATACAATTTGCACAAGGTATGGCACAGCCAGTAAAAAGAGACAGGAGCATATGCAGTCTTTCTGTAGAAGTGACTCAGACATTAGAAATGATGAAACATGAAGAAGTTAAAAATTCCTTTCCTTCAAAGTAGTTATTTTAACCTCCAATTTCAAATTGCTGCTTTTGAAGAAGTCTTGTGAAGACTCAAAACTAGTGCTTATTGCTCAGTAATAAATGCAATAAATTCGAAGCCTTTTGGATTGCTACAGAAAATTTTACAATCAAGTTATTATAGTAATGTGAATTCTGATTTTTCTGGAGCGGTCAAATGTGCTAAAAATGTACTCTTACCAAAGTCTCTCAAAAAATATAAACATAAAATAATTCATTGAAGTGTGTGTTTTTGCAACAGGAATTAAGGCGGGGGGAGTGTGTTTTGTATTCTGTTCTTTTCTTACATGTATGCCTTTTCCCCTCTTTTCTTTATGGCAACCTTTGAATTCCACTTGCTCACATCTGACTAATAGAAAAGTATATAATCATATCTTGTGGGTAGCGTTACTATGTTCTACTTTTAACATACCAAGGAAGTTTATTTACTGTGCAAATGTACTTAAACTTGCACCTGGACTTTGTCATCGTGAGTCAGTTCTCTCATGAGAGAACTGAGAGTTTTTGGTTATTCTGATTTGAGTGTCATGATCTTTAAGAGTTTTTTTCCATCTCTGATACATGAAAGTTCAGAAATGGAAATATATTTTAGCCATACTGTTCCCAGTCTGTTCCTGCTTTAAACTGGTAGAGCCTCTCTGTGTCTCAGGGTAGATACAGGCTGTAATATCCCTCCCATCCTCACTGCATCACATCCAAGCCTTTTATACTGCTTTAGCTGCCAAACTTTGAGTGATACTTAATCCTGTATCTCTGGGGCTCTAAGACAATCTTTTTTAAGGAATAATCCTTACTTTTCTGTCTTCTGTATTCTCCCAAATTCACACAATCTGAAAAGCATAACAGGAAATTCAGTTAATTCAGAGACTTTCAGGCTCCCCCACAGATACTGCTCGGTGCAGAGATTTCACGGAACTTGCACCTTCAAGCAGAAAATTTCAAGAATTGTCTCTGTCCAAATCCTTGTGGACATAGACAACAGACAGAATATGTTCTTTTTGTTTCTAAGTATTTTGCTTTTATAGTACAAATCCTTACTTACAAAGCTACTTCTATATGCTTTTCTGCACAATTGATTCTTGTGTGATATTTTTGCCTGAGGTTTTCTTTCTCTGAACTTTTCTGAATGGGTCTTGCCGCTGCCTAACTCCAAATATGTATGTGTAGTCTTCAAAGTTCTTTCAGTGAGCACTCAGTAAAGAAATTTGATAGTTATTACATGTAAAAACACATTTAAATATAAAGTGGGGCATTTGTTTTGATGCTTGTGTTGGGAAATAAACCCCCTTTTATTAGCATTAGGCAGATCTATATAAAAATAATCCCTTTGTCAGTAGCAGACTCCCAGCACTACCTCAGAAGATTTGCTTTTACCTTCCTTCTCCAAAGTGATAGTAGTTCATAAAACATTAATTTTTTTTAACTATGTTATCTTAATTTTCTGCTGTTCACCATTACCTAACAGTACTAATATAAATCAGCTCCCTGAAAATTCTGCTTTTATGCCTGTCCCTGTAACTGTCAGGCACCGTGGTTGTAATCACCCAATACATTGGTAAACCTGGAGTTTACTTGGGTTGAAATCCTAGTCCTCCTGTATCTGAAGATTCATTTAAGAGAACACTGAAATAAGGCTTAGGAATGTCTTTAGATGAATAACAGTACTACGAGGCAAAGTAATTATGTTATCCAACAAAACTATGCTGGGAAAAGTTTTGTTGCTTTTCATTATTTTCACTGCCGCTTCAAGTGCCAAATTTTCTCTGAAATTTGGAGATTTCATTCTTGAACAAACCAGAGAACTCTAAAGTCACAAATCAAATAAGTAGGAAAATTGTCTGAACAAGTAATGATAATAGCATTTTTTTTCATGTAATCTACCATCAACATATTGTATACTGACATAAAAGTAGATTACGGTGTCTCTAAAATTAAAAATGGATCTGTATATATATTTCCCAAGACATTCTCATATTCTACAGCATTAGATCAATTCTCACCTTCTTTTATAACTATTGATGGAACACCAAATTATTCAGAAATAACTGATCAATATTAGAATCAGTTCCTGGATTTTTTGTATTAACTATGGCTATGTTATTACTTTTTAAATTATGATTGCTTTTTCTCACTTATTGTTTCAGGAATTAGGCATATTTATATATTAAACCCACCAGGGAATTCTTTAAACACTGTTATTCTCTAAAATTCACCATAATCTTGCATAAATACATGTGCTGCGGCAATGCTGATACTGCATCCCCTCTGGTCTCATCCATTCATTCTAGGCAATTTCTCACCTTGTGTCTTCTGCCACATACTTTAAAAATAAAATTAAATATTCCAAAGTATCTGCAGCAGAAAATGGGAAATGAACAATTACTCTGCCGGAAAATGTCTTTTCATTCTCTTAATCAGTTGATGTGAAGATAAATACTTTGTCCTGTTCCATGTAGGCCATCAATATGAGGCTGAAGGGATAAATATGAGAGTTGTTTAAAAACAGGGTACCAGGGTTACCTGCTCTGGTATTTGTTTCCATAGTGCAAGTAGTTCATCCCTGGACCATTTTTAAAATAGGGCAAGTGTGTTCATGGGATATAAAATCACCAGCTGTTTACTCTTAAACCCCACAACAATTGCATTAAACAGATATTTGGAAATGTACATCTACAACCGAAGCTCTTTCATTAATGGCTATTTTTAAGTAGACTATGGCTTAGCATAGCACTTCCCATATTAAAGTTTTTAGAGCAGGAACCAGCCATTATACATATTAATCCATTTGTGCTAAAAGTAGGATTTCCCTGGAAAATAATTAATTGTTGGCATAAGAGATCTGGGAATTAATATTTCTGTAGTACACTTCCAGATTTAGACTTAAGACTTTGTGATCTAAAAATCTGTATTTGATGAAAAAAGCAATGTGTAAGGGCTAGATTGGCTTAACTTTTCTGCAGCCTTGCCTTCCAAGGGGTAGCTTCCCAGGTACTTTTTTATTCCTGCCCCTTCCCCCTCACCCCAAGATACATCGTGTCCCAAAACTTGCAGAGTTCCAGCTCTTCTGATCCCTCTATATTAACAAATAATTGATTCTTCTCTTTCTGTGTAACACTGTGGTGCTTTAAAGGCTGGTCTGTGCAAATTAGAAACAGTCACCTGAGATGCTCAGGTGTCAACCCAAGAAAAAAAGAAAGATGGAGTGTTTTTATAAATACTGGTTTTCATGTAGAAAACACAGCCCTGTCCACTATGTTAGAAGAAAATTAAGGTTACAAAGACAGTTCAGAAGTGCTGGAATTAAACTTATCTGAAAAGCTCTTTTAATGTAATTCCTTTAATGAAAAACTGAATGTTAGGGTTAAAGTTTTCTCTACTTTCAAAGCAGAAATTCTCTCACATGCAACCTTGCCAGCCACTATATGATTTGGTAGACATTTTGCTTCTTGAGCAGTGGGAGCAATAATGAGAAGCCTGCAAACAATAGGAGGTTGTAATCAAATGCAGGCCAGACACTTGACGATGCTGAAGTACTCTGCACGGATGGGTTTTTCAGCTATTTACTGACTGCAGAGGCGTACGGTACGGAGTCCTCTGTGGGTATTGGAAGTTATGAGGAGTCATTAGATGTACATGCTTAGTAGTTGCAGAGCATATAAAATTGAGTTCTAAATCTTGGTTTCTGAAAATCTACCTTTGGCGTTGAAAATCTGCTTACCCATATACATCAGCTGGTAGGACATGGACCTGAAGACTTAAGGAACAAACAAGTGTTTGTCCAGGTGAGGAGGGTACCCAAAATGTGTGTTTGCCTTTATTCAGGTAGCTAGATGTTGTATCTAAGCTCCATGGTTGGAAAATATCACTTGTCCTGTAGTTAATGTGAAGTTCGAGGAATCTCTGAATACTAAAATGTATTCTGTGCAACTAGTTCGAATGCTGACTTACATCAAGCCAAATTCCTACTGAACTTAAGAGGAAAAAGTACCTGTTTAAGAACAAGAAGCTGATTGTGGTACACTATGTATATAGAGTTATATGTATGTCTATGTAAAATACACAAATACAAATGTGTAGTATCGAGAGATTCTTCGCAGCAGGCTGCACATTTTATGGTGTATTTTTCAGTCGCCCTTCCCTGAATGTCCTGTTCAGCTTCTGTCTCCTGACACCTCTCAGCGGTACTAGTAGTTTTTCGTTTCTGGCTCATAGGGTTTTTTGGATAATACAGTAATATTTGTTTGTCTTCTGAACCCAGTTTTTCAAGAAACAGGATAAAACTGTCAGTTTAGCATATCTTTATTATTTTAATTTTAAAAATATATAGTTGTTCAGCTAAAAATGTTCCAGAATTACAATCACTCAGTTCTGTCTCTCCCAGTAAAAGTAGACGTGACATTAGGTGCCCAAACGTGATGTGCATTTAGTCCATGCCTTACAGCAAATAGCTGAGCAGAATTTCACAAAACAAACAGCTTAATACTAAGATGATGTACCAGTTTAAACCAATATTTCATGTATTACATGGAGTGGCAGCTGAACAGGAAACAAATCTATTTAGGTTTTTCTCGTCCGGGAAGGCCTATCAAGACTTCTTAACCATGCTGAAGAGCAGAATCACAGATTAACTCTGGTGTTAACAAATCCATCATTACAAACAGTGACAGTTCTTGTCAGCACCCAGCTATAGATACCAGAGTATTTAACAAACACAGAAGATGGAAATACTGAAGCTACTGATAAAAATCCAGCCGAAGTACTACGTCAGTACATCTCAGAGTTGATGTCACAGTAGCAATAAAATCTAATTTTAGTGTCTGCTTAAAGTTGAGAATAATGTCTTCTAATTTGACTCAAGTCAAATACCAGAAACTTTTTAAAAAAAAAATAAGTAATCTTATATACACTTGAACTACTCTCAGAAAAAATACCTCCTGTTTCATGTCTGTTCTTATTAAGTCTCTTAAACGGAGGCTGTTCTCACAACAGCCAAATACAGTGCACATCATGTTGTCATGTCATGTGTTTTTAAAGTGAATAGTAGCAATCATCTTCAAGGGTGTGCTAGTATAATTATATTTCTATGATTTCTATTTTTAATCCATTTTTAATACATGATCCAATTTACATTTGCCTATAGATATGTAAATTTACGTTCTATACCCAAATATCACTAGGGCTAACTAAAGAGCTGGAGAATTGTACTGTATAAATGCTGAATAAATTATTTCTCTATATAAGGAGTGAAATGTTGTAGTTGAAATATTCCTTATACAATATGGAATCCAAATAGATGGAAAAAAAATCTTCTTCCTTTTTTATGAAATATTTAAAAGCTCAGAGTCTCTGAAATTCTTATGTGGAATTCTCACATATTCTTCATCTGCATGTGCTGAGATAAGAACCCTCAGCAAAGTGCAAACACACAATATACTTATATTCGGAAGAAGGGAGGTAGTGATAGAGTCTACAGAGTTTCTGTACAATTCTTAGACAAAACTGCAGTTTGAACATGAAAGCACTGTTCAATATTAAAAACAGTTAACAAATAATATAAAAAGTGAATAAATTTAACAAATGCTGGCAGAGAGTGGGAATCTCAGAATGATACACCCTTAGTTGTTATTTCTTCAACTGTGGATCTATTACAGATTATGAAATTAGGTCATCATTTTAAACCGGTGTGCTTTCTGCTACATGCCAGTTGCTACTCTCTGATTTAAAAAATAACCTCTGATTTGTGATGGTTCTTAATATGGCCTCTAAAAAGGCTCTTAAGTCTTTTACTGAAAGCTATTCTGAGCACTGACAGATCATAGTATTTTTTTGTTTGTCGTTTTACAGGTCACTATTTGGGTACTTCATGTTCTATGAAATAAGCAATAGTCTGGTCACGGAGAAGGAAGCTGTGTGGTCCCCTTGTCCTTGCTGCTGTCTCTGAGATCATGAGGATCTCTCTGGAGGGAAGGTATGGCTTTTCCCTCCTGGTAAGAGCAACGTGCTCAGTGGAAGAAGCCCCTGGAGCAAAGGCAGAGGAACATGAGAAGGTGGGCAGTGGTGGAGACTGAAAAGAGCAAGAGTTTGATGCAGAATCCTTCCTCTGGAAGAGGAAGGAGGAAGACTTCTGTGAAGAGCAGGTAAGGAAAATCAGGGAGTTTGTTGCAACCTAGGAAGCCACCAGATCACTTAACTGAGCAAAGGAATGCCTTTCAGAAGTTTAGTAGACAGGAAGAATTGTACAAGTCTGTTCTTTCGCTGTGTTATTCACTCAACTAAAGACAAAAGCTGGGAACTGAAGCACACTAAAACCATTGGCGTATTCCATTTCCAAAATTTCTAAATTCACAGAACAGAACAAATTCAGGTGTTGCATTCCTTTGCTATATCTAATGCTCAGAAAAGCTTTACAGTGGAAGGACACCACTTACGATCATTAACACTTGCATGCTGGCAATGTAGCAAAAGTGACTAATTCATAGAAAATGCATTTAGAAGTAAGATAAGTAAGTAAGTGCTTTAAAGACACCCAGTTAGAGCAGTGCTGAGTATAGATTCAGCTCTGGTTTAAGAAGTGTGGAAGAAAAGAATCCTTGTGTACCACTCAGCCAAAGACAGACTGGACAGGAAACAGACCTCCCTCCAAATGTTATTAACAGTAACTTCGTGGGTTATTTTACTTGAAGGTTTTGGTACAGGATTTGGAGAGCAAGTTGCTGTTGGAAAAATTTTTGTGTCCTCTGTAAAAGTATGCCCTGGTGGAGGTTTGTGCTTATCAAAATGTCGGTTTTCCTCTCTTTAAGTAAATAAAAATTCTGTTTCTCAGTAAAACACATATTTTTTTGCAGGGTAAGCAAACTTTACCAGAAACTCTTGGTGAAACAGCAGTGGCTGGGAGAACCTAAAGCAGGTAGATAAAACTTTGTTAGCTCTTATGGAGAAGAAAATAGACATGATCTTCACCATTACTCTGTGCACAGAAATGGACTCAGAATTTCAGGTGGTTTTTCTGACAAAGCTAACAGGCTTACATGAGTTTTTGCAATGTAGAAGATATTTTGCAACTATGACTTTTGCAGGCTATTATGTGTCAATGCTTCCTCTGAATACCTAGTTACTATACCCAAACTGAAATAGTTGCCAGACTGACGAATCAACATGTGTTAATTAAAACCTACTTAAACTTCTGGTTTGGTATTCATCTTCATATAGATTCACTTGTTTAATTTTTGACAAACATGGTTCTGCAACAATTTAAATCCAGAACACTTATGAAAGCAATGCTGGCCAACTGAATAAAAAAGGTATATCTATTTTAGGAAAAGTTAATCTCAGACCGACTTCTACAGTATATACCGTCAGATTATCAGGTCAGGCCAGGTGGCAAGGCCCTTAGGAAATTGGTCCAAAAGAAGTAAAGTGGAAGAGTAAAAGTGATATGTGATGAATAGAACTGCAAACCACAGCAGACAAATAAGCAAAAGCATGAAACAAAGTTTTCGTGCTTTGTGATAAGACAGTATTACTGCAAAAATAGCATTATTAGTCAGAGAGTGGGATAGAATTTACTTAGATGTTCAGAGCTTCCTGCATTGCAAATGTGAATCACAGTATCTGTAAATCTGTGCTTTGTGGTAAGTTTCATGAAGAGCTGACAAGGGGGTCTCTAAATAGTGTGGCATAAAGGGAAGGAGCAGATGAAAAACCCTAATACAGATGACTCTGTTTAGAGAGAGCAGAAAAATTACTGTAATCCATATTAGAGAGCATAATATGGATGCTACAGAGGATTGGAAAACACTGGGGAAATTTAATTCAACTACTTTTTGCTTCAGCAGAGAAATAATAGTGATTCATTATATTAATTCCTTTGACATATTAGGATGTTTAAGGTTTAGGAAGTGTGATTCAGTATCTCTAGATACTACCGTGAGCATCGTTTGGGGTAGCCTCTTCAGGTCTACCACCGTGTTTAACAGCTGAATTCCAGAGATGGCTGGGATGGCACCAGGCATTGATCGGACCTCATATGCACATGGCATAGTATCGCCTTAGCTACAGCCTTTAGGGGCTCTTAGAAAACAGATAACAAAAAATCTTTAACTACAGGAACACACTGAAATACAGCTTTGCATTGGAATTGCAAGTATTATAGACAGACATTAAAATCATTAAGTGATAAAGAAGCAAAGCATGTTAAATTACCAAGACTTATTGAAAAAAACTTAGAGCCAAATATATTCGTTCATGCAGATTTTAAACTGGACAAGATTACCAGACAGCTTGAAATTCCACAGCATTTTCAGGAACTTGCCTTCGAATACATTTTCTATTGTGACTATTAAAATTCTAATGTGCACCTTTGCTAAGTCAGCATATTATGTTGATTAATTGATTTAATTAATTAAGATTACATTATATATATATATTTACAGTCCACAAACAGTGTTATGATTATACCTATGTTTACATTTCCTCTATGTTACTTTAAAAGAGGACGTAACTGATTACTTATATAAAACTTCGGGTTCCTTCTACAAGGCTGTCATGCTCAGCCTCATCAAAATGTTTTCTAGAAAAAGAGGCAAAAGCATCATTGATTAGTTCTGGTTACCTTTTTGATTCACATGGGAGTAACTGGCTTGTCTTGGGTAGAAACCATCTCTTTATTCATGAAAATTAATGCTTAGCAGTGGTTTATGACCCTCAGTTTTAGTTCTGTGCCAGACAGAAGAGTTTTCATGTCATGGGGAGGAAATATGAGTCTTTCCAATCCTTTTCTCTGTGGTGTAACTCAAAAAAGAGACACTATGACTTGAACTGTTCTCGGATAGTTTTCCTAAACTATCAGTAGAGCTCTGTCGAATTTTGCCAAACTTGTCTCAGAAATTTCTTAACTGTAGCATTAAATGGAACATCATAAATATTGAAAGATATTGTTCATAAACATTTAGTCATTTCCAAGTGTTGTTTCACTTCAAACCACATTGTTAACTTCATTATTCACGTTCTGTTCGGAGTCATAATAAAAAAAAAATATTGTTAATTTGAATATTTACTGAAACAGGCTGTTGCTGTACCTAAAACACAGTCAGTAATGGAAAAAATTTCCTTCTGGCAGAACAAATATGAATATAGGGTTAAATTATTAAGTAATTTATTAAATTTAAATCCCAAGACAAAAGAATGCAGTGTGACTCAAACATTTACTCATGCACTTTGATTTGAATTATGAATTCTGAATATTCTCAGGGCAAAAATTTGAGTAAACTGTGTTAGAAACCATGTCTCCAAAAGATCCATTGCACAACCAACAAAAAACTTCAGTAAAGGCGTGGAATGTGTCTTCATGCATAATACTAAAAGGATAACTTTGCTGAATACATATTTGCCATTAATATTTAGTGCAGAGCTGCCTGTGAGCAGCTTGAATGGAGATATTTGAAGTTATGTGAAGTTGTTAGCGGATAGGAGCTAGAAGTGGTTACTTTTGGCCAGCCAAATTTGGATATTCTCCATTGAAATCGATTTGACCCATACTTGTAGATACCTCATATTTTGAATTATTTTCCGTTGTCTTAGTTACATGCTGAGGGAGAAGAGCAAAAGGATAGATAAACATGCCAATAAAAGGAGACAAGTAAGCTGTTACCCATCCCTTTGACTGTTTACACTGAACAAAATAGGCATTAGTATTCCAGGCTTGTGACTTTACCTCTTGGCTCTCAGACTTTTAAATGCAGTTGCTAATAATCTCCATGCATTCATGCATGCTGACAGATATGCCACAACACTTTAATCAGCATTGGCTACAAGGCTAATAAAGGTTAGTAATAAAATAAAATTCTGTAGGGGCTCCCTCTTTACAGGCAATATCAAGCCCTATGAACTTTTAATGTCTGCTCTGTCTATTTAGATAGTCATGGCTCAAAGCCTGAATTAAAAATAGCAAGGAATGCTTATTCTGAAGTGTTTGAAAATATTGCAAATTACACTGTGGTATTGGCTTACTCCAAACTAATCTTATCCCTTACTGACCTTTGCAGAAACACTTCTCTTTCATTTGGCAGCTTCATTTCCTTTCTTTCCTTCTGTTTTATTCCCCTATCCTTTTACCTGTAGTTTATTTAGTCATCAGAAATTGGTGTGATCGGGCTGCTGCTTTTTAACTATGTCGCTGATAGGTTTGTTGTGTTCACCCAGAAGCAAATACCTATTTCTCATTCCATTTCCATTGCAGCTTCATTTTCATCTCAATATTGTATTCCTCAGGAGCTGCACAATACATTTCTTTTGAGGAAAGCAATGAATGTATTTATTCTTTGCTTTACCTCTGTACAGGGTACTGTGGATTTTCATATACTTTATTTCCCTGTACATTTAATAAAAAAGCTAAATTCATAAGGAAGTTAAAAATAAATTCAACAATGATTCAAGGAATAAATTTATACACATGCATTTGCAATAAAGGTCTTTCTTTAACATTATTTATTGAAAACAGATAGAATACAGTACAATAGCAGTGTGAAAATTAGTGAGAACAGTGGAAAGCTAAAATCTTCTTATAATGAAAGATGGTTGTATATTGTATTCTTTAAGATCACCAAGCTTCTATCAGGTCTAATTCTACCCTGATAGTTGATATAAGTTTCCAGACTTCATAGTGGAAACCAGATCTATTTACAGTCATGAAGAAAAAAGTGAACCTGTAGTAGTCTTGACAGAATTATTTAACTATGGAACTGCGATTTCATTTCAAACCACATAAAATAAAATACCCAGACATTGATCTATACCATCCTGTTGTTTCAGCTCGGTATCCACTGACAGGCCCATGAGATTTTGGATTCCTGTTTGCAGGCTCTCATCTTAATCCAGCAATCAGTGGGTTTGCCAGGCACCCATACATCTGGCTAAAGCAGCCTGGTGTTGACATGATCATTGCAACTGTTGTTGTTTAGGTAGTTTGTGAGTTTATAGGGCATCTGCTTTATTCATCTGTAGTGACTGTGATTCTGATCTGAATGTAAAGCATTACAGTTCTGCCAGAGCCGTTAACAGGACACAGTTGCACCCAGTGCTCCTCAAAAGGAACGTTATAATCCTATAGGATTTCATTCTGTCTCAACCACTGTCCTCTCCTATAGACCAAAAATAATGGATACTCACATCTAAGCAATAAATCTCAAAATTCTGAAACCAAAACAAGACTAGCAAACCTCGGAACAAATGCTTATGTTGAAATATGTCATCAGGATGCTTAAAGAGTAAATCTATGATTTATTCAAACACTTCTGAGAGAAAAAAACAAGACCAAATATGATGATTACAGTATATTTTCAGACTTCATTCCTTCAAGTTAAGTGTTCTCTTCCTTTAATTTAATATTAAGAAAAAAGAAAAAGGGATTCAGTTAATTTCTATGTGGAGGACCAGCAAAGTGACTAGTCTACTTATGTCCTATTTTCAAGGCTAGAGAAAGATTTAAATGATGCCTAAGTTTTTGTGAAAGTCATTGCCAAAGGTATTAGTCTTTTCCAGCAGAGTAGCACAAGAGAAAAATAGGATATTTTCATATCCATGTATTATAAATGTTTAAAGATGTTTCTAGAAGGACTACTTGCAGACACAAGGTTATATGCTATTTTCCCTTTCTAACTGCTTTCAAAATGCTTGGGTTTTTCCTGATAGCTTTTACACTTTATTCATAAAAGAAAATCACATACCATCAGTTATCCTTACAGAGAAAGCCTTGTGTTTTCTAATAATATGCCCAATTTACTGTACTATTTTTGCAATTCTGCCAGTGTTTAAGACTTCACTATTTATCACAAAGTCAAATCCAATTTTTTCACCGCTTGATTTCTCCACTAGTACTACAATTAGCATGTCCTTAGTGCTGTTCTTACAGGTCTTCCTCTTTATCAACATCCGGCAAGTCTGTAGCTTTTGTAGTTCTATAGTTCTGCAGACCTGAACAGTGAAGTATTTTAAGTATGTCTAGGTGACAACTCTGCAAAAAGAAACAGAGTAATTGTTCTTCACTGCAACACTATCCTTTTGTTCTTACTCAGCTTCACCACAGAGGAATCTGTACCAGTTGTTTGGCATCAACATCTCAAACTGGAACTTTTATTGACCATCTGCAGCACAAAACTGCTGTGCTGTGCGAGTTATATTTAGTTCACTTTTGAAGGGGTCTGTGAGGATTACGGTGTAAATACAAAACTGGATTATATCAAACCTGTAATGTAATATGTGTTGAATAATAGTGTTTTTCCATGGTTGTCTGATTAGTTACCATTCGTTAACTTAGTTAACGTTGTCACCATCTGGTTACCAGTGATTTTGTATTCAGGATTCAATGACATAATTCTCTACACACTTTAGCATTAGACATAATTGCGCATCTTTTTACAACCATTTTTACTTTTTCTATTCTTTTACTCCTCCTCTCCGTTTTTCTTTCCCTTTGTAATGCACAGCAGTAGCTACACGTGATCTATGGCTACAGCAGCAGATACTGAGATGCAACACAACCCCATCTATGAAGCCAAATAGTTGGTGCTAATAGTTTCATCCACACTATGGGAATTTCAAGCAGGCTTATTTCAGACTAGTTTGCGTTTGGTCATGTGGACTAAATACTCATTGGTGGTTGCATCCAGTGCAGTCCAGGAGTACAACTGAAAGGAATAAAGTTTTCCCTCTCCATGGCTGCTCCTATGGTTCATGATAAAGAAGGGCTCCTGGGAGATGGGCTTCAAAAGTGCAGTCATGATTAAAACTAAAGTACTAATGCAGTTGCAGAAAGTTCTGAACGTATGGGCTTGACTTTCTGGTGGCTTTCGGTTTAAGTTTTGTGCGCATCTGCAAAGTTACTGCATAAACTTTGCACAAAGATCTAAAGCCACTTCTCCAGACAGGTTGAAGAACCACTGGGTCTGGAGTAGTTTAAGACTACACACGCATGTTAGAAGAGGAGCAGGTCCCTAGACCGCTTTTGTTTCCACCGTTATACTTGCTGCAGACCCTGCCACAGAGATCTCTAAAGAACTCTCTGACAAGTCCAGCCACTCATTGATCACTTCAGCCTGGCAGGGAGGGTAATCAGTCACTAACAGGATGGATTTTGTCAGGCTGATGTTAGCAGGGCAGGGTCTCCGAGCCAGTGTGTCTCGCAGATAAGCTTAGAAAAGGCAGGAGAAAACACAGCAGTAATCATGTCAGCCTGTCAGGTACTCAGCTCTCACACATAACAACAAGATCCAAGATGGTCAAAGCTGAGTGACCCAAAAAACTCTTCCTGAAATTGTTGTACGGAGCCTGACAGTTATGGACAAGCCCTGCTTTAATGGAATAAAGCCACTGCAGAGGGGAGAGTAATGTGAAGAGAAAATTACCATGTGAAGAATTTATATTTGATTCTGACACTTCCTTTTCCCATGTAATAAGAGTAATGCACTGAAAGATCTTGTGTTGACAATCAGCTTTAGGCAGTAACCTTAATCAAGGTTAATGTCATTTCAGTGCCTCATCTCAGATCCTCATTTTGTGTCTTAGGCAAGCTTGCAATTTTTGCTGTTTTTTTCCAAGTAATCTGTTTTATTCGTGATATCTGCTGCAGACTAATTATTCAGGCTTATCACATGTTTAAATAGGATCTGTGGTGGAACTTCATAAAATATTTATTAATAAATGTAAAGTACCCAAGATCTAAAAATATTTTTTCCTGATTTTATTTAAAAGGAACAATATTTAATGTGGACCTTCATATCAAGTTTTCAGTCCTTTAAATACCTTAGTTTTTTACTTTTGCTATAGAAAAACCTGTGGGAAGTAATTCTATTGCTAGGAATGACAACAAATAGTTCTTTCTTTTTTCCTTTTTGATCTCTGCCAGATCGCATTATGCTGTGCATGTGTACATTGCGTTGTATTAATTGTAGCTCATTAGATGTGGTTTATTACAGCACGCTTTCCCATCTAAGCCTCCTGATTCTGCTGCGTAATACATCCTACTCAGATAATCTGGTTGACTACACCACTGTTGTGCCCTGCTGACATTATGGAGTCTTATAGCCTTAATACTTTGAGCTGGCCACTGATACTCCCCCAAATGTAGACACAACCCAGACATGCATGGTTTGATCCTTTGCATAAGGAGAAGGTGCAGATCAAAGTTCTCAACTATTTCAGTTGTTGAAGATCAGGGTCTGAATTTGCAGTCTCCTTTCCTGGCAAAAAAATTCAAATCTTCTGTTCAAAATGCTGATCTGCCAAACTTTGTTAATGAGTCATTGTAATTACAGAAGTGACCTTACTGACAGCGTCCCACGGCTGTACGATTAAGAAAAGATTAAAAGATTTGGTCATCCATTGGGAGAGGGTAAAAAAAAATTGCTGCATTAATTGTAAATGCGGGAAACACTAGACTGATAGACTAGTTGTAGCTTTTGTATCTAAAACAGACTGTAAGAAAATTGTTTGTTACTCACCATATTATATAGGAGTAAATTAAGTTACAGATTTTATTTCTTCATTTTCTCTTTCACTACGGACTGTGTATTTTGGAAACAGTCCCATGAAGGGGATGGAAAAAGGGAATTGGGTCACTTTTAGCTCCATTTTCAGAGCAAGACAAAATAAAATTTGCTTGAGTTGTGCAGGTAGTTACCATGTTCTGTGGTAGCTATGACTGTCTGAGTATTGACCAAGTACAGCCACATGTGTTTGGCCAGATCAGTGAGTTACAGAGATGCTAGCTGCTAATTCACGTTTAAGAAAGTTTCACCTCATGCGAAAGGAGGTTTTGCAAGGTGAGGTACTCTAGAAAAAAGGCACCTTCCATCTCCTTCTTTGACTAGATATTAATACTGATTCACCTTTCTTGTAGCTGTATGTGATACTGGATGGAAGTTACCCCACGAGGCTGAAACGGGTTATATTCCCGGGCAAATGTGTTGGGGATGAAATTTTGGGGGGGCTTAAGCAATGGTAGGAGTGATATGTGAGGCAAAAATGTACAGATGGTCATAATCTCCTATATCCATCTAATTTATTCCTTTTTCATCACAGTCCATTCTGATTATAGTTTTGACTTTGCTCTGTCTTTGTTACTGTTTTCTGCTACATATCAAAAACTTTGGTCTCTTCTAAAAAATATTAAGCAATGGTCTAAGCTGCTCATCTGCTAAAAGCCACCCGTATTTATCCACCTCTGTTGTTTACTGTCATTAATAGCAATTGCATTTCACAATCTGACCTTGAAAAGACAGTTGTTGTGCGTAAATTCTCCCTCCCTCTAACACATATAAACACGTAGTATTCCTGAACATAAACATTACATCAGAAATCTATAATTTAATACTTGAAAAATGCAAGTGTGAAGAAAGAGGCCTTAAACATATTGCAAATGTTAGTGTAAAATACACTTTTTTGTTTCAAATTTTGCAATATAATATCTGCATACTTTCACTTCCCCCCCGAGTAGCACAAAAAATTGCAAGTGGAACTGCACGGTAAGAGCAGAGTCTGTGTGATTGTAGTCCTGCTCCATAATGAGGATAATAGAATAAACACTAGGAATTCTGTTTTCTAATAAAAATAAATATGCAGTTGGCTCACTATAAAGAATTATTTGATGTACCTATAGGAAGTATCTGGAGACCATTTGATGCAAAACTGTTGTGCCTCTCACTTGGTAGTTAATTTTAGAAATATGTTCTGTATAAAGCTCTGTGTTCAAATGAGAACCTATTTTATCTTTCCCTCCTCCTCTGCGAGCATGAATAGAGAGTTCCAGTATTGAAGATGGAGAAAGGATGCTTTGCCCATCCCATAGGTGGCTGGTTTTTTAGGGATGAGCGAATGTCACCCAGGGACACTATTCATTAAAACACCTAGGAATCCTTCGAGATAAAAGGCACTATAGATTATTTTATGTTAAAATTCTGTACCATACCCAAGTTTGCGTTTTCTGAAGAGTGTTGCTAATGTTTCTCATTACGGTAAGCACATTAGATCTTCTAGCCTTCTATTCAGGCACTGATGTAAAAGAAACATAGCTTGGAAGTACTTAGATCCTCTTTCACCAGTTTTCTCTAGGGGGGCATGTATTTTCCTTACCATAATGAGGCCCATAAAGAAGAAAAATGATGTCGCCTCATATAGATAGGGAGTCACATTACACTAACTTTTTGTCAGAATTAGAGTAGTTAGAGACCACTATTTTATGGCAGAGGAGGGTAACTCTGCTACTGTTAAGAGCCAGCTGTCAACATTTCTGTTATAAACCCCATTTTTCAGGGTTTTATAACTCCTCTGGAAATTCCACTCAGGGTGAAGCTTAGTTTAGAAAGACTAAGTAAGGGAGTGATCTTTTGAAAATGAAATAGAGCAGCAAATAAACCTGAAATCCATGCATTTGCTGGTGAACTGCTCTTTTCCCATTTTGTTTCCTTTACCTTAGTGTGGTCGCTTTAGTTTTAGTATAAAGGACTTGCGAAGAGAGTTTTCAAAAACATTTCAGTGCAGATGCCGAAGTGATTACTGCATAGTTGACTCCAACCTCAGCTCCAGCTTTACCAAGCATTTTGAAATGGTTACAGAAACGTCGAACTTCCCTGGGACAGTCTGTTAACAAAAGAAAAAAGAAAACACAAGAGAAAAAAAAACAAACCAAACTAAACCAAGTAGTTCAGGGCTAAAATGAGATGATGCAGATGATTCCTTTGGTCTTTCTGACCCAGTCAGCTTCTGGTCCATCTCATCTCCAGGTTTTTTCTTCATGTAGAGCTCCACTGCACATGGAGCTTCTGTGGGTGCAGAATGCGACACTGAACATTTCCAACTCACTCCGTCCATCGCTGTCAAACAGAAGTGAAATCTGTGCGGGGAATTGTCATTAAATAGACTATAGAAAATAGTAACGATGATTCAATAAGTACCATTTGAATAAGTACCATTTTAGATTTATTTAAATCATAGTTACAATTAATGCGAGGTAAAAAAGAACATGCAGCAACAAGACGAGCAATAATTTTAGTTGTGTTGGTTTATGCATATTTGATATTGTTGCTTGCACCTCGTTGATTGTGCATTGAGTCAAGAAACAGATGAATCATCACCTCAATTTTTTTCCTCATCTTATTTTTTATGATTCTCTGTTCTTTCCAGAACAGTAAGTGGGAATAATTAATTGCACAGTTTCTTTGCTGGAAATTCAAATAGTTACTCACAGCATACCTTGCAGGAAAAGTATCTCATCATTGCTACATTTTTTTTAACTTTTATTTGGTATGTGCTCATTGTAGTTAGAGAGACATATGTGAAAGGGCAGAGATTTTTTTTTCCTTGTACTTTTTTAGACCCATCTTGACTTTGACAGAAAGAATTAAGAATGTGAAACACAAGGGCAGGTTACTTCCTCTGAGAGTTAGGGACATGAAGATATTTTATCATTATCAAAATTCCATTTTGTTGCTTCCTTGCTGTTACAAGACAAGATAATTGTTGCTTCTTATTCAAGGGCCAGACCGTATTTACAATATCTTCCCTCAATTTCCTCCATAAATTAAAAATTGTCTTCTTTTCTGAAACAGACACTTAGGAATCTAGATGATTGCTGATAGCTTGCCAATTGAACTAGAATAAAAATGGAAATTGTCATTAACACAGTAATTTCAGCCTCCATTTTGATAAGCATTTTGTATTCCTCAAGTTTTGAAGAATAAAACCAGTGCTGCACAGGTGGAAAAAAGCTTTTGAATATCTTATTCTCACAAAGGGAAACACTTTTGAACATACTTTTAATCAAATCAGAATCAGCAATAAATTTCTTTATGGCTTTGTGGTTAGAGTGATATATCAAACTGTGTAAAGCAATAGTAATCTCTGACATGAGTAATAACAATCACTTTAGGGAGGAGAATTTACATTCTTCTGGTAAAATCTACAGAAGAAATAACCAAACAGGTTGTTCCAGCATGTCAGATAATCTGCATGAATGAAATGCTTGCTTTCAAAGATAATTGCATCTATAAAGAAGAAAAAAAAATAAAATAACCTTTGCTTTGATTTATAATAGAAATATATTCCTGGCTGAATGCTATAAGCAGATTTATGTCTGTGAGAATACGTTTAAATACTTACCCAGTCTCCCATTCTAGGTTGAAACCTTTTGGTTTTATGTTATGAGACTGAGAAACTGCCAGAACAAAAGGACTTAAATAAGTTTTATTTTCCTATTTCCGCAACTCCTGAATGGGATAATGTTATCAGCAGAGATAATAACACCTTTAAATGACTTGGAATTTATTTGGTGCACAAAATCATGTGGGAAGATTGACAGCATCTTAAACAGCAGCTAGTCAGTAAGGATGTGGCTTGAGTATTGACAGAAGTGATTTTTCAAGTAATGAAGAAGGTGACGTGATTGCGTTTCCTTAAGCACCCGTTGCTGCCGCCTGCACTTACTGTATATTGTCACCCTTCTGAGTCACAGGAGAGCTTCCCTTTTTTCTGAAGCAGGATCAATAGGATTAGGGGATTTGCGCTCAAAGCTTGCCTGTGGCTTCTTGTTAAGCATGTCGTATGCTTTAGAGCTGCCTTTGACTGGCTTTTTGCACTGCTCCATGGTATTAATCACCTAGATAATACTCCTACATTCTGATGTTTTGGCCACTTTTTTCTATTAGTATTCTAAAAAATAAGGTGTTTAGAAAGGAGCCAGAAGTCAGATTCTGAAATTCATATTTAGAATTTTAAATAATAGCCTGCTCCTTGGAAATCTTGAGTACTTCCCAACTTTCATAGCAACTCATGATGCTCACAATTTTATTTTTTCTTATTAAAAGAGTCGACTGCAGCTGCTCTGAAGAAAACCTCTTGCCTTTGTGTGTCAAACAGTACGCACAGAGAAGTGGGCACAGCCAGACAGGTAATGTTGTTTGGCAGACACAGCAAGTCAGAAGTGCAGAGGACAGTTTAGCTGGCTCCTTGCAGGTCAGCTCAGAGCCCATCAGAATTTACCGGGTAAGCTGATGATCGTGCAAGCCAGATGTATTTTGCAGGACATGATTTGCATGAAATGCTAAAGTCTGCTAGTGTGTGCTACAGTTTAATGGGCTTCCATTGCAGTCTGGAGTTTAGATGCTTTATCTCTAGCCTTTATTGTTGCTGGTCTAAAGGTTTGGTATAAAGCCACAACAAAAAGAAGTCGTTACTGAAGAAGCTGAGGAATCAAGTCCTTTGCAGAGATATATATAAAGCGCATAAAATGCCAACTTTGGATGATCACACATAACATTTCATTGCCCCAGTTCAACAGCAGGCAAAGAATACTGCTGTTTATCTTACCTACTTTAATCTAATCTATAACTTTTCTATCTTTGTAGACAACAACTGTTCAGACATACAGCTGGATACTTGAGAACAGTTACTGCACACAGAGGGGTTTGTGTAAGAGGAGAGAGAGTCAACTAAACCTGGAGCAATACATTTCCCTACAGACAGTGAAAGCGGGGAAGAAAAGGAGTTTTGTTCTTTGTGTGGTAGATTTTTTAAAAGGCTTCCTATTGAGGAGTTCAGAAAAAAAGATCCAGCATACCTGTAACTTTGCAATTGAGTAGTTTATTAGAGAGCTAATTAGATGAAGTGCTTGATCAGTGGTGGGTAAAATGTGTCAGAACCTATCTGAGCACTGGTTTAAGAATAGGCTTGTACTCTTGCTAGGGTGGAACAGAAATAGACTCCAAAAGCAGAAAGAGCTGCTTCTCAGGAGAATTTGGCTTAAGAAATTCAATATTAAAGAAAGTCATTTAACTCAGGTTTATTGTTTTGGAGCTGAATTAGTGGGCATGAATTAAGCATCATGATGCTGTTTAGGGAAAGGAGAAGGACTGCATAGGACAGTTTTGTTGAAAACAGGTGTATGTGGATTTGAGTATTTCGAACTTGAAAACAGAAAGGTAATAGTGGCTGAAATTGCAATAGAAATGGACGTAGGTGTAAGCTCAGTGAAAAATAAATGTACTGGAAAAACTGGGCATGAGAAAAATCATGGTTATATATACATTCTCAGATATTTTATAAAGGACAAAAGGACATAGGAATCATTGAGAAGAGTGAGGTACCTATCTTCTAAAGGATTAAACTTTCTCTGATGTTCGTACTCTAGCAAACTGGAATGACTTTTGCAATGATACTGTTCAGCTGCAAAAATGGTCAGCTAAGGGCAGTAAGAAACATTTTTCCTAAAATTGCCATACAAACTTGTAATGAGAATCTTTGAGGTGCTGTGCAGTTACTTTTTTAAGGATCAGTGAATTGAACACAATCAATGAATTTGGAAATGTGAGACTATTTTGGAAAAAAACAAAATAATTGTATTCATAATTGAGTGCAGATGTTCATACAGGGAATTACACAGCATAGATAGCAGGTAGTAATTTATTTTCTCCTTTATCTTGTATTAGTAACCGAAAACCCAAAGTGAATAAATGACTTCAGTTTTGGTAGTGATACAGCAGCAGCGCTGATGGCCAAATAAAGTTCAGCACCATGAGACAAGTAGTGCTGATAAGAAAATGAATTCTCATGAATTTATTTGGCATTTTTTATTCTCTGCCATAATGGCTAATTTAGTTCATAAGCAGAAAATGCTTTTATTTGAAATACTATATCTAAGATGGGGAAAGATTTGAAAGGTGTGATTCATGACAAAGGATTCTGTATTATTTACACTTGAAAACCCATTCTCTGAGTTAGGTTTCTTGCACTACAAGATAAGTAACAAAACGGAATTTCAGAAAATAGAAATAGATCTTAGCTGAGTATTACTAAATATTTCTGTAGTGCTGTTTTCTGTCATCCTGATTATATTTTCACTTTAGTCATCACTTTTTTCACCATTACTGGGACAGACTGAGGCTAAGGCTGTAATGCCGTGAAGGTTTTGTTCACATTTTCAATGGAAGTTGTACTCAGCATTAAACAGAAAATAAACCCAAAAAACTTTAATTACCAAAGAAGTCACAGGCACTTTTTTTTTTTTACAAATCATAAGTCTGTATGTTTAAGGACTTACAGGTTCTAGGTGAGGATGTGAAACTTAGAAGTTTTAAAATCAGAATTATATTAGCAGTCCTGAAAGTAACTTCTTTTTTGTTAAGGCAATTTTATGTTGGATATAAAGTGCTTTTTGTGAAGATAAGTACTACTTAACATAAGCAAACTAACAAGCAGTATCTCCTGCTTTTTATTTTATGTTGTAATTATTTTGGAGCAACAGCAAGTAACAGGGATTCATCCTCGAACAAAAAATCATTGCATTAATAATGATGTAGAACTTCCTATGAGGTAGTGAGACATCTGCCAGTAAGGTGGGAAATCCCCCATGCAGCTGTGCAGAAACCCATCAAGCCTTTAGAAATGAAGTCCTGTGTTATAATTCTGGCAGTTTAATGTACATACATATGTACACACAAATTATTTTTTGAAAGAAACATTTCTGTCATCAAATACTTGCAATACACCTGAGTTTCCGAGCAGCATTAAAAGAGCAGGAATATGTCACCACGCTAACCTTTCGCTGAGATGATTAGCAGGATCGGCATGACTCATTAAATAATGTGAGATAATGATTTTTTATTAGAGGCAGGGGATTTTCATAAAAAGCAAGAATAATGTTGCAGCTGAATCGATGGGCTCAGAGTGTACCTGTGGCTAGTACAGAAGTTCTAGTGTATGCAATTATGTTTAAATATTATTTTCTAAAAGTATATTTATAAGACATATTACTGTCAGGGTTTTGGCCCCATATCCCTCTTTATCTTGTTCATACTGGTTGTCACTTACGTACATTTAAACACACGTGGTAACAGATACACATGGAGTGAAAAATCGCAGGGTTCACACCTTCACTGACCCACATCAGCTTTGAGGAGCTACAGGATTTCACCCCAGTAAGATGTGTCCCAACCTGTATGTTAGTTTTACTTGCATGCTTTGCCTCATTAACTAATAGCGTAACACACTGTAACAACGAGACACCAGAAACAAACTTTGCTCTGACATCAGAGACACAGACATTCTGTTCAAACGTGTAACAAAGCACAAGTTTAGTCTCCTTCCAGCACTCGGAGCCTTTGAGCCTGTCCACACCTCTCCAGCTGGGCTGGCTGGAGTCAAACACATGGCGTGAAGGATTTTAGTTTGAAGGAGATTCTATTAATGTTACCTGCTTGTTTGAAATACGTGCTGTTACTGTTAGCCTCAAGTGCTGTACCCAGCTATTTTTGCATTTTACCAGTTAAAATGTGATTATCATAGTAATTATGACATTAAACCTTTAAAATGAATGTACTGTTTCAACTTGTATAATCATCTAAAAGGCCATTTTTTCTGTGAGTCACAGCAAAATGCAGACTTACCATGTAAACAGTCTGGGATGGAGCTTTATGTTCTGGGGCTTTTTTCCATACTTACTTTAATATTTAAAAAAATTAATGCTCTTTGGGATATGTCCACCTCAGTTCCACCCCCACATACAGCAGAAGGCTGGAAACAGCAAACAGATTAGATTTGCATATTTTAAAAAATACTTTAAAAGCCCTACTGGAATCCGACACAGCTATGGAATAATTTATGGAGAAGGAAGAAGATACCACACTCTCTAAATGTATTTGAGTAGCTAATTATTAGTCATCTGTAAAACTGGAAAACACTTTTTATCTGAAATTATGTAACTTCATAAAGTTATGTATTTAATAACATCAAAAGTAGCACTTATGTCCATTTTTACTTGTCAGTATTTAATATCTGAATATCTGTGTGCTTATCAAAGCTCCAGATAGCACTCTTCTGCAGGGAATCAGTGCGGTTTCACTAACAGCATCAGACGTTTATCTGTACCCTATGTTAGACAAATAGAAAAATGCTGCCGTATTTCTATTTCTTCCCCAAGGGCAGCCATTCTTAAGATTCATTCTCCACCACCCACTTGTTTTCTTGCATTCGTACTAAAAATGCTTCTTCTTCCTACTGTGTTCAACCTAATCAGTACAAGCACGTTCGTACCATGAGCTCTCAAAAAGTAGTATAAACTAGAATATCTGTTATGACTTAGTTATGAGAAAAGCAAACCTTAAGTATCCAAACAATGATATCAAGGCTTAATTATTTAAAGGGAGAAGGTAGAATATGTACCTTTTAACTCTCACCTAAATACACTCCCTGGAAAGAAAAAAAAAAGGGTGGGGTGGGGAAAGAGTCCAAAAGCTTCATAAATAATAACAAACAGCTTTTCAAGGAAGTGGAATACATAGCTTTTGTGCATAATTTCCACATCTTAATTGCTACTGCAAATGCTAATTAGTCACATTATTAGAACTATATTTTTTTTAAGTTGTGGTGAGTGCATCCACTAGCTGCATACAGAAGCCACAACATCTTTGGCATATTGCATACAACTGAGGGAAGAATATTGCGCTTGTGTCTTCATACATAACTTGTTATATATTGTGGTGGGTTGACCTTGGTGGGCTGCCAGTGCCCACCCAGCTGCTCTCAGCTCCTCCACCACAAGACAACAGGAGGAAAACATCTGACAGAAAAGCTTGTGGGTGAAGTTGAAGACAGGGAGATCACTTACAGTTACCTTCTCAGGCATAACAGTCTTGGGGATAACTCATTTTATTTATTACTAATTAAATTAGGTTTGGATGGTGATAAACAGAGACAAAACCAAAACCACCTCCTCCCCTGCTTTTCCCAGGCTCAACTTTACTCCTTCATTCCCAGGTCCCCACTGCATGCACCAGAGGGATGGAAAACAGGGGCTGCAGCCACTCCGTAACTACTCCCAGCTGCTTCTTTCTCCTCATGCTTTTACTCAAGCAAGGGTCTTTCTACATATTATATTCCAGCAGGATAAACCTGCCCCAGCATGGGCTCTCCAGGGCCTGTAGTTCCTTCAGGAAACACCCACTTGCTCTGAGATGTGGCCTTCCATGGGCTACAGTCCTTTCTGTAAGGGAACCTCTGCTCCAGCTCAGGAGGCATCTCCTCCTCTAACTTTAATAATCATAAGACTTATTCCTTACAACCTGGACACTCTGTCACCCTTCCATCAATGTATTTTCCCAGAGGCATCACTAGTTTTGATGACAGGTGTGTGACAGGTCCATGAGAGGGAACCTGTCGTATCCATCTCAGGGCAGCCCCATCCTCTTCTTGCAGAATCCTCCCTCCAGCTGCCCACAGGCAGACTGGTGAGCACAGTGCATATATGCATTAACCAGTTACGGGTTGCAGCTGAAGCCAGGCACACAGCTGGAGCAGATTAATGTAGCCGCACTCCAATCTATAAAGCTGTGCCAGGAGGGATTTGCAGAGCTTTTGCTGTTTTGAGGGATGAAAATAGAGCAGGGTAGAGGTCTTCAGCTCCAGGTAGGGTATAGAAGCCTCTCAGACAGCCTTACTGCTGCCCTCAGAACACAGGTATGTTCACAATAGTCCTTGTTTGGTTTTAAAAGATTGATATGCTTGAGTTCCTTTCTCTAGGGAAAATAGGATGATGTTATTTCTCTTAGAAGCAGAGGGGTTTTTGAAACATTTCTGGGAAGCTGAAAGTTCCTCTGATGTATCAAATCAAATTGTCTGGGACTTCGAGCTTTTAGAGGTTGTAACTTAACTTTCATTGAAGAGGAAAAAGATGTCTTTCAGTCTTGTGGAACAGTAGTGATTTCATCCTGTGCTATTCTTTTTTAGTGCAAATTTGATTAATTGGGAGAAGTAAGGTTTGGTTTATATAAGTGGTACTTCATGGTTTTAAAAAATCATGTATTTTTAAATTAAGAAGTGTTTGAAAGCAACATTGTTTTGTGGCATTTTATTAAATGATGTTCCCTTAAAACTGCCTTTTAAGCCTCTGGTTGAAGCATAAGCCTGTTTGCTTTCAGAAGAGAACATAGTTTGTTGATAACTTTTTGGGACTAAAATGACCTTTGTTTGATTCTCTTTATTAGTTGGTTTTAACTGTGTGACTATGCTGTTCTCTACAAAACACTTGCCTTGCTGGTTTTCCTGTTACAAATTTTCTTACTTGTGTTCTTAATTGCCTCATAACATCCTCGTGTTACTCTCGTGGACTTTCACATACTCCTGTACACAGCAAAGCTCATAAAACTTAAAGTAAATTAATGAAATTAATATTAGTAATTAACAAACTTGCCGCTTACTTCTCAGCTGTCTAATTTGTGACAGTCTTGGCAGCTGGCTTCCACTGGAAGCAAGAATTGAATCCAAAAAACCTATGGAAGTGAAAAGTAAATTAATCTTCATTAGAATTAGATTATTTAATTTAAAATCTATTGCTGATAACTATTGACTCTGAAAAGGTTTTTCAATTAAAAAAGTAACCATTAAGAAGGGACTTCATTAGAGTAGCTTTCCTTTCTCTACACCTGTATCTAAACTGTATTTTGTATACAGTAAAATTTCTTGAGTCCTTCTGATTCTTCAGAGTGTGCCTTTGTGCTCTTCAGGGAGAATATGTCAGAGAGTGGCTAAATAGCTATGCTCCAAAAATCCAAAATCCAAATGCTCAATGCCTTCTGATAGTGTCTTCATCTTAAATTACTGTTTGTTGTCAGTATTAACTAAGAATGACAGTAGGAATGAGATGAATCTTTTTTAGAAAGTCACTTAAAGAAGAGATGATGGCTCTGTCACCCCAGCATGCGAATCTTAATAACAGACTGATTGGAAAGACTTTGAATGTGCTTCTAATTTTATTTTTATCCACTTGACTTTAGTCAAGTTATTTGATCTGTTTATATTCTTCTATTTGAAACTAGAATTGGGACTCTTGAGGCCTTATTGTTGTATTATTATTACTATTGCTAAAAGGTTTTATCCCTGAAATAAATTTTATTCTTTGTTAGAATTAACTACATGCTGATACAGGAAAAATACTTTTGAGCCTCTTTTTTTTCTCTTGCTAAAATAAAAATAAAGATGTCCTATTTCAAATAACATTATTTAGATTTCTGAAAGGGATAAGGTTTTGCAATGGACAACTACTCTGAGTTTTTATACTTTTTATTTGAAGCAGTAAATAAAAGGTGAATACAGCCTGCTTTCCCCTTGGCATGTGTCTGCTCTGTGCATGGCAAGAGAACTGAAACCTTTCTCAACTTAAAGCTCGTTTTAGTACTTTGTTGTAGAGGCTGTAATTCAGAAAAGTGTTTCCCATGAAGACGCTGGTCTTGTGCAGACATAGGAGATCAGCCTGGGGGTGAGGGAAATTCCAGTAGTTCTCTGGCAGTTGCTGCCTGAGGTGAAATTAGTGATGTGGAGCTGAGAGCTTTGCTTCCTTTGCCATGGGAAGCAGCAGCTGGTCGCTTCTAGAGGGGGATCTATAAACTGCACTTTGGCAGCCCCACAGCCAGCTACAGATAGCAGCAAATCTCAACTATATCACTTCTGGAGCCTAGACTAGACTTGTACCACAGCTGTAGCTTTCTTCTAAAAGTAAATGCCTGAAATACAATCTCAAAGACGTGAGCATCACAATTTCTTCTTAAATTGCAGCACACTTGTATTTAATGTAATTCCATGCTCTAAATAATACCGTATTTGTTATGCTGCTTGCTGCTGAAACAACATTCTTGCTGCTAGATCTCCAATCCTTCCACTGAAAATACCCAAATGTATGCTTTCTAACCTATAGACCTCATCTGTGATCAGCTGGGATACCCCGAGCAGCTGTTTCTGAAGATGTGTGATTATGTAGCAATTAAAAGTTGATGGCAGAAGGAAGTGGTGGGGAGTGGGAGCCTGTTGGCTGCGACTGTGCTGCTGCAGGAGTTAATGATGCAGAGGCATTAGCTGCCCTGCCCAGGGCAGCAGGCAGGATGAGCAGTTGTGATGGTTGCAGTTTGTATGGACACATAGTACTTCAAAGAGGAAAAAAAAATGAACTTTACATTGTTAAAGAAAGTTCAGTGTAAAATAACTTTTCCAAAGTTTAGGGTTCCTAAATGTAAGGCATTTGGCCAATAGCCTGGTTCCAAAATGAGAATATTGCTTTAACTGCAGAGTAAGCAAGGGGAAAAGGATTTGTTTACCAAATGGCAGGAAAGTTATGGTATCTGCAGTTGCATGTGTGAATTTATTTTTTTGTTTAGCTGGCAGGTGACTGAGTAACTATTGGGACTCTCCTAGTATTGTTATAATTAGCTGTTTCTGTAGACATTTGTCTGTGGAATAGATTTCTGGTGCTTTAACAAAGGTGATGTAGGCAAAAATCTTCAGAAGTGATTGTATCTGACTGAATTCTCAACAGCTTTATGGGTTCACAAATCAGTGGTATGCATGGGAAGGGAAACAATGGTTTCTTTTAATCCTGATTTAATTCAGGTTTCCCAAGGTGATTCTGCTAATGTTCTCATTCAGACTAGGATGCTTGGTTCTAAGGCAGGCTGGTTTTCTGCTTAAAGACCACCAGGATGGAATGCCCTAAGGCAGAGAGACTCCAAGTATTGTATATCAAGCAAAAGAAAAGAAAAAAGCTCTAGGAGGAAACATTTTTCTTGATATCACTGAGAAAAAAAATAGACATAATGCAACAAAAATATCTGAAAGAGTTATTAACCTCCTCCTAAACAAAAGTTCATTGATAAAAAGGTTCCAGTTTGTAGAGCCTCACAGCCTTGTTTGCTCTTGCCGTCTGGAGCTGTTGTACTGTAAGAACTCTGAATGTAGTGAAAACTGATTTATGATGAGATCTTATGCTTCCATCAATTTCTTATGGGTTTTGATTTCACTAGTTGAGAAGCATCATACCTTTCCCATTTCCTTGATTAGCTGCAGTAAGAAGGTTCTGAATGTGTTTCTATTTGTAATCTTACATAATTGACTTCAGGCAAAATGTTTATTTTTAGTGTTTGACTAACTGAGATCTAAATTATTCTTCCATTGTTAGCACTCATCTAAGTGCTTTCTTTCATTTAGCATAATGAAGTGGGTCAAAAAAAAACCACCACCAGTGAATACCCTTTGCATGTGAACATGTGTTGCATTTCTGATTGCCTGGTTTTAGACAAGTGGGGAAAAAAATGAAATTTAGAGAATTTGAAATATGTAATTAAAATTTGTAGTTAAGATTCACTGAGGTGCTTTTGAATCTATTCCAAGGTGTAATCTATAGGTTAGAAAAAACTTTTAAATTTGCGATTTCTAAGATTCACAGAATTGTTAATTATTTTTTAAATGAATGCTGAAGTAAAACAGGCGTATCATAAGGGTAAATCAGAGACAATAGTGAAAGCATTTCAGACCCAACTTTGTTTCAGGAGTAGAAATCTAATAAAAAGTTGTGTGAGACTTCCAGGTAACTTTTCAGAGTGAAGATATGTAACTTAAATGATCTGAATCTCCTTGGTCTAAGTCATGTCTGTGTATGACAAGCTAGATCAGTAATATATTTATTAATGCAAATTAGGGGCAATAGAACTTAATATTACTTGGTTAAATATGTTGTTATGTTTGAGGAGGTAGGGAAAAAGATATGTATTTCAATATCCTTAGAAAAAATGTGAAGTACCTACTTCCAGTGGTTACTTCTTTTTTAGAGGATGGTTGTAGATTAATATATTAAAGTGTTGAAAGTGAAGTCTCTGTAATCTTGTCCTTAGTGCTCTGCCTGAACAACCTGGATTACAGTCAAGGAAATGAAGAAAAATTAGCTATGCACAGTAGGAATATAAATTGGTGCTGACAACAGTGAAGCCAGATAGAAGTGTAAACTTGAGATATTTTTCATTGGAATGCAAGAACTAATGTGCCAGTATGGAATCTTGTTGTGACTGCTGTGCAGAAATAAAAGAACTCCTGTAAGAGAGGTTAGTATTCAGGGAAGCAGGGCAATAGATCTACCTTAAAAAAATGAACCTGTTTCACTTTTCTCTATTTTTTTTGGTGAATGTTAAGTTTGGATAGAACTGATACATTAATAAACATTAATAATTTTCAGTTAAATGGAGTGAAATCAACATCCGCCTTTTAATCTGGATGATTGCTTAAGACCAATTAAAATCATAGTTGGAATAAGTTAGTTATTGTGTAGTGATTTCTGTAGCCAATAACAATAAGGGGTTTTTGAAGTCATTCTTATCTTCAGTGCAGTGTGGGAGACTGTTTAAATCCACTTCTTTCCACTTCTAGATCTGTTCATTGCTGTGCATGTTGTTTAGCCGTGTACAAATTGCATACTTTTTGTAAGTTTGCAAACAGTATTCCAGCTTTCAGAAAAGTGGCAGATCCTTATAGTCTGGGGAATAAAAATCACTCTCCTGTAATCATTTAGTCATAGTTGTGAATAAGTGTAAAATCCACAAAATGAACACAAAGCCCCCACCTCTTCTTACTTATTTACTTGCGGTGAAGAAAAAAAAAAACCCTGTGATTTCAAGACAAATGGATTATTTACTAAAATAGACAGTGTTATTCTTCATGTGAAATAAGTAGATGTTTAACAAGCCTGAAATGCAGCAAGTTCTTACTATGTGTTACACAGAACTGGATGAGCTAGTTCTCTGAAGGTTGTGCTGAAGTATGGATGGGATAATAACTATCAGTATTGGGAGGAAAGTCTAAACCAACATCTTTTTCAGTGACACCAATCATTTTGATGCTGAGGCAAAAAAAATGAAACTGTACAAGTGATAATGTTTTTTTTGTAAATTGGAAGATAGAATTCCATTAGTGGAGTTACATGTATCCTTGAAAGAGCTGCTTAAGATGTGAAGAAATGCATTCAGGAAAGTCTATTACTTTTTTCAGAAGACCTTTGGCTCCTAGATTTTGATGTCTCTGTGTGCAATGAGTCTTACAGCCAACACACAGTTACTGTGTTGACCTAAGATAATTGTCCCTGCCATGCTTGACACTTACCTGCAGTATCTGCTGCAAGGAAGCCTTCATGTAGGTGAAGTCATTCACTGCAGACTAAGCTGAGCTGATTTACTGTATACTTGATAAAGACTAAGAGCATATAGATAGGCAGCTTTCCTAGCTGAGGTGGTGTGAAGTAGCTCTTCCATGTTCCTGAAGCTCTTTAGAGTACAATATGATCTAGTACTTCTTAAATTGTGTGATCTGCTGATCTTTGCATTTTCATTGAACAACTTTGATGGGAAAGAAAATGAAATAGTGGAAGATGGGTGTTGATGGGACTCTGCCTTTCTTGCAGTAAATTTGCGAATAGCAGCTTGTGTGGTGTACTGATCAAAAAGGTGATAAGGAAAGAGATGGAGAACCAAGTTGATGGCATTGCTAACCCTTTCTTTTTGAGTGGAGTTGTATGTTTGCAGCTCTCATGCTTTCTTAGGAAATAAATTCCTGCTTCTCAAACATTGTCTCATATATTCAACCACATTCCAAAAAGCACCTTTGTGCTGGGAGTGTTTTTGACAGTGCTGTGAATCCTAAATCCTGACATTTTCTTCTACAGAGACAAAGTCACAAATATCTATCGGGAATTCTATTTCTTTCAGGTTAATCCTACAAAACAAATTCCTTCTGCTTCTGAAAGTAACAGAAGCTGAAAATCTGTTCCTTGCATTGTGTTATGTTACCCTCGCTCCTTTAAAGAAAGGAAATATTTATGATATCTTTCTGGCCTTCTTATGTTGTTGTCTTTTGAAACCTCAGATGCTCAGCTATTCCTAGAAAATGCAATAACGTTGCAATGTTTCCTGCTGATCTGTCAAAAAAATTTTATTCATTATTCTCATTGTATATGTGTGGACATTGAAAGTACGATTTATCAATCAACACCATTTTGTTTACCTCAGCTTGTCTTGAAACATATGTTAAGTCTAGTTGGTTTAATCTTCTCTTTCCCAAAAGATTCACATGAAACATAAAAGTCAAAGTACTGAAGAGAAAGTGACAAAAAGCCCAGATGTCTGCTGTTTTTTATAATAATGATTTTTCTGTGCTAAATTTCAGGTGAAGGCACGTTGTACTAGCCTTTCATCCCTTTTGAGTGTTAGAGGAAGACCACCTTTTTATGCTGTCATAAAGCCTCTTTTAAAGGCAAATCTTTCAACATATTTGAGAAAGGGGAAGAGAATAAAACAATGCAAACTGGTGTCAGTTGTAAACGGATCTGCCTGCCAAAACAAACCCGGTGACAAAACTGAATCAGTCAAGAAGACAGCAAGGAATGCAAGTAACAGTGCACAGCTGTCTCAGCAGTAGGTGGAGTTACTTTTAGGCTGGGGTGGTGGATTAGGAAGAACCTTCAGTTCCTGATATGATTGTTCTGAAAAGTATCCATTCAGTGGAAAACATTCCAGTAACTTTTGTGCCTATTCAATGGCTGCTTATAGGATGTTGGGGTTTTTTGTGTTTGTGAATGTTTTCAAGCTTTGTTGGGATTTTTTTATCATTATCTACTTAGAAGCAATTCAGTTCATGGTTTTGATTTTCACCCTCCTTTAGCAGACTAGTTTGTACAGGTTTTGAATCTCTAAAGAACTTTCTGTAGATATGGGACTCGGTAATTTACCCTGTGACTCAGTCTTGACATAAGAATGCTCGTGTGATTTACTGACCTTTATCTCACACCTCAATACAGTACCTTTTTTTTCCCCCTTATCTTGCTTCATGTCTCTATGGAGTGTATATTTTTTTGGCAAGGTGAAAAAGGTTCTACAGTGCTAAAATACACTTAGTTTTGCAGTATGTTGTGCAGTATTTTTCTGTAATGCTTTGTATGTATTTGTATTTTATATGAAAAAAGGGCACATAGAGAAAGTATTGTCTATTTCTTGCATTAAATTGTGGATGAAGTAAAGAAGTGGGAAAAACTGACATACATACATGTATTATATTACTTTTTTCTTTTGTTGATTGAACTGGTGTTTGCTTTGAGAGAAGAACTTTCCCAGTGGAGTCCAATGCCTTTCTCCAGGTTTGAATTGAGGAAACTGAGTGGGTTTTTTGCCTTTGCCTTGTTACATGCACAGGTGATAACTAATTCATTTAATCAGGCCATGCTGTCTGATGTGAAGAGCTTGAGATTATGCTCTTAGGTTCATTTGAGATGTTAAAACTTGCATAATATCAAAGATAAATTTCTTCTAAAACTAAGACAAAATAAATCCTGTGGGTGAGGTTAAGTAGACTTAATTAGTTCATGGTGACCCCAGGAAGTGTTTCATGTAGATCTTGGCTTTTGGAGATGTTCTTTCCAAAAATCAGTGTTCACATAGTGAAGATCAAAGCCTTCAAGTATTTAGAAGTGATACCATTATTTCAGAATAAACTTCATAAGATGCTTGTATATAAACATAACTAAACATTAAATACAATCTGTGCACACATCACATTGCCATCAATTCTGTGCTTTGAAACTTAGAAGACTATGGCTACTTTAACTGACGGTTAATTACTGTTCTGTTGACTTACTGTAGCAAACCCAGTTGTTTGTGGAGTTCAGTATAAATTCATGCGCAATGAATGCTGTGGTATGTACAGTAGAGCCTTACTGCTTCTGTAGTTTTTAGACTCCTCATTTCTTTGAATGATCTCTAGTTAGTGCATAACCAGTTCATTCATCTCTTAATGCAGAGAGAAAGCACTAGAGAAAGCACTAATGGTAATGCTGATGTGATACTTGAGGATAAATAAAAAGAGCAGTGCCAGCAACAGTTACTCTCTAATGTGTAGGCACTGTTTCCAACCTTAAATTTGACAATTCCTTTGTTCTAGATCACATTTCTAGCAGGAGAGAATACTCCAACTCTGCTACGTAGTTTCCATTCTCTGCAGAATGCATGTTTGAGCCTGTTACTGTCTGAGAGTGGATGTGATTTATGCAACCAGCAGTTGGTTTCAGCTCCACAGAACAACTCTTTTAGAGTAAGTCAGGTTATTTACGTGTTATTGTGGCAGCATTGCTTGTGTCTCTGCCTGGTGACTTCTACTTCAATTTATGTCACTGCAGAAAGCATCTGGTTATTCTTTCAGTTCCCTGACAGTTCAGGTTTTTGTTTCACACTCCGCTTCCACTGTTTTCACATTTCTGCCTTCTTTGCCTGGCTGTTGTTATAAATCAATGTTTGGACAATTTGTCTTCCATTCTATCTCAAGGCTCTCCTAGATGCATGTTGACAGTCCAAAATAGTTTCTTCATACTGACCAAAAGGGCTGCTACTTTACAGAAAAGACTGAATGGGTAAATTAAGCTTAAACTGTATCATCAAATTAGTATAGAGTTTTCTTGCATTCTTTACAGTGCTTTACCAGAAACCCAAACTCCTTGGTGGTTCTGACAGGACCACAGTTGCCGCAATGATTCTGCCGAAAGAGGAGTTGTTTTGTATCTGGAAGCAAAATCAGTTCAGTGCAGAAGAATGATTAATATGCTGTTCAGAATGGCCATTTATTGGAGAACACCTGGATGTACAACTCTATTAGGACATGTGAAGTTGATCTGGATGTAGTGCAGATCTTCAGTAATGGTGAAGTGGTTTCTGGGTGATTCTTTTTCTTTTTTTTGATAAATCAAAGGCAAAAATTTTCTTAACTGAGAGACCTACAACCTCTTATGAAATGAATGAAACAAGTGAATGAAGCTTGCAAAAAGGTGAATTTCTTGACTTGCCAAAATATGAGCTCTAAGCAAAACGTGCTTATTTACTGACAGGTAAAATAGTTGCTTTCATCTGGAATGTTGAGCCTTTCCTAGTCAGTCCAACAGTGCAAATTCAGCCAGCTGCTTTTAAGTCCGTGTAGGAAAGACAGGAAGAATTCACCACAGTTTTGATAGTCAAATTAAAAATTCATGGGAGTAAAACACTCTTCTGCCTGATCCAGAAGGAGACAAGTTTGGGAAATAAAAAGCATTAGTAGGTGCAGGAGCCTCTGGTGTGTTATTTTATTTCATTTTAAACACAACTTGTCTATTTGGTGATGATTTTATCACTTTCCTCTTGAATACAGTGATTCTCAGAGGAATAATCTTACCTCCTACGCTGCTGCTGTAGGAGTGTACTGTATTTGATGATCAACAATAGTATACTCCAGGAAGGGCTTTAAGCCAGTAGTGCTTGGAGGAAACGGATCTTGTAACAGTAGCAAATCAATACTTTCCTTTTTTATTTGAGGAGTGTACATATTTGTGCTAGATTAAATACAGCACTAGCTAGCTTTTAGTTTGTGTTCCTGCACAACTTCCAGAGATCATACCTGTGTTTTGGTACCTGTCATTATGATCTCAAAAATTTATTCAGAACCAGTAACTACAGTATCAAGGAGTTTTTTTAACACTCATTTTTGTGCATTTGAAGAAGGCATGGTCTGGAAAATAATTCAGAACTAATGCTAAACCTTTCTTAAATTGGTTAATGCAGTTGGGATTAGCAAGAAAAGTTAAATATCCCTTACAGGAAGAATTTAGCTATTTCAGTGGGATATCTCACAGATGATTGCTTTAAGCAAGAATAACAAAGCAGGAATGCTATGTAACTCTAATTTGCAGTATAGTAACTCAATTAAAATGAGAAAAAAAATACAACAGTGTGGAAATGAAATGGTGTGATGAACAAGTGAAAATTATATCTCCAGTTTCATGCATTTTGATAATTAGAATTCCTTGATGAAGTCTGCATACTTACAGCAATGTGTCAGGCAATTTACAGAAGGAGAGAGAGAAGGTCAAGCTCAGTAAAAGTCCAAGAGTGGTCTCGCATCAGTCCAACAACAAATCGAGTTCCTTGGAAGTCTGGGGCCACTCAAGCACATACTAAAATCTGCAGTTGAGAAGTGATGTTTAGATGAGTAATACTTTGAGAACCAGGCACCTTGTTATGAGAGAGACAACACAGGGATACACTGAGCAGGGAGCTGGAGGGGCAGGGAAGGAATGTTGAGGATGGAGGCCAGCGGACCACTTCTCGGATCCATTTTTAGGGCACCATGGGCTGCAGGAAGGAGAGGAGACCAGAACACAGTGGTGAAAGGTCTTGGACTCTATTCCATTCTCCATTTCCTACAGGGTCAATATTTTCACAAAACAATCCTAGGATCCTGGACTCACCTCCAGGTATTGCTTGTGCTGTCTAGGCCACAGGAGGCTTTGAAAATAAAAATAAAATAACATTTACCTCCCACCCTCCAAAACCAACAGTGAGAAGAGGGGATGTGTAGCTACTTCCACTGCAGAATGACATGTGAAAAGGGGGTACATGTATTTTATGATTGCAGATTTTTCAATTGCTTAGATTCTAACTATGCCCTACTTTGAATATTAATGATTTCTGTGCAAATGCCTGTTATGGTACTGTAATTCCTGGGATGTAAATGGTAGCCTAAAGGAATAGATTTTATAAAGTACTGGGAAATTGTTCTGCATTATGTTCAGAGCAGCATTATGTAATGGAAGCAGTACTTCAGAAATCACGGGCTTTCATCTCAAGAGGGAGAAATGTTAGGAAATCTGTATTGTCTAAAATATTTAATTCTTGAGAATTCCATACGTACTGTCCTGAATCCTGCCGTAAGTGTTGTCTCTGATCTGCCATAGAAATGTTGCGACATGAGCTCTAGTAAATGAATAGTATTGTCTGAATTCTGTAAGTGGATTGGATTAAAAATGGTTAGATTCTGGCTTTGTCTGAAGTTCAGAAAAAGGAGGGCTTCTTACTGAGATAGCTGTCTAACTGTATAGTCCTTTTGAGATAAGGCATCAGTAACTTTCTCCTAATCTTAGTTGAGCTTAATCAAACACCTCACTTATCAGACTTAGCTGCTCTCAGGTAAAAGCCTTCTTATCTTACATTCACAGGATTTTGTAGGAAATTAGTTAACATCAAAAAGCACAGATTTTGAGCATGACAAAGTCACCTCTACTCTGCAGAATATAAGTAATCACACTGTTCACATCCATGAAAGTAGTTAATTCTGAAATCTTGAGAGGTTCTAGTTGCAATTGGTAAAATTTTCTCTACTAATACTGATTGTGGCAGGGAGTTTTGTTCTTTGGAGCTTAATATTTATGTTGCTAAACGAAATAGCACAAGGTTATATGTGCATACCAGATCAAATTCTACTTTAGGAAAAAAAAAAAGACCTCTAAAGGACAGTGAGAAGACAAAAATTGACTTTGTTGAAGGATTATTTTCATAACTCCTGAATTTACCAATGGGTGATACTGAAGGGCCTCCATGGCCAAGTCAAGATATATATTTAGCAAGCCAACTGTTAATTTTGCTTGTTTCATGCATTTTATCACTACATTTTTACTTATTGTACACGCCAACCTACAAAGCTGTCTTTTTGTGTCTGATTCTGCTAATTCAGTTTAGAACAGGGTTTTTGTGAGTAAATACCCAGAGAAGATTCAGAGGAAGGATTTTGTTTACTAAATGATAAAGGAGATAGGAGAGGACAGATGTAATCCAGAAAGGGAATTGACTTGGCACTGATGTAAAGTAATAAGGATGATATGAAAGTCTAAGGAAAATGTTTCATTTCAAAAGATAAAAAGCATTATGAAGATTTCAAAGCCCTACATTGCTACTGAACTGTATCTGGTGAGAGAGGAGTGTGAAATATTAAGCATTAGAAATGTTTTGTTCATATGGGAATTCATTTGAAATTGTTGTTGATTTTATTATGCAGTTCATGTTAATGGATATTTGACTGTAAGGTTGATTATTAATGAAGGACAAATGAGATCTATGCTTAATGTTATGCCATAGCATATCACCTTGAAACTTTAATTGTGAAAATCCAGTAGGACTGGGCTTGATCAGTGTTTCAATTGAAAGCCATGAGAAGCATGAAGTAGTGCTGGTGACAGGCCCCAGGACAGCTTGATGGCAATTCATGCTACCTTCAGAGAGAGGGACTCAACTGCTGCAGCCTTTCATGATCTTACATTATTTTAAGATGGCAGAAACCCAACAAAAAAACAACTTAGGAAGGTTTAGTTAAACATCAGTCAATAAAACCTCTGTAGCACTTACTATATCTCAAGTTTCTTGCAATCCTGCTGGCTGAAATAATTTTTTCAAACTGCTTTGTGAATGTTGATTTCATTTCATCCCATCACCTTCAAATACAAATTTGCTTCAGACTCAAAGGCCTCCTTGTGAAATGCTTTGCAGTAGTACAATAATATTCATTGGAGCAGGCCAGGATGTTTTCATGTCACATGTGCATGTCGAGGGTGGAGCCTCTTCTATTTCACTTGTTTTTATCTGATAGAAAACACTGGCTTGTCAAAAGTCTTTCACTGAATATAAAATAATAGTGCTAGAGTGAATTTCTTTTCAGAACTGAAGAGAAGAAGGCTTCTTTATTCCCTTTCCACCCTTTGCACAGTCCCAAAACACAGACCTCAGTAGCTCTTGTCAGTAACCCAGCACTCGGCATTGCACCCTTGCTTTCATGGGGGATTCATCCAAAGTGGGACCCAAGGGAACTCTGAAATGGGAGCCTGGCCATGTCCATCATTGCCAGTGATGTAGACTGATGGTAGCTAAGATCTAGAACAAAATGTTTTGGGGGACCTGTCATCTACCATATGTACTTTTCTGTTTGGTGGTGGGTTGGTTTTTTTTTTTTTCCCCATTAGCTGTTGTCTGGCTCTGGGGAAGTAAATACACATTCTCAGTTGGAATGCCACACTGCCACACTGTGGTTATTTAGAAGATAGTTCATAAGCAAGAAATGTCTCTGGACCCTAAAACCACAATACAAAGCTTTGGTTGGTGCTCATCTCCTACTCAAATGAGACAGATGCAGGTAAGGCTGATATCTATGAAGAGTATGGCATGACTGTCTCCTTTTTTTTCTTTTCTTTTAGGTTTCATTGAATCCAGCACTTTTCTTTGAGAGATTTTCATGTTCTTGTAACTTGTTCTGAAATCAGTGAAGGCGAGTATCATGACAACCAACATAAATTCATAACTGTAAAGTTGGTTCTTATTTTGAGCGTTTTCCAAAGCAAAATAAGATTCAATATCCAGTCAGTAGTTAGACTTCAGGTGTAACCCATATATTTAATATAATCTCATATTCATTAAACAATTCCTTAAGTTCGTTGTTCAAAAAAGTGTCTGCCATTAAGGCCTCTAACGGATACCCTTAGGAGATCACTTTAGAACTGTTCCTCTTCAGAAGTCTATTTCTAATATCATCTGTCTCTATGCAATATGCTTGTGAAATTAAAAATCTGAACATAATCAAATAGGCTGCAGGGGGAAAGACAAGCCACTGTTGTGAAGTTTCTTTAATTACCTGTGGCCCAAGCCAGAGAGCAGCGCCAGCCTATGCCAGTGGTTTGTGAAGGCCAGTCCTGTCTTGTGAAGTGCTGCAGCCTGGGCATCGCCCTGTTCTACCTTGGTGTGGTGGGTCAGCCACGGGAACCTGAGTGTGGATGCCCTTTGGTCCAGGGCTGTGTCTTTACCACGAGGCCATTTTCTGGTGAATGGCTTGCAGATGAGGCAGACTTGATCACATCTGATTAAAAATTAAACACAAAGACCAAACTTGTGTAACATAGCCTTTAGTGAGGGCACTATAACTAGTCTTCTGCCTTTTTGAATCTTGGAGCAGTTCTCTCTAACTGCTAATTTATCTCATCAGCCAGAAAAGTAATACTAAAGCAATCATCAATCTATTTAAATGTCTGTATCTCCAACCTGATTTCTTCAGCTGTGACTGTGGAGTAGTGGAAAGCAAGTATAGATCACTACACTGTTATATTATTTAGTTCAGCCCTACAGAGCCTAGGGAAGCTCGTTGCACAAATTCCAAATCCTTGGAATGCTGACAGTTTGCAGGGCTATACAGTGGCTGGGTCAGAGCAACAAAGAGAATTAGTGCTTTCTCCACTTAAGCATTAGGAGAGCTTCTTTAATGGTGCCAGGTCTGAATATTTGTTATAGGAATTAAGGAGATCGATTTAAATGCTAAAATTCATTGGAAATTTAAACAAGCTTTTTAATGAACAAATGAACGTCCCTTTGACAAGAGATACTGCTGGAACCTTTGGAACTGAGTCATATGTCCCTTACATGGGGTTAAGCAACTTGAGTGTAATTAAGATCATAAAAGTCTTTTCAAGTTACAATTACAGTGCAGAGTTTTAGACAGTGCCACCTTTTTTCTGTTTCTTGCAACCAGCAGCATACATGTGAGTTGGCACTTGAACTGTATGCATTGTTCACATTATATCACATTAATGAGGTCAGTGCACCTGGGGCAGGATGTGCTGCTGCACAGCTTTTTCTCCTCTCTGCTCCAGCATGTGTCAGAAGGAAGGCTCCACAGGTCATTGTGGTGGTATCTCTGGGCTTTCTTCTGCCAGATGGTTGGGTTGCAAGTGTGAGGTCTCAATCTCATTCCTTTATTTTTTTTTCTTCCTTTGCTGTATCTTTAATTCTAAAGAGTTTGTTAAATCTGAGTGCAGCATGTATAATTTTCTCATTAAATCAATGGACAAGGTCATTATGTGTTAAAAGGAGGAAATAACTAGTTCACACATGTTATCTTCACAAAAATATGAGCTGAGCAATTCTGTACTGACCTTTCAATATCATTCAAAATTAAATTCCAGATGCACTCTGCTACTATATTCTGTTCTGATGCTGCTCTGATGGTAGAATGGCTTTCAGATGAAAAATATAAACTGTAACTATTTCTTTGTAAATGTTACATTGCATTTGCTTGTCACAAGCTTTTTTGGCTTGCTTGTATTTAGCTTTTTAATTTAATGTACATATGTTTGAGTGTGGGATCATCAGCTAGTTTCTAATAGTAATTAAAACTGCTATGAACTTTGCAGGTACTACTGTCTCCAGAAATACAGGCCTTAATATGCTTAAGAAAAACAAGTGGAAGGACTTGCATCGCTAAATACTGTAGAGATGACATTTCTGTAGATTTGTAGTAATGAAATGAATTGGTCTGTTTCAGTGACAGGGAGCAATTTCTGTAGGGTATAATTCAGAGCACAACAGAGCATTGCTACAAAGGTGCTGAGAGGATATAGAACAGTAACAGATAAGCCCCTAGAGTACACGTATTTACTAAAGGAATATGGGAGTGATTTCAGAATGAAGAAATGGAATAATAACACTCAGGGCTGTGGTGTTCACTTATGTGAATATGCTTTTGTTTTATTGCCATGCTTTGAATGTGGTGTCTGACAAATACAACTCTGTAAGATGCTTCTTTATTTGGGTTTCACCTGAAGCCTTGAGATGGAGGCATTTATATTTGCTAGCAGCAATGTTCTGGATGAGCTGATGCTTTAGGGAAATGCACGGCCACTATGCAAAGGAAGTCAGGTACCCTGAGGAAAGCTTTGTCTTGCTCTGTTTTCAGAACCTAGCACAGCTGGCTTTTAATATTTACTGTGATCTTGGAAAGTGGCAGAGAATAGATAAATACTTGGGAGGATGATGGGGGAGATGGGTGCTACTAAAAGCTTTCTGTGCCTAAAAATGAAGCATTGAGACTGTACTGAATAAGTGGATATTATTTTATTGACATCTTGATTTTTGTTTTGACTGACAGCTGATCTGATGATGATGGGATCACAGCTGGATAAGAAGGTGTTTCATCTTTGAAAGTTTCAAATAAGATTTATACAGACAGAGAAGAAAACTTTGCCAAGGCTGAGGACAACATATTAAACAGCAGTAGCGGGACACTTGGAAGCCAAGGGTGCCTCTGCTGAGATATAAGAGTACCGGGTTCAGTTGGTTCTGCTCTAGACAAGGTTAATGTCCTGACCTCCCTATCTTACTAGTCTAGGATATCTCCATATCTTTCTGGTTTTGACCAGAGACCTTTTCCAGTCTATTGCTGAAGTTGGTCTATTCTCAGCCTTCTGTCTATTGTGACTAAAAATAATTTCGTTGAGCTCGTCAAGAATTTGGCTGTTTCAAATACAGACAGACAGGGTGACTTGCCAAACTCGAAAAAGCACAATGGAACAGTTTCAGTTTGAAGTTGGGTTCATCCTCTGGCTTTTAAGATAAGAAATTCCTGAACTGAGAAGGCAGATACAACTTCCACTTTAAGAAAGGACGCTAGGAAAGGTCAAAACAATTTAGAAGAGATTTATCTCTTCAAATAAGGCAAGTAGTTATGTTGTTTTAAAAAAGGAAATGAGATCTTCATTGTGGAGGACTTATTCATGTAAAACAGATTAAAATATGCATTCATAATATGTAAATATAGAGTCAATTAACATGAAGCTTTTTTACAGTATAAGTGATTGTAACCTGCCAGTGTCCTCTGGGACGACTTTGAAACTGAGATGCTTCTTCTCTATAGTCCCAGTTAACAAAAATCGATAAACAGTAAACATAGAGCAGTCTGTTGCCAAGTGAGCAATGTCTGAATAGGACAGTTTAATTTTCAACAGATGAGCAGAATCCATGAGGAACAGACAGGCTCAGGACCCACAAAGCTCTGTGCCTATTCCAGGACAAATTCCTGTAGGCAAGAGTAAAATTCAGATTAAAAACCATGTGTGGATGGACTTCTGTTTTACCTCAGAGTTAGTCAGTTACATGTGTATGAAGTCAGTATGAGGAGAACATACAAAAACACTGAGGCATTTATTTCCACTTTCACTTTGATCTTTTCTTTGATCCTTGAAAGGTTCTGTCAAAGCAGGGCAGTTGGAATCTGTCAGGAGGATTGCTGGTAAAGGAGCTCGTGGGGTGTCAGTTTAACCAAAGTGACACCTTCCCTGCAAGTGGTTCTGGTAGGAGTCTGCAGAAGGGAAGGGGTAGGGGGGCAGGAGGCCAAATCTTTACTAACCCTTACTGTTGCCAGAAATATCTGTAAAACTGGTGCTATCAGGAATATTCAAGTCATAATGAAGAGATAGACATCCACTTGTATAATTTTATGCATAAGGAATGTTGACTTTTTTACCCGTGAACAGTTGAAGTAATTACTCCTAACTTGATAACTAAATTTTTCCAGGTAGCATAGTCAGTTAAGTGGCCCTGTTTTACTGCCCTTTCTAGAATTCAGCCTTTTGAAGTTGCCTTATATGAAAAGATACAGCAAGGTATTTGACTAGTGTGTACATGAGGTCTGTTAGGATTCTGTTCATAATCGCTAATTTTTACTTTGCATATGATTCTTGAAGTGTTCATCGCTGCACCTTTAATTGCATTAATTCATGTTGCAAATAGCTTGCATGTTTCTGGCAGTGCGGAGTTTGGCTCAACTAAGTACAAAACTCTCAAAATTAAGTAGATTGAGGGGTTTGTGCATTTGCTATGTTCAGCATTGGAAAGTAGTTTCTGCTGAAAGTCTGTCTACTTAAAATTCAAGCACTCTGCAACTAAGGAACTCCAAAAAGAGGTAATGAACCATAAATTATTGCCGTTAGATATTTAATACTCAATCAGTATGTGCTCTCTCATGCATATCCCACTGGTATTGCATTTATTCTGACAGTGTGGTACTGGTTCAATTACTTTGCTCATTTACAATAAAAGATTAATGAAAAGAGGTATATTTTAGTTCACAGAGATTAATTGCATCCCTTACTTTTCCTACTCTAGAAATATTCAACCCATAATCCTGATAGCTTTTTCGTCAACAAGTACATGGAAAATTAATAGACTTTCTTCTGCTGGAATCCTCAGTAGACTTGCAGTTACAAACATCCAGGGAAAAGCTGACTGAAAGTTGGCTTTCTTGTATGGAGGAATTAATTTACCTTCTTCCTTCCCCTTTCTCTTTCCTTCTCTGTTTAATCCACTCTGATGACACTTTGAATTAGTCAGAATAAAAATGCTTGTGCAGTAAGAGTTTGAAACCGGAACAGTCCCTTATGTTGTCCAGCTAATGTTTGTTGTGGACTTTCCCTTCTGAGGTGTGGCCAGTGGCAACAGTCTGGCAGCAGTTCCTCATGTAGTTTTTGACCGAATAACCTCTTGGACCTTTTAGTTTGGAGTTAGTACTCTTCTGTGTAAAGATGATGGGGAAAAGTCAGCAACACAAACTCTTGATGTGTGTGCTATGGACATGTGGGGAGAGAAGATGTTCAGCTTTATTTCACAGGAGTTCTATCTATGTTAACAGGAAAACCAATCCAAGAAAAAGGCAATAATTACAAAATCATGACAAAACTCAGCAGTGGCAGTAATTTATAAAAATACAAAGTTGAGGTACTCATAAAGTTGCAGAGCATTAAGGCAGATCTTCAGCACTTCACATGTGCAGCTGGAGTTTGGCTTAGCCTCTGAAGCAGAAACCAAGTTGTGATCTTGTGGAAGGCAAGTCTAGCAGGGCAGATCTCAAAAGGGGTTGCTTTGAGTTCAGCTTAAAGCATCTGCATGTTCAGAACTTCACACAAATTTCCAGACCCATTGAGCTTGCAAAACCAGAAGGGAAATCTGATGAAAATAATCTTTCAGTGTTTGGGTCCTGCTTGCTACTAGACACTATTAGTGGGGAAAAAAGTTCCAGCAATTCAATATGTTGGACCTTAAACATTTGTTTTAGGTGTAAAAATAGATATATGCTTTAATGTGTGTTTAGAACAGGCAGTTATTTTACTGAACTTGTTTGCTTTCCCATGGTCACATCGTAATGTATCTTAGAACTAGCTTTGGAAATGCTTCCTGGCTGTCCTGCTCTAAATCTGCTGTAAAGTATGTAACAACAAGCTTAAAGACTGTATCCACCTCAACCTCAAAATGCTGTTTAATGTATTACGATCTTTTTTTAATCTGTGCTATTTTCCATCTTATTAAAGCTCATCATTAATTCAGGGTGAGCTTTGCTGACTTAGAGTGGAATGAATGGTGAACTGGTTTATGACTGGATAGTGTAATTTATGGGGCAGTTTAGACTAAGGTAAATTGAGAAGCATGACTTCAGGGAGACATAAGTCATCTGTGGTCATTACACAGCCAAATTTGCCTCCTGGGGGCTGAACAAAGGCATGGATAAAATATTCCCGGATGGTTTGCTAGTATCTTAATAACAAGGTCTTTGCAGGTTTAACCCATGTGGAGTAAGGTCTCTGCCTCTTCAAGACCATCTTGCTGCCATCGGAGAGTGTAAAGGACTCTGAGCTCTTAGTTGGGAGAAGAATGCAGAAATTAGATATGTACAAGTCCTGAAGAACTGAGGCTAGACAATACTGCCTCATGTGCTACGCTCTGATTGTATGATGCTGTTGTTCGTTTTCCTCATCTTACTGAGCATGGGAGATCTTTCTGGAAATGATTTCGCAAGGGGAAAAAAAATTTTCTTAGACTGCTCTTCAGGATAAACTGAGTTTACTTCTTGGCTTGTTTTAATGACAGCTGAATAGTTTGCTGGTAGCTACATCTGATTTAGAAAGCTGCAGCAAAACACTACTGCTGCATATAATTCTTCTCTGTGTGAAAATTGTGTTTTAAATCTGAATAATGTAGCTTATTTCACTTCTGTCTGTGCCTACTATTTCTTTGAATACTGGATGATTCCATATTTAATTTCTGATCTTTCTAGTAGCGGATTTTTTAATTTAATAATACCATAATATACTTTAGAGCTGCCTGTAATTACTTCGAAGATATGAGTTCTTTTTGTGCAAGTTATATGCCTGTAATTAAAAGATCTGGCATATATATCTCCAGTCAATAATACTCATGATAATAGAAAACTTGTGTAGATTTTAATACGAAACAAATTTTTTTATTTGCTTTTATTGAACTGTATGATCATTGACACACAACTATTCCTCTTCCATTGCACTGTATGTCTTAAGGAGAAAATTTGATGAAAATACAGTTTTAAATTCTTCATAGTAGCCCCTGACTTGAGCCCTGTTGTGGAATGCCTCACGGAGCTGTGCCCTGCCGTTGGACTTCTCTATGGAAACAGGTCACAGCTTCCGAAACCAAAAGCTGGGGGTCAAAACTTGAAATGGTGAAGAATCACTTGTTGCTTAACCTGTACAGGCACTGCAGCTGCACAGGGAGCTTGAATTCTGACCTTTTATGCAGAGGTGGAATTTTAGATGTTCCTTCTCAGTGTTTCACTCTCCACAGCCCAAGTAAGACCAAAGCAGGTGGGTTTAAATCTCTGGTGGCAGAGAATAGATCTGAGCTACTGAGTCCAGTGTGGCAGCAGGTGCTGTAAGAACAACAGATTGTGGTGACTTCTTTTCTATGGCACTACTCATTTTCTTGACAGATGGCTTGGAAATATTTTTCTGCTTTTGAGCCGGTAGGACAGTCTGAGGAGAATGTGCTGGTGGATTTCCTTCTTGTGGACTTCTTCAGCACCAATTAGTGATGGCAGTATCTACACCAGTATCCTTCAGGGGAAACTACAGCTGATAGGATTGTTGTTGCTCATTCCTTACCACTTCTGGAAAGTGGTGTGACAGTGGTGATTACAGCACATCTTCATCTTGAATATAACTGCAACACTTGCACTTTTTATGCTTCTGCTGGGTCTTCCTCCACCTTACTCTTAATATTCTTCATTAATAGTTGTAACTCAATGCTTGTTTCACACCATGGAAGACCTGATAGACTGCAGTTGGGAAAAAAAATGCTGGAATAATAGCACTTGTAGAGACATCCCTTAAAAAAAAATACATCAGTTTAGTAATGATCTTGAATACTTGCACAGCATCTTGCTGCATCCCAAATTCTGAGGTAATTCACTCTGTGGGTGTTAAAAGATGAGAGCAAGGGAAACTTGAGGGGGGAAAGGTGTGTTTTCTGACTGGGTTTGACAGTCGTGTTTCACTTCCTCTGCGTTATGTCTTCAACCTATCAAACACAATTTTTTAAGTTCTAATATTTTAAATCTTTGAAACTTCAAAAAAATCTGCTGTAAAACTATATTCTTTTTTCATCTTTAGCCTTAACTAACTCTTAATCTTAAAATTTTGGACAGATTATTCTCCATAGCATTCATTGAATAAATCAGAGCATCTGTTTCTTTAGCACTTGATTTTCTTCCTGTTGCAGTCAGACAGGACCGACCAAGGGAGAAAAGAACAATATTGATCTCTTTTCTTCCACTTGGCTGAATAAGATTACTGGTCATGTTTGCTTCTAGGACTTAATTCAAAAGCTCAAGGAAATAAAAAATCCTTCCATTTACTGCAGAAAGCTTTGAATATGGCTTATAGTGGATAATTACACATTTTTGTGTGTATAGGTACATAAATATTAAGAACAGGAAAATGTCTCTATAAGAGCAGCTTGTTTAATTACAGATGGCCTTTTATAGATATTGATTCTTTGCCTCAGCAAAAGCACAAGTGAAAACAATGCGAAGAGCCAAATGGTGACAAATCTTTGGGAGGGGAGGGTGGATCTAGCAGAACACTATGTCAAGCAAGTAAAAGGTAACATGGAGTAAGAAACATAGCCTGATGTGCTGAATTCTTTTGATGATCTGGAATGTTGACTCAGACTGTACAGGCTTTTTAATTTTTTTTTGGGGGGGGGAGGGGGAAAGTCACCCTACTACTAAAAAAAAAAATCAAATATCCAAATGCAATTCTGCTCATCCTTTACGAGAGTAAGATGAAATAAATTTAGTCATTTTACTTTAAGTTCCAACAAAGTTTACTCAATGTTTTAAATAACTTGATTAATGCAGTACTTTACATCAGAGCAACTGTATGAATGACTGTTAGGCATAAAAAGCAGAAAACCATCTGTGCATTTATAGCGATATGTAAGGGTGTTTTTAATGTGTTCTCAGAAGTGTTGTCCTGTAAGTGTCTTTTTTTCCCTGGAGCCAAATGGGGAAGGTGGGCAAAGTTGTTGCTTGACTGTATCTACTTCAAATATCCTTTATGTTGCTTGAAGCCAATCAGTTCCTTGTTTGTTCTTCCTATCCTGATACTGCTCAAGTCCTTTAACTGTTTTTTAATATTATTATTAAAATAAAAGAACTATATAAGCTTATAGAGGGGTTTATATAATGTATGGAATTTGATTCTCATGAAACTGTGTAGAAACTCTCCTGTTGGTGAAGGAGAGAGGTAAATGGTTCTTCCTTCATGATGTAGATAATGGGATAGTGTGTAAGGGACAGCAGCACTAGTGACATGGCACTCTTAAGCAAACAAAAAAATCAGAAACCTTCAGTGGACTATTGAGCCTCTACTGGCTTCAGGATTTATGACTAATTTTATAAAAACTGGTATTTAATTGCAGAACTCTACTTTTCTTCTTGCTATTAGAAAAGCATGTGAGGAAAAGTTGAAAGAAAACACTGCACAAATGTGATGTTGAACAGTGTTTTAACCTTCCCACATAATGTGAATCATGCTAAGGAAATGCATTTGTGTTGGAGTCTAGAGTTCTTGTACTGTGCAGTCAGTGCCATTTAGTGTGCCATGAACCTGCATCAAAACCACAACAGTTCAGGTCGGGGATAAAATCTGAATTACTGCCTTAAAAAAGGAAAATTCTGGCAAGTCAGAAATAGTTGCGATCAGCTAATGCAAATCCATCATTTTCAAGAGCCAGCTAGATACACTGTGAACCCTCTGTTTAAATAGAAGGCCATTGAAGATGGAAAGAGCCAAAATTTGATGTCAGTAAATGCAACTTTGAGCTTCAAAACAATTTGTCTCTTAAAGGTGTAATGGACAGTACTTTGGATCCTTTGGGTCCTGGAAGCTAAATGCTAGAATTTAAAGTGAGAGGTAGGTGTGTGTGAAGGTCTCTGCAGCTGGGAAGTAAAAGGAGCTTGATGGTACTCAGCCTCCACTGATGGAGCATGGGATGGATCTGTCTCAAGTAGAAAAGACAAGGCGAGATGGTGATTTCAAGGATAAGTAAGCAGGCATCCTCACCCTAGTGGGGGATTATATAAATTTGTTTCTTCCAGGAGTAGGAAACACCAAAATACATCAAGATCCTAAAAGCAGTTACTTGTAGCATGCTCTACCTTTGCCATGGCTGAGAGTCTAGACATTCAGGCTCAAATGCTATTTTGGGAGCTTTTTTCCTCATGAACGTAAGTATCGTTGTGATCGGTAGTTCAGCAGGAGTCAATAGTTTATTGTTGAAGTAAAGAAAAGGAAAAAGCGGTTGGGGTGAACCCTTTCACAAAAGTGTCTTACGTGTGTCTCCTCGCAGTTAAGGCCAATGTTGCTTGTACAGAGCTGACTTGAATAGAACTTAGCTTGAAAGAAAAAGGGACTAAATGAGACAATTTACTGTAAATCTATAAGTCCTGTGGCACTTGTTAAAATATTGCTATAACTGGTTCTGGTGGGTGAACAGGACAACAAAGCAAAATCCTTGGGGCTTTTTCTGTTTGGTCTTTGTCAGAATATTATTCCCTTTGATATTGGGCTTTTCAATAGACAACAGGTCTCTGTACTTACTCAACTGCACAGGAGTTCTACCCAGTTAGTCTCTCTCCCCGCTGACTATCTTGCTGATCATGTCATCACTTAAGTGTGGAAGAGAAGGCTTTACAAACTTTCTAATTTCTTTTTCTAAAGGAGTTCTGCACCATGCTTTGTATTCCTGGAGATGAGGCGAAAAACCTCAATTTGCTGAAGCAAAACCACATCCATGTGCTTCATGACTTTGAGGAGGAGTTAACTGCCAAAGACTCTAGAAAATGGTCCTACTTTGAAGAAAGAGAATGAAAGCACCCAGGAGGTGTAGTGCTCACTTCAGGGGTGCATAAATAAAAGTCTTGATAGAGGAGAGTTGGGCCCTTGTAGAAGGGGTGATGTGCTTCTGACAATAGGCATCAATAGGACACAGCTGTCAGATTCATTCCTGGAGAGAAGTGGGGGAAAAAAAAGGTAATGACATTATTGACAAACTTATCAAATGTATTCTGGGAGATGACTTTGTGTGAATACAAGTGAAATGACCAGTTGGTGCATTTGTAATCCCTGAACCTGTTGATTTTTATCCTCTTCCAAACTCTCTAGTGATTTGTGTTCTCTGAATTGTTTTTCTTTGCAATCTCTATCTCACTATAGGGTTCTCTATTCAGAGCAGAAAATGAAGGAGTGGAAGAAGGAAACCAAACCATTTCACAAGAAATTTATTGCAGATAGCAATTTAGGAGACCTATTATCCCAGCATGAGGAAAATACAGTAGAATCCTAAGAAAGCCAGCACAATACAAATGCAGCAATATGCTCAGTGATTGAATAGACAATATCATAATTTTTCAGTTCAGGTTAATTCAGTTACTAATTCATTTTGCTGTAGTAGAATGTATCAAGTAAATATTAAGTCCTAATTAGTATCTTGCTATTGGAGAAGCAGGAAATCCAGCACATGAGATGAGTTTAAACTGGTGGGAATTCTTAAGTTACTTGGTAATTGCAAATAGTATAACTAAGGTACAGACAGCAATCTCAATAGCAAAAAAGTTAAAAATGCTTGTACGAATTCTGATGCAAGACTAGTTATGAAAAGAAAATATATACCATGATGAGTTGGAGAGGGGCAATTTGAAGTTCTCAATATACATGTTTTTATCTTTTTTTAAGACAAGAAAACAAACTATAAAGGCAGTTTGAGTGTTGTCAGTGCTATTAAGATTGTGTTGTTGATTACAGCAGTTTAATGTATGCTGTTTTCTGATGGATTCCTCCTTGTCTCGCCACTAAGCACTTTTTCTTGAAACGCAAAGAGACTTCTGTAAATGGAGTCAACAGAGCTGGTCAAAACCAGTAAAAACGGCAATTTTGTTGAAGATATTCTGACTAGCTATAAAAATCAATAACACTTCAGATGCTACATTTAGGTATATGCTCATCTCTGTGGTATATCTCAGCTTTGGACTCAATAGGAGGTATTTGTGCTGTGGAGGTACAAGTTGTGCAGTAAACTGGTGTCTTGCAATGAATTGTATTTGTCAACCAAATTTGGCAATCTAACCTGTGCTCTGCCCACAGTTGCGGGAAGGGTGATTTTAATTTAGAAAGGTAAAGTGATAAGTATTGCATCAATTAATTCTTAAAATGTATGTTTCAAACTGCTATCCACGCTATAGCAGTTATGAGCCAATATGGGACATGCCATTTGTGTGGCCAGTGGCGCACACCAGAATGCTTTTCCTGCTGGGTTAACAGAATTAAACTTTGCCTGCTGCCTCCTGGTGAATTAACAGAGCAAATAATATACATACTCCTTGCTGTTACTGGGGTTCAAAAGTTGTCTGCCACACACAATCCATGTAATAATCATTCAATTGAATTTAGCCTGGTAAGGGATATTTCAGTAATAGAACTATAGAGGGAAGACACCTAGGAATTGGGCAGCACCCACATGCCATGAAAGCCATCATAGGTGACCTTTCCAACAGATCAAGGATCACTCTGGTTTGGGGTCTTTTTTATATAATTCAGTGCTGTATCTCTAGTGCAAGTGTAATGGTGACTGTGTTAGTAATAGAAAATATTGACAAAAATAGTCTCTCCCTTGTCCCATCTCGGTAGAATCCAAATGCGCATGGCAGTTTCACTAGTACCAGACAGGGTAAACTTGCAGTTCTGGGCACAAGCATGCTAAATGCTACTGCAGTAACAGGATATAAAATAGTTCCCACAAATAGCTTGTGCTAGTTTTGAAACTGACATATGAAGAATACTGTTTCTTTTATTGGTGTGGAATTACTAGTTGTTTGGGTAGAGAAGAGCCTTGAAAATTCAGGACTAAAGGAGAAAGTTCTTGGGCGCTTGCTCTCAGCAGCAGTATTTGCATGGTAGGAGTTACTAACTGTTTGGGTACTTTCCCAACTCAACCTTGGTACCACTTGTCTTCTGTGTGACTTCAGTGTCTTTGTCTGCTGTTAAATTTACCACCTTACCTTGGGGGGCTGTAGTTAGCAAAGAAAAATATCTTCGTGTCTAAGGTTCCGCAGCTTCTCTACCATAACTGGGCATGTGTGTGATTGCTGCTCTGACCACTTTCTGGTCACTTATCCTGATTAATAGCACAAAAATGTGGACATTTACTGCTTCCTGGGAGGTACCATCTGCAAATCTAATTTCAGGCTTCTGGTGCACAATAGGCATTAAATCTGCTCCTGTTCAATCAGGTATCTCCATAGTATTCTAACGGCTGTATCTATGTAACTGGTTTTTTTTTTAAACTTTGTGTTTGACCTTTTTCAGCCTGGAGAGTTTAGATACGTTAGCAACACAGAAAGCATACCATAGAAATGCAGCCTGATGTCAGATATTACTGCACTGAATAATTTAAAAATGACAAGGTAGACAAAAAGTGTATGCTCTTATTCAGTTTAATATAAAAAAAGAATAGATAAACTAATCCTTCCTCTGTCTAGAGGAAAAATGGGTTCTTTGGCAAGTAGTTAACATAACTAATTATGAGTCACTTTGTACCATCTGAAGACCTTGTGAACCTTTACTAAATTGAGCTATTGAAATACGCTTTTAGATAGACTTCCTGTAATGGATTTGTATTTGTACTGCCAGTGCGTTCAGGAGAAGTTGAGTCCTCCTGTGCTGCTTGACCCATTCATTAAAATCCTGTCCTTAGACAGTCTTTTCCGGTGGTTTATGTGAATATATTTTTAAACTTGTTAAAATTGTTTAATGTGAATGTTAATCTCTTTGGATGACGTTTTAAAGTCTTCTACTTGAGAACAGCAGGAAGGAAAATGAAGTCAGTATTAGAGCGTGCCAGCCTTGGTTCTTTCCTTACAGTACGATCTTTGTGAAGCAAATGAGGAACACTTGTACCTAACGAGGTGTCTCAATGTGAGTGGGGTTCTGTGTGGGGGACAAACGTTGGGAAATGGACTGTTGTTGCTGTATTGTGGCAAAATTAAGCATCTAATTTTCGTTGAGTTTGCCTGTAATGATGACTTCAACAGTAATTTATTAACTTTAATTAAAATACTTTCCAGCTAATCTTTGGACATTATCCCTTTAATTATAAAAGGCGTCTGTTATATTAATAGCCTTGGAGGCTGCCTTATTTGCTTTAAAATGTAGGTGCATGTACAATTAAACTTTTGCCATGTTTCACTGTGTTCTGGGTAGGATCAGTGACCATTATGCGGTACAAGGCTTACAGAGCCGTGATAATGAAGCAAATTTGTGCTGAAAACCTGTACTTCAAGGGAGTATTAAAGCTCATTAATTTCATTAGTTGAATGTGTCTTTTTCAACATAATGCTAAAGAAATCTTGCAGTGCCATGTAAGAGTAGTGTGGTGCTGCAGAACGGACCAATTTGTTTAATAACTGTGACTTCATAGCAAATAAACATTTTCACACGAATAGTCTAATAGTATGCTAAGACAGGATTTTATTTCAAAGTTCAGCCTTTTTTCTTTTGCATATTTTTAAACTGCATTTAGTGGTGACACGTTATATTCCACATCATTAGGAAGTAGCTGAATCTCGAGAAATGACATTGCTTGGCACAGAAGAAGTGACGCTGGGAGTTCCTCAGCACAGACTCAGGGCACACACAAAGTTAGCTGTAATCTAGGAGAGAAGCACAAATTGATTTGGTGTCTGAGGAGGCTGGAGTTCTGGAGACTGCTTCCAAATCAGATCTTTTCCTACTCTTGTGACTCCTTCAAACTTCAGTTGTTGCCTTTACTACAGTTATGAATTGGAAAAATCCAATCTTTTGGGACTGCTGTTCAGGTTGTACATCTTTCTTCTGTGCTCTTTTATGTTCTGAAGTAAGAGAAAGCTAAAGCTCTCTACCTTGTGGCATCTGCTCTGAAAGAAGTAGCAGCTCAGGGTCCAGACCTGTGCTGTGAATGCTTCGGCACTTGCTTTATCATCCCATTGAGACAGTATTATTGTCAAGAAGCTAGTGAAGTATATCAGAATTAACCTGAGTCAGTCTCCTAGGGACTATGTAGCCTCAACCAGTTAAGCATTTCTGTTAGTTTTCTATCATTAAAAAAAAAAAAAAAAGAATTGGTTTTGTAAAATAACATGCTATTGGTAATATAAAGTATTGTTGTTAAGGACTGTAAATGATGAAATATCCCTTCTTTGACAATGCACTATTATGTAAATATCTTTCCCTAACTCTTTCTCTTTAATGCAAATGGGAGTTCAGTATTGTGCCCTACATTTTAAAGAATCTCCGTAACTCGGCTATGTAGCTGTAAGCACTTAATAGAAACTGTCTTCCTTTCTCCCATATCTTAATTGCTTTTTATCTATGGAAAGATCTAAAAACAAAGAAACCTCACCTGGTAAAATCATAACAGGTTACTCTGAAAGCAAATCATAATGATAGTGTAGTCCAGAAAATCAGTGTTTTGCTTTTAGTTTCAAAACTGTTGTATCCACTTAATCAGTTTCTAAAAACATACACCATATGAACTTGACAAAAACTCTTTACTTTGAGAGAAATCCTGTGTTTTTTTCTATGGAAATAATTTCAATAAAGATTTGATCATGATTCCATTTGTTGAGCTATTATTAATTCTAAGCCTCATTCCATGGTTATTCATCTGGATTGAGAATCTCCTGTATGGTCTGAATTGGGGGTTGGTTTCTGATTGATCATTCTCCCTTCTAGGTCTGCTGTCTGGTACAGTGTATTTCAAGAGGTGTCCCTCTGGCATAAGCACTATTTTTTGTCCCTTTGGCATATGAAGATGATTTAATTCAGGGGAACCTGGATCTTGCAACAATTTCTCAAGTGGGATAAAAGTTTGGTTTGCAATTAAGAAAAATAAGTTTAAAGCATGATTCTCTACTTAATCAAAACAAACTTCCCTTTCAAATAATGGCTGTACATTTTCTCGTAAAAATGTAGAAGTGATATTTCCTCTCTCCCAAGGGAGTAACTGAGAAGTTTAAAACAGTGAAATGGCAGCATATATTATTTCCCTTCATGTTTATTGTTTCCAAGCTCTCTGCATTCATCCTACGTGATTCATTCTGCATCAGTTACAGAAAAGGGCAGAGATCTTGATGTGTGTTAGAAGCAGCCAAAGCTGTGATCAGTGAGGAAAGACTTCACACAACCCTGTGATAACTGCTGCTGGTGTTTACTCAGAAGACTATTCAGAACTTCTGTTTCCTTCCCTAATTGCTATCGTGTCACATGGAAGTGTTTTGTCTGTCTGATCCTCTGGATGAGATGGGGTGTGCTTTTCAGTACCTTTGCATTCAACTGAATTTTTACCAGTTTTTGTTGGAGTGTTGTTTGGTTAGGTTGTTTTTCCCCTTTTTCTTCTGAAAACCATAGCTGGCTGGTTTGCCTGCTGTAAGTCAAAATGTATAATCTTCCCTGATTTATACAACCGAAAGCAATCCTTAACCAGAAAGCAATTGTTGTTAATTAGTATCACAGCACTGTAAAGAAGAGTTGTTGAGTCTTTTAATTTTGCCAAGTTCATTTTTATTTTAATGTCCCTGCAGACTGCTTTCTCCATGAAGTTTAGCAGTACTAATGATAGTTAAGTCATTTGCAATTACTGAAATACAACTTCGGTTAAGGCAAGCTAAAAGGAGACTTGAGCTAGAAGCTAGTGATCCTCTTCTCATTTAGTAGTTGCTTTTATTAAAGTATTTTATTTGAAGGGTATCTGTGAGATGCCTTGGGGGTAGTGAGTTCACATCTTTACCTAAAATTAAATCACCTGAATTCTGACACAGACAATATTTCATTGTGGTGAAACTGTGGGCCGGGTTCTCTGCTTCAGTTAACTTCATTTGACCTTGCTGGAGTTGGGAAATGTATTAGTTCTGCTGCTTCCACAGTGACTTTCTGGTCTCATTATTTTCCAAGGAAATACTTGCTGAAGTCCTGAATATTCAGTCCAGAATAGGAACCCACTTGGTAGAAGAGAGATCACATACTGACTGCTCCATGTTGGTTTGGTTTTGCAGGGATGTAGTACTGCTTCCATTGCAGTGTTTCCAGTTCCAGAAATTTTATTACGAGACAAGAACTTTGATATTCTTTGGGGGGTGGGGGGGTAGGGGGAAGGGGCAGGAACTTGAAAATATAATGCAACGTGTATTTGGATTTTTTAATGTGCTAACCTTTCTCTAGATGGAAAATTAAAAGACAAGTTTTCAGAACGCTATAGATAGGCAATGTTACTTCTATAACTATACTTACTGTGACAGGAGAATACATATAAGCCACTGACGAAAGAAAATAGAGGTTTTTATTATTTATATAAGGGGTTTCTAACATCCCAACCCAGGATTATACTTTCTCCTAAAATGCTGATATTTGACTGTAGTTGCCTAGCATCTTGCTAACTTGTTAACTGCTTTATTTTCAAGGAAGTGTTACTTATTATATCCTGCTCTTGATATTTCAAATATCTAGTCAAAAAATCTCAAATGGAATGCTTTACAAGACTGAAATTCAAGTGACTGGGATTATTCCATTAATGCCTAACTCTTGCACACTACTTTGAGTTTGTGACGTGTGCTTATTAAACAACATGCATTATATATGCGTAATATATGATAATAACTTATTACTGTTTTCTGAATGTCTCACTTGCTCCTCCTGCCAAGTCTGACTTGCTGATACTCATCCTCACATCGTGAGGCTACACTGCTTTTCTATTTATGGTCTAACCTGAGACAGTAACTTAAGCAGTGGTATTTGTATAAAAAGTCAAGGGACTTGTATTTTTGTAAGCAATATTATGGGTTTGGATGTTTCTAGTATGTAAGTTCTGTGATAGTCAACTTTCTCTTCAGTGTGAGGAAAAAGAGATCGTAATAATTACAANAGAGAGATCACATACTGACTGCTCCATGTTGGTTTGGTTTTGCAGGGATGTAGTACTGCTTCCATTGCAGTGTTTCCAGTTCCAGAAATTTTATTACGAGACAAGAACTTTGATATTCTTTGGGGGGTGGGGGGNGGAATGCTTTACAAGACTGAAATTCAAGTGACTGGGATTATTCCATTAATGCCTAACTCTTGCACACTACTTTGAGTTTGTGACGTGTGCTTATTAAACAACATGCATTATATATGCGTAATATATGATAATAACTTATTACTGTTTTCTGAATGTCTCACTTGCTCCTCCTGCCAAGTCTGACTTGCTGATACTCATCCTCACATCGTGAGGCTACACTGCTTTTCTATTTATGGTCTAACCTGAGACAGTAACTTAAGCAGTGGTATTTGTATAAAAAGTCAAGGGACTTGTATTTTTGTAAGCAATATTATGGGTTTGGATGTTTCTAGTATGTAAGTTCTGTGATAGTCAACTTTCTCTTCAGTGTGAGGAAAAAGAGATCGTAATAATTACAATTTCCAGAAGTTCTGGCTTTATAAGTATCAGTCATGCGGTAGAAGTTCTTGGATCAGCCTCACTGAGCTAAAGAGTTACTGGTTGCTTCAAAAAAATTCTAGGGGCAATCTTCCTTTCAGGAGCCAAATGAAGCCATGAAGGAGTGCAGCAGCACGGGGTCAGCTTTGGTTCTGCTCTATTATCCTCTGCCCTCCTGGAGCTGGGGAGGAGGAGAAGCCTCCAGAGAAAGACAGGAATGTGGCACAGACAAGATCAATGACTCGTTGCCATGCACTGAGCTTGCTCAGGACAGAACAATTGTACTTGCATATATAAGGACTTGGGGAGTGTTAAGTATTTTGTAGTTGAAGAGTAACTCAATTTTTAGAAATAATTATTTGAAAAGAATACTACTACCAGCTACTCAGAGGCAGCATTATAGTTGTCGTCTTTTCACTTTGGATCTGAGAAGTCAAATGAAATACAAGAACTGTTTTTCAAGGGCATTATTAGATGAATGGCATATAATTTAGTGTTCTGTCAGATGTCAAGGCAGCTTATATTGGTGATAATTTAGTTAATTAGCCAAGACTTTAATTTTGTAGTAGCTTGACACCCAATAAGCACTCGTAAATATACTGTGATTTGAAACCTGGGGCTTTCTGTCAAGGTTCTATACAGTTTGTTCAAAAATAACAAATATGGAGAAAAGTAGCATGATGAAGCAAGGCTGATCCTCAGAGTATTAAAAGTATACATTAAATAGCTTGTATGACCCTTCCTTTGCACATAAATCTATCACTGAAATGGACACTGATCCTGTTGCTGAGAGCTGCAGAGGGCCCCCTGCTGGATCCTGCGCTCCTGTTAGTACATCTGAGCACTTCCTTTGAATTTGGTGATTTGAATTTTGTCCATGTGAAGTGATAAGGGAACACTGGATGCTTAAAACTAGATAAGTTTTTAGCAGGAAAAAAAACAAACAACAACAGAAGCTGAGGACCTTTGACTAAGAAAAATAGTGTGAAGAGATTCCAGGGTTATCCTGAGGCCGTGTCTCAAGCATCCTGTGACAATACTGTGTTATGCTTTTCCTCTGAATTAGCTACTTGATCTGATGATTTATTACTTCCAAAGGTCCAGCAAGACATCTAAAATTACTTGCACTCACCTATTTAGAGTGGTATAAATATTTGATGACGTGAAGTCCTGTGAGCACTGCAATAATTACACAAATTGTAATGCTAATCCTTGGTATCAATAATGCCTTTGGAGAAAATAGCATTATATACTTCACTCCCAGAGAATAATAACAATATTAACGCAGTGCTGACACTTGGCAGAACTGCTTCACCAGCCTATGTTCACTTGGCAATTGGAATTGCAAAGGAGCATAGAAAAGTACACTCTTCTGGCTGCAGTTCTGCTTCCAGAGTGGCAGAAAGAATTTGGCATTTAATGATATGCAAAGCGTTGTTCCTGTTTGATTGTAGTATACTATACATGCCTTGGAGCATGACTTCAAGTAATTTAACAACTGGAATAACAGGCATTTGGGAAGAAACTAATTTCATACAAAGGCAGATCACAGACACTAGGCTTGTTCATAGAAATGTTGCCTTGTCATGGTAGATGAAGCTGGATATCAAGCTAGCTAGATGATGATGTGGGGGGCAACACCACTCAGTTCAGCCTGGATGAGATCCACTTGATACAATAACATAATTACTGGAATGTAAATATTGTAGGTAACATGTTTTACAGACCCATGTCAAAGATTACATGATTTATGGGGTTTTTCCAATAATGTTTCTGAGTATCAGTTCAGCTCTTGCATATTGGTTCTGTACCACTCCATGGCTGCCCACCACCGTCTGGTTCCTCTAACGTGGGGAAGCAGACGTATCAGTTGAAGTGAAAAGTGATTTTGGTTTGGGAGTCCACTTGCTTCTCTTCTATATTTCTGGTAGGCTTGTCAAATTGAATAATCCTCAGTAACCGTTTTCCATATGTATGGGAAACAGGTGAAGCCGCTCATGCATTCATGTAGTTCACAGTGAACCTGGAAAGACAGGAGGAAAACCAAAAATATTAGCAGCCTCTACTGTTATCTCTTAATTGACATCATTCGCCCACCAGAGATCGATCTGGAGAGCTAAAGGCTTACAGTCTAGCTTCCATTTCTCTATACTTGAATAGAGGATAGAGGCTGGAGAAGAGCTGGATTTTGGAACTTTCAGACTTGTTTTTTTCCAGTCTTCCTCAAGTTAGTCTCACTTATTTTTACACCAGTTAAAGAATGATTGGAAAGTTAGAAGTGGTGCGGTGCAGGAGAGCTTGTGTAGAGATCACTGGGCTGAGAGTCTTAAAGTGCTGTCCTTGATGCTGTCATCAGTGTGGTTAAGGATTCTGTATTTAGGCAATTGCCAAAGTGACTAAAACCTGGATGTTTTTAACACCCTCAGCACTAATAAAGGCAGAACCCCAAATTTCTCTTTTAAAAAAACCATGATTGTTGCAAGATCTATGAGATTTTTGAAACATAACTTGGTGGTTGAAATTACTTTAAAAAATATAAAATATTTGCACATCTTTAGCAGTTTTCATCCATCCAAGAAATTGAAGAGCTTTACCAGCCATAATAAAGCAAACCGCACAACATAGTTGTGAAGTAAGAAAGGGATATAACTAATTCCCTTCCTGCTGTGAGAAGAATGACGTAGCAGAGACTGCAAAGTCATCTACTGAGGAAAGACAAACCAATTCTTTTCCACTACGTATATTTTCAATTCCTTCTCTCTGTTCATGTGTCTTGTGATGTAAGTTTGAATAATTATCTAAAATAAATTCTGTAAGACACAGTAAGGATGTGTCCTTACTGAATGCATAGACTAACCAGGAAAAAGAGTCGAAATAATCTGGAAAAATCCATATAACCCAGTCTTTGATCAGCAGACATCCCAATTCCTTGATAAGCTGTGTTTAAACAGGAGCTGTAGTATATAAGTGTTGTATAATGACTTCTGTATGTAAAGATAATTTTACTTTTGCTCAGGAAAATAAGTGTCAATTCGATATTCCCTTTAAATTGGATCTTAAGAACTTAGTTTCTGTTTCTGTGTCCCCTAATGGCTGTTGTTTATTTCTCACTACAACAGTTTTATGTTAGGATGTCTTAAAATCTAAATACTTTTAAAATCAAGTAGGAAATAGCAAGAAGGTATTGCTTTCAGTTTTAATTCCCTATTTCTGTTGCTTTTCAGACTGCAGTATGTCTGACAGCACAATGAGGTGGGTTTTATATCCTATTCTGAATCTTGTTACAGTAAACATTTTTGGTAAATATTAAGTTATTTGTGACACCTTATCGGGAGGGGCCCAGGAAGGCATGCAGCTGACTCAGTATGAGTGATAAAGCAAGCTCCAGTATTTATTCGGACAGCTCAGATATTTATACACTTATTGTAAATTATGCCTACTTGTCACACACTAATTGGCTGGGCTTCTAAAGGTTACATGTTCATACACCTCCTACTTGCAGTTTCTGCTTCAAGGTTCTCCAACATTCCTGAAGGACACTCTCCCTCTCTCCTTGTTTATCATTCTCGCAGGGTCTGTGTGACCTTGGCTCTTCTTCCTTGTCAGCGTAACTTGCAGTTCTCACTGAGGCCTACTGTGGCTAAAATCCTACTTATGCTAAACACTTAGGCTAACAAGAGGATTGCTTGTACAATGCTTCCGTGGATCCATGGCCCTGCTCCCGCAGCCATTTTGCAACAACACCTCCTCAAAACACCAGAATTCAATGGTACAATGATATAGTAGAACATGTCAATGCTCGTTTGAGACCTGCTTACCATATTCCCTTCAGTTAAAACATTTCCTAAATGATCTTGTTTATTTAGGTGAAATTATAGATTATTCATGCTTAAAATTGTTACCTTGTGGTGGCAGCCAATAAATCTGACATTTTAGGGACTCTTTCCACGCTGGTTCTTAAATTTCCGTGCATATCAGTAAGCAATCCCTTTTTCCACATTTTAGCAACTAATCGCTGATCAAAGGAATATAAAAACCTGAACATCAAAGGTGCTTCTTAAGAGATCACAGATCTCTACTTTATTCTGTATTGCGGAATACAGGCACTAGTTCTGAGGATACTGCGTTTCATCTTGGATGGGGAAGTCTTCAGTCATTTACCCCAAACCAAAAATTACCAGTAGATCTGATATTGTTTATTATATGACTTCTCTGTCTCCTCAAAGCCATCTGGACGATAGGCTCCAGGAGGGAGTGTATTGAATCTAACCAGTAATTCAGACAAAGTTTTATTTCCCCCCATTGTTAAAAATGTAAGTGTGACTTTCAATTCTGGGAAAAAAAATAATAAAGGGGGGTGGGAGGGGAGGCAACAGAAGTGACTAGTTTCTAGCAGAGAAATCCTTAAAAAGCAGGAAATGAAAAAAGAAGCTATATAAACATCAATAGTTGAATGCTGGCGATCTCCCCCATTACTGAAAGGAACTGAAGGTGTTATGTCTATATTTTTGTGGTAAAGCTTCACCTGTTCATTTCTTTTTTCCTTTTTTAACTTAGTCTGCATGTCTGTTCTATTCATTATTGCTCCTTTGTTTGGGAGCTTTAGCATGATGGAAAAACCTTGCATGTACAGCAGTACTGGTGCATTCTCAAAATCACAGGCATGAGGGAGGTGGCAGCAGTGTATGACTGGGAGCAAAAAAGCTTTGGGATCCACAAGAATGATGTGCTAATACTAAATAAGTTAAGTGTCAGGAGCACTCAGAGTGTCTAAATCTTGGCTTTAGTTGTGTGGCATGGGTGTGCTGTCTCTGTTACTAGAATCACCAACAGATCTCAATAGTGTGTTCAGTCAGCTAAAATCTAAAATCTACCATCAGTGGTCTAAGAGAGCCAGTATAGCAGACAAATACATATAAAACCACTGAGGAAGAACAGTTTTCACAGATGGAGATCTCACCTGACCGGGAAGACTGTGATCTCATCACTCTTTCCTCTTACAAAGCTCAAATATGGTCTGTGGACTAGTTTCTCTTATTTCTCTGCTCTTTTTGAACCATTTTCTTGTTCACTTTCCTCTGGACAGAATCCAGCATGTCCTCTTCTGCTCTGGTCTTGTTATTAAAAATTGCTGATCCTTTTTATGATCTTCCTCTTTCTCTTGATCCATGGGATTTCCTTTCTTTTATGTCCTTCCTGCTTTCCTGCTGGAGATTCTTCCTAGCCTTATGGTTATTGGGGTTTTATTGTGTAGTGGCTCCATGTGTGGGAGTGAACTTCCTTCAGTATAATGCTGGCTTAAACCAAAATTTTGACAGGTCATCAGTTGATACTCATGGAATAAATAATAAAGGAGGCAGTAATGATCGATGGCTGGAAAGAGGATCTGCAGCCAAACCATCCTGGGAAGGGACCTATGGCAGACTGCAGTCTGGTGTGAAGCATTGCCAAAGATTATTTACTGTGTTTCTGAATGAAGCCATAGGTTGACCCAACCGTGCCAGGTACAGAGTGTTAGGAGGCCTCCAGAGTCCCCATAATTATCCAATGGGATGAGGTGGAATTCTGCATGAAGCAGCTGCATGGCTCTTCCCTTCTCATTGCTGCTGACCTTGAAAGTGGTGTTAAAATCCCCATTGATCTGTATGGGAACTTGGCTGGACTACTTCCAAATGTGTTTGAAACTCCTACTGGTTTTCCCTCCACTTTGATTTATCCAGTCTGTTTTAAAGGGCAATTTCCATCTCTAATGGATGCCATCAGTATTTTCAAATGAGGCACCTTTTAAAATGTGGAAATAGCTTTGAGAATAATTCCTTGTAAAGTAAATGTTGAGTGGTAGCTTTTTGTTGTTGCTGTGCAGAAAAATACAGTTTTGCTTGGGGTCGATAAGAGATTGAGAAGTGTGGTTAATAATAAAAGCTGAAGTGGGAGTTACTTCAATAATGGGATGTCATGTGTAAGCCTATAAAATAAATAGTAATTATCACATTTGAGGAACTGCTCTGTTAGAATTCCTATTGCTCTTGACAGCTTCATCTGTACATCAAGCCTTTCTGGATTATGCACTTTCTTGTTCTTAATGAGCAAACAAATGAAACAGAAATTCTTACCCTGATAGAAGGTGTTGATTTCAACAAAACCTAAACAAAAATAGATAAAAGAGAGCCAGTATAGCAGACTGGATTATTTCTTGCTAATGCATTTTGCTGTTACAAAACAAGGTGAAAAATGCTCTAGATTTTTTTTGTTTTACTCTACCCTTCTATATGGTATGTGTTGAAAGAGGTAGATTTTACATATTAGATAGCTTCAATTACAAGTTTTATGAGCAGTAGTGAATTCAGAATAAAGCTCTGTATTTTTTGAAAAGAAATGATAATGTCTCATGTTGGTGAATCCACAGACTTTGGTACATCAGATTTGGAGGACATGGTCAGCATTTATGGTGCTTTTATTCGTTTCCTTTCTATCCCCAGAAACCCACCATTGAAGGACAATTTCAGCAGTATTTGGTCTTTGAGAAAGGTTGAGTTTAATGCAATTCATCTTATTAAAATGGCATAACTTCTTGAATATTCACAGCAAATATATGCAAGAAGATAATCTACAGCCATTTTCCATTTATTATTTTAACTTAAATATTTTTTTTGTTCAGTATTTGTAATCAGTTTTACACTTTTTTGCTTTTTATAGGAAGACTGAAAGCTTGACACTTCGCAACAGTGTAGAATGTTCTTTATCTTACCAAAAAACTTAATCAGTAGATTAACTCATAAGAACACACTCCAAAATGTATTTAGTTTGGTACTAAATAATATTCACTTGGTTATAAAGCTATTCCAAGATATGTAGCTTATCTTCTGCACCTCAGTTCTGAATTTAATCTTCTGAGCCTTAGAGAGTCAGAGCTGGTGTGTGTCAAGAAGTAGGAAAATAAGTTAAATCAAGGGAAGTAAGGAGCAGAAAATAAGTTGCTAGGATCTCATTACACTCTCCCTTGAGAGTTCTGTCCTTTTTGTGTTGCCTTATATGGGGCAATAAGCTCCTGTAATCGGAGCTGCTCTGTGGAACTGCGGTGCTATGTGTAAAGAGAATGTGGGGTGCACACTACCTGTGGATTAGCAAATCTGAATCACTATGTCAGGTGTGATTTGAGGGAATATGTTTTCAGTCAAAGTTATTTCAGTGTGCTGACTTCATTCACAGCAAAGTTAATGGCAAAGCTATTGATTTTGACATTAGCCGGATTACAGACTTCTTTGCAGTTTTATCTGAATTTAGCCTTGTGTCTGCAGGCAAGCTCTGACGCCAGGGAAGCAGGGAGACATACCTCCCCAACAGCAAATTGGGTGCTCATTTCTCAAAAGCACTGGGGGAAGTAGCAGGGAAGAGCTGCAGCACTTTAGGCAGACACCCCCCCCCTTAGCTGAGTGATGCCCGGGAGATCCTGGGTGGCAAAGGGGGTCGAGGGGGTCCCTGGCTCACAGGATGCCTAGTGCTTTCAGGCTCCCTCCCACCAGCCTGTAGTGATCAGAACCACTGGTACAGAGGAAGCAGCACAGTTTCATTGCAAAATCTGTCTGTCGTCCTGCTTCAGCACAAATTTAAGTTACATTAATCACAGCAGCACCCTCCGTGAGGTTGGTACTGCCTGCAACAGTTGTCTAACCGTTGCACATCACCTTCTAGTTGCATGTGTGTTTGTGAGCCTCTGGCAAGGCCCGGAGTGGCTTTGGCAGCACTTGGGTAATAACAGCATTGCAAAGGACTGTTTGCAATTCCCTGGCAATCTCATTACAGCCTGAGGCTTTGCTGCAGCAGAGATGCTTTTTTGGACAGGGATAATGTTTGAGCTAGACTTCTGATGAAAACCTAGAAAGTGAGAGGTGCTTTATTTAGGCAGCTGGGGCATAAGTGCAGGTAGGCTGGGGTGCAGCTTCACAACTGTTTGGTTTTCACTGTGGTATACTGGTGTTGGCCTCCAGTTCAAGAGGGTGAGGTATGTGAGCGAGATGCCATATTCCCAGCTGTATGAACATGGCGTGTGGAGAAGGGAGGAGAGCAGGATCGGGCAGTGCAGGGTGCATGAGGGTCTGTAAAATGCCTGTTACATATTGCTGGGGTGCTGTTGGGGCAGTTGGTCTCTGGAGAAGAGCCAGCCATGTCTGTAGCCTACCATGCACTGGAGAGAAGGTATGTAACTGCTGGTGAGTTGTGCTTTGCTATTCTTGAGTAACTTAGTCTTTGGTACTTAGCTTTATCTCCCTGCTCTCATTCCAAAGTTTTTAACATTAGAGACCTAAATAGAGTAGCAGAAATGGGAAGAAAATTAAGGGGACAACTTGTCTGTGCTTTTAGAAAGGATAAAATGAGACAACAGGATGGATGTTAGGGTACTCATCCTAGTATGATATGTGCTGTGCTGTCTTGTGTCCAAGCTCAGCTCTATTAGCTTTAGAAAATCTTGCGTAACTGTAGAATCCTCACCTAATTGTTGTGTGGGAGGAGCCTATAATTTATGTTCCTTTTGTACCAGTTCATTGTTGCGTGCAAGTCTTCGGTTTTTTTTAGTCATGAAATCAAATCTCTCCAAAATGTTCTACAAAAATAGTTATAAATCAGTGGTGGCACAAGACAGTACCACACTAAACCCTAATAATTATGAATATCTTGGCTAGTCAACACAGTTATGTTACGCAGTCAAGCCTGAGCTGTGGTGATACATCCTATATCTACGTCAGCTTCTCCTCCGGCTCCAGTCCGGAGCCAACTGGATGACAAAATGGGGAAACTCTATTGGCAATAACAAATGTTGCAGAAAAGGTTAGGACAGGTTAATATTTTGGCTGTGTCACTGCAGGTAGTGTGGATACATCTGAATTTGAATGTAGAAGATACATCGTGTGCTGTGAAAAGCAAGCACCCTCTCTTCCCCTGCCTCAAAGTAGGGATTAGTTCTAACAGAGATAAAATGTTGTCCTTAATGTACTGAATGACCAGTGGGTGATTTTCTTCCATAACTCAGATCAACAAAGAACAAATTTTGGTTCTCCCATGTTAATGCTGCTTTGTGTCTTGGAGCAGCCACTTTCTCTACAGACATCCACCTCAGCATAGAAGTTGATAGCCCTAAGTAGGGAGAGAGACTAGTTTTCCAAATGTCTTTCTTTTCAGTTGTTCCTAAATAATGAAAATTACTTTCTATAATGTTTGCATTTTCAGTTTATGTATTGACTACTCTTTCCTACACTTTTCTAAAAGCAGGGATCATCCCATACATGGTGGTACTACACTTCTGCAGTAAACTTCACCAGAACTCTGAAACATGTAGGGGTTTGCTTGCTTGTGCAGTAGAGGTGCTAGTTTTCACTTTTCAAAATTACCATTCATAGATGTAAGTCTTATTTACCAGTATCCTGCTGTGATGAGAATAACATTAATATACTACATGGCTTCAACTAAGCTACATTTCCATTTTGTAATTATATTTTTTCCACCTGAATCTTTCAGTCCCTCACTGAAAAAGTGCTTTGTATTATACAGTGGAGTTTAAAAAGCCACAAACTGATTTGGATTTGTGGTGCATAATTTCTAGTCATTTTTATGTATATTAATGTTAAATCATGTTCTTGATTTCCATAAATGACCTACATAACATGGCAAACTTCTTCCATGTTTAAATGACCCTAGGTTTTGATGAGCAAAATTGATAGGTATGAGATGAACAAAAGAATACTGATGACACATAATGTAAGCCTTGATAAAAAGTTGTGAACTTGTCAGAATGTCTGCCAAAAATGGATTATTTTCTACAAGTTTGAAATATGGCTGAGATGCACTCTAGCCATTATTCAAAGCCTTTAATTTATAACACTGATGCTGTTAGGCAACTGATAATCATAGGTTTTAATTTCCTACAGAATTGGGCATAATGAAGAATGCTTTATATTATTTAATATGCAAAAAACCCCTTTGATCAGAGAACAGAATTTATATCCCTATCAGTGTAGGTTGTCTAATCTGACATAGATTGATATTAATACAAAATTGGAACTTTCCTAGACCTGTGTTATTCTGTTGAGTCCATGATGTTCACACTTTTAAAAATGTGTAGGTGCAATTTTATGTCCATCCCTAGTGTCATACAAACACCAGTATTTCTAGTTGTAATTTTTTTTTGACTTCGTAATATTCTTTCTCCTTATTCGCTCTGGATATTCACAGATTAGTTGATTCTGTTGCCTTTTTCTGCCAGATAATAGTAAAATGCAGCAGATAGCTGTATTAGACTGTTGCATTTATAATTTAGCGAAGGGGATTTTTGCTAGAGCTTTGTACTTTTCGTTTGGGGAGATTTGTAAACTTCTGCAAGGGATAATGAAGTACAAGGGGGTAAAAACCCTTCTGCAAAAAATTTTTAGTTGTCTTCTATCATATTGTCATCCCAACAGAGCTGGCTTCATCAGGGGAAAAGCTTTCCAGCAACAAGGCAGTCTTGCAAAACCAGACAGTGCTTGGGGGGCCTCCCTGAGCCCCAGCAAACACCCCATTTCCCCACACGTGGCCAAGTACCTTCCCTTTGATGGGCTGTGTTCTGCTGGCAGCTGGGGTCTGAGGTCAGGGATCTTCCTCAGTGTTAAATTACTGTGGAGATGAAATCCTAATGAAATCATGAAGTTGCTGGCACAGGATCAATTAGCCATCTTAAAAAGCTGGCTGGGGAAGGGGCCCTTCCAAAGGAAGAAAGACCTGAGCTCTCCAGGGGATGCCTCCACAGGCGGTTAGGAGCACATGAGCAGCTGAATGAGACCTGTAGTCCTTGGGACTTAATGTGTCAGTTTTACTCTAGTTCCAGAAACAGTGGGTTTCCAAACATCTTTGAGGTTTTTGTGGAAAATATTTTCTCCAAAATACTTTAAGCTTGACTCTGCCTTTTCAAAGCAGCTTGTTCTCTCTGCAGGGTTACAGAAAACTTTCCATTTCCTTCCTGAGGTGTTTTTTTTTTTTTTTAAACACTTAACATGTCGAACATGGTAAGGGTACTTAACAAAAGGTGTTAATTATAATAGCTCTGTGGCCTTTAATTTATGTTACTTGACAATCTGACACAGTATTCCAGCAAGTAAAACTTTTTTTCTTTTTACTAGTTTTTTTTGTTGGACCAAGAATATACGAGGATCTGAGTGACTTGATGCTGTAGAAAAGAACAGGTTATATCTATTTGTAAGTAAAAGCTAATGTTTTGCATTTTAACAGGGAAGGAAATGAACAGTGGCAGTAAAACCACATCTGCCAGAGCAGAGTCTAGTGGTGAAAGTTACCTCTTGTTAGTGTGATGACAGTATCCAGATGTCACACAGTTAGGGGCATTTGCTAAAATCTTTCTGAAGTAGGAACACCTGTGACCGTCAAAAGTGATAAATATTAGGCAATAAAAGGTATTCCTGGTAGGTGTACTGTGTAATCAACATAGTCACTGATAGAGCAATCAAATTCTTTTCACTTTCCTTCAAAACAATTCTGTCTTTCTGTTTCTTCCTATTTATGTAGTATTTCTTCCTTGGCCGAATCTGAAGGCCTCTAACTTAGCTATTTATTTTTTTTAAAAAGTTATTTATATATTTAATGTACACAGTTTCCCACTTACTCTCCTGTTTTTCTTATTTCAAGATTGATCTTCCGCAGATCTGAAGTTTAAGTGTCCAGAAGGTTAGATTTGGGTATCCATGGGGAATCGGGAGTGCATCTTTCTGTACAGTTGCACATTTGCTTGGTGTCTGCTGGGTCTTGCCTCATTAAAATTTAGGGAAATGTGTGATGAGCACATTGCTGTGAGCGATATTTAAGCACAAATGTTTGAAATTCTGTGGCCTTAGCTTTTCTCAGTTTCAATGAATCTGAAATAGGAGTTTTAGGCTTTTGAGGACACAGAACCTACATGATGCTTGAGTATTAATTTGAACTCTGAGTATTGCCTCACCTAAAGCAGAAAACACATACCCAAACCCCAGAACTGGAATCTGTTTGTTTAACAATGGATCATAAAAGCTTGACCAGTTGTTATCCCTCCTGCTGGAGAGCTGAGCTGGTGTCTCTCCTAGCTTGAATATGGTCTTGCTTCCTCCATCCACCTCTGTACCTGCCTGCCACTCCTGTTCTGAAGAACAGCACAGAGGAGAGCAAAGCACTACCCTACTGCCATGGAATGAGAATGTTGTCTTCTATAACTGCACTGCTCTCAAACATGTCCATGCATTTTCAGGTCCAAGAGGATATTAAGAAAATCCTCTAAGGATCTGTGTTTAAACGGAAATAAATGTGATTTTGCATTTCAGGGGGGGAAAAAATATGATTACTCTTTCAGTTTTTGAATAAAAATGAAATTATGTAAGGCCTTGCTGTATCAAAATCCACTGTTTCTATTTGAGACATCAATAGTGACCTCTGGGGTTGCTGTTTTGCTTCTCAAGGGGATTCTGCCTGTGCTATTCTGGCTGGACTCCAGGTCTGGATGACAATTTCAAGGTTACAGTTTGTTGTTTGGTTTTTTTTATCCAAGGCAGAGGAGATCAATCCCAATCTATAGAGAGACTGAATCTCAAATGCCAGAGTGCCAAAGGCTTGACCCTCAGAAGTGCTGAGCTCTCGAAGCTTGTCGGCAACCGTGTGGCATGCGGCACCTTGCAGGGTCGTGCTTACCATGACTGTCCTCTGCTTTGCCCCCAGAACTGAATTAGTCTTTTATTTTACCTTCATACCAGAGGATTTTCTTCCAATTTATAGTGATGCCATTGAACTGTCTTTCCAAGTGAAGTGGATAGTGGCATTCATTAATTATCTTCGTTCCTGAAGGTAATATTTGAGACTTACCAGTTGTTTTTCTTTATTCCTTAGATTGTTTTCCACTAGTCTTTTCTTCTCTTGTGATTTTTTTTGTTTTCTGTGTTATCTCTGAAGAAAGCAGGCTACCTGAGTGACTGGCTCAGGTGTTAGCAGCCTTTTTTAGGAGCTAACCTTTGGTCTTTGGTAGAGTTCAGACAATGCAGAATAACAGAAGGCACTATTTGTTTTAGTCTTGTCAACAACAGCAAAGAGAAACAGGAAAATACACTGTTTAAATTATTTCTACTTCAAATCAATCCTGAAGACGTTTTTCTTATACTCACTCAAGTGGATGTATCCCACCGCCTCCTTGGTGCTCTGTGACCTTTCTCAGTACCAAAAGGAAGCTTGGCCCTGGTAACATAGGGAGATGTCAGCAGACTGCAGAACTTGAGTGAAAATATCCAAGCACAGCACTTCTGGGATGACTGAAATCCTATTTTTGGAGAAGATCACATCATAACCTTTTAATTTTCCTTTCTATTTTTTTTCTTGGTGACAGATTGACAAGCCTAGAGAATGAAGCTGTCTATTCATAGAACGGGTTCAGCGTGGGCAGCAGCACCGATTGTTTCCCAGCTGGTGCTTCTCAAACCTGACTTCAAGAGGCTGCTCCTGGGACCCAGGAGTTCAGCCAGGGCTGTCCAGACTGTGCCAGACTGGGGAGATAAGTGATGCTCAATGCTAGCGAAAAAAGGGGTTCTGCAGAGTAAACTGTCTACTAGAAACTGCACTGATAGCTAACCAGCTGAATTGTTCAGAGCTTCCAGTTCCTTACAACCATCTCAGTTCTTACCCCGGTCAAATTTTGACTTAATTCTCCAACCTCTGTGCTCTTAACCACTGCTCACACTTCAGATGGCATCATTAAAATCTTCTAGCAGAACGTGAGTTTTCAGTTACGCCAAATTATTCTAACTATTACTCATATGGTAAAAGAAATAGGTAAGAAACTGTGGAATCAGTTTGTGAGTTGCTGCTTATTTAATGTATGTTTAATATAGACAGCAGATTATTACGCAGGTTAAGAAAAAGATGTGCCACAAATCAGTTTAAGTTTATCTTTTTTTCCCTTTGGCAAATAATTTCCCTTTCCTAAATTCCCCTTTTTTCTTTTCTTTTTTCAGTGTAGATGTTAGCATCATCTCCTTTTGTTGTATAGGAAAGATAGCACTTTCTGATAATGAAGATATTAGTCATACAACTATCAAATTGCTGCTTGTGAGTATTTATAACTAACATGAGGGCCCTTGTGGCAGAGAATGTGCACAGAGGACAGTTCTGCTGTCCCTGCTCTTGCTTGTGTGAATTCTCATCCACTGACTCTGAGAATGAAAAGCAATAAAGAGTATCCCGAACCAAGATAGGATAATATCTAATAATTTCCTGCATGGACAAAGAAAGTTTAGGGTGACTATAGAGGGTATTAATATCTTAACTTTAATGATATGATATTTGATATTAATTTAAAATCCTCAACTTCAAAATATTCTTGTGGCCTCAGCTCTCAGCCCACACAACCCTGCTAAGACAATGTACCTTCCGAGGGTAGAAAGAGCCATCAGTCAGCGGTGCACAATACACACCAAAAATGTTACAGTTCCAAAGGTATCATTAATACCAATACAGAAGAGTGTGCACTGCAGCTTTTAATACCTCATCTGAAAGAAAACCACATGGTAAATTGCACTTTGCCTCATTGAGGAGGAGGAAGGAATGCATGCACTCCTAAGATTCCTCAAGGATAAGCACAGTTTATCTGTTCAGATGGTGTTACTTGAGTTTATATTTGCTTATAGATGACTCCGGTTGTTCCTTTAGGAAATAAAGCATTATACTGTCAGTCTTCAAAAATATGTATTGTTGACATTAGCTTTACTTTGCATTAAACATTTAAATTATGTATGAGACAACTCAGGGTAGGGGTGTACAGTCAGCTGTGGTGTTGGGAGACTAAAAGTCTGTCTGAAGGCACTTTAATGGAGCACTTCGTGTGAAAAACATACAGCAGCCAAACACTCCTGGGCTGGGTCTTACCTGTCTTGTCCTCCATGAAGCTGTCAGTTGCTCTTCAGAAGAGACCTTACAACTTATTGAGCACTTGTAAACCTCTCTGGTGTAAGCACATGCATCAGGTGAGGAAAGAGCACTTGGGGGAATTGTCCCCTTACGCTGAAGGGACAGGTAAAGAAATGGGAAAGCATCTTTGGCTCAGTGGTTCCAGTTCACTGTACTGGTTTGCCCATGTGCCTGGGAAGGCTGCTTTTCCTTGTGTTTCAGTGGTGAGCCGTATGACCCATAAGATAAGTATGTTCCTTATTTATTCTGCAGATGAAGGTGCATGTGTGTAAGCATAGTGTCCCTTTTCACTCCTCTGAACCTTTTCAGTTCGAAACATGCTTTATTTGTGGAAACTTCAAGGCGAAGTAAAACACAACAGTAGCAGAAACTCACTTGTTATTTCTGCTGCCTCTTGAGCCTTAGTTAAATGAAGTGGGTAGGATATGACACTGCTGGGAAACAGCTTTTTTTGGGTAACTGTTCCAAATAATGGCATACCTTATTTCCAGGAGATTGTTTATTAGGCAGTTAGCAAAGTGAAAGTTCAGTGCTTGTTGGCTTTAAAGCACTGTTTTAGTTGTGCACTGGAAAGAATTCTGTAACAGTGTGACTGGCAGCTATACAGAATGGAATACCTGTTTATCCTTGTTTTATATTTGCAGCATCATGCGTGTTAATTAGAAGGCTATATCTCCAGTGCACTTTTAGCTGCCAAATATAAATATGTCAATAAATGTTACTTGGTTTTAGATGAGTTGTCCACTGTGTAAACAAGCAAACCAGACTTCGTTCAATCTTTTTTATAACTCTCAAGAATACTCTTTCACTAAGATTTGATTCATATGTGGTTTTTTTAATATTCTGCACAGTTTTTGCACTGCATAATGGTAGTGCTCCTGCCAGCAACCCTATGCATCTGTCTACCAGCAAATAACACTTCAGTAATTACAGTATGGGTGATGATGGATAGATGAGTGGGAAATGGGAAGGGATAGTGGGAAGACAATCATAGCAACAAAACACACAATCTACACAAGACAAGTCAAAAGGATATTACAAAAATAAACAAGAATTTGCTGGGATTAAATCAGAGAAAGTATTACTGTGGTGAACAGAAAGAATAGCTTAACTGGAAAAAGCACAATAGCTAAACATATAGGACCTCATATTTGTGTGCTTGTAGATGAAAAGAATTTCCATTAAAGCATCATTAAAATGTAGCCTCTGATAACTCTGAAATGCTGATGGGTTAGATTTGATTCATTAGTGTTTGCCATTTGATTTTAATCAGTGTTTCTGCAAGTGTGTGTCAGGCAGCTTTTCAGTGGAAAGCCGAGGGATGTGGGCTACCTGGGTGTGTGGTTTCTAGGTACAGCCAAGGACCAGAGAATACCGAAGAGACACAAATGTTGCTTGGAAGTGGCGTAATCATAGGGAGACATAACAAATTCTGGAGGTGTGTGGGAGAAAGTAAGTTCATTGTGGTAGGACTACAGCCTTGTCGTAGGTTGGACTCTTGCCTGGTTTGATTCGGACGCTTTCTGCTGTAACTCTTCCTAGGATTTCTGTTCTGTAGAATCAAAAGTCTAGAGAGAATAAGCTGGGATAAAACAATTTAAGAAAAAGAATTTTTCATTGGCGCAGGAATGATGGGGTGGGTCGTATTCCTCGCAAAGTTGTACCCTCCAACCGTTTATGAGCAAACTGAGCCTCTCCCTTGGTTGCAAGATGCTGACTTCCCTGAAGCTTTCCTGATAGTTTCCAACGGTGCTTTTACACCTGTATTCTGTCAGTGACAGCAAGGGAGGCTATCATCAGGGCAGCCTATACCCTTTTTAATTGGGTTAGAAGTTAGATGGAATGCTGGAAACATGGATGGTGATTTGTGCTAGATTTGTGTTTGTTAGCACTGACAGACCCAAGCTAGTCCTAGAAAAAGTCAAGAATAATTAAAGATAAACGCTTAGCAAAGATGCTGCCCCTGACCAGCCCATCCAGGCCAGGAGCTGAGGCTTTGGAAGTACAGGCTGTTCTGTCCTGCAAGCTGACCTTGAGTTGAAGAGGTAACATATGGCTCCCTTCTTGCTTATTCTGTAATTGTGTGACTATCAAAAAAAAACCAAGAAAACCAAACCGAAAACTCTGCTGAATTTTGGTTCATATCTTAAAGGCATTTTACTGAAGTAATAGATAAAAAAGAAATATGTTAAATAAAAACATTTATTAGAGGACATAATTTTAAATATTTAATGATATAATTAAGTCTTATTAATGTAATGATCTTTATTCTTCAGCTTAAAAATTCACAAGGTTAATTTCCCTTTCATCTTTCTTATGCAATGTTTGCCACAATTATTTGTTATATAGTCTTATAAATATTTGATGAATATTAGAGATTTTTGTTTAAATAAAAACATGTGTCATCTTTTACCATATTGTTACTCCAGCATTAAACTGGAATTAGTGGAATTAGCCCAGGAGTGAATGAGGCCCCACTATTCCTTCAGTTCTGCCACAGCTGGCTCATTTGGCTCAAACCATTCATGGCCAACACTGCTTTTTACTGCTGTCTCTTGACTTCAGGCAGCTTGTGGAGAAGCTGAGGATCAACAAATAACAGAATTGGTTTCATGTTGTTTCCTGTTGGGGACATTATTGCCAGCACCTCAGTCTGTCAAATTAATTAACTTAATTGTACTGATATTTAACAATAAGCAACACCTATCAAGGTTTTTAAGTTAATGCGGAATACGTAGTTCAGGAGGTATTTATTTGATTTGCTGTTAGAGGTGTTAAAACTAGTTCTTCTCAGTAAAATTATTCTCCTTCTTCAGTACTGCACTTTTATAGTAACTTACTGAAAAAGAGAAGTACTTCAGCATTAAGACCTAGGGATTTAAATGATTTATATTCTTCATTAGCATTATTTGTTACATGTGCACCATAAAATATATATTTATTTATTAGATCAGTCTGCCAAACCATGATGTCAGCAGTTGCTGAAAAAGATCAGTTGTTGGGCAATGTGTTGACTTACCTTCTAAATTAAATAAAGAAGCAAAACAGGAATCTCTGGAGAAAAGAACTTAGAAATAATCATATACCCCTACTTTGTCTGAATGGAAAGACAAATACAATTTGGAGTAGCAGCCCAGGCTTTGGTTTGTGCTGCTATTAGATTTGGGCTATATCATATGCAAAATGACCTTTCTGGTAGTTTCTTCACGTGGTATATACTGAAACCTGAGGCTTGTGCTACTTTTCTTTTTCCACCTATTAGTAACCACAAATACCTTTAGTTTGTTTGCCTGCTATTATTGTCACCTTCACGTAGACCTAAGAGATACTATTCCTACTGTAGTTAAGGAAGGTACTTTTGTGAAATCATGAAATATCCCTAGTATATGCAAGCATTTCATTTTTCCTGGGATCCACCCATTCCTCATGTATCAGCTGTTAGAGTCCATTAAAAATCTGTTTTATTTAGAGTATGCCTAAGCTTGCTATTATCCTAGAATTATGAGAAATCCTGCTTGAAAGCTAATATTTGGCTCTGAAATCAGACCGCTATGAAATGAAGTATGGGAAAAAGTCTTCCATGGATCCCCTAAAACAAACTCAGTTGTGCAGTGAAGAAAGTCAAGAGGGTACCTCAACTGTGAAGTCTGTTTTTTTAAAAAAAGGGGAGCCCTTTAGAAATATGATGAAGTTAAACACCTTCTTCTTGCAGCGTTTACTGATATGTTTCAGTTCTTTGTTCTCAGAGCTGCCCCTGGTGATTTTTACCTCTCCAGACTGTTACCTCCCAGCATCCTTGCTCTTCCCATCCTCCCCTTCTTTATTTGTTGTTAGGCATCTGCCTCCTGTCCTGTTGATGCACCTAGAGCTGCTTGGCTGCATGTGTTGCTTCCTGCCACCCCAAAGCAGCACTGAACAGAACTTCTGCCACTGGCACACATGACACAACTTGTCCTGGCAAGTAATGTCAGAAATTTGACCAAGCACACCAGGAAATGGAAGGATAGGTTAATCTTGCTGGTAAGGACAGATGAGAACACACAGAACTTGCTATACGTGTGCCTCAGTAAAATCTTCTTTTTCATTTTGCAGAATTACTAGTTTTCTAAACTGGTGACAAAAAGTTCATTGTCAGCATGTGATTGAGTAAGAGTATAAATAATTGCGTATATGTCTCTATATAAGAGTACTTCTTTCTCACAAATTAGTGTGTATTTTTAGAAGATATTTGTGTTTGCTCAGAATAGCTAAAAATAGCTTTAAAAGCTACAATCCTCAGTGCTGTCCATCACTTCAAAAATACATATTTTAAAAAACCCCACAACCAAACAAATCTCTAGAAGCATAATTAGGGGTTTCATTGTTAAATCTTGTTCAAGGGTCATGTTTTGCTGACAAATATGTTAATTTCTTTTGGCGGAGGGAGAAGACAGTTTTGATTCTTGTAACACTGAAAAATGTATCTCAAACATTTGCACAATGTCTCAAGGAATTATTGTTTTTTATTTAACTAATACCTCTAAGAAAAACATGACAGCAAAGGAGGGTGATTTGATTTTTTTACATAGAGGAGACAACTCATATCCACACAATTAATGCAGAGAACTTTGAATTTCTTTTTGCTCGGAGAAGAAAAGCAGTGTTACACACTACTTTGGGATTTCGCAGAGTGGCTGTTAGAAAGAAGGAAAAAAAATATTTTAACCTGCTTAGTTACTGCACACTAGAGGGCACTTGAAGTAGAGCAAAAAATATTTGCACAGCTACTAAACCCATTGCAGTTACCTATATTCACAAGGCATATTGAAAAGTAAAAGCAAAAGATTAACTTTGCAAATTGTATCCAGAACATTAATGTACAAAAAAAAAATGGCTCATTGCCTTGATATAATTTTCATTTGTCCTTACCTTGGAGCTTGATGTACAAAAGAAATACTTGTTTTCCTAACAGTCAGCATGACAGCAACTAATCAAAATTGCAAACAGTACCTGAGGAATAATAAAAGCTGATAATGTATTGTTATTTTTATGCACTCTGTAATATCATTGGGGCATATGGTGCACAAATTAGAAACTATGGCTTTTATATTTTAAAATCTCTAGAGAGTGAAGAGGGCTCAGAACTAGTTATGTTTTATTTGGCTAAAAGGAGTAATTCTGGGATGGGAAGAGGATTTGCTGAGGGCCCCAAAGCCCCAGTGCTGCTGCTGGGCTAAACCTTTGTTTCTGTTTGACAGTCCATGGGCTGCGGGTGGAATTTGTGTGGCTGCAAGAATATCCAGTCAAAGCAGAAGTAACTTAGTCAAAATCAATGCATTTATTTCTTCTGGTGTATCGAGTAACAAGGAAATGGACTTTGATTAGATGTCTTTGACAGAAGGCCAGAGTGGAAAGCAAGTATTTTTAGGTGATTTAGAATAATTTTTGTCATTTACGGATGTTGTTGCTCTATGGTCTGTTCGTTTTTTAGTGGGGTTTTTCAAGCTTTCTGTTCCAGTGTTGGATATTGAATTTTAACCGGTTTTGATCTCTATAAAGACCTGGCTTTCCTTTGCAAATTCCTCATTTAGGTTTCACAGCATTTCTAGCTTCCCCTGTTAAAATGAAGCTGTGAATTTCTGTCAGTACAAAAAAAACCCAAACAACACACACAAAAAAAATATTCCAAAATATTCTTTGATCTTATGGGCAATTTGAATAACTTCCTTTTTTTTGATCCATAAGCATGTGTTGTAAGCATTATATAATGAACTTTAGGTTACAGATGTCTTCAATGACTTCACAAACACAGGGGATTGTTATTTTTCACGATAACCAACTTGTGATAACTGTATACAAGCAGGTTTTAAAGGTTGTGAGAGGGTGATAAGAACCTATGCTCTAAAGGTAATTATGTCTCTGTACTGGCATAGTGAACTGATAAAAGCACATTTTTATTCAGAAATGTTCTGGACTTATCTTCTTTCTTCTTAGTTTATGGAACGTGAATTGTAGCCTTCAAAAGCAAATTAAATTTAGGAATAATCCTTCACATAACTTCAGCAAAAGGTAGAACGTTTGGATATTGCCTGGGAAAACAACACTAAAATTAAACTATTAAGAGAATAACAGAAGGATATGCTACTGTTCCGTAAACTTGCTTTACTAATTTTCAGAGCACTTATTAATGTTGTATTATTAATGCTAGTTTGAAGTGGCATGCTAGTAGTAATATCTGTAAGCAAAAGTTGCTTGCAGTGAAGTCATTTATCTTAATCAAGTAATTCACACTGGACCCATTAACCTCAGGTAATTTTGGATCAGGCCCTATATTGTATATTAAAAACTGTAATCAGCCACTGATACTTAGAGGGAATAAAATCTGAATATGAGGGATGAACACGGTGGTTTCTGTTCCAGGCTGCTTCCCTCCGTTCTCCTCCCCACTCCTTTCCAGTTCCTGACTTTTGTATTATTATTTAAATGAGATGACGCTGAACATTTACATCTGCAGCAGCCCCTGTAAGGCTGTGTTGTGATTGAGTTGCCCCTTAACAGCTCATTTAGAGTCACTTCTATTGAATAGTTTTAGGCAGTAAGGTCTAAATTCTCTGTCTTCAGAAAACAGTTTATTGCACTGCTTTGCAATGCTGAGGAACAAAGAATTATATGATAATCAACAACTGTTTTCACAGAAACATAAAAGGTTGAAAAGATGCTTGTATTCCATTATGCCACACATTTTTATATGACAGGCAGATATTTCCTGTCTGTATATGAATGAGAAGTCACATTGGTGTTTTAATCCTTCTTGCTCATAAAAGCAAAGTAATACAGAGGAGAATTTCCAACATCTCCAGATGCCTTCCCAAGCAGATATTAATTTCCCTGCCCTGATCAGTCACAATCAGTCAAAAAAAACCCCAACACCCCAGAAAATAAACCAACCAAAAACTAAAAACCTCAATGAGGGAGAAAACAAGGCAAGAAAACCCAAAAAAACCCAACCACATAACAAAGACATAAAAGTAAGGCAAAAATAAAACTAAAAATCAACCTTCCACACCACAAACTTGTGCATTTTATGAAGCTTCTATATTATTTTTTCTAGTACAAAAATTTAACATTTAATATTAAAAATTGAATTCTAGTTTGATCCAGGATGTCTTGTCACATGCATTTTGCAGATTTTTTTCCTCACTGCAGTTATTAAACTAAAAATCTTGATCCCATTTCAATTGGAGGCAGATCTGCTTCTTGCTTAAAAAATGAGATGACTGTTTTTTCAGACTGAGGAAGGATCTTACTTGTAGTATGTCTTTAAGAGGACATAATTCTTAGCCAGCATGCTCATCAGTGCTATGCGATACTGTGTGTGTATATATATTGCTATGATAAGTATCATAAAATCATTTAATTTCAATGGGATTCAGAAAGCTGTGTATTTCCCTTTGCTATTCCAAGTTTATTTTTAAATTAAATATGAGTCTATGCCCTTTCTTCTGTCAAGACTTACTCCATCATCTGAAAGGCTTTTCCAGCAGGGGAATCCGTGGATGACATAATCCATTTGTACAAGACACCACCCTCTCCTACGACTTGAGGATGAAAGAGCATAGCATTTGCCCCGGTAATTTCCAACTGCAAGAAAGGTCGCATAGAACAAATGGTAAAAGTCAAAGGTTGAAATCAAAACAAAACCTAAACTTTTAAGCTGTACTTGGAGGTACAGCCTTAGTCATGAGCTTTCTTCCCACATACAACCATACTATCAGTTTAAAGCACAGACACAGGGGATCTAACCTGCTCTTATTCACGGCTTCATACTCTTATAATACTGTCAGATATTATTAATACAAATGACAACAAGGTGTGCAACCACTCTCTTATTGAACTCTGTCCTCCAAAAAGTTTGGAAGTCGTCAGTCGTTAATCACCAGGAGTAAAGATAGGCTAAAGATCTTCATGTTTCTTTGTGACAGCGTCTGTATTCTCACTGTGTTCATAAGTTGGTGGAAGGATGGGGGAGAAAAATACTCTTTGTCTCAAGGGAACCCTGGCTAAAGGGAAACCACATTTCTGATGCCATCTACTGTACTGCAGGGTGTTTTGTATTTCCCTCAAGGCTCTCTGCCTGCTTCAACTGTGTATTTTATATCCATCCTTCTCCAAGGAATCAGCCTGGGCTCACAGCTTGGAAAGCAATTGTTTGGGCTGAGGGAAGCAATGAACTAGTTAGATGTTTCTTCATTGCCCTTGAAAAATGTGGAATTCTGGGTGCATTTTGCTCCATTCTGATGAGTTTGAGACTCTTCAGAATTAATATTTATGTAGGAAGAAATGCACCTGTTTTCTGCAGTAACTTGCATTTAGTTAAAGTGAAGCATGTAAGAGCTCCAAATGCACATCTCTGCCTTCCTTTCACTATCCTGTATGTAAGCACACATAGTATCAGCATAAGAAAGATGATTAGTGGTTATGAAAGCAAGTTATATGGTGGTCTCATAGTATAGAGAAATACTAGGGTGTGACCGTTGTGATCACAGTAGGTCTTCAACAATGCAGTCTCTTTTTTTTTTTTTTTGCTTAAGATTTAAAGTTTTTCACATTATCAGGTCATCTTAAACACATTCATATGTCTCAAAATGCAGTTGAGCAAAACAAACCAGCTTTAATAAAACAGCACCCACTGAATGCTGATCCTAAGCACAGCATGATAGTGCTTGGGGAAAGTTGGAGGAAGACATTGGAACAGAGCGCGCTTAAGTCCCCGCAGCAGCCCTGAGTGCAGGGCTGCATCACTCCACCCTTTTAAGAGTTGTCTCTACCTGCCCATGTCCATACCTTGTGCTCCTCAGCAACATCCTGGCAAATGTTAAACTTCTCTACTGGCAAACGTTAAACTGGGAGGGGAAAAAAACAATGTAGGTGATGGTAACATATAGAGCTATGATGCGTGCTATTATTAAATATAATACATTTCATCTTCTAATAGTTGCAGCATAAAAAGGAAGAAAACTCATAAGCTCGATTGATAAAGGTGGGCACAGGTGTTGCTTTGCCCTCTGGGGTGCTGGCAGGGTGGTCCCCAACCCTCCTTGGGGCCATGCTGCTACTGTTCTGCTGGGACCGTGGGGTCACCCCAAGGGATGAGCGACCTCCAGCTTTAGGAACTGGGAGCAGCTGAGGATATTGGGTGCTCAGAGTCCTTCAGCCCCTTCCCCGTCCTCCACAAGCTGGGGCTGTGTGGGACAGAAGCGTTACAGAAGCGTTCTTTCAAGAGAGGGGTTGGAGACTGGGTGAGAGTCAAGAACTTACTGTGCCTCGGTTGCCCTTCAGACACCCCTGGCCGTGCGGAGGGAGGTCTCGGCTCTGCTCTGCCTTGAGACTGGTTCAGGTTCCTTGCCTAAGGCTTCCATTCCTACCCTGGCTTTAAAACAGCGGAGGAGAAGGGATTTTAAAGGATGCCCTCCCCGTCTTTCCAGCGCCGTCTGTCAGGGAAACGAACACCTGCCACCCGGCCGCGGCCTCCCCTCGGCGGCGGCCATCGCTTGGGAGGCTGAGAGGGTTCTCCTTCCCGCCCCCGGCGCCCTTCCCCACCGCTCTTCCCCCTCGCCCGCCGCCTCCGTCCCGGCCCCGGCTCCCTCCGTCCCCGCCCGGGCTGGGGGAGATGCCCCGGCGCGGAGTTGTTGGCGGCGGCGGGGTCTGTGGAAAAGTTGTGTGCTTACCGGCTGGAAAGGCGAGCTGGGGAGGGGGTTAGGAAAGGGAGATGGAAGGAAGGAGGGGAGGGAGCAGGGAGAGAGGGGGGTGGGGGGGCGAAAAACCACCACCCAAAACTGCTTACACGAATTTCTAAGCGCTAGACCTGCCTCCGAGATCAGCCCAATAAGAGCTGTCAGGGGAGGCTCCCAGCTCACTTTTCCACATCACTTCACAGTTACATTTGGCAGGCAGGCACGTTGGTGGAGCGCTCAGAGCCGGAATTTAGTGGATTTATTTGGAATATCCCTGCTTTCCCGGAGACGTGCTGCTGCCGCCGGCTTGTGCGAAGGGAGAAATTAATAACTGCACTTTAGCATGCAGGCACAGAAACCCGAGAAGCCCAGTAACCGGCGTCTCCTCCAGCATCAGCAGCCTCAAAAAGCATGAAAAGAAAATCTGGAGACTCCTGCCTGCTCACAGGGACTGGCTAATGTTTTTTTTTTTTACCCCAGCCTTTCAATCCGTGCGTGAAGTGGCTGTCAGCAGGCGGTTTCCTTGGTCCTTGAGAGAGTGAGTATTCATTTTATTAATATTATTTATGTCTGGCTGGCAGAGGGCTGTCTCTCCGTAGATTTCTTTTTGACTTAGTGTCTGTGTTGTTGCAAGGTGCGCTGTGCGAGCGGCTTCCTCCTCAGTAGGTACGGTATTAGGCTCAACTGTAGTGGCTCATTAAGTCGGGTGGTTTGAAATTCCCCATAATGAAAACGTTGTGGGACACTAGTTAGGATTTTTTTATTATCATTATTCCCTTGGGAGGAGGAGCAGTGGTGGTGCTGTGTCTGTTTCTCCTCCTGTTTTGTTTTTAGGGTGGGTTTGGGTGGGTTTTTTTCCCCTTTCCCCCCTCCCTTTCAAAGGATCAAGAGGACTTTGGATCACGGAGGGTTGCTTCCAAGGCTGGAGAACCCGTTTCTTCTTGTTTTCTTATTTAGTACAATAAATCTCTGGGCTATTTTACTGTGTTGAATAGATGCAGGGCTGCATTCATGCATTGAAATAGATTGCAGTTTTCGTGCTGAGAATAAAAATCACCCACCAGCCAGATATGTAAATGAGGGGGGAGGAGGCTGGAAGAACCATGAAGGGGGGAAATCCCCCTGATTTATCACCACCTTCCCTCCCCTCAAAGCTTTGCACCCCCTGGTTAAATAAACGTATAGGAATGGCATGATAGCTGCCTTCCCTACTTTCAGAGAGGAAAGCATCCCACAAATACTGCTCTTCCTCTCAAAAGAGGGAGATGGGAATGAATCTTCAGTCATAACTAGCTAGGAGACATCCCTGTCCCACAAGTTGTTTTCCTTCCCTTTCTTTGGTTGACTAAACAGCTAATGCACCCAGCTGAAACTTTGGAGAGGGAGAAAGCCCCTGAGCTCCAGTCGCTCGTTAGGTGCATGACTGCCAAGCCTCCCACAGAAGAGATGCAGGAGTCTGTCGACCCCTGGAGCAGGCTGTTCCACTAAACGCTTCATCTTCTCTTTGAGGAAGGCAGAGGAGTAACACATCCTTACATTCTACTTGGCTACACTATCTGCTGGGTAGCAGCATCCCAATCGGGAGCCCCGAGCTGTCAGACGGCATCCCTGCTAGACGCTATCAGACCTGTGTATGGTGCTTGGCTGGGGAGCCTGGGAGGCACTGCAAAGCCTCAGCACAGAAAGCCTGTGGCAGTTTCTCTGTGGATATTATAGAAGAGATTAGTTCAAATCCTTATTTAGACACTGCCTACCGCCATGAAGGTGACACCACTTAACATAGGCAGAAATTCCTTTGTGGTTCGCTGCTGTTCACTCATGTCTCGATTCTGTCTCAATCCAAACAGTTTGCATTTAGTACCAGACTAAATAGAGTGGAATCAATCCAACCTGGCACATTACAGCCTTACACAAACCTGCTCGTGTTGCCAACAGGTATCAAACTCTATACCCTCTCTTCTCCCTCCCTCCTCTTCTCCATCGGACAGGCACACACACACATGCTCTGTTTCATGCAAAGGATTCTTTCTTTCCTCTGAAAGTAGGAATAAATACTCGTGTAACTTCCATAGAGACTGGTGCTTCTAAACGTGCACCTTGATTTCATAAACGGCTTGCCATTTGTGTCTCTGGCTGCCACAGCCAGATGTTGTTTTGGGATGCTGATTTTAAGATATCAAATAGCATTAACTGTGTATTGTTCCAAATCTACCATGTTAGTGCTTAATAGGAGGGAAGCTAACAGCTGCTCACTTCAATTTCAATTAAAGAATAGAGCTGATAGCTACTGATGCTATAGATAAAAAATCCTCTTAACTTTGTGCGTTCTTTTTTGGAAATTCTTCAGGAGTTTCTCTGCAATAAGGATAAATAGGCAGTATTTTCCTATGAAAAATATTCCTCCTCTTCATTCAATACCAGATTTATAAACAAGAAGAGACTTCATAATAGGCTTCTCTATAAATTTAAGTAAATAATATCTAAATTTGCAAGACTGAAAAATTATCTTGGTGTATGTTTTACCTGTCTTAAATGCAATGATAAAAGCAGCTAGAAGTTAGTATTTTGCATACCTGTGAAATTATTAACTTTTGCACCCATAAAATGTGATAGCATCAAACCCAAAAGCTGTCTGTAGAGTCACCTCCCAGCCTAATTGCATGAATATTTGCGACAAGAACCCTAGGAAGGGAAGCGATATTATGTGATGTTCTAGCCTAAGGTTTTCGTCCATTCAGCCTTATTGTTCTGCCTTACTGCATACAGAATGAGCACAGCTTTCTTCTGCCTTCTTCCTAGACTTGCTCTTTACTAACTCTCCATTTTTTTAAAAACTCCTATCCTGGCTCTAATGAATTTTGATTTCCATGCCTAGTTGTAAGCCAAGGGCCTTCAGTGACCTTGGAGATTTAAAGTCTTTCGTGCAAGTTTTACAGGTGAGCAGTTTGTTAACTGAGCAGGCTGCTGGCCAAGCAACTAACTTTGGACATTTTCTTCTATATTAAAAGATCAATAAGAAGTACGTGTTCCTGCTTAACAAATGCAGCTGGTTTCAGTAAGAAGTACCCTTGCATAAGACATCTACTGCTCTTACACTTTCCATTTTTATAAACAGTTTTCATCTCTGTGAGATGATGTACAGTCCTCCTTAGATGAAATCACTCAGTGATATTTCGATATACTCTAGTCATTCCTGTCAGCTCCTGCCACTGAAGTCCAAAGAGAGTTCTGAAGGGGGAAGTAGTCCCACAATCAGATTTAAATTCACTTTATAATTTGCAATCTTCAGAATTTTTTCAATAACGTTGCACCTTTAACACATAAATTAGTAGATCCCCAGACCCTTTATTTGTATCACTGTAAACACAGGCTGTGTTATCTCCTCTTGAAAAGATGTACTTGTATTCCCTTCTTCAGGATATAGAACTCTTATAAGTAAGAACACTCTATCAGCCATGGATATGGATTTAGGTCGATTACCCCATAAAGTACTTCCTGATCTTTAATTCTGTTTCTTCTCACGCAGTTGATGGTTTCATTTTTTTAAATCTTCATTTCAAAAGACCTAAGTGCCCTACAGACTTTTTCAGCCTCTGACTGAAAGAGGGGTCTGGAACCCACCCACTTGAACCTTGATACATTCGGATAATTTAATTTCCAAAACTTGAGAGACTTTTAAGGGGAAAAAAATAAATTCCTTGACAAGAGGGAAATGTCAATGTGTACTTTAAGCTCTTGGTGCTGCATATTTCTAAGTGGTGGTGGTGAACACTCTGCAGCAGAAAACAACTGCTCATGCTACACAGTATAAACAGATATTTTTATAGCATATTCAATATCCATAGGATACTGTATTATCCTAACAGTATTCCTTTTCTAGTCTGCTTCCCATTGTGGTATTACAGCCTGACTTTTTGGATATACTACCGATGCTGTTACATGCTTACAGCATACACTGTAGTTGTATCATAAGAGTCTTTCAACTATGAGTTTAAAATAATACAAAATAAATTTTGCCGGTGGGAGGGAAATGCTAAGGCATTTCGAGCTTGGAACATTTTAAACATCATTGCTACCATAAGATTGCATCAATGGAATTAAATTAGATGATGGAAACTCAACATTTTTCTTAGTGTTGTTGCCATAGAAAAGGTGGCTCAGTTCGTAGCTTTCTGAACATAACTATTTGAGCAGTAGATAGAAATAGAACAAAATAAAGTCCAATTTTAGATCCCAAATGTGTGTATATGTTTCCCCCCTCCTCAGAGACAGCCCTTTTTTCTGGAATCTGTTCAGCACGTTTCTCATTTTTCCAACCAAGTAAATAACATCAGCACAGTGACATTTTGACTATGTTAATAAAATGTTGTTACCAAAAAACAGTGGGATAGTGATGCTATCTGAAGTACTAAGCACAAGCTGAAAAGAAAAGGTTATTTCTGAACCAGTTTAGTTACCAGCAGATAGTTTAAATCATCTGACTCCAGGCAACAGACTGATTTCTACCTGCCTGAGCCATGAGACTAGCCTTTATCCATGAGTTGCAGTGATAATATTCTAGAATTGATTTTCCAAGATGTAGAGCATGATGTGTCTTATGGAAATCATTTGCATCGATTATGATTAGCACCTTGGCTTGGATTTGAAATTACTAATGTCAGATTGTCCTACATCTGAATAAGTGGAACCTTTCAGGAGAAGCGTCCACTGTATCTTGTGGCGCTTAAGTCACAGACAAGCTCAGAGAGGTGTTTCTTCAGTCTTTACAACTAGATGTGGGAGTTCAAAACATTATGGAAGCAGTCAGTCTTGGTAGTTATTAGTTTACAATTTCAACTTTCTAATTGGGTGTATATTTGGTTGAAGTAGCTTACTCCTGGGAAGCAGTGCTCAGCCTCATTGGAGGAACTCAGATGACCATTTAAATCCATTTCCTTTGCAGTTGCCAAAAATCACATGTATATGACTACTTTTATGGGGTTTTAATATATATAAAAATCATTATATGGAAGCCCCTAAATACTAATGCAAATGATGTGTGTGCATTCAGATGTGGTGCAAATCATTGAGTTTTGCAATTGAGCAACGCTTTATACGTGAACCTCTTTTGCATTAAATGCAACAGCTGTGATTGCTGTGGAAGTAACAGATCATTGGAACTTAATTATTATGTCACTGAAATTTGGATTGAGTTCCGTATTCTAGTCTCTGAACTTTATTTTTCGTGCGTTTTCAAGAGTTAGGTACAAAAAAAAATGGGGGGGGAAAAAAGCCCAACAAACCAAACTGCCTCCCTCTCCTTCCCCCAAAGCTGGTAACTGCAAAAGAAGCAAGTCTCGTGTTGGAGAAACTAATTCTTTCCAAACAACTCGTATCAGTTGATGGTAAAACTGCTATTAAATTCAGTGATACAAAATTTAAGAGTTTATATTTTTTATATTTCAGCCAGATAGATTTGAGTAGGCTTACCGTACAAGTACAGTATGTAGTTAGAGAAGTTTGGTTATGTTCACATTCTTACCTTCTAACTATTTTTTTAATGTACACACACACTTGTGTACATGGTTGGAAAGTTTATATAGCTTTTACTAAATCCTGATGACCAGTCATAATTTTATATTGTTAGTTTAATCAGAGTACATCAGGAAAACTTGTGAGTTTTTCCTTAATTAGTATGTTTTGTTTAATTATTTAGAGAGCACCTAATATTCTTTAAAGAAAACCAATGAAAACTAAAGCTCCATTGTATATCAACAAAAAAAAAAAAAAAAAAAAAAAAAAAAACACACTGAGAAAGAAGCCCAGAAAGCAAGATATTTATGTCCTCCATTAATATTTAAACACTTTTCAGCAAGTACAGGATAAGCACATCCCAGCTGCTGAAACTCTCATGATAAACGATGCCCTAGGCAGAGCATGGTTAACACCTAATTCTCAGTTGCAGGCCAATCTGTTTGCCTTTTTATGAGGTCTCTTCATGTTGTGCACAACTTGCCTTTTTCCCCTCCTCTCTCCTTTAAAAGTGATGTAGGTCTTCAAATTATGTAATACACCCTTGTAAAAATGAGCATCAGTTTGAGAGATGAGGTTGGCATGAGCTGAGCTATTAAATCTATATGTAATGCAGTTCTATTTTAGTCATAGGAAAATCGCTTTAATCAGTGGACTATAGAGAATAAAAACTACTTTGGTTCCTTTCTTCCTCTTACTATAGAATGAAAACAATGCAGATGCAGCTTTTCTGGTGGTATTGGAGTTTCTGGACCACCTTGGTTGATCAAACAGATCTTTGACTTTCCTCCCTCTCTGTTTTGAGTCTTCATCACAAGCTTCTTGGCACAATGCGGTGAGGTGAGCTGATGTTTTGACACACATCAGCAGAGTACCTGACTCCTGGAAAGCCAAAAACAAATATTTTTTTAATATATATATTCTTTTTAAGTATAAAAGGTTGAAAGGAAGTTTGCAAATACCTGTTGTTCTACAGTAGATCTAAGATAGCTATATTGAACTAGATGATCTTTACGGCCCCTTCCAACTTAAACCGTTCTATGATTTTAATACCTATTCTTTTGGTGTCAGCTGTCATGAAAAATGTCAAAAATACCCCCACAACCCAACAAAAAACCTCAAGCTCCCAACACTATAATGTTGTAGATACCAATTTCATTGGAAAGAAAATGCAATAAAACAAGTCATATTATTTTAATTACCACCTCCAGAGCACATAGTGTCTCTTAGTCCCGTATCTGCACAGTGTCTAGCAGAGTTGGATTCCTGACTGGAATTCCTGTATCTCACTATGCAATGCAATTAATAATAAAGTAGAAAAAATAGTTTGGAAGTGCTAACAACACTTGGTATTTTTTAAATGCCCTCTGGCTCTGTAAAATAGTGAATGCTTCTGGGAAGATTGACAGCTTTACAGTACCAAGAGTCTTGGCAGTTTTAAAGTTGGCCCATGTTGATTTTGCTATTGAAGAGTAAAAAAATATAACCCCAATAAGAAATTCTATGGATTCCAATAGAGTTAAACTATAAGCATGACATCACAGGATACTCTTGCTTATATGAATTTCCTGAAAGCATATATTTTCAAAAACGTATGAAAACTAGGTTGTTACTAGTGTAAAATAAGGTTTGTAGATATCATAAAGTATCACGTTAAGCAATCAAGGAATAATGAAAAATCTGCTACAATATATTACTTTCATTAAAGAAGATATATTTCAATCCGATGTGCATATCATTTTCTCTTCATCTCAATGCATTAGTCAAGTTGTGTAATGGCCTGGATCCTCTGGCAGCCCTAGCTCTACTCCAGAACGCCAGTCACGGTGGTTCCTGGTTAAAGCAAAGGAATAAGGAAACTGAGGAGGAAGAATTTATCTTAGAACAGCTTGTATAACCTTTCTTTCCCTCTGCCTCTGAAAATGACACCTAAACCTCAAGTAACCTGCTTTATGCTAATAATAATAATATGATGATAGATGAATAAATCCCCCAATCAATATTAAAGGTCCTAAATACGGGGGAAACTGCTGCATTTCTGTACTGGGATGTATGTTTCTGCATGTCTGCAGATTCCATCAGCCATATGCCCAATGTGAAGACTGATGAACACTGTGCTTAAAATGGTCCCTTAGCATTTGACGTAAGCTTAATAACTGTCTTAATAGCCTAAAGAACTGTTCAGATGCCTTTAAGGAGCAATAAAGCATGACTAAGCATAAGAAGTAGGGTGACAAATCTTTGCACACTGGATTCTCTGTGTGTAGAACAGAACGTTGAAGACCAAAAGCGAGAGGGTGGTAGTGTCTGTCACCATTTTTACTGAAATAAGTGATTCTTTACATAACTGCCTTTGATTCTCTAGGCAGCCATAAGCAAATTGCCACACATAATATATCAAAATAAACTCTGACAATTGATTTGCACTTGTATTGGCAGGATCCTCTCCTGCATGTCTCCGACAGCACAGAGTATTCTTCAGGTGTATGTCACCCTGCTGCTAGAGCGGAGTCAGCGGAACATTTCCCATCTCATTTCCCTTCCTTTGAAATTTCAAGTGCTTGGCCAAAGGAAAGGACGGGTGGATAATGCTTTTCGATGTTACAGTTAACTCCAGGTGACATAGCAGTCCCTTAAAATCACTGTTAGTCAGTGAAATTTTGAGCAGCTACGAAATATAATTATCATATGGGGCCGTGCCTGGGAGGTGCATGGCCCTGAGTCTGCCACTGCCTGCAGCCCCTCTCTGTGCTGCCGGGAGTCAGGATCCCAAGGGATCTGAACAGCACTTCCAAATCCAGCCTGGCTGCAGCCAAGACTGTGGGAGAGCTTTCCATCCCTAAAACCTTCCAGCATCCATGAACAGAGCTACATCAGACTGCCATGGTTATATACTAGGAGTCCATCAGGGTCTCTAATTGCTTGCACTCTCTTTTTTTCTGTGAGTTATCCTTCACTCAGTTTTGTTGATTCAACTATTTGTCTGACTGCTCTCTAAAGCACACTGTCAAACTTCATGTGCTCTTTGGCAGCACAGCTGTTTGCAAAACTTTGTGGTGTTGTCCTGTAGTTTATGGGCTCTTTATTTGTGCTGATGCAACTGCTCATGCAGCCACACTGTAAAACAAATCAGTGCAACAATCTGGGTTGTGAACTTGAAGGAAAAGACTGCTTGAAAAGGGGGTTTGTTGCAAATTTTTTTAACCCCCCATTTCACTCATCTTGCTGACAGCATTGCCTTGTGAATAGCAGGACCGCAGGGAGAGTAAACTGTGGTGAAGAAAGGAATGGGAATGGAGAGGAATTATTTGAAGCATGCAGCTGGCATGTTGCGGGGGGGCAGCAATAACCTGAAATTAAAATTGCTCTCGGTGGAAGAATAGCATGAGCAATGGCCTAACCCAGCTCTGTCAAAATGATTTGGTTTAAAAAACATCTTACTATTAAAAGCGTTTAAGTTAACACGATCATTTTGACAGAACTGGGTTAGGGAGTGACTGCACATGCAGTGATGCTGGCAGATAAGGGAGGCAGGGAAGTCTAGCAGGGCCCACGAGTGGCGCTCAGTGGGCACTGGGTGTGTGGTTCTCACAGTAGCATGGCTGCTTATACCCTCTTCATCTCATAGGAAGGGCAAGAACTACTCTTGAATTTTAATTTTTTTTGGGAAACGTGAGTCATCTTTACACAAATGAGTAATCCACTGAAGAAGAATAGTATTTATGGCAAGAAGTACTCATTCCTTCTCAGCAGAAACATGAGAGTGTTGCCTAATTCAAAATCAGGTTCAGGTACGATGTAATGGATATGTACTGGGAACAGGGTGTGTGTTAGCAAAGTTATGTGGGCAAGGATGACATGATTATTTTATTGTTTCTACTATTTTAATAGTTTTTTTCTGATGGATGTTGGTTTTGTTCTGCTTAATGGCAAATTAAAATCCTTACCGCAGTTCCCTTACTCATAAGAATTATTTCTACAAGTGAGACTGGTTTGCTAAAGCCTTGTATTTTGATTGTTGAAAACTTAAGGCTCTATTGTGCTGCCAAAAGAGGATCAATGAGGGAAAGATAATTGTGCTTCCCACGCTGGGAAGGCTTTGCATCATGTTGCTGCTATTGATGGGAAAAGGACCAGGTCTGAATCCTTGAGAAATGGGAGTAGGAAGCAGAAGTGGTAGCGTAGCCAATTCCTGCAGCAGTAAAAGTAAACCAAAAGAGCTCAAGGAACAGGAAGAGCAGTGTGAGCCCCCAAAAAAACAGCAAAAGATAACATAGTTACTGTAGGGAGAAGAAAACAGGAAGGAGGCCTGAGGTTAAAAAATAAAACAACGTTGCCAGAGTTTAAAAAAAAAAAAAAAAATTAATAACAAAGATCTTAATTGCATATTAATAACTGAAACACTAAAAGGTAGAAAATAACAGTACCAGACTACGGGCTGTCAAAATGGACCCCAAGTTTGCAGTCCTGTTGGCAGGGAAATATAATACCTGATGGTGAGCTGTGGGAAACCTGTGACAGGGTAAAGAGAAACCCATTGTTGCTTAATGAATTTCAGATAAAGAAAGTCATAAGATATAAATTTTTGTCAAGGACACCTGCTTAACTTTCCTATTTTATTCTCCTAACCTATGATGAAGCTGTTGCCTACAGCTCTGTTTGCCTAAATAAGGATCCTAATTTCTATTAGAAATTAAATTAAGTTTCTTGTTCTGGACATGAAAGGCCACATGGGTGGAATGGAATTCCAAGGCTCCCCGGGAAGCACGGTGAACGCAGAGGCTGCCTGTCTGCTGTCACAGGGTGCCAGTTGGAAGTCTCTAGGTGATGGGTAAATGAACCCCTCTCATCAATTATTTGAGGCTGCTTGTATTGCAATGCGGATTTGCTTATATTGGATTAGCATCAAAGGTCGGGATTATGCATAGAGATATCTAAGACGCTTTCACTGCAACTCCATTGCCTTTATATATCATTTACCTCCTCGTACTGGGACAGTCTGACACCAGTCTTCTGAATGCACGTGGAAGGAGTCATTTAATGTGCAAAATAGAAAAGATCCTGAAAATTCAACCAAAAAGCCCTGCTTTTAAGCAAAAAACACTAAGTTTTGTCTGGCATCCCTAGTGTAGCTTATTTAACTAACCTAGTACTTCAAGTTGGTTTGTTGTTTTGGTTTGGATTTTTTAACCTTCATAACTGTTGCATAGGAATTGGTAAAATCCACTCTAATGCAATAGTGAGGTCAAAGGCATTAGCTGTTTCTTATTGTCACTATGAATGATAAGGTAAATGCAGAATGAAATAAAGAAAAAAGAACAACTTAGTTGTAATTGATACAGCAACTCTCTGTGTCTCTTAAGTGAAGCTGGAGTGGCTCTGAAATCTTTTAAACAAAGATCATTGTGTAAATCAATGCACTAGTATTGTAATAAAGTCTTTAACTTGACCAGATGGCTAGTCTGTGGTTTGAAACCCAAAAATAAATTGATTTTTTTAGGAGCTTTTTTATTATATTACTTTTGTTGCTTTTTAAATAAAAGCTTTAATATATTAAACTAGTTTTATTAACTTTATTAATATTTTTAACAAATCTACTGCATACCAGTGCTCACCTTTTAAAGCTACAAGATGATTCTAAAATAATTACAACAAATTGAGTTACCTCAGATATTGTAGCAATCGGAAAGCTTTTCTCCACTCATCCAAAGTGAGAGCTGCCATCAGTCAGTATCTGCTAGAACTGGCACACCTGACTCTAGCTTTTTGGAGGCAGTTGACTCATACAAGTACCCTACATAGTTGTGGGGTGGTGTTTTTTTTTCCTCCAAAAGAGGTTGCAATGTCTATTACATTAATTTCTGACTTATTGATATGCTAATTATGTTCTGGTGTTAGGTTATAAACTTCTACTCCATTATAATGACTTTTTATGTTGTACTTGAGTAAAACTTAGGCACTCTATGGCCCAGAGCTGTACAAGCATTGCTCCAAGGTGCATGTTCCTGTTAAAAGAATCCTATTTTTCTCGAAGTGCATCATCATGTGTAAGCAGAAAAACAAATCACTCAGCTTTATTTGTATTTATCTATAGGTTGTGCATGGAAAAACAAATTTATGAATCCACTCGTGGTTTTGAAACATAAGACAGTTATCAGACTCTCTGCTACCTGACATATTGTCACATTTTCTTTCATCTATTTGCCACATTAAAGAAATTCTTTGTATTTTAAATATCACTTCTCCTCTCAGGGATGCATGGAGAACTAAAGCTGTTTTGTAAACAGCTTTGCCGGATTAGAGTTGTATCTATAGTTGCATATATCATACGCTATGAGGAAAAACCCCTTGGAACAACAGTGAAGTTTTGTGAAATAAATCAGCTCAGGGGCCATACCTGGAAATTCAAAGCAGAAATTATGCTTTTATCAAAACCAACCAAATCTTTATGGGGGTCTCATGCGTACACTCTTTAAGGCCCACATGCTTGTCCTCTTTTGGCTGCTTTGCAAAGGGTAGTTCTGGGTTCACTGGAGTAGTTTTGCTGTCATTGCATACCCACCACTTCTTCAGACCCTGGCATCATACAGGAAGGGAAGATGCTTTTGTGCCTCTCCTGCTTCCCTGCTTGCCAGATCTCCCTTCACATCTGGCTTTTTGATATTGTTAGAGTAGCCTGTTTCAGTTGCCAGATCAGTTTCTCCTGCACATCTAATCCAAAGGATTTTAATTTAACTAACAGGCGTTTCTTGATTTTTGCATATGAATATGAAATACAATATGAATATTGTAGGGCCAAGTATTTAATAATGCCTTCTATCAGCAACATACATGGTGCTCTGGAGAAGAAAATCCATCTCTGAATTTGGTAATGAACTTTGGGCACAGTACAATCTCCATAGATTGCACAAAGAAAATGCTACAATTCTCTGGTAGAGCAGCAAATCCCAACTGAATCTCAGATGTGCATTCCTAATATTTTTGGTGTGCTTTGGACTCTTGCTGGCCTTGAGGTATTACTTAGTAGGGAGCTGCTGTGAGGCCAGGCTAGTCACAGTGAATTACCAGCGTTAGTGGTGGTGGATGGGACCTAAATTTGATTGGAGTTAGTGAAGAGTAACAGGCAGGGAGGCTGGGGGAGGAACTGAGCGGGGATGCACTGAAAGGAACTTAAAGCTTGCCAAGGATTCCGAGTGGCAGCCTGGAAAACAAATATCCTGTTCTTTCTTCAAACAAAAATGTTTCTGTGAGCATCATATTGTTTTATCTCATTTTTTTCATCTCTTAGAAGGCAGGCTGCGTAGATTAATTAGGAATTGTTTTCAAAAAGCCTCTTGAATATGAAAAGGCATGCTTTACTTTATTATTATTTGGTCCTTTGTGAGTAAAAAGAACCATACCAATTTGTACTGGCAGAGTAAGAAAGGCAGTCATGGCCCACTTGGGTTCTTCTAAATGCTGTTTTGGACAAAGATTTAATGTGCTATTCTGTTTCTGGTGGGCCTCTACTTTTGGGTGAAAAAATCACTTTGTGTATACACATTGAAAGCTCTTAGCTGTAGAAAAGGGCTCTCGAGTTGGGTTTTCAGTTTATGCTCCCAATTTTGAATTTAGTCCTGAACATTGTTTGAAGATTTTGTTTGTTATTCTGTTTTATGGTGGTTCTGTTTCTCCCATGTTTCCATTCTTGCTCTACTGAGGGAACCAGAAAAATCTTTTCCCTGGCAGACACAGGCACCCGCTAGTCCACTCACACATGCAGAAGGATCCCATACAAACAAACTACCACTTTGAAACTGTGGCTGCTTCTCTATTTTGATACCTTCTACCACCAAACACGCCTCAGGAAATGTAGCTTTTTAACATATGCTGGAAAGCAGCAAGCAGAAACCTCCAGTTAATTCCCTCGACCCAAGAACGGTTTCAGAGGGTGAGTTGACAAGACCCTTCCCAACTAGCAATGACAGTTTGCTTCTCCTCCTTTTCTTTTTTCTGGGATTGAGAGAATGCTGAGACCCAAGGCTTCCCTTGCTTCCCTCACATTTTTCCCAAAATTTCATTGCAAGAGCACGTTGCATTCTCTGATTTCTTTCTTTCCATCTCAGTCAGCAGCGAGACCTAAATGATGTTTCTAAGCTACTGGTACTTGTGTAATGGGTATTCACCTCGTTCTTGAAGCATTGTCAAAGCACTGCACTGTTACCTTCCCCTTCTTCCGTGCTATTGGAGATATTGAGTTTTAGTTTGATAGCAGCTCTTCTCCCCTTTTAACAAGACAAGTTGCTCACAGTTTCAGATTTTCGTGCAACAGATTTCACAGTTGCTTTGGCAATTACTGAGGTTTAAAAAAATAAAAAAAGACTTTTTACATTGTTTGCTTTTAAAATAACACCTGACTTTGACTGGTGTTACTCATGTTTTCAGCTATGGTCTTCTATGAGTGTGTATGAACCTAAAAAAACAACCCCAAACCCACTCACAACACCCAAAAAACCACCAAAAACCCCAGGCCCTCAAGGTTTTCATAGGCATGCATCACTAGGAACTCATTTTATAGTGGGGAAAAAAAACAGCCTAATACACAGTGTCAGTTTAAGAGTAGACGGTTCTACCAACCTTGTATATAGTGGTTTCTCATGAGGTTGTTTGGATATGAATCAGTCAATGAAAACGTATCAGGAATCTTTGTCCCAAACTCTAGGCTTGTTAGAGTAGCTGTAATGCAGCCCTTCTCCCTGAGTGGTGTCCCATCTGTCTTTCGAAGTGATCCATGACTGCGTTTCAGGTTTTGCCCCTCACCGTGGCATTAGCAAATTCTGCCATTTAATGCATTTGTCCATTTTAAGGAACGTTCACTCTGAGGTGAAACCTGATGTGGAGTTTCTCATGCATGCAAGGAGGGGTGGGGAAAGACAGACAAAATGCTCCCAAGTGTCCATCCATGGAGATGTCTTTGAAATAAAATCTGATGGTGTGTTTTCTCAGAAAGTGAGAGTTGCTGTGAGTCCTGTCGTGCAGATATACGTAAATGAGCTACCTGAGGTTCTGGTACTGGTCTGGTTTGGGGATCACAGATTTTACGGAGGACTTAGCAGTTGAGGTCCTCTGCTGGGCTGCAGAGGTTTTGCTGAGCTGAGTGCTACTGCAGCCAGGTGATTACAGAAATGAGAATGTACTGCTGGAGCCTTGCACGCTTACTAGAAGCAATTTTTCATGTGGAGGGAAGGAGAGCAAGTCTGCATGCAGCAACATTATTTTGTTTGACTTTTATTATTTGACATGCTAAGTGTTTGTAGTTGACTACATAAAAAGTACAGGCTTAGCAAGAAGGCCGGGAGCTTCTTCAGACCCTAAGACAAACTGCGAGTAAAATGCTTTCCTGAGTGTGGGTAATCATTCCTCTGGCTCTGCTCTCACTCTGTCAGGCAATGAAGGAATTCACAGAATTACTTAATTTATTTTGTTTTAACCTGCTTAACGTGCACTATTATTATGTACTACAAATTTAAAACCTAATATGGCTTGCTTATAATGTAAAAGTAAGTAAGATCTTTCAGAATGCTTTCCCAAGCTCTTTAGTTACTGATTTTTTTTCTTTCTTCCCCCCCCCCTTTCCACCAGGAATCTTTAATGACTGGAAAACTCAGTGGATCATGTTTTTATAATCTAAGCTATTTTTACCTTGACTGTGCTGTAAACACATGGAGGAGCTGTAAGTAAATGTTCTGTACTGCATGATGAATTGGATTGCTACAGTCTGGAGGAAAGCAAAATAATAATTTCATTTCTGTGGTGATTTGCGTAGCTTGTGGTACAATGCCAGAAAGACTAACGGAAATGCTTATGGATACGTGGACTCCATTAATAATATTATGGATTACTGTCCTTCCTTCTCTTTGTATGGCTCCAATGAATCAATCTCAAGTACTGCCAAGTGGATCTACTACAGGACTAAAAAGGCTAACTGAAGAGCAAAGAGTTTTGAACCGCTCCAAGAGAGGCTGGGTTTGGAATCAAATGTTTGTATTAGAAGAATTTTCTGGACCTGAACCAATACTAGTTGGCCGGGTAAGGCAAGATTTTATTTTTTTACTATTAGTATTTAAATGTACAGCATGTGAAGGTCTTCAGTCATACTCTAAGAAATTCAAAATTGGAATGCTTTATTATTCTGAAATGCTTCTCTAATATAGATATATTTCTGCTTTAAATGTACCTCAGTTTAAGGGTATGGTTTGCTGATTAACTAACCTGCTATTTATGTTGTGTGTATGTATCTACAGTTTGACAAAAATACACAAGTCGTGTACATATCTTTTCTTTGATATCATTAGTCATCACTCTTTACCTCTGTCAGCTGCAGATTTTCACCGAAGCAGCTTTTTGTAATATGTTTCTATTCATTAAAAATATGTTCCTATTCATTCATTCAAAAAGGTTGTTACACCTATAGGTCCCTTTCGATCTCCAACCTGATTACACAGAAGTTATTTATGCTCTGAGAATTTTTAAAAAGCAAAACAAAAAAGGAAGGGTGGTACATACAGCAAATTGCAAGAGAGTTTATAGTTCTAGTTTATAGGGAGGTTCTGATATGCACAAATATAACGCTATTGCCACCGATTTTGTAATTTACTTTTAAAGTTGGGAAGATAACACAGGGAAAATGATTGTGTTTTTCTATGCATCCTGGCTTGTTTGGTGCCTTCAACCTTTGATTGTTGCTGTGTGTTACCTTGTTCTGTAGCTCTCTGTATTACCCCCAGGCAGTGGTGCCTTGCACTTTCTCTAAATGGAGATCATGGGCCATCTGCATTCATCAGGGGCGAATTATCTTTAGAATTCTTCTTAGGAAAGAAGTATCTGTTCCTTAATATGTGTTTAGCCTATAGTGAACAGGTATAAATACCTTGACGTTTATCACTAAAGTTCAGATCCCTTTGAATAACCAGGTACATTGTTGTCATAGTACCTGACTTCTGAAATTGAGTAAAAAACCTAAAGAACAGAAATTCTGGATATCACTTAATGATGATTTTCTACATTCTCTGGGAGAATTAATACTATATAGTGTTGTCTAGGGATTGTCAATAGCTATATCTTTTATTGAGGAGAACACACATCAAGTGCATTCCTAAATTTTCCCTGGTGTGGTCACTTTCCAGTTGAAATATAAAGGTGAGGAGGTGTGATGAGCTTTATATCCAGTTGAGCACTATGCTCATTTACTATTATATTGAGTATTGTGTATCTGTTCTCATTTGTTTTGCTCTGGTTAGTAACAAATCCATTTCAGCTGGAGAGTGATATACTTATTTCAAATCTTAAAATATTTTATGTAACCTTTTGTTTTTAGAATATTTTGGCCAGGCTTTTAAAATGATTTTGAGTTGCTTTTGAGTAGCTGTGGAGAATCCTGAGTTTGTACTTTGATTTTCAGAGTGTATCCAAGTCTTAATATTTTTACAATAGAAGGTTTTTTTGATGGATATAATATCCTGAGTTGTTCAGGTCATTAACAAATAGAAGTGTGTGGGTTAAACTGAGCCAAACCAATAAAGACATTATCCCATCTTGAGCTAGCACTTTGAATAGAATTAGCTACTCTAAAATGCTGTGACAATCTATTTGTTGAGACTGCTGCATAATTAAAACACTGCATGATACAGATGGAAACGAGCAAAAAGTGAAATTTGCTCCCATAGGGAGAAATCCTTGGTTTATTCATGAAAACTGCTTAAAATATTATTGTAATTCTTGTCTGCATTTTTTCACTCTTTTCAGCAAAATCATCTGTATTTCTGACTTACTTTTTTTCCCTAAGGTTTCCTAAGGTTTACAAGTACTATGGGCACTTGCAAACTCTGCTGTTGTCAGTGTGAGCAGAGGTACTCCACATCTTCCAGAGCTGCTCTTAATTCTTCCTGACTAGAAAGCAGCAACTCCCTCAATTACAGTTCTTGGCAATCTTTCTCCCCAAAACTTAGAGGTGTACAGGATGTCACAGGAAAAATTCTCTTCTCCATGAAGTTGGGCTATGCTTTGTCCTCTGTCACGCTCATTTTTCTTACCCATTGCAATTTAAAAATAACCTCCTTTGGATAACTCACAGTAGATCTGCACTTACTTAGTTTGTCCTTATCTTTATTCTACTTATATTGTTGGTCAAAACTTCTGATTTTGCCCCTGCCAAAGGATTTGCACATTTGGGGTATCTCCTGCGTTCTGTGACTTTCTTTATCAACTATCTTCCTGCCCTATGACTTACTTGGGTTTTCTTCCATTTTTTTTTCTCAGACTTTGAATAAAGGGTGCTCTGTAAAATCCAATACACTAAATTAACATAGGGAGGCTTCGTGTTGTGGGGAGAATGATAGCAAAAATGTATGCTGCCTGTTAGCTGCATTTTCTGGACATAGATGTGCTTTTGGGCCATTATAAAGGCAACATTGCTTATATGTGTTTTTTATGTGTCCGAAGTACTAGTATAATCTCCAGACAAATTTATTATTAGGCAGTTAATTTTTTCTAGGAATATTCTTGGAGCAAATATAATTGAGTAGGTTGTGGTTGCAGTTTTTGTCTCTTCCTACACTTTTGTGGATCATACATGGCACTTCTCATAGTCGTATATGGTTTATACAAACATGTAATTAAGTGCTCTAGATTGTGCAAGAGCTTATTTTTGTTATTTACTAACAATATACATGCAAGAATAACTTTACATATATTCTCACTTGTAACTTTAAAGCCCAGTGAAACTTCAGCTCTTCAGAACTGCTCAGAATAATATTGAAACTTAATTCATCTTTTTCATGTTAGTGGGTGAAAAGACACTGAGTAGCAGCAATTGATTCTCATGGAGTTGAAATGTATATCAGCAAAATAGAATTGAATATTGAGATTAATTGTAATAAACAGAATCCAAATAACTTTCTAAATAAAAGACTGAATATAAAATCTATGCAGTCATTCTCATGCCAAGGGTTCTGAAGTACAGAAAAAGTTTAGCAAGATGGAATTTGCAGAGATACATAAAATCTTTTATAAGGCTGCTTAGTTTTTCTGGGAAAAACAGCTTCTAGGCAAAAATACCCTTCAGAATTTGAAGTGTTGCAATACAACTGCATGCTCTTCAAAGGTAGTCAGTCATTGCTATTCTGCATTAATATATATTAATAAATAAATTCCCAATATACTTGTTCTAATAAATGAAAGAATCTGGGGTGAGACTAATAAGAGAGTTTAATGTGACTTCTTTATTAAAGCACGGTGGTTTTCTTCAATGACTCAAGTAAAGGACAGGAGGAAATCTTTTCCTTTCATTCTTGCAATGAGTTTGAACAATACATGCTTTTAATGTCTGTTTGGCTCATTATGTTCAGTAGGATCAAGCTCAGACGTGAAATAAGCAGCTCTACTTGAGTTCACACATCTGTAAAAAGGTATATCAATACTTATCTCTTAGGCTGATGAGTGAATTTGAGATTTCCTGATGAAATGCTGCAAACATTCTTTCCTGTCTCTGTTAATGTTGCGTGTATTTTGACACGTATTACATTAAGTCCCATATTGTTTTGATCTATAGATGTAGAAATATAGATGCATTTTGAGAAACCTACAAAGTAACCGCTTTTATCTGTGTGATGTATTTCTAAGTTTGATTTTCACGGCAGTACAATACAGGATAGATTTACAAACACCCTCTCACACTTTTATTTTTTATCCGTAGGGCCAGGTAGATACTTTCCAAAACTACTTTTAATAGAGCCCATCCACTGCAATATTGCTGTCAGCAGTTTGCCAGCCTCCCAGTGGCTGACATCCTCATTCGAGTGGAAAGTGGTACGTGGTGTGACACGGTGGGCTCTCCCCGCGGACTCGATTAGGGAGAGAGAACTTTTACTTGAAACCCAGAGCTGCGTTGCCTCAGCCTCCTCTGCAGCACTGCGGCAGATGTGCTGTGAAATCTGTGCTGGAGCAAATGCCACTCTTCTATCAGAGGAGACAGGCGCTGAATCCTCAATGAAATGGATAATAGAGTTAAAAAAACATTCAGAAACTTGGGCTTGGATATGTGCTTGTTGCTGCTGTTTTATGGAGAGCGTGTCATTTGTGGTGTTTCAAATGGGTAAGGTTGGGTTTAATAGAGATTTTTAAGCAAAATCTGGGTAATTAATGTGTTAACAGTTGTAGTTTGTAAGTACAGTGCCTGGAGAGAGCAAGAGAGGGAATGAAGGTGACAAAAGCTGGGCAGTTTGATGTTGGCTTTTTTGATGCTTTTTTATATATTCCATGACTTACCACTAAATGGATCAGCAGAATTAGTTCCAGACACCAAAAACCACTGATGGTCAGTCAGTGCTGTCTCTGTGATACCCCTCCTCTGGCAGTACTCCCCACTGTCTCCCAGACCCTTCTGCAGACCTTTTTGAATTTATCTCTTGCCAGGCTTAAAGTAGTATTTTGCATATTTCGCACGTGAGAGACTTGTAAAAGGAGTGGGCCAGGGAAGGGCAGCCCTATTGTCCCCTGCCCAGATGCGATGCCAGGCCAGTGGCATGTGGCCAGCAGGAGAGATGTGCCTGCTCTGGAGAACGTGCTCTGAGAAGGCAGGACAGGGGAGGAGACAATCCAGCCCGAGCTGCTGGAGGAACCATGGCCAAGTCAACGCTTCTACGCTGTGCAGTCTCAGGTAGACATTGTTAATCTCTGACTGTGGAGTTTTCTTCCTTCTGATTTACATGGTATGTGTCTTTCACTCTGTTAGATGCAGTTTTGGGTTTTTTTTATAGTTTATAGGATGAAAGGGATCTGTAGCTTTTGCCTTTCAGAGCAACGGAGAATTTTCCCTTGATGTATGGGGCTCAGGTTCAGGCCTTTTGAGGAGAAATCATTTTCCTGTAGGAGGAGCCGTGGAGAGGCATCGTGTTTTCACAGTTAAGTGCTTCAGGCTGCTATACTGTAAAAACTGAACCTGGGCATGCAGAGAGCACTTATAAATAGCTTCAAGCTGTATGTTCTACATTATACATGCTTTATGCAATCTTTGATTTCATTGCCAACATACATTTTATCTCTTAACAAGGAGATGGTAAAATCTTACTTGTTTAAATTTATAAATAGTTCTGTTGAAGTACAAGTGATACATATATGCAACGTAAACAAGGTTTTAATTAAACCAGTTCTTTCCATATGTTTTTTTTTCTTTTTATTCATGCATTGAGCTAGTGATTATAATGGCTGCCTGAAAATACTGTTGTACTCGAGTGATACGAACCAGAAATGTGTGTACCTCAGGCTCTCACTACTTCAGGGATGAATTGCATCCTGTGTCCCTGAATGGAAGAAATCACTGTGAAATACAGGTGTAGTGTTGTCGCCCTGGCTTAGGTTTCAGAGGGTATAACGTGGTTCTGCATTAATTTTTCACAGTTACATCAACATAGTATATAAATTCCCCTCTTCTAATATACACTTGTATGTTTTGCTGTCTATGGTTTAAATGCATGCCATAAAATATTCAATATCTGAAATGTTGCAAAGTCAACATTGCTTTCTGAGCCCTAGATTTTTGTTGTTGTTTTGCAACTGTAATTATACACTAATTTTCCTACTTATGTTTAATAAACTCCCAGAAGCTGAAATGTATCATTTATTTTGCAACTGTATTCTTTATGGAAAATACTAATTCCCCCTGCCTTGTTTGTGCCTCTGAAGGAGATGACTCTTTACTTCACAGAATGCTCCGGTTTACATGGTCTAAATGAATTTAGTGAGCACAAATATAAATAGTTCTGAAAAAAACTCAGTTAAATATTTCTGCAAAAATCAATAAATATATTATGCAACATTTTATAGAAGCCTGATAAAAGCAGTGGGATTTCAGCAAATATTTCTGACTCTGCACAAATTTCATTCGATACTTTTAAATTAAGTGTAAGTTCCAAAAACATTCTTGGAACGTACAAATTTAAACAAAGCCAGTTTGAGTGAAATAAGCCAGAAGCATCTACCTTTGCTGATACAGCATAAAAAACACTTTACTGATCTCTCTTAGAGTTAACAAACAAGATGCATCTTCAGACTCTAAAATGTGTATTTCTGGGAGTATCATTGAGTAGGGCTGAACACGTTCACGGTCCCTCATTTCCATTCTGGGGGCATGATGCAAACACAATTTAAGTGGAGTCACAACTTAAAACACTCGTATGTCAGCTACTACGGCTGGACTGGTAGGAACTTCAAAAAAGGCATTTCTTCAGGTGCCTCCTCTGTTTCTACTTCACACTGTTAAAAAGTGGCACATACCACTACGGGCCACTAACTGGGACGGCATTTAAAGGAATGCTTTATAATATCAAGTTAGTTATGAATCCTGTATGGTAAGGGATCAGCCTGCAAAACACCAGGCACCTTCTGAGCTGTCTGCATTTTCTGTGCTGAAGTGGGGACACCTCTGTGACACGATTTGCATCTTAAAGTTTAGACATCATAGACTGTAAGCGTAGAATAACTTTACAGAGTAGGTTTGGGGTTTTGATCGTGGGGTTTTTGGTGTTGTGTTAGGTTGGTTTTTTTGTAAAAAAGAATGATCTTACTTGATGGACGTGATTACACTGTGCGTGCTTAGGCATTTCGATCCCCTGATGTTACTTTAACATTATTCTCTGAAATTTCCTTGTCATATTTTTCTAAAGCCACAAAGATTTCTTATCTTCTGGATAAAAAAAGAAGTACCTAACGTTGAGAATGTATATTGCTTGTGAAGAATTAGAAGCTTGTGTACTTTTGTTCAATATATTGATATAAACACTTTATCTTTCTCTCAATGAATTGAAATGTTTTCCAAGTAGCATGCAAAATGCTGAAGTGACAGTATGAAAAATTAAGTAGAGCCTTCCACGTGATGTTCTGCGGATGCCCTATGATCGTTTAGTCTTTCCAGCGTTGCTTTAGTAAATGGATTTCAGTTTCTACCTGTAGGGCCCACCCCTGGTGCTGTCAGGATGCTTCAGTTCCAGTTGTCAATTTAACTACCAATTAGTGCCAATTGTGATGGGGTTTTTTTGCTAAAAGATTGTCCTTTCTGAACTTGACAAACATATTTCCCGTAGACCACGGAAAAGCAATCAGATAGTAGTGACTTCCCGAAAGTGACAGAACGAGTTGCCTTTCAACCAGTAAAGTAAAATGGTTTATTTATTGTTTTCACATCCTGATATGATGTTCCTCAATTTGCCAAAGATTCATGTTATGAGAACCTTAAAAATAATTTTGCATCAAAATGAGAAAGAACTCCTTTGGTGGCTGCAGGCTCCCAGTAAGAGCTCTGGAGCTTGAAGTGGGTGATACCTCAAGAACTGAATTATACCTGAGTAAGGCTGGCTTTTTAGCTGGTGGACAGCTCTGTGTTTTTAGTATGTAATAAATACACATTCACAGTAATAGCAAGAAAAATTAGTTTTTATGTGGAAACAATGGGAAAGAGGTCGCATAAATTTGTTTCTTGGAAGTTCTGTTTTAAAAAGTTGGGGTTTTCTCCTATTCTAGTCATGCCTTCCTTTTTCTTTTTGCACTTTACATGTTGTACAACTGACCAAGGACTTCACAGCTGAGGATCTTTTGGGTTTTGGTGGTGTTTTCTGGCCAAAGCCAGGGATGTTGTTGCTGTGCAATTTAATCTGAATGTGAAGCAGTTAGCTTCATTACAGAAATAATTTGCTGCAATAATTATTGTAGACATTGTTTATAGGTAACTATTATTTGAAAGCAGTGTTTGGGGCTTGTGGCATTGAGAATAAATGTGGATAATTTTCCTAATGATACTTAATCAAATATTTATGTAGCCCCTTGGTGATCCCTCAGGAACACCTGTAGCAATAAAGAATAATATAAAACTTCTCTTTTTTCCTGAGGACTCTCTATTAGTGTAAAGATTCCCCTTCCATAATTTTTTTTCAAAGCCTTTATTTTACAGCAGTCATGCCAGCAGCTAAGAAAAAGTAAGTGTAGCTCTCCCTGGAGACTCTCAATGCCGTTCCTGAATTAACCAGAGGAATCGTTAGGAGCAACATAAGAAGTTCCTTTTCTTGTTTGAGGGCCTGAGCTTGGTAACTGTTCCGCACCCAGCCCCTGGTGAATAGAAGCAAAGCTGAAGAGCTTGTGTTTCCATTTGCCGTGCTGCGCCTTGCTGTCAGATCCCCTCAGTGAGAGGGAATTTTGGGAAATCTCAGCAGCTCAGAGGATCACTGGAGGCAAGGAGCCCAGCTCCAGGTAGAACCAGCAAAAGATATTAGTACCTCAGAGCGCCCTAGTCATCTGCTGCTATAAAACCGGAAACCACGCTATCTACTTTTCCTTTCCTGGGAGAACTGCTTACATACAGTAGCAGTGAAGTTACCGAGTGAGAAAAGGTCAATTTTAGTGTATGCAGAACTTGTGGTGGGCATCCAGATGTGAACCAAACCATAGCTATCACTAAGAGCTATGATCTTACACACCCAACCTAAGAAATCAGGATGTTAAAGTGAATGGAAAAGAAAGACCCTGTTTTTGCAATTACTTTGGGATAATCTGCAACTTGATGCAACAGGCCCCTGTATGTACAAAGCATGATGCAGAAGTCTGTCTTGATGTTAGTCAACTTAAATAGCTTCATGGAAATCTACCATATTTTTAAAAAATGAGTTTTCTATATATAATTACTGGCACTGCCATTCCCTTTTCATTCTTTTTTTTTTTAATTGTCTGTTTTGCAGCCAACCTATTCTCCGATAATTATGTAGTCTAAGGCACACTTCTCAATTCCCATCCTCTTTTGTCATCATATAGACAAGAAAATGCAATGTCCAGAGGCAAGATGTTTGTTTCTTCCTTCATGTAAAGTCATGTGAAACAAGACTTAATGCCAACACAATATTTCAAATTTGTCAGTTTATTATTGTTAATTGATGGATTTTGATTATTTTGTCAGGTACCCCACATGCTTGTTAGAATAATTGATTGTGAATTAGATGCTGATCTAAACGTACAAGGAGTTTTACTTTCTATTGAGTTTTCATGTGAATAAACGAAAGTTACTTAAAAGCATATACCAGGATTTTACTTGGCATGAAAAGATTTACAGACCAAATGGAGATTTAAGCCATGATGTTTTTTTTTTAAGGGATTCTTGGCATGGACTCGTTTCATGTGTGAATTTTTAAATCATTGTACCTACCCTCAAAGCATACACGGGGGGCATTTTTAGATACTGAACTTCAGCAGATGAGAAATATTACATCAAGTAACAGTAAATGTGAAAGCTGTTAACGCTGCCATTTATATTAAGAAGCCTTAGCTAAACTTTTGATTGGTTTTGTTGAGTAGGAGACAATTCCTGCTTCAAAGCTGTTACTGTTGAAATAGGATAAGCAGACTGTAACTGAGGAAGAAAATATAAAGGCAGAAAGATCTTGTGAGCAGGGAGGTAATTTTCCATGTCCACAGTTATGTCTGAAGTCCACTGCCAGGGGACAAGATTTCTGAGTCTCCAAAATATATTGGACATAAGGCTTACAGGCAAGGTAGAATTATAGTACCTCAGAGAAATAATAAAGAATAATGATAATTACAAAATTCTAAATTGTTAGGCAGAATTAGGCTTTGATTTCTATGTAGAGGGCAACTGCACTGAGCATCCCATTAAGTAATCATTTTGTCATTATCTAAATTCTGTCACTTCAGAAGACCACCTGCTAATTACTGCAATTTACTGATAAGCAAAGGAAGGCTAGGAATTGAGCAGTATATTTGCGTCAGTAAACATTTGGATTTTTAAGGGAACTTTTTGTGATAAATGTTCCTCTGTCAAATGCATTCTGCACAAATACTGTAATAGACAATTCTCTGTGGGACAAAGTCTGACGGATAGGTGAGCAAAATTTTGCTCTACTAGTCAGGCTGGAGATCTGCTCTGAGACAACAGGTTCACTGCAGTGCTTGCAAAGAGTTACACAATATATTGTGTTTCATCCTTGTAAAGTGAAAAAAAACCCGTAGTATGAGTGAGTCAGTATTTATTCCGACTGACATCTCCTATGCAGAATGGAGAATATATCTGTAAATGTACTTTCCCCACTCTACAACCAGAAAACGTGGCTCCTTTTTGTCTTAAGGCTCAGTTTCCAAGGGCAGTTTCTTTGAGAGGAACATTGTGACATCAGTTTAGGAAGGCAGATTGTCAGCCTGAAAGAACACAAATACTGACTCATCTGATAGTCTGCTTTGTATTTAGCTCTGAGAACCTCGGCAGCACAGGAGGAGCTGGGTGGTGCAGGACAAAGGACCTGACCCCAGGAGTCTCTCTTGTTGGTGACCTTCCTGCTGTAATAACCACGCTGGAGTCTTCAGGCACTCGTGTGTTTCATTGTCCCTGTGAGACATTATCAAAAGAAATCTCTCAAGATCATTTGTTTGAGAATTCTCAGGGAGACCAATAATCCAGTAATAGTTAATCCTTCATTTATTCTTTTCTTAGCCACTTCATTTGCAAGTCGCTTGTCCGTATTATGCCCTGAGATTTTTTCTGTTACAGACCCTGAATTTCTGCTTTGTGAAGCTGCATGCTTTGCGCTGCTGCTTTTCCTTGATAACAGTTTTGAGGGGTCCAGCCTTCTAGAGCCGCGACCTGCTTCAGGTCTAATAGGTCAAATGCAATCCAAATTGGGGTAGTGAAGTCACTAGGTATTAAGCCTGTCTTAATGTGCTTAATGTAAAGCCTTATATACAATTTACGCAGTGTCTGGTGGAGGCAGAGAGATGAAAGAAAAAGCAGTGACTATATTGAGGTGGGGTGTGTGTGTGTGTGTGTTGTGTGTATACACGACACAGGTTGGTGTGTGTATCTAAGAGAATATGGAAAGGATTCCTGTTGAGAAGAGAGTACCACAACAACCATTAAGGCATGTGTTTCATTAGTGAAACTGTTGCTTTTTCTGGAGTTAAGTGAGTGTGGGAGGGTAAGGAAGTCGGAGGGCTCACACAGTCTCCTCTCCGCGCAGATTGACCCCGGTAATGTTCACGTCCTCTGTCATTCTTTCAGAAATACTGTTGACCTTCCCTGTAGTGACTCTGCCTTCACACTGAACGCAGCAGGATTGTGAGCTGAAATAATTTTTTTTAAATATATGTATCTATGTAATTTTCCCTGTTGGTCACACCTGTGTTGAAGTACTCTATGTGGAAGCTCAGATATTCTTTGCTACGGCTTCTCAGAAATAAGTATTTATTTCACTGTAGAATCAAAAAGCGGTAACAAGATATACTTTAATTTCTAAAAGTCAGAGTCTTTAGTCCTATTGTACCTTATCAACCTAACATTAGTCTGGGTTCTCTCTGAAGTGCAGCTTGCTCATTAGGAATGTGTGAAATGAAATCATTTAAAAGAGGGAACATTTGTCCTGTGTATTTCTAAACCTTTGTTATTTTCAGTTGACTCTTAAAATGAAAAATATCTTTTTAAGCTTGTTTTGGGAGGCACAAAGTCTTCTGGGTGCTAAATAGAAGCTGATATGATTTCATTTATAGGAATTAATGACGGGGCATGCAAGTAGGAAAGGTATTCTTGTATATAATGTATCATAGCAAAGCTGTGGAAAGGTTTGTCCTTGGTGCTGTTCTGGCCTTTCATTACAAAGAGCAGGAAGAACAGTCAATAACCACTTATTAATGTTTTTCTCTCTCCTTTATTGTAGCTTTAGGTACATTAGGCCTTCAGTAATTATCTCATTCATAATCCTCTATCACAAGTAATATTTTCTGCATCTTGTAAAGCATAATTGGAAAATATTTTCTTTGGATGTAGACTATTTCTATTCCCTCTTTAATATAACTTTACCCAAGAGTATCTTGCTCAGGAAAAATGAGCAAGCATAATTTTATACAGGTAATCAAATCTCTCGAATGTTGGCACATTTTCCTTTATCTCCATGGGACCAAAAGCTAACCTTCAAATAAACCTCGGCATTAAAAGAGAGGATTTCAGCACACAATTAGAACTCAAATAACCCTTGTACAAGGCAACTTGAACAGAAGTGCTATTTTGAGTTATTAGTAATGTATTTCTACTACAGGGTATTCCATTTGATTAATACAGAACTGCAGGGGAATATATATATTAGTCTAGGTGTATGTGTGTGTATCTTGGTGTGTGTATATATAGATATGTCTAACATATTATTTAAACACTGGCTTATAGCAGGAGTTTATTGCCTTTCTAAATAATTCTGGTTTTTTTTCCCCTACTTAGGACTCAAAACCACGTCTTGATACAGGTTTTATATTACTAGGTTGAGCAAAATAAATGTATAGTGGGGAAAAAGAGATCAGCATGTCTTTAGAATCATCTTGGTTGCAATACACCATCAAACACTTAATTTATTCCAAACCTTCTGACATAAATCATGTTGAAGTGGGAGACAAGGAAAGCCGTACGGAGTTGCAGATGCAAAGCTAAGGACTGGTTTCAGGAAGCGCAGACGCTTTCAAGGCTGGTGTATGGTAGGCCTGCAATGAAACCTTTCAGTCTCTATTTTTATTGTGGAATTGAACATTCTTATTTCTGTTTTCACTTGTTTTGGTATCAATAGCTCTTGTGAACACAGAACCCAGAGAAAAATGATGCTGAGAGATGATATGACTCTCCAGCGGTAAACAATATACCAGGATTCTGACAGTACCTGGGAAAAAAGCTCTCATTTTCACAACCCTTATTTCAGAGGAGATGGCGGGGTCACTCAGTGAGGAGGTTTGTTTGGGTTTTGTTCCTATTCTGGTTTAAAAGTTTGGCTTGCCGTGAGTTGCATGTGTAACTGCAATAGTAGGCTTCTGTTGGTAATTAAGTGTTTTGTGGTATGAATATGCTCATCCTCCAGGACCAAAATTTGGATTATTTAAAATTCCATTTTCATTTGGCTACATTACTGCATGGCTATCATAGACAAAGCCTGATAATTGACGGCTGAATTTGGGGTTTTATGTTCTTGGGCAAAGACTTTTCTATTTTGCACTGCCATGAAAATATCCACTGAGTTCTTACAATTATAGCACTTGAGTTCTAAGATAATTTGCTTAGTGTGTTCTTTTTTAATCATTGTCTTAATTTACTATGAAAACATTGTTAAAAATGGGATAATTAGCTTTTTCTAATCTGGTGCAAGTATGATTAAAAAAAAAAAAAAATCCAAGAAAGAATAAAAGCCCTCAATCCAAAAGCTACATGTTTAACCTGAGTTAAAGCAACAATGGGGTGAATAATTTGGATAATCTGTTGAGTTTATTTGGTACTGGAACAGACTGGGATCACCTGGCTCCGCTTGTGATTTCTGCCCAGGCAGAAGGTAGCTCTGTGTTAGGTTCATTGCTCAGACCAGTATTGCTCCTCCAGAAGAGAGAGGACCATCATTCATAGGGTTCTGATAGTCTGAGGTGGGTCTGTTCTTCAAGTTTTTCTCTTTGCACAAGGAATTAAACATCAGTGGGGCAAAATGAAGAACTGGGTGAAGAGAAATGATTTAACTCAAGGGGAGGGAATTAAAAGGGGTGAAACTTACTGTTCAGTGTTCTGGTCCTGGAAACAAGGACTTTCACGTATTTGCTGAATTATATAAGTAAAATGTAGGATGAGGAAATTGTCAGCCTGTTTCCTGTGTTCTCTGAAAGTTAGCTGTGTGGTTCTATGAACCAGGCCCTCTCTGAGAAGGTGTGTCTATTTTTAAATCCTGGTGATGTGGAAGGCTGGGATATCTGCAAACAGAGGGCTGGCAGCTTTCACGCAAACCTGGCATAAAGCTGTTTCAGGGCTTAGAGTGAGAGTTTTGATAGAGTTGCTTAAAACTGCTGGTAGATTTCTAAGTTTCTCTGTGAGTCTAAGAAACCGCCTGCTGATATCTGTGTTAATGCTGGATAATTGACCTGTAATGGACCTGGTAACTAACTGACCTGAGTGTTGCTTAGGAGATAAATTTTGTGATCCTTTGATAATACTTCTTTGTAGGTGAGATGACCTCTAATGTGCCTTACTTTTCTCATTGAACTCTACTTGGTCTGTTTTGTATATAGGTACTTATAATATTATTCCGCATTTCAGTTGCTCTTGTGACACTTACATCTACTTTGAATGTGTCTGTAAATCAGGCCTTTCGTGTAAAGAAATAGATATTTGTACATTTTGTCGAGTCTTAGGGATGGATAACGCATTCGGTCTTAAAAATACAACTTAAAAATAATGAGAAGTCAGCCTTAGAGTACAGACACTCTGAAGGTCACCACAGTGAGGTCAGAGGTGTGGCATCATCGCTTCCATGTGTTGGAACATGCCATGCCAGCTTTCTCAAGAGCTTCTCCATGAACTTGTACAAGCACATGGTATTATTTGCTGATATAGAAATGGTACTATACATCTTTTCCAATGTATTGTGCTTCACTGCTACTGAAACAAACTCCCACAAACTTCAATATACTTGACATTTTTATTGTTTGGGTCTTTTTGTCCTCTAAAACAGTGTCCTTTGTGCATTTTATTCATTGTTCATGGGATCATCTTCAAAGAGTTCAAGAACTTAATGGTGGTACTTCTGCTATAAGAATATGCAGCCTCGTACTTTTCTTCATCTCTCTATTCCTTTGTGTTGATAAGGAAACTGAAGTTTGAGATGTAAAAAAAATAAGAAGTCCTTTACTATTGAGTTTGCCCAAGTATAGCATATTTATGCTGGCCCCATGTTCAATGTTATTATCATTAGGAATGATTAGGGAGTGGGAAAAAAGGATTGTGGGAATAGCAAAAAGGAAGATTTCAAATAAATTGTCCAGCTATTAATTGTTATTTAAGATAATAGTTAACCTCACAGATTTATGAGAATTCTACTGTTGTAAATAAGAATGTTTGAAAATTACCTTCTTTCTAATCTTAAAAGAAAATAGTACTTGAGATGAATAGAGACCGTGTGCCATTTTATTTACTTTCTTTGAAGAAATGTATTGTTCTTGAAATGCTATTTGAATTCAGCAGAGCATTTGCAGTACAGCACATGTTTTCTTACAAAGTACTTTTACGTAGCCATGCAGCTCTGCAGCGGGGAACTTGCTGCTTCTCTATTTCTCTTAGTATTCATCTTAATTCATTACATCGAGCTCATGTGGCATAAAAATGTGATGCACTTCACTGAAAAAAATGTGAATATATACTCAGAAATACACAGTTGTATGTACCGTGAGATGAGAGAGTCACTCTTGGTATCTGTACTGGCTTTTCAAGCAGCTATAAAGGAAACTGTAATAATAACTGAACACTTGAGAGTGACAAACACCACCCTGCAGTTCCAAAGTGGAATATGAATGGACACCATGGGAGGCTGGCCCTGTTTCTCATGAAAACTGTTTTTAACAGCGTGAATTTATGAATCTACTCAGTGCAAATGAGAGTTTATTATGCTGAGAGTCTAAAAATGATGCTTCATTTATTAAATTAATACAAAAATTGTATTCAGCTACTGCTGGAGAGTTTTGGTAGACCTTCCTGAGTGTCAGATCTGAGGCTGAAACCATTGACTTCTGGGAGGTAATCGTGAAAAGAGGACAAACAGCCAAAACCTTCCCATTCTTTGCTTGATTGAAATGAATGTGTATTTGGAACAGCACCTGTCACAGTTTCCCAATTTGTGCACTAGAGGAAATGATACTTGCCCATTTTGAAAATTCTGGGTTTAATAAAAGCTTTCCATAATTATTTTGCCCTAGAAAAAAGGCTTTTACCCTTTTAAGACCTTTCTTCCACGTTGTGGGTCAACTTTGTCTAATTGCTGCATGATTGCAAGCAACAGCATCTACTGTGGTAGAATCTGAAGTAACTTTAAATTTCCACTGGTATGGTAGAAATCATCAAATGAAATTCAGGCAAATTTGATACCTAGTCACACATAGCTCTAAGGCTTATTGCCAGATTTTGATATCTCGTCTGCCAGCTGTACTGTGCACTGCCCAGCTCATTCAAACCATATGCCTTGAGCAAACAATCAGCAAAGTGTGTTAAAAGCTCTGGAAAGTACCACATTAGCCGTAAGTCAGCCAGCTGCATGCACTGCCCTATTAATTTGGATAAAAGCTTACCCTTTTAAAACTGATTTTTGACTTTTTTTGTTCTGAAAATATGGCTTAAATATAATCTGTGCATCTGCAGTTAGGTTTATAGAAACAATTCCATACTGTATGCAAAATATTATTGAAATTCTTTTTAGGCTTTTTAAAAGATTCCTTAGAGACAGAGAAGTCCATTACAAGCTTTTCAGTAGCTCAGAAGGAAACGGGCATTCATGGAGCAGCCTAAAGCCTTTGTAGCACATCCTCTTCATACTCCTGAAGAGTAGAGAGTTCATTCTTGTGTCATAAACAAAATGAAAAATGTATGCATTGGTTTTCCTCCTTTGGTTGGATTTTGGCTGCTGCTCACTCTGGTTGAGTCACTGCCCTCCAGCTATTTGCAAAAGCAAGTCAACAATTCACTGGCAATAACAAACATGTAGCTGCATGTGTGTATGACTTGGTACTTCTATGAAAAACTGCTTTGTCTCTGTACCTCTATATTTTTATTCACGTGTCCTGATTAAAATGGTGTCTCTGGTGTTTACATTTAGATAGCTGTGGATCGTTATTGTCTACCTATTAAAACAAGGGGTAAATTGGAAGATAAGGAGATAGCGTAGCCATTGTGACCAGTAGAAAGTCATACTTTCTCACCTATAATCAGATTTCAGAATCAAGACTAGCATTATTTTAGATTCAGTTTTGTAAGATTTCAAAAGAGAGAATAGTGCATATTAATGAAAATATTAGCAGTATCTCTGTGCTAGAAAATGAAATACTTTGCTCCGAGCAGTCTTAGCTAAAAAAAAAAAAAAGTTAGCAAAATATTATGAATGAAACATTTTCCTTGCTTCTTCTTACCTACATAGTCTTCTGCTTTTATTCCCTGAAATATATTATCGAGGGAAAAGAATGTTGCAGCTGATAACCCAGGACAGGAGAGCAGCCTGCTGGGCTTCCTTGCAGGTTCTTCAGAGGGCTTATGGTTGGGCCACGGTGAGGCGTAATTAAGCAAGTAAATTTGATCTACATTCTGTCAGTCCAGTTCATGTTGTGCTATTATTAATATCACTAACTTTAAATACTAGGGTAGTGGAAAACCTGTCAGCTTTTTATAGTTTTACTTATCTATTGACTCATGCAAGTTCTCCCAGCAAATCCAGTCTATCTTTCAGCAGTGCTCAGCGCGTCTGCAGCGTGTAACGGGCCCTTGTTGGTCCTTTGTTGCTGTTCCTCTCGTCACATCACAGACCAATAATAACTTTGTTATATACTTTATTGGCTCAACTTCCCGTTTCCTTTCATTTTCTATTCCAGGTCATTGCAGATGGAATATATCTTGAGTTAGTGCAAAATACCTCACTGCTCTAGACACCCAAAAAGTATTGAAGTCCCCCTCATTGGTGCAGCAGTCTTGGGTGGTTACTTTCCTCCAAATTCTAGTCTCCAGAACCACCAATGTCAAACGTGTACTTTAAGAAAGCGTTACAGTCTTAAAACTTTGCACTTTCCGCTTGCAGAAATGGCTGGAAGTCGAAAGGCACTTTGCCAGGTCTTGACTGTGGCTATGAAATCTTGGGACTTGAGGTCTGCAGGGACATAATAACTGATATAAATATGTGTTATAAAGTTCACTTCAAAGCCATGGATGGTGGCTCCCTGTAGAAGTATTCCTCCAGTGTTAAACTGATACTACGCTGGACCAGAGCCAACAGGCTCTTAACTTGCTTTTAAAAAGCTGAATCTGGAAAGCTTTTCGGAGAATACATCTGTATTTCTAATTTGCACCTTGAAGGATGAAATCGACTGGAGAGTTGGTGCGAATGAATAAATTGATTCACAGTGGGTTGACAACTCCCTGTGTCTCCCTTTCTGTGAAACATCTGTGGGTGATGCCACCACAAAATTTGACTGCTGGCTTGCAAGCTGGTCTACCAGCAATACGTGATTAAAAACCTGTTACTTGAATATAGGCACCTGAATTCGTGGCACTGTTTTCTGTATTGCTGTGTGTAACTTTGAACGGATGATAAAGGGACTGGAGCAGAGCAAGGAAAGACCTGTTTCTTCCAGAAATGTTCTCTCTGCACTGCTGGGTCTCATAGATGTGCAAGTGGAATAAGGCAGCAGAAAATCAAGCCCAGAACTGAGAGTAATAATTTATTAAGAGAATCTTTTCCTTTATAAAAAGTAATTTTCTTACTTTTTTTTTTTCTTTTTAACAGCTATAGAGAGAAAAATAATGAAAATGACTCAGTTTTTTAGCAAATATTACAGGGTGAAATTTCTAGCAGCCAAATCATTAGATGCATTCATTTGTAAATATCAGTGATGGAGATGACAAGTTATATAGATCACAACTCCTCTTGTCGTGAGAAGTAATTTATTATTTGAGTAATCACGCAGCACAGCACAGAATTTAGATTCCCCTAGGAAAAGGTTCACAATGTTTATGAATGTGCTAGTATTTTATCATTATAAAGTTACGAACTCAGAAGAAATCATCAATTTCTAAAATGCAGTGCATGTACACTGACTGCAGCCCTGATATAAACCGGACGGGTAGACCTGTGAATCAAATGCTCTTGCACATCATATATTAACAGATTTTCCTAATGTGTATCAGAGACAAAGTATACTCACCTTCATGCTGCTTCAGTCTATGATGAAGGTGCAGAGTGTACTCGGAAAATATCCTTACGTTGAGCACACTTGATAAATAGAACTGTACTATTTGGCTTTTTTTCATCCTGAGAATTGTTCAATTTCATACAAAGATGAAAAGAAAAAAGAGCCTCGAACGTCCTGGCAATCTGCGCTTGGTGCTGAAGAACGAATTAAATATATGAAGTTCTTAGCCAATATCTTTTTACAAAGGAAAACATAGAATTATGTAATTATATGATATTGGCATTTAAATTTATTCAGCCCTTGTAGAATCTGCCTGTGGCTTCTTTTATTATTTTTTTTCCCCAAAAAACTGACACTATTGTAGCTTTATTATAAGGACCAATTTGCTGTAGCACAGCTGGCCATCAGTGAGGCATTGTAGAGTTAATTCCAGAGATGGCCTTCAGTCAGGCAGCGTCTGATTCATCCTCAGCTGAGCAGTGCCAGGACACAGCCTTGCTTACTGAAACAATGGCAAACAGTTTATGGGTATTTGTGTCTCAGCTCATGCTTTAAGTTTCTTTTTTCAGACTAAAGGGAAGGACTATTAACCACAAACTCTAGAGCCTCTGATTTTATAATTAGAAATCAATTGGGCAAAGCTTAGCTTTGCGTATATGACCTCTTCCCATAAGTGCATCCCAGAATGGCTTTCTCCTGAAACGATTTGTTTAACAATTTTACATTAAAGGCTAATCTATTTTAAAATCAGTTTGAAATACTAAATTACCTGTGCCCTTTTGGTAGCCACATAGAAGAAAGTTTAACCAATATGGAATTACGTGAATGGTGGTTTGATTTGGGGTTTGTTTTGATTTTTTTTTTTTAATTTACATTTTAATCTCATTGTTTTATTTGTTCTAATTAAAAGCTGTCACAAAACTTGTTGGCAGTGCAGACTTGCAGTGACTTTGGGAAGGGCACGGCAGGGCCAGTTACATCTGGAGTTTATATTGATCATTTGTGTCCTCAAGGAGGGTAAAACGCAGCTGTGCTATGTGATGCCAGCCAGATTGCTAAAAGACATTTACTCAACTGATTTGGCCACCCTGGGCTAGTACGGTGGTGTGGATTCATTTCTGTCCTGATTGCCCTGGTGTTTGGGAATCCTCAGGTGGCACAGATGTAGCATTTCCTATCCTACTTATTTTCTGGTATTGTGCACAGGGGGCTTTTTACATCTCCAAAAGAAGGTATCCAACCAGTGTGTGTAATTCCAATGACCTTCAAATTCAGGAGTGAGGGAGCAGAACTTAACAATCTTGGTTCTTTTTTCCCAGAAAGTAAGCTGATTTGTTGTAGCCCACATCATGTATTTCATCTGAGTTGCTGTTACAGGGAGAACTGAATGCCAGTTTTACTCTTTTTCCTATCTGTACAGTACAAGTCAGCCAAACTTCTTGATCTTAGCCAAATGTAAATGTAACAAGAAGGTAACAAATAAAATGCGTTGCTCTTCTGTTCCCTTTAATTTTATGTTGGGAATTGAAAGCCCTTTCTATGCTAAAGGAGAAATTTCTGATTAATACTTTAGTACAATTGTTTGGGATTTTTCATTTAAAATAAGCCATTTATTGTGGCGTTACCAACTTATATTCTGGGGGAGCAAGAACCAAGAAATAACCTTTAAGGTTTTTCTCTTCTTGTCTGAGATCTTATTATCTGTGCAAGCTTATTATTTACTACCCCACAGTAATACTGTTTTAAAATGGGCAAGAATATCTGAGATTTGTGGCATTATAGGGGTGAATTGAATTGGATCTAAGTAACTGCAGATGTGGCTGGTTTCATCTTTATCAGCTTATCTAAGCTTTTGCACTTAAAGGCTTCTGTCAGTTCAAAGCACAGACACTGCTTGGCTGAACAGAGCCAAACTGTGGTTGCACTTCTTAGCATTTCAGAAATAACGCTAACTTAATTCAGACTCATGTACAACAGAACTTGCAGGAGCTTAGATGTGCATCAAGTTAAAATTCCTTTCCATTTCTGTAATACAAGAAGGCACAAAACCCAGAAACGTATCAAAGCTTCTTTAAGTTTAATTTTAGTTTTCTCAAAATGGCTTTTTCTTTTCATGTGAACAAATAATTTGAGTTCTTCCCCCATTGCCTTGCTTAAAATAAAGGAGTCACTAAAATATAACTCAAATTTTGGCATCAAAGAACAACTTTGTCAATACAAGCATTTGGGGAGATTCTTAGAATGTTTGAATAATTATAACATTGGATTTCTATTCCACATAGGGATGGAAAAAAAATTGAGACTACATAAAATAATGAGATATCTAAGTATATTTCAACATTCGGAATCATGGGAGAGTCTACTAGTGCAGCACAGATAAAAATGCCTTTTTTTTCTTTTTTTTTTCTTTTTTTTTTAAATCCTAGGGTTTGTTTTGTTTATGTTTCTGTGTTTGATAGTTTGTACTCTCAGCTAGACATCATGGCACATTCAGAGGAGAGCTGCTGTCCTTTCTTTTGATTGCACTTTATGGAAAAAGGAAAATGTGGACAGCAGCACAAATATTTAAAAAAAAAGCCTCAAAAATTAGGACTAGAGATTTCCCAAAGCCAGAGCAAAGTCAGCCTAATTCATTTGCTAGTTAAATATTTTTGAAACAATAACAGAAAGGAATTATTAGGTTTGTGGGTCACAACTTGCATTCCAAAATCCTTTGGCCAAGTTGGGATCTGTTAAAGATAAGCAGGAAGAAATGATTAGGAAGAGACTGTTGAAGAATGAAGAGAGATATCAGACATAATCATGTCTCTCCCTTTCCCCAAACCCAGTCCATCAACTTTTAGGCATGCTTGTACCTTGACCTTTTGCCTTAGGTTAAGTTTATCAGGCTCCTATATGACCTTTTCTGTTTATGAAAACTTGACTTTCCTCCGTAAGTTATGTTTGAAAATACAATTTTTGAATCCTTGGAAAAAAGGAGTGGTTGCATCCCTGGAGTATTTGTGGAATCACCCTGGACTGATGAGAGCAGAGGAAAGAGGCTCAGTCCAGGGGACTGCCTGTAGTGCCTTATAGATCAATCAGGTGGCACCAGTGGTAACCCCATCTGAGGGACCATTCATCTACCATGGCCCCTCTCATCTTTTCCTTTGGCAGAGCTGGCTCGCACATCCTGGTTGGCAGATAATGTTAGTTGGGTATTCCATAAAGCAGCAGGACATTCCTTTATGCACGATACCCCAAATAGTGTAAAGAAAAAAAGGGGGAGAAAGCAATAATTGAGAGATTGGTTTGACGGAACATCTGAGGCTCTGACACTGGGGTTACCCTGTCTCTGAATGCTGTCACCTGGGCTGGTGGCACGAGTTGATTGTGGCCGTCCACGTCAGAGGTTGAGTTCTCCAGCTTTTTGTGCCACTGTGTTCTTTCAGACCGTGACAATGTGCCTGTGTGATGAAGAGATTGTTTGCTGGAGGAAAATGATTGTCTTCCCAGGCGAGATTTCTCTGTGTTGATTGTGGATTTTGAAGTAACTGGAAGGGAATTCTGTCACTGTGAATGAGAGGAAACTAATTCAGGAGAACATCGCATGTGGATGTTTATCACCCTGTGATACAGTTCAATGACTTTCATTGCAAACTACAAAAGAAGTTTAAATAATTTAAAGTTCTTTCGAAATCCTACACAAGTTAAGAAGTGCTCTCAGCAGGTACTATAAATGTGGATTTTACTTCAGTCTAAACTAGTTCTACTGTGATTACTTATTCAAATTGTGCCGGCAGCTGCCATGTCCTAGAAGTGATGTTCTTTATCACAGAAGCACAATACTTAATTTTGTTCATTAAGACGTATTAATTGGAGATATCTTGATGTGTATAATTCTAGAGCACCATCTAAGATCCGATTTTAGAGATACTAATATGTACTAGATGAATGATTACAATGGTCGCTTAGCTTCTGTTAATTTGAAGTCTTTAAAGCATTCAATAAAATGAGTGTTTGCTGTCCACCCCTGAGTGGAATGCCAATTCTTGTTTATAACATTATAAAGTTAAAAAGGAAGTCCAATAATTGTCTCCGGCAGACTCATTTGCATTATTTCTTCATAGTAATTACCTGAACAATAGGGATTCTATACGTAAGAGCAAAATATATGTTGATCTGTGTATGCTGAGATATAATCACAGCAACTATGTTTTAATTATGTTTGTGCTGCTGTGAAAGTAAAGGCAGGGCAGAAGCTGTTCTGATATCTACAGAATGAGTCATAGCATAAAACACTAAAATAAAGCTGGTTCTAATAAGGAAAATAATTAAATTATGGTAAACAAAGGGAATGAAATTGCCTTATTTTTGTTTGAAGTAAAGGTTTAATTGGAGGATTTGTGTAGGCAGCAGAAATGGTTTTGCTTTTAAAGCAAATAAGGATTTAATTCTCCTAGAACTCAAGTGCTTCTTCTAAGATGAGTAACGGATTTTCATTTCATGCACAGTTTTGAAAAGTTGGAGAGAAGAGATACTTTTGTGTGACTCCAAATACACGTTTGGAATATCAAAAATATTTTGGGCTGGGCACAGTATTTTTATTGTGTGAAAAAGAACCCATTAATATGATAAAAAATGAAATTAATTGTAAAGGAAGCATTTTGTTTACATTTTGAACATATTAAAAAGGTCAGTACATTAAATGAGTGAAATTAGTGCGTGTCTGTCCTTAGGACTGTCCAACCACCAGGTTCTTCTGTATTTTGGGACTCTATTTCTGTGACTGTTTCCCCATTAACAGAATGGGAAGAAAAATTAATTTTTGCTTTTTAGTGATACGGTGAGGCTTGTTTAGTCACGGTAGTGGCAAGGATTGTGGAGTAATGTATGTGATGTCCATGTATTAATGTTTAGATGACAAGAACATTACCTTGATTGCAGGAAGACAAATAAAAGGTTATCTTTGGTTTGTGCAAAGCTCTGAGTGAATTGCTGGTGTTCAGGATGTGTGATCACTCTCAGCATTGCACCCCGGGGCTGAATGGCACGGCGGGTTTGATGATGACTCTCTTCGCTTGGGCTATCAATATAAAGTGTCACTTCTAGAAGAGAATCAGGCCAGAAGAGAGCTTTAGCCACAGGGAGTGAGAAGAAATGAGCTTGGCAGTAAGATTCCAGGCAGAATAAATAAGATTTGGGAGTATTCTTAGCAAAGAAATACACTCAATATTGAATATAATGAGATCCAAATCAGGTATTACTTCTGGGGGGAAAAAAATAAACTTAGAGGCTTTCTATGGATCTCATATTCTCTATCCATTCATTTGGCTATCATCTGCAGTCAAAGGAGCTATTGAAAGCTATGTTATCTTTGCAAACAACTTGTGGCTCACCTTTCAGGAATGTAGTTCCTTCTTTTCTCCTTGGTTTTTAACAAGCTGCTATTCTAATTTTTTTTCATGCAGATTTCTTGGAAGAGATTCTTCCCATCAAGCAACTCTCCCATGCCTTTGATGGTGAGGGACTGGTTCTCCAGTCTTTCTCCATACAGGCTTAAAAATTCTGTTATTGTCAAATCTCTTGTAGACCAGAGCAGGCAAAGGAAAGAAAAAGTATTTATGAAATGCAAAACTCTCCAGGTATCCATTGAAATTTATATCGTCGGGTACATAGATTTATTGGGACTTTTTCCTCCTTGCTTTAGATATCTGTGAGGCTACGGTTTGTTTGTCTTTTATAACAAAACAAAAAAACACCAAACACAACCATCTTGTAATCATTAAACTGACATCTGGAAGTTAAAGATTCTCAGCTTCTTTTTCTGTGGCAAGATTTAAATTACCTAACATTCATGTAACTTTTTTCTAAAGATTTTTTTAGGAGCCATATGTTTGGTATTTACTTCTTTTTGTTTCTTCCTGCTTTCCCATTTGTTTACTCTAGATATTTCTATTTCTTGCTTGTTTTCATCCTCCAAACTTGTTGATCGATTTTTGACTTTCACTAACACCGTCCCTTTGGAACTGTATCTCAGCAGACTCAGAAAGCTGAACTATGAGGATTTTTCTTATATTTATTTTCTTCGTGTGGCAATATGGAATACTTGACATAGGCTTTTCACATTTTCTGTATTATCCATTACCTGCTCTGCATAACCTCATTCCTTTTCATTGGTAAAGGACAGATGCCAGACATTTTATGGAATCATGGAATTGTCGGAGTTGGCAGACACCCCTAGAGATTATCTAGTCCAACCCTCCTGCTAAAGCAGGATTGTCCAGAGCACATCACTCAGGACAGACTGCATCCTGAAGTGCTTTTTTTAAGGTATAAAGAGTAAGTACACTGTATATAATACAACTTCACTACTGTGTTCCATTCTGTCTTACAAATAAATGTTCTGTTCAGGTCTAGAGAATGGTTGGAATTAATCTAATATTGATCCAAAATGTTCGAATTGGACTGGGTAGGGACTGACCACCCTGGCAAAGAACATACAAAGGTTTAATGTTATGGGTCAGCTGTAAGAAATCTGTGATATTCGTGGATCTGAAGTGGAACTGGGTCTTTAAATGGTGATTTCAAGGAATACTTAAGCATGCTACGATCTCCATGAGTGTGACTCATCTGTAAGGGACTGATCATGACCTTTTCGTAACAACTGACAAAGAGGAATTTCTGAGTCTTCCTGCATCCTTTCACAGACTTGGAACTGTTTGTCAAACCTGCCCATCAGTAATATATCGAACAAAACCAGAATATTGAGCTCACTTGGAGACTCTGCTTTTCTTAGGAATTTCTATCATATTATAGGGAATGTAAGTGTTGCACTCCCCCCAGAATTACTGTGTTTTCTCTTTGTCAGGTTAAGATTGCAGGGGCTTTGTGCTGGTTAGAAGGGCTGGGTTCTACTAAGGCTAATTATTTTTTCTTGAAAATATTGTGTGAGCTTGTTCTGCCACTATGTCATCTTTATCATGGCACATAGAAGAAAGAAAAGGAGACTGGAGAGCCCGTGAGGTTTCCGTGTTTAGCCACCTTGCTAACATTGATGCTGCATAATCAGAAGCAGTTATGTACCAGACGAGAAAATTATGGCTCTGGGCATTCCTGTCCTGGGGCTTTCTGTCATTCCCTAAAAAAAGCTACCTATTAGTGGAGTTGGCATAGCTGAGACGGGGAACTGTGCTCCAGCTGATAATAATATACAAACTCAGAAACCAAATGTGGTCAATAGTGAGATATTTAATACAGCTTTGAATTGTCAGTATGGCTGGAAAGAGAGTTTGGTTTAATCGTGCTGTGATTGTGACTTTTGTCTGGCCATGATCCCAATTTGTGTCAAAAACCCAATTAGCATTTGATAAGCTAAGATACATTTGTTAACTGTATTAGTTCTTGTGTCAGAACTGACAGAACTGAGCAACAGTGCATTTATACTGCTGATATTTTGTTGAAGAACATCATCTATCAGATTATCTTTTCAGTTAACTTTGCCATCAGTGTCCATTTACATACCCGACGAGCCCATTGCCATAGGCAAACAAAGTATTCCAGCTCCTATAACCTGAGTAAATGTGAAAAGGCGGCTTTACTGGCTTGATAAATAATCTCAAATATTTTACTTCAGGGTCTTGCTATTTTCAACATTTTATCATCTCACAGTATGATAATTGTTAATCTCCTTATTTATCTGGTTTGTGTGAAAGTCAGTTACACCCAATCTATTAGTTCTCAGAGAAGCATAAAAACAAACTTGTAGGCTAGTCTTAGATTCTGAATTTAATTGACTATAAATTATGGAGTCAAAATCTGAAATAATAGCTAGATGTCAGTTGTGAGTATTTTTTTCTTTTTTAGGGGGTGTCTTTGGCTCTGTACCTTTCAAATAAAAAGTTCTGTTCAGTGTCCCTTGAAATTTGAAACAGATATTCCTGCTGAGTTTCTGGGTCTTTTATCAGATTGTACAATTACATTTGAAAAAAAAGGAAAAAAATATTTTTAAAAAGTCATTTTAGGATTAGAAGTTTATGCTAGAATTCAGCCCCATGTTTTTTCTGTGACTTTGAAACATACTGAATCTATAGGTGATAATTGTAGAAATTAGCCAATGTCTTAAAAACTAATTTCTAAAATTATATATTCTATATTCAATCTTCCTTGTCCCTTTTTGAAAAAGGGGAGAAAAAGCCATGTTATGTCTGCCCATAAGCAGAGCACAGTGAAGCAAGCTCAGTGAAGGTTGCAGCACACAGTGTAACAGAGCCCTTGTGTCAACAAGGACCTCTATGTATTATTGTAATACAAGTAATTAATAATCATTATTTATAGATGAGTACTGACTCTGCAGTTGTCAGCTGCCCAGCTAACCAGCTGTCATTTGGTTCTCTCAGTGCAGTTCTTTCAGATAAATAGTGGGAATGTACATAAGATACTTGGATTTGCGTCCTTCTTGTATCTGTATCAAGATATCTTGTATCAGTTCTCAGTATTGCACCTCTTTCTCATATTTTTAAAGGTTGGGGTTTTTTTCTTTTTGTCCTGAGCCCTTCCAATAGGTACCCGAACTCTTCATTTGATTAACCTCAGCAGTGTCCTTAGAGATCTTCAAGGATCTCCCTTATGAAGCTGTTGCCCTCCTTTGGCATTCCTTGTCTGACCATTCCGTTCTCCAGTGGGCAACCTCATAATCCCTTCTTTGGAGGAGGGGGGAATACACATCATTTGAAAAAAGGTCCTGATAAATCGTAATATGTTTCTTTTGCTGTTTAGCTTCACTCTAATGTGTATTGTGCATCATCTCTGCTGCTCGTGACCCTAGAAGATACTTGTGCAGGGTAGCTGGTCACCTGTCCCTTTGAAGAAAAATCTCCCCATGGAGAAATGCAGAGAACAGCTGAATGGGGAGAAGACCATCTGGGGTTTGGCTGCTCTGTGCACACAGAGCGATGCGAGCACTACCAGCCTTGTGTGGGTAGAGAAAACCGACAGTGATTCAACTGTCATTAAATTAGTACAGATGTCTCCCGCAGCCTCCCACAGTAGTCTTCTCCGTGAGCTCAGACAATTTGGATAAAGGTCTAGACTAAATCGTTGCTAAGTCTGTATGGATTCTGGCTGGTTGGAGATTGGCATATGCTCCACACTTGCAGCTTTTGTGGTACTGATTTATATACAATTTGTCTGTGCTCACGCTGAGCCAGGGTTTCTTTTTTGATGGGACACTGACCCCAAGTTTTGGATGTTTTGAATCACAGCTAGGTTAGGTGTTTACAGCGAATGGCAGAAATACTCCAAACAGTGCCCACACTTCCAGAACTGCTATTTTTTCCTCCTTGGAAACAGGTCAGGTTATCTGACGTGCCAAAAAAAGTGATAATTGTCACTGAGACTTCAGTCTCCATATGTTCTGAGAAGGACTGGTATGTACTGCAGGACTCAATACGAGTTGCTGGAGAAGCAGAGGTAATGCGTTGCTAAATACCAAACCCTGCTGGAATGGGCACTGCTCTTTATTTCTGCATATTTGATATTGTCTGTGTCTACCGGTTTGTGTTCTCCTCTCTCAATTCTTCCAGAAAAGCATTAAGACAACTATGATCTATCTCTAGTCATTTAAAAGATGTTTCAAATTTAACAGCATTGCAAATTGATTGCGTTATGAGAGACGTAACCTTTGCAAGTCAGTTTGTAAGAAATTCGGAGGAACGCCTGACTTAGTGGCAATGCATAGGAAATTGCATTAGGAGGCTTTGAAAACCACACAAGTGATGTGGCAAATAATTTCTTCAGAAACTGCATGAAATCATAATAACTAGTTTCAACCAAGTTCTTCTGAATGACTTCCAGTTCTGCTTGAGTTATGCCTAATAAACATCTAACTGCAAGAAAATGGGGAAAAATAATCAAATTATCCTCATGTTATATCTATTTATGCTGATGCATGACAGCGATGTTAATACGTAACTGCAAACAGAGTGACTGTGGAGAACTAATGTTTTGTTTGACATCTCATAAGGAATTTGCTCTGTAGCATTTCCTAGCTGTGGATTTTCACATTCCAAGTGACTTGACAAATATTTTTAGTAAGAAAAATTTGTTACTGTCCCCATGCGCATCGTTCACCAGTTCGTGTAAGTACACTAAAAATAAGTTGTGTTCTCACATGTAAGCAGATAGTTTTTAAGATAATCAGTATGTAAGTACTCACAATCTAATTTTTCAGTTCTCTTCATCTCACTCTGTTACCTTCTCAACAGTTTTCAATTTTAGCTTGAAGCTGGCTGCAGAGCTGATGTTTATATTTCTGCACTGTAGCTGTGTTTGACAGCCAATTGCTAGAAAAGAGCTTTCTATTTGCACTGTCAGCTTTACACTTTATGTGGTTTTAGATAGTACTTACTTCCTTATGTTCAGACACTTAAGTATTCTAAGCAGTCATCTTAAGTTTGAAAAATTACGTTCCAAAAAGTACTTTTCATGCTTTTGGGTTAGTTTTAGTAAATGTTGTTAAATAGGATAAAGCATTCTGTGTGATTTTGAAATTATTTTATTAGGAAGGAAGACTGGATAAATATATTATTGCTGGAATACTCCTAATCATTGTGAGCAAAGCACGATGAGAAGCCAAGGTGGTGAAGGCAGCTGAAAACAGAGCCTTGAAGGATTGTAAAGTCATGACAACTTAAATATGCCTAAATAAATAGAAATATCCTGTCACCTTGACCACCCTGGCCTATTGTACTTTTTTCTGCCTTCGCTGAACTTAGGCTGTAGCTTGTCTGACAGATTTTGTAAGCAGCTGTCAAATTACTGCTGTGGGTATGTAGTGATTAACTTTTTTATTCCTCTTCTGCAATCCTAAGAGTATGTATTATAAGATATTGCTCTGACATTCACTTGAGAAAATAATTTGAAAAACACAAAGAGGTCTTAGCACTCAAGTGCAATGTACTCTGCCTGGGAATGAAGCCTGGCAAGTTATTATGAGCTTTTAAAGAAGAAAGAAAAAATATAGCTCAAACATGGCAGAAAAGCTCAGAGCCGTCTGAATAAGATGATGATGATGATTATAGGAACAAAAGAGAAAGGACTTGGTACCCAGGAACTGCCAAGCTTCTGGTTGGCACCTTGAATGGGAAATTCCTGTGGCTTATGGTTTTTTTACAGTCTTCCCTGTCTCTTGTCTCTGTTGAGGAGGGAACAACAAGAAGGACTCTGCTGGCAGTAGAAATTCTCACTCTTTGAAGTTATGTTTGCAGACTTCCCAACAGCTTACAGGTAGTAGAAACTACAGTTTAGTTTGTGTCCAAGACCAACAAGATGGAAGGTAAATTGTTTTTCTGCTATTTCACTGAGTTGGGAAAAGCCTGACAAGTGCAGGGGATGCTGTTAATTATAATGCCCGAAGCACTGGAATTGTTAATACAAGTGCTTGACCCCAAACAGTGGGAGATGACAGACAGATACCGTTCTTCCCAAAAAAGACACAGAAGGGGGAATATGTTTTACAAGACTGAAACTGCATGTGATTTTTGAGGCGCTCTATACCCAGCTTTCACATCTCCTGTGGTGAACTGCAGTAGACTATAGATGAAATAAAGGAGAAGTAAATGAGATGGGAAAGGATCCCTCTTTGGCAACATGACACAATTTTGTCGCATGTTTCCAAGTATCAGAAACGGTTGGGTTAAAAAACCCAAGACCTTTTCACAGGAGCACGTCTGCTGGAATGTGAGGAGGGAACAGCAGTCTAGGTTCAGAAATAGTTACATGAACTCCAAGCCAGGCAGAAAGCCAACTACAAAAAGGTGCCAGCCATCTGAGGCCACTTGACACAGGACACTTGGGCGTTAAATAGCTGCAGAAAGCAGTGACTCGAGGCGGCAGTCCAAGCTGCGGTGGGACACAGGTCATATGTGGTGGTGGCATTCTCGGGACAGAAGGGAAAACAGATGGTATTCCCAAATGGAGGGGGCCAAGGCCAGAATTAGGAAAACAGAGAGCTTTAGCTATCAGCTGGCTCAACATAAGGATTTAGAAGAAGCAAGGTATATAAGAAATGCACAGAAAAATGAAGATAGCAAAGGGCAGAAACAAAACACCTTGTCTTTGATGCCATCCCAACCACTGAAGGTGAACATGGGGTTGCAGATTTGGGAAAGACTTTGCATGTGGGGACATGGTTTCCTCCCTCTTAGGGAGTTCTCCTGGTAGGGGGAACAACTTCTGTGAAACAACACCTGCAATACATCATAACAATTCTAATTAAGAATTAATACTGTGATTGACTGGATCCAAACACATAGAGCAGTTTAGGAATGGCTTGGGTAGTCCTTTCATCTGGATGTTTTTTCCCTAATATGTTTCTTCGTGAGACTGAACGTGGGTTTATCTCTTCCTCTGTTCCTTCCACCTGTAAAAACAAATGTAGCTATCTTTTTTCTCTCCCAAGACACTGAGCAAAAGTAGATACTAAAATGTATTCATTCAGCCTGGTGAGGAAGGCGATACATGAGATGTACAGAAAGGGCCAATGGTGCTCTAACCAGGGAGAACTGAGATCAAGAGTCAGTCATATCCCTGAGCTCTTTTCTTGCACCAATTGGTCATAATCAGCCAATTAGAGCAAACAGATTGTTAGATCCCAATCTTGTCTCCAGTTTTTAAACAGCAGTTCACTCTAGTGCATTATAAGATGATACCAAAAGGTAAGCAATGAAAAGCAGTTCGTGCACAGTTGCGGTATGAATATAAACAGAGACCAAATTAGCAAATCAAATAGAATAAAAAAGCAGTGGCAAAGAATAAACAGAAACATAAAAGAAGCCATCTGGAATCAAAGATACTCAAATGACATGGTAGGAAACTGAGGCAGACAAAAGCAGAGATTACAATCTTAAATGAAAGTGTTAGGGATATTATTGCTTTAATGCTCTGTGAATGTGGGTATGAAACTGCAGCTGAGAAGTGTGAGCAGTAATGGCTTTTGACAGTTACTCCAGAGGCTTCAAGTTACATGATTCTTGTATCTTAAATGAAACCTTTGTCATCCATGGACATGTCTGTTTCCTTTCTGAAAGTGTTCCAAGTACTGACATTATGTCAGGTACATCAAGTCTCTGCCCCAGTTTGTCATTACCCTGAATAATAATGCAGAATATTTGGTTTTCGTCTCCCCTATTCATCCCCTATTGTAATCCCCATCACTGAAGATGGGATAGCCTATCCGTGGAGAAAATGAAAGATTCTCTTAGGTTGAAATTACATTCACTTTATTAATTTGGCATTGTGTGCAGATCAGTTGCACATGTCTATGGTAGTTAAATTATGAATGTTTCTGTGGGCCATCAGTAAATTTGCTCATTGTCCATTATGTGTCAGAGCACGTCAACAATGCATACAAAAACCTTCTGTAACACCAATTTTCATATTTTTAGGGGGAAAAAAGCCTGCAAAGTCACACACAGAAAGAAACAGCTGATTAGTAAGGTGCATTGCAGTTTTTGAAAGCATTGATGTATATAAATTATTGCAAAAGCCACTAAAATCCTTCTATACTTTCCAAGGATGGTTTAGAGCTTCTTAGAACCCAGCACTTTTGAAAAAGAATGATAAAAGCTGGAAATACTGTTTCTAAGTTCATTAAATGGGGTCTGTCTCATAAATGGGCAATTTTATTGCAAGGCATGATTGAAAAATAGAAGATCCTGAGGCATTAGGGTAGTGTTGGTGTGTTGGGAGTGTGTCTGTGTGATGTCCGGTGAAAATCAGCAATGCACTAGTTAACCCCATAGAAGAGAATCCAGAGTTAGGAAGGAGAAGGATGATGCAAATTCTAAAATGAGGTTTTAAGGGCAGGTTATGCCTTTTTTCCTTGAAACAAGTAAGGGGTAATTCCCTTGCAATTACATGAGGATGAATTAATTACTTTCTAACGAACTCAAATAAAACCTTAACTACATAATGCCTTCTTCTCTTTTCTTAATTAAAAATGTCCAGGAGCATTTCCATAATATATAGATTTTCACCCCCTCTTGTGATTTCTTGAGATATTTATGTTTTTTTACTAATATGAGGAAATGGGGGTTACAAATCCTGCCTTTGATGCATCTCGTTACAGGCTAGTCTGTATCAAGTTGTGCATCAACACCAGTCCAGGAGAGGACTTCAGGTGCCCAAAAGATGATTTTGAACCAACTACTAGTTAAAAAAATGTGGTTAAAAATATGCTGGACAAATACCCATGGAATAAGAGCATTTAATATCAATACCATGCTCATGTATTTGATTTTCACTGCAGAGTAGTACCTGTATATCTACAGAACGTAGAGGCTCTTCAAATAGGTTTCATCTTTGCAATTTCTCTTGCATTGATTGTAATTATGCATGTTTGTAATGCGGGTATGTGGGAGACTATAAATATATGTTCTGTATTTGAATAGCGTGTTGGCAATACTTCTAGATATGCATTCATTATTAGTGAAAATAATATTGGTTTTGTGGAGGAACACTAGGCGTGCTGTTAATTAATACTGGCTTTATTGACCATCATCCGTATTACAACACGGAATAGCAAAGAAATTAATAATGAATAGAAACTGTGGTGTTCAGAGGGTTCATTTTGATTGAAGTGCAATTTTTAGGAGCAGACCTGTGCTTGAGGCTACCTGTGAGCCATTAGTTGGGTGTTAATATGGGACATCTGCATTGCTGTTAAAACTAGGGGTGATGGGGCTGCATCTGCTACCTAAAGGGAGAGAGATGTGTGGATTTGTAGTCCCACAGCGATAGGGAAGATGATTTCACTTTCTTTGAAGTCTGATCTCATATAAAGGAGGTGAGTTTACTTCTGAACGTAATTGAGTTCTCCAGGAAAAACGCTTTTCTGTTTGTTTTGGGCTGCTCTCTAGTAGCTGGCCACGGGGGCTAGTTAGAGATGTCTCCATTTTTAAATAGAAATTCTTGTTACGTTTCTCAGTGCTGCTCTGAAAAAGAAGAGGTCAGCTTTCATGCACGGGCGCAACAAATAAAGCTACATGTGTGGAAAGCAGTTTCACATTCACAGCATTTGTGAGACTTTCAGCAGAAACCGATACTCATTTACCGTATTCATTATGCCTCTCTGTCATTTACCTAGACCATATATAATTATGTGTTTAATGATCTTTAACCTTGCCATGAACACAGCTTGCTGAAGCTTGACAATTGCTGTAAATTACCATTCACGTCTAGTAGAAGAGAGGAAATATTATTTGGAAAAAAAAAAAGCCATGCTTTCTGTCTTAGAATTTCACTTCAGTTCCATGATTTAACTTTGTAAGTAGATGATGGTGTTTTAATTCTAATTTCAAATAATGAAATTATTCTGGGAAAGAGGCTCTTCCTAGGCCATTTGCTGTAATATTTTGATATTGGAGCTTAAGAACTTCCAAACCATAAAAAGTTTGTATGATTTCAGTAAACTTAGTGTTTATGGGTTGTTTTTTATTAAGAACTAAAAAATTTACTGTCATTTTGTCACAAGTAATCTTTGGGTAAAAAACTGATCTTCTGCTAATCGGACTCAGTTTCAACTTTAAGATTGTAAAATGCTTCTAGCTCTTCCACTTCTTGTTTGACGTTTAGCCCTTCATCTTACAGCATTTCAAAAAGCAGTATCTATTTTTTTTTTTTTTTAACAATCTCAAATATCCATGTGGGGTCTCTAGTTTATCTAGCCAGTGCCTTTCTAGAAATTCAGAGCATAGTTTTTCACTGTTAGGGTCTGTTTATTTGAGTGAACTGAGGTGTTCCCACTCGCTTCACTGAGTTGTGTGTGTCCAGTCAAAGTGTTGATATGACATCACTGAAATTCAGCTAGGAATGTTCTGCTAAAGCCTTTGTATTCAATGTTAATAACATATAGATTTTATTCAGGGATCAAATAGATGCTTAAAGTATAAACAATCGGTTTAAAACACAAACGGATTTTGGATTGATTTTGACAGGCTCCGTGACCCTGAAAATATTTTTGATGTTGCTGATGCCTAGGTTGAATATAATCCTGCTTATCAGGACAGTGATATTCAAGGCAAAAAGAAGTTGTATTAACATGTCTTACTGAGCAGACAAAATTGCAGTCCCAACCAACAGGAGAGTGCTATTAACTTAACAAAATGTAAATTATGCTGGTTTTTCTCAAGTAAAAGCTAAAGGCAACTACAGAAAAAAACAAACTACATGGAGTTTTTGGAAAAAGGACTCAGCTGTCACTTGCTGTCTGTGTATGTGTGCGGGCTGGGTGGGAAGAGTGAATTGGATTGAATCATTCAGATTCACAAAGAGTTCAAGTGCTTTTTAAAAGTAGTTAAAACAGTGGTGTGGTAATCGTGTGCTGCCCGTAAAAACACAGCCGATGGTTCCACCTCTTACAGCAGAGCTCCTGCTGGCTGCTATTGCAGAGCAGAGAACGCACTGGTGGCCCAGGATTTGGTACGTATCATAAACCAGATCAGCTGGAAAATTAGCCCTGAGTGCCGTTGCCTGCTGTCCTCATTGCAGCAATTCCAGATTCCTTTCTGTAAGGTGTTGCTGAAGAGCTTTCTAGGCTCTTGCTCCTGAAAAGCTTATTTTCAGATACAGATACTGTACCTAGGGGTATAGGGCTTTTTTTCCCACACCTATTTTAATATCATAATATGGGTTCTTTTATCAAATGACGATGCTGTCCAGCCCTGGCAACCACTGCTACCAACTGCAAAGGAAAACGGGGAACCAGCAATGGTTTCTGTTGAGCTGTCTGCACAAAAACGGGCAAACGGGAACAGGTCTTGTGGTCATAGTTGTTGGAAGTGGTGGTGTGGCTGTCCTAAAGAGGTTCTATGTAATTCCTTCAGACGTCTTGTGAGGCAGAGACAAATAATGATGTGTTATTCTCTACTTTGTGTTCATGTTGAGTGTGTTAGATATAATAGTAAGTATCATTTAAAGCAATATTACTGTATACTTAAGTTGTTACCCTGTATTTTTGAATGTGTTGACACTAGTACATATGGTCCACCAATTGGTGCACTCGCCTTTGCAAGTTAAAAAATATTGGAGATAATCTGGTATTTACTGCTTGGCTCTGAGCCTATAAAAAAATAATCAATGGAAGTCCTTTGTCTCCAATGTTCTTCAGTTCAGGGTTTTAATTAACAAAAAAAAATTCAAAGTAAAGAAGAAAACCTATTTTCCTATACTGTTTCGGATTATTATAAACCTATCTTGTTTTTTGAAAAGTACAGTCTAAATATTATCTTTTTCTAATGGGGTGTTAAGGAGTGTGGGAAGATGTGTGTAAGGGTTCTTCTTATATTCCTAGAAACTTGCTTTAACGAATCTTTTTTTTTTTTTCTTTTTCTTTTTCTTTTTCTTTTTTTTTTTTTTTTCCCAGGGAAAATAGTTTAAGAAAAAAAAATTGTAGACCCTTTTAAGTTCTGCTATGGTTCTATATTTCCATGAATGCTGTCCATGACAACATCTACACAGATGCCAGTGTTCAGCTGTTTTCAGTCACCTGAAAATAAGCTGAAAGTAATAACTAAAAATAAGAAACTAGATTAAAATATACATTGTTGTTAATCCTTTGGTCACCCTTTGATCTCACAGGTTAAGGACATCTCGTGCTTGTTTGTTCTGGCTGATAATAGTTCTGAAGACATTTACGTTTTAGAACAGGGATTTAATATATATATATATATATAAAACAGCTGCTTTTTAAATAGAAAGTCTAATTATGCCTATGATTACATTCACTTTTGATTAGTATGCATACAAATCCCTACTCTCCTTGTGCGTTCAAGCTGAGATATGGATCACTGGTTCTCAGATTAAAGCACAAAAGAAGAGTTTGACAAAATATGTGGTTAGACCAATGCAAAAAAAAGTTCTGGGGGTAATTTTTGTCTCTAAGATGCTTTTTTTTTTCTTTTTAGTTACACACAGACCTGGATCCTGGCAGCAGCAAAATCAAGTATATTCTGTCAGGAGATGGAGCTGGAACAATCTTTGTGATCAATGACAAGACTGGAGACATTCACGCAATGAAAAGGCTTGACCGTGAGGAAAAAGCTGAATACACTCTAACAGCACAAGCGGTCGACAGGGACACGAACAAACCCCTGGAGCCTCCCTCAGAATTCATTATTAAGGTTCAAGACATCAATGACAATGCCCCAGAGTTTGTTGATGGCCCATATCATGCCACGGTTCCAGAAATGTCTATTGTAGGTATGTACGTATGTCTAAACATCAGCAAACTTCTGATTGCTCACAGTTTAAACTATGCCAGTATGCCATTGAGTTGTTGATGAATAATGAGATATTTATTATGTTGTTAGCATTAATTTGCATATTTTCAAATCTCTTCTTGGCCAAAGCTTTCATCTGCAGCACAATACTGGAGTCCCTTAGTAGTAAGAAGATGACTAACAGATGTATTAATGTGTCTTCTTTGTCCAACAACACTTTAATGGGCTGAATTTATATTCCCCTTATGACGCTGTAGTTAGAGTATTGTTATTGAGAAGGATTTATCAAGATTTGTTCCAACATGACACGCTAATCCTATTGATATTTTGTTGATGTTTAATTATCTGTTTGTGTACTTTCATACACAGATGTAGCACTCGCAGTATGTTGATACATACTTATTTGTTTTCCTCTAAGTGCCACTGTAATCAGCCAAAAACATTGAAATGAAAGATGCAGAGTCTGGGAATTGATGGATACACTCTAGAGTGGACTTAACCAATTAGCCATAGAATTTGCACGGAAAGTGGAAGGGAAAAACACGGAAAGTGGTGGAAAAAGATGGTGAAAAGGGAAATTAACTGTGTGAAAGGGGAGAAAAAGAAGAGGCTAGGAAATAATCTTCTTGATACATTTTACTTACCCATTAATCTGGAAAAAATGAATATGTATTTCTTCATGGATTAATGTATTAGAATTTATTGGCATAGTTTGTCCCTTGTTCTGTATTTGCAAATGTGTAAGTACGTACTCGCAGAGGTACACACTTCTGTGCTCAGGCCCTTAGTCCATACTGATACCTACATCTCCGGTGCAGGTCACTAAAGCAAAAGGGAAGTAAGCCCTTTAAAGCAAAATAGTTCCTTTTAGGGTAATATAAGACTTTGGTGTAAGGAAAGACATCAAAATCTGGGTAAATTCTAATGTTTCCTAGTATTAGGTTGAGGATAATGTGCTTTTCAGCAATTTGTCTACATCTGTCAAAGCAAGATGGTTGAAGGAGTGCCAAGGCACTCTGGAAAATAAAGCAGCACCCTATCAAAAAGTTTCCAAACCACCGCTGAGTCTCATCTAGTTCAAAAGGGGAGTAAATCTGAGGAGCCAGAACCATCCTCTCACTCGTGTCCACTATGATGAGTTGTAGCAGGTCAAGTGCAGGCACGATGTGCTGATTAGACGGTGATACCTGAGGCTTCATTTTTTTTTATCAGTGCTTCTCCAACAGATTTTGATGTCTTGGTTGCATTGAATTGCTTGTGCCAAAACCAATATGGGAATTTTCAAGCCTGCAAGTGAGTTTTTTTTTTTTTACCAAAACATGGGTTTAATTTGTTAAGTTGCTTTTAATTATACAGCAGCACAAACATAATAGAGACCTGCTTTCAGAAGATATTTTTGCCAAGCTCTAGGCAAGAAAATGGCTTGATTAAATAAAATAAATTATAAAAAGGAAAAAACAGGGAGTAGGAAAAGGAGGAAGGCAGTTAATCCTATATGAATGAGACTTGTTTGGTATTCTAGGGAAAAAGAAAATGAAGATACATGCAGACAAGAAAAGATGGTTTTTGATAACAAAGGCTACTATAAATATAATTTATATCTGTGCGTATGCATAATATTTATAATCCTTAGTAAAGACATGGCTCCTATCCAAGGAGTATTCACTGTACAGAGGATGAGGAAAAAAAACCACCCAAAACTATCAGGAAACTAGTCTGAAGATTAGATGAATAAGAGTCTAGTGAATTGGTTAACGTGAGGTTTAAAAGATGGTAAAAGTGCAGTAAGAGCAAGAAGATAAAAGGTGAAACAGTAATGAAAGAGAGGGGAAGTGAAACAATTGAGAAGAGTGTTAGGGTGAATGAGGAGAGAAAAAGGGACAAGAAAGTCATGAGAGATGAATAAAATGATGAAACTTTATCTGGAAAAACTTCATAGCAGAAGATTGCAGAAGCAATGACCAAAGCCTGGACACAGACGTCAGGTCAGGGGAGAGTGAAAGGGGCTGGCTCTTGCAGGAGATTATTTCCCCTCATGCTGTGGGGGACAGAGAAACAGCATTTTTAACATATTCCTAGGCTGCATGGAAGAGTTTGGTCTGAGACAGATTTATTCTAACACCGCAAATGTAGATAGAAATGTGTTACAGATTATCTCGGGGGTCTGCTGCTTTCTGCCTTCACTACTGACACCACGCAAGTTTGGCACAGTTACCCCTTGCAGTCTCTGACCCTGGCATGTGTTCCAGGTGACATTCCCAGGAGTGCATTTTACAAGCTGTTTCTCTAAGGGGGCACAAACGTACACTCCTGCTCTTTTGTTGAAAAACAAAAGCTAATTCTCAGCTGCAGCTTCAAAACTTGGGATGTTTGCCATTGCCTTGCATGGGTTGTGAATGACTGTAAAAGCTCTGCAACATCCACAGTCAAACCTGATCTCCATCTCTGATGGAACCAAACTTCAAGGCTGGGAAGCTGAAGATGAGAATGTTACTGCTTCCCCAATGTTACTATTTCTATTTCCTTCTGTCTCCTCTTTTAACCCCCAGGTAGCGACATCAAGAGCTGTACTCATTGACGCTTCATAAATTATTTTAATTCTCTTTAATTTTTTTTTTTTTGTCCTCTTAAAATTACTTTAACTCCTCTATAATGTTTATAAGAAAACTCTGTCTCCTTTCAGAGTTCAAGGGGTTTTCTGAATTTGTTTTTTTTTTTTTTTTTTTTTTTTTATTTTTGCCACACTAAGAGTGTTTCACCTCCATTATCCACTTACTTAATTCCCCTTCAAGAGATCTCCACCCACGGCTAATTTCAGCCTTGACATTTCTACAACACAGTCATTACTAGGCAGTGTTCTTACTCAGGATGAAACAAAGTTATGCTAAACCCCTTCTTTCCTGAAAATGCTTGTACCAGTCCTGACTGCTCTGAAACAGAAGAGGATCTCGTATGCTATATATATAGCACTTATGTAATGAGAATGCAGTACAAGGCATTTTATTTTTGGACCTCTGTGGAAAGCGATGCATGAAGTGCAGATGAAGGCATTAACTTCTCCTCCTTCTGTAACGGAACGTTGAGGTTCTGCCACAATGCAGTTTTTTATCGGGTGCATTATGTTATACACTGGGTTATGTTCCTTGCTAGAATCATAGAATCATAGAATAGTTAGAGTTGGAAGGGACCTTAAAGATCATCAAGTTCCAACCCCCCTGCCCTGGGCAGGGACACCTCTCCCTAGAGCAGGTTGCTCAAAGCCCCATCCAGCCTGGCCTTAAACACTTCCAGTGATGGGGTATCAACAACTTCCCTGGGCAACCTGTTCCAGTGCCTCAGCACCCTCACAGTAAAGAACTTCTTCCTAATATCTAATCTAAATCTCCCCTCTTCCAATTTAAAACTATTACCCCTTGTCCTGTCACTAGACTTCCTGACGAAGAGTCCCTCCCCAGCTCTCCTGTAGGCTCCCTTCAGATACTGAAAGGCTGCTCTCAAGTCTCCCCGAAGCCTTCTCTTCTCCAGGCTGAACAGCCCCAGCTCTCTCAGCCTGTCCTCATAAGAGAGGTGCTCCATCACTCTGATCATCTTGGTGGCCCTGCGCTGGACCTGCTCCAACAGTTCAATGTCCTTTCTATGTTGAGGACTCCAGAACTGGACGCAGTACTCCAGGTGGGGTCTCACAAGCGCAGAATAGAGGGAGAGAATCACCTCCCGTGACCTGCTGGTCACACTTCTTTTGATGCAAGAAGAGATGTTATATGATAACATCATGTAAGATAGAAGATATAACATCACATAAGAAAATATAACATCATATAAGATAGAAGAGATGTTGTATATGAATGTCGACGGTATTTTCCCATGACTGTTTAGAACATGAGTGATACACAGTGGGGATGTGAAAACTGCAATGTATGTGCAGACTGTATGTGGTGTGTATGAGTGTGTGTGTGTGCCGGGATGTGTGATTTATCGCGCCTGTGTGGGCACGATGCAGCCTGTTTGATTTTTCTGTTAGGTATCAGTGACATCTGGAAAATGCTGCTTCCCTACAAAAACAAAAGAGGAGGATTTGCATGGCTTTCCTCCCACGGCTGGGTGCGAAGACTATTAGTATTACACTGTGTTATCTCCGGTAGGAATGATGCTCACTTTTCAGCTGTCTTCGCAGAACACACACCCACACACGTACTGAGTGCTGTGTATCGTCACTGTGCTCAGAGTTATTTTGAAATAATTTATTTCTCTCTTTGAGGAAAGAGAAGCACAGTGCAGGAAAAGTGTTGGGAACTGAATTGAATTATCCCTTATTTAATCCCTGTATTCCTTTCTTTTTTCATGTAATTCCTATATAGTCTACCATAGTAAGCTCTGTTCCCCAACTCCAAAATGATGAATTTGCTTGTGAAAGCTGGTAGTCTATACGTGGAGAATATGTTCTTTGCTGAAACTGAGCACTTTAATCTTTTAATTCCGATATTAATTTTCTTAAAGAATTAAAGATCAAAAAGTAAAATCTGTGGAATCACTTAATTGTAACAGTATTGCATTTCACAAATAGGAAATAATTTAATTTGTCTGTAAATCTTGTTTAATCACTTTTAGATGTAAAGGGACACACGAGGACTGAAACCCAGTTAAAACCTTTTAAAAAGAGATTGAACTAAGCTTCTGGGAGGAAGAACCCCATGACTCATATATATAAATTTATTTTTTTTTCCCATTTGTCTGTGAGCTCTGTATATGTGCCTGCTATGAAGAGAGCATATTATGTAAATGAATGAGCAGTCTTAGAAGATCCAGAAGGGTAACTGGAACTGGTCCTGTAGCTTATTTAAAGAAAAGGAGGAAAACCTACCCCTAAACAAAACCACAACCACCCCACCCCCTTGAGTATATTCTAGTTTTGTGTTGCCCTTCTCAGCCACACACAGATTCCTGAATTCCCTGAAAACATGCTGCAGAGGTGATAATGGGAGCAGAAGTGGGTATTGTCTCCCAACAGTAGAGTTTCAGGGTCTTTTTTTCAGGAGAGGAATGAGGAATGAAATTTCTTGATTTCGTTGTTCGTGAAGCTGAGTGTTTAGACAGCTAGTGTCATGTTGAAAGACAGAAGACGACAGAAGCAGAGTGACAAACGTGTTGGTGAAATGAAAAAGGACACAGATGGAAAAAGAACAAAAACCATAAGGGAAGAGAATTCTCTCATAGTTTGCCTGAATTAAGGTAAACAGACAAACTTTAATCTCCAAATAGTAAGAATTTCCCTGACAGTCATAACCCCACACACGCCTTAAAATACATGCAATGGAATGCAGTCTGCCATTGCTCTAGAAATGCTTTTCCCTTTAACACTTGAAAATATGAACGATGTGTAAAAGCTGAGAGCAGTATTTTTGGCCCTAAATACTTCCATAAAAACTGTTTACTGGGGGGAAAGGTCTGTATTGGACAGGGTTTAGCCTTTCAGTTTAGTCGGAATATCAATTTCCAATTGTGGCACCAGCACATGTATTTAACAATGTTTTCTTTTGGATCCCAGTTTGCCTTTGATTACACCACTGCAAATAAGAAATCATTCAATCATTGTATTATGTTTTTTTTTTTTTCCAAAGCGGAACAGTTATTTAGTATAACCATGTAGAGCAGGAGCAGAGTGTACACAGTGTAGTTTTTCTTTCCAGTTCTCCCAAATATATTAGTTACCATCCAGTTACAAATTGTTTGCAAAAGGACAAAGTCTGCTGAATATGAAATTGGCGTGCAATGTCTGATATGAATAGTGATAAAATAACTTGATAAATTAGAAAGTTGTGATAAAAACCTGACCTGAAATGTTATCACTATCAACCACACTGTCTTACTGGTGTTTTTTCCTATGTATTCATTGATTTTTAAGGCACTGAGCATGACTGTTAAATCAATGATAGTTTGTCACAAAATTGTAGAGTAAAAGGACTGCATTACTGGGGTCAACTACAAATTAGCCCAAAGGGTAAATGCGAAGGGAGTGCAAAAGCTAAGGAGAAAAAAAAAACAAAACAGCAGATGTTGTAAAATATGGCAACAACCTAACAGCTGTTAGAAAATGTATAGCTTCATGTTGTCTTGTTCCTCTACTTGTTCATCTTGTGCATAATCAAATTCACTAGCTCTGGTACTGAAGAGATTTTACGTGAGAGATTTATTTAGTGGCTGTGCGTGTGGTTAAAATCCTCTGTGCCTTCTACATCGCTGAGACATGGTTCCAAAAGCAAAGTCATAGGTAACCCTAAGTAATTGGTTAGGTTATATTCAAACCCAAGATAGTCTTCTCCTTATTTGACTTGTTATTGAGTCTGGAAAAACATATTTATGAGTTTGTGCTTTTATTTTTGTACTTTCAATTACCCCTGTCATGAGGACTGATAGAAAATGTTGTTGTCTTCTTGCATTGTTCTGGAATGCCCATTAGGAGCTTGAGGACCATGGGTGAGGTTATGGTGCTGCTCTTCAGGGATTTATGATCTGACCCTTCAGTTGCACTGACCTACATTGTTGTGAATCCACCAAACTCCTTCATTGCCTTTCTACAAAGTTGCTAAAATGGGTGCAATTGCTCAAAATACTTCCTACCAACGCCAACTAGTACAAGAATGTTCAAGTTCTGAAGAGACTGTCTGTTTTCTAGAAACAAGCCCTGAATTGCCTGTGCCAAGGATGGAGATATAAATGTGTAGTGGTTTCTTAGGCAAATGGCCCTTTTCCCTCTCCATTAAATGTCAGCAATTTGTCACAAATTTTCGGGGTTTTGCACGCATGCATTCCCTTTGCATGAAGGAATGTCGTGCAAATGACACAGTGAAGATGAACTCCTCAGGAAAAAGCTGTTTGGATCAGAATTGAAGTCGTAGCTTGTTAAGAAGTCCCATACAGAGAAATACATCTTCCTGTGATGTTCCTGTTTCAGAGGGTGAGGACAGACAGACAGCACTGCGGGTTATTCCTTGAGGACAGAGCAGAGAAAATTCTGACACTTCTGTAGTCCTACAAAAATCTTTGTTGCTTTTCTGGGTGATTCTTGTCTTATAGTCATAAACATCTTGTTCTTGTTGCAGATATTCTGCTTCTGAAATTCTTTGTCGTTGCTTTCGTTTGTACACGTAAGACACGAGGCTATATTTCTGTTCTGTGACTGTATGGAAATAAGTCTTTGAGATTTTCTGATCCATTCTCTTTTGGTTACAATTTTAAATCTACTCTAAGAAAGGATTTTTTGACAATTTTCCTAAATTTCAAATTTTGAAGAAAAAACGGTTTAAACCCGCAATAGGGATTTGGTTTTGTTGGCCTTGAAAACATTTCATTTTTCCAGACAGCTAAGCTTGTGACGTGAGCCCATTTGCTGGCCAGTGGAGGGTGCCTGAGTAGAAACCAGACAGATGAGGAGTTAGAGCCGTACAGATTTCTGCCAGACGGAGGCTCTGGGAAATGCCCAGGAACTGGACTGGAACCTATTCTCTCTTTTTCTCAATTTTTGGGGAATGTAGACAAATAGTAACCATGAGCTAGAAAGTTCTAGGTAAGAAAAAATAAGCGTGGTAATATTTTCACAGAAATGTTTATTTGTACAGCTTATATCACTCTACTAACACAAAAGATTTGCCTTTAGAATGCTGGGGACCAACGCTCCTCAAACTCAGTTAATTCAGGCAGCCTGTGCTAGACGTCTTTCTGATGGACACGCTTGACATTTGGGCAAATGAGATTCAGATCCAATTCAGAATCCATTTCTCACCTGGCACTGGCCGTTCCCCACCCTGCTCTGAATCGGTACGTCTGGTTTTGTTTAGTTGCTGAATCTGCAGCACTCACTGTTTCTCCATGAATGCAGATGAGCAGTTGCCTCTGGAGCTGATGAGGAGCCAGTTTCTCCCGAGTCGGTTGGCAGAGCTCTGCTGGGCACCAGAGCCCACTCTCCCCCCTCTCCCCGGGGCGCACAAAGCTGGCTGCTGCCACACACTGCCCCCACGCTGGCCTGGGGGGACAATATTTCAGAGGCTGCTTCTGCAACCTGGATTACAGTAGCTGGCATTCTAGGCTTCACTCTACCAAAAAAAGCAAGCAGAGCATCAAAGCTGCAAGATTATACCAGCCATTTGCCGCATTCACAATAGAAAGTTATAAATGGAAGAATTTCTGCAGTAAACAGCCAGGGCTACTTTATTATTTATTTATATTTTTGTACAATACACCTGAGCATAACCTGAAACTTCTGTGGAAATCAACAAGCTTTACTGTCCTTTTTTTTCTTTTCGTGCTTGGAAATATATTGTACAGTGATCATCCAATTTTACTGTCTTTGCCTGGGGACCTCGCAGAATGAATGCTGATGAAATAGTCAATTGATTAGAGACAAGCAGTCTTTCAAAAAGTCCTGAACAAAAGAATAGCTATTTCCCACATGTCTCACAAATATCAATTAATATTCCGCAGTGCGGGTGCTATCTAAAGGGAGAATAATAATAATAAAAAAAATTAACATGAAAAGAAAATGTAATTCTTTAAGCCAAATGTAGAATGTGTTTTACCCTTCTCCTGCTGCCTGTGATGTTGCAGACTGTATTCTAATCCTAACAAACAGCCACCCGGGGGAATTTGTAAAGGAATACCTGCAGGCTCTCTAATGGCACCATCTTATAAGTTGTAGCAAGAAAGAACTGCCAACCTTCAAACTGAAAAGGCGTTGTCCTTTCTTATTAGAGTCGCAGAAGCTAAATCCAAGCAGTGGGTAACATCAGCAAGGGTAATTGCCAGAGAGTTATCTGTATCACGAGGTCTGAATATGTATTTCTAATGTAAAAGGTCTTTTTTTTCCAGAAGATCACATTAAAAAGACAGCATCGGAGTTCTCAAACTATTAGTTTATGTACAAAAATTTGTAAAATAAGCTGCTTATTAGGTTTCCCAGCCATGCTTCCCACAGACCTCATTATACAGTTGTAACTGCTGCAGCTGCCAGCCTGCTCCATTGTCTGTGGGCTCTACAGAAGGCATTTTTCTCCTATGCATAGCAAGCACCTTTCCTACTTCTGCAGTTATGCATTTGCATACAATATATTTTTCCCATTTCTCTCACATGATAGAAAGTCCTTAAAATGACACATGAGCAATCTCCAAACATTTTTTCTGTTACGTGTGGTAGAATATTCAGTTGTTCACAGATTTTGACTCATACACTTGCTGCACGATATTAACATTTTTTAAAGATTTCATTAACTGTCTAAACTGTCTACTCTGAAAATTGCATTAAGACATATGTAACACTTGCAAGAAACAACTCAGATTCCACTTCTGCTTATGGAGCTACACTTGGTGCATCAGAGATGCGTGAGAAGATCATTTTTGTGGGTGAAACAGGAAATTATTTCTAGTGTTTTCCTGCGTGGCATTTCCTACGTTATTGCAGTGGTTATATGCTACTGTTGACCAAGCTGCTCCTGTTGGATTCTTTCAGATCCCTTTAGTAAACCAGATTTTTCTAGTGTTAAAGCTTCTGGTTTGGATACTCAGTTCTTTAGGGCAGTGTCTGCTGCTTCCTGTAGGTCTGTAGAGTATTGAGTTCTCAAGTCTCTTTTGCTGTGCATTTCAGTGACATTACATGTGATTCCATATGTAAAACAAGATAGCAGAACAAACAGTGGACTTCATATTAGCTTTAGAAAACAGAGTATGAAATATATCGGTTGCAGTTTAATTCAGAAAGAAATTGTCTGTATGAGCATGTAAATGCACATCAGTGTTTATATGAATTTATGGAAACTTATGTATACCAAACCAAAAGTCTTTCCAATTTTTGCTTGCCCAATATATTGGTGTGCCAGCCTACTTGCTTAAAATTCCCAGAGGGTTAGTGTTACAGACTGGTAAGGCCTGTTTTGAATGCATGTACATAAGAGAGTAGTCATATGATTGAAGTTTAAGCATTCACAGTAGCTGGCTAATTTAATTTGGATTCCTCTCTGGTCAACCAAGAAAGAAGGATCCCAGGAGAGGACAATTCTGCCTTCCTCCCTTAGAAGAGAAAGCCTGGTACGAGTAGGTATCTCATTTAGCTGGTTGAGCCTAAAACTGAGTTATATGAATAACCCTCTTTTCCTTCTTCTTACCTTAATCATCATAAACAAGATCATGGCAGCATCACAGTATTTCACTACTTAGAGTCAAATAAATTACAGCTGGGAAAGACAAATTACCCTATTAGTTAATCTTCCTGTCTTTCTAGGGTTTTCCCTTAGAATACATTATCCAGCATCCTGTGCAACAGAGTAAACTCTTCAGCGAGGATTCTGTTATTTCTCTTGGGAAACTATTCCTTCTTGTAAAATTTCTCATTGTAAGGTACTTTTGTTGTTGTTTTTCTCTTTGCAGAAGATTAAGTGAAGTCTTGTATCTGTGTATTTGTATGGTTCTCATCACCCACGTATCAGTATTACATTTATAAAGCACACAAATTTTCTTTCTCGTTTCTCCCTCTAGTAGTAGCCATGTACAGGAGATACAGGATCCAGCTACCCACATAGCAGAATACATCCTGGCCTTCCTGTCTCTCCAGCATGTGGAGCAGATGTTGCCCCTTTTTCCTTATCTCTGCCCCTTTCCAATGTCATCCTCAGGGTGTCATCCTCTACCCCCATTAGTTTTACATCACTGAAGGAGCTCCGCTCTCAGTGGGCACTTAGAAAGCCAATACTTTTTCATTTTTTACACGCTTTCCTTTAAGCGTGGGAAGATCTGGAAAAAATAAACACGGGACCTCTGTCATCTGTGCTCAAAGCAGTCCTTGAAACTCCTCCATGGTCCCTAGTTTCTCATCCACATATTGGGCATTTAGAGCTCTGGCAGTGAAGAAACTATTAGTAATAATAAAAAAAGCATTCAAGCACTGAGGTAGAAAGTAGGAGTGGAATCTGCAAGAGAACCCCAAACCACTCCTGCAGCATGCTCACCCAGATGCGTGTGTGTCTGCATCCACACCAGGCTGTGCACTTGAAAATACCAATGATAACATTTTATGTGTGTATTTTGCATAGGTTAGCAAGTTCTGAAGTGCATTACAGAGATTTCTATTCCACATACAGCTTCTTTATTTGGCTGGTATAATCTCTAATTCTGAAATTTGGTGTTTAGAAATGGTCTCCTATAGAATAATAGAGGATGATAAAGCTTAAAACTATGTTGTTGTATTTAAAAAAAAATTGCCAACAGTAAAAAAACAAACAAAAAAAAGGAGTAAGTTTCTTGAGCTATGAGGCAGTAATGATTTACATGTCAAGAAGTTATACAGGTCTTTATGAGATTATTGCAGTTTTATTCAATAAAAAATAGTTACCATGACAACAACTGTCATGCTACCTGAGAGATTATAGCAAAGAAGGACAGGGAAGAAAAGGCTTCATTTCGGAAAGAATGCTTGTCTGACCTGCTGAATGCAAACAATGCTTTGCTTTGACCGCCGCTGGCTGCGGCTACTATCAGCCAAACTCAACGTCGAGCTGGAGGTTCCGAAGCACAGCCATCCTCTTAGAGAAACAAACCAGGTGGTTAATAAGGGTAGGTCTTAATTTCCCCCAAATATACTCCTAGTGCCCTGTCAGATCGGTAATCAGATCTGCTGAATTAAATGGAGATTTCAGCATGACAAGGTTTGGGAGGAGTAGGAGAGAAAGACTGAGAGAGGCCAAAAAGGACATCAGCAAAGCAAAAAAACCCAAAGTCCTTAGGAAAATCATAAAAATGGTCCCACTACGTTGTATTATTATGGTCACATTTTTTTATTTTACCAGCCATTACAATTTTTCAGCAAAATGGTTGCTTCATTGAATATGGATTCATGTAAATTTCTGGCACTGACTATGTGTTACCTCCTCTAGAACACACAAATGTGATTTTTTATTTTTTATTTTTTTATAGTACCCTCACACTTCACTGCCACACCAAAAATTTTGCTTTCCTTTTCCCTCTGGCAGTGTATGCATTTTTCTTTCTGACTAATGTGCAGAATCTGTATCCTGACTTGCACATAAAAACAGAGCCAGAACAACAGAAGAGCAGTAGCTGTGCACACACATCTTATTTTTATGATGGCTTTTAATCTTAGTTTGCCAGTACACACAGGCTTTCTTACCTAGCCATATAAAAATACTTTTATTGTTAATTGCGTCTCTGATTGCTAGCCTGTTGCAACGAGAAACTAGAAAACCTGACACTAACAGAGTAAAACAATCAATCAGCAATGGTTAATGGCTAAATCACATTAGAAGTATTCATTAATTAAAATCTCTTGAATCTCTTTCCAGTCCCTCTTTAATCTCTGGGTCATTGCCATTGCAAAAGTGAACCTTAGGAAAAGAAAAAAAAAAGAGCAGAAAATTTTTGAACTGCGAACATCTTGAAATTTGCCTCATCTATCCAAAAAAATTTGGTTTTGTTTTATATAAGGCAAGATTAGGTGCATAAAAAAGAAACAGTGATTATGTTGTTGGGCCAGATTATATAAAACTGCTGTGTTATTGTAATTAGGACAACAGTGACTTGGACTATAATAGTGGCTTTCTTGTAAAAATGGCACAATTTCAAATTTCTGGTCTCTTGCTAAATGAGTTTGTTGTAGCATTGACAAAGAAACAAACACAAGCCAAATGCAGTCAAAATTAAACAAAACCAGAAACCTTAGCTGTTTGTTTGCTGGGTAGAACCCAGAATGTTGTTTTTTTCAGAGCATTTAGCTAATAAGTGCTTTTGCCTGCATTCTCACTGCTTTTTCAATGCAAAATTTTTATCTTTAAAACTTTAAGCACATTAAGCATGTAAAAATATTTATGTTCATGCGGTTTCTATCTGCAGTGTCTGTAGTGGAGTAAAATCCTACTTAAATATTGAGAATCCAAAGCTGTAGAGCAAAGCAGGGGAAGTTCTGCGTTCAGGAGATTGCCCAAAGAACAGCCCTGTGGCTGGGGGCTCCTTTTCTCTGCGTTACTTTTCACCCTCAAAAGTCTCCCAGTTCTCCAAATCTTTTGTTCATGCTTAATTGCAAAGGGCTCTATAGTTGCCCTTTATTAGGTGGTTACTTCTTGTGGACCCTGAGCATCTTCCAGTGGAACCAGAGCAGCTCTGATGTGACAATGTCCTCTGCAGCTGCAGAGGGGACAGAGTCTGCTCCTTTCTATGCTTCTTATTGCCAATACGAACATCATAATGTGGAGGGTTTCACACCTGCACAAGATTTCATTCCAGGCATAAAACAAAAAAATATTCAAATTAAATAAAATCCCAACTATGTCAAAGCTTAACTAATTTCACTAGTGGAAGTTATGTATTTAATTTCTGTTTCCTGATTGCTTACATCTTTCATAAACTATTTTCATCAATAAGATTGCTGGGAGTAAAATACTGAATTTGACAGACCTTCTCAGAAGCATGCACGATGGTCGGAAATGAAGTGCTGAGTGGCAGAGACTGGCAGGGTAAGAAATTGATTTGTAGGAGCTGGGAGAGTATTTCATTTTTCCATTCCCTTCATTAGTTTTATTAAGTGAGATTATAGTCAGACTTCAAGTGACCTGTAAGGGAAAGAAATAGAAGGACGTGCCATTTCCCCCTTCCTTTTGTGTATGTAAACGGTGAATGGGAGTAATTACTATTACATATATATTTCTGATGTATGTATAAGTTAGATGTAAATTTGGGACCTCAGGAACTGGTTAAATTATTTTATATCACAAGAAAAAAATCTCGAGAGCTGAGCATCAGGCTTGGAAGCAACGTTAGACAGTGATTGCCTCTTTTTATTAAGGCGTATTCAACTTTAATGTCTAATGAACACTTGGGATAAAGGATGCATTTATCAAAGAATCAGCAGACCCATTTAAGTTTTGAAATCTTGAAATAAATATCTATAGAAGTCTTCGGGAATTCTCAAGTGAAATAAGAAAAGAATAGACATATATCAAATCTTTCTAAACAAGCAGTGTAATTATTTCTGAAGTCCTTTGAAATGAGAGCCAGCTAGGCAAATCAAACACAATCACAAAGAAGTCAACAGTCTCACTTCTTTATTTTCCTTTGTGTATAAAATATATTGCAGAAACAAAATGGAACAGCCTAGATAAAATACTCTTACAAAATTTTTCAGTGTTGTGTGATGAGCCTTATCTTATTCCAGCCCTGTGTGATGTTCTGCACAAACCTTTTCTGCCTCGGAAGGGTACAAAGCAGAAGTTTTATGGCAGTGGCCACAGCAACGTGGTACCTCACCTGCTATTGCTGCCTGAGTCCAGTGGAAGGAAGCGCGAACCTCTACATCCCTGTTTGGTCTCACGTGTGGGACCACGGGGAAGGGTCCTGCTGGGGTGGCAGGGCTGTAGCTGGAATTCTGTAGCTTGGCTGGGAGATTGCTTTCTGTGGAGCACTTGGAACTGGTGTATGAGTTAGAGAAGGCCAGGCAACGAAACTTAAATACGCGAGACTACTCTAACAGCGACATCTTTTCATGCCTTGTGACTGCTGTGGGCAGGCCACCAAGGGTCCTTTTGTTCCTCTGTTCCTGTAACGTTCCAGACTCAAGCTTCCTGCATGCTTCCTTGTCTTTATTCTCCATTGCCTTTTTTTTCTTTAGCAAATGCTGTGGCCTCTGGGTGGGCCTCGTGGTTTTTTCCCTGTTATGTGTTTATTCTGCTGTATGTGGAGGAGGTCATTCATGACCTCATCTGTAGGCTGGGGCTGCTGGACTTGCTAGAAGGCTGGGGACCACGTTTGTGTCATCTATCCCCTTTATCATTTTCACTCAAAGCTACCAGCTATTGGCTGTTAGTGTCTGGGTACACAGCAAAATTTGTAGTCGGTCAGACAACAAATTTCCCATGGTAATTGCTTACAAACCAGCCATCAAGTTGAGGATAAAGTGCATTTCTCATGCCCAGTAGCACGTTAAAGATTATTATATCAAAGGTTAGGTATAAGATCACTTTGCAACATCAAAACCAGTTGGGCTTCAAAACCTGTACAGCTTACGTGTTTTATAAAGACAGGTTCAACCAGCGTTTGTCAAAGATAGATGCAACATAATATTCATTAGGATTGTGTTCCTCTTCCACGTGGTGTGCATCAGCTGCAGGCGTGTGGATTCTCCTGGACCCTGCTGAGCAACAGGGGAGGCTGGTGGGACATTTCCCTGCCAGATGGGGCCATGGCAGAGCTTGCACAACTGCCAGCTGATCTTCCTCCCTCTGTTGATGTTCTCTCCCTGTAAGAATGGGTAAATTCGCACCAGTAGCCAAAATAAATGACCTGTACAAGCCATAGGCATTTTTTATTCTCCAGTGAGATGTGTTTCTGCATCCCACATTGCCTTTCCTGGGAATTATCCTGTTATTCCCATGCAGCAAATCCTCCACATCTTCAAGCACCACAGAACTTCCACTCCGTGAAGGAGGTGTTATCCACCCCTCTGGGCACTCCCAGATCCTGCCAGCCCCATCCTTGCCCTTTTCCTCGGTGTGGCCAGGTGGGAAAGCCTGCAATGGAAGCTGTTGATATGCAAATTTTCTCTAAATATGGAAATATTCCTCAAGATAATTTGCATGTAGAAAACTGCCCAAAGCGGTGGCAGTGATGTGCCATAGAGAAAAAGCAGAGAGCACAATCCAAGGAGAAGCCAAAGGGATCTTTTCCTTTAGTTCCCTGTTCCTGTGCTGAAGCATCCCGTGGTTTGGGTTCAGCAGCACACAGCGTGAGAGGGCAGAGCAGGCAGATTCTGTTGCCCTATCCAGAAAAGGGGGTATTTTGGTGGCTGCTATCATTCTTTTCCTTTCTGAACATAAGAAACGTAATTCAGCCCTAAACCTCTCTCCTACTCTTGCTTTCTCTCCCTCTGAAAATACTGTCTTTTTTGTTAGCTTAATTAATATCATCATTATATTTTTAAGTCATCCAAAAAAGCCCTCTCTGCAGGAAGCTTAATGTAACCTCCTGAATTTCATTTGATTTTACTTCTTAGAGAAAGGGAAAGTGCTGTGTTTCCTAAGAAATCAAAAGGGCAATTTCCTTAATTTTTTCTTCCAATTTTTTGGACCGAGTATGGAATTTATAACTCTGGGTGGACAATGGCCCCCTCAGTAGCAGTGACTCGTTTCAGAGACATTAGATGTTGTCCTGACTCTGTCACTGTGGCCATATAAAGCCATTATTATGGCTACAAGCCAAGAAAAGAAAAAAGAACCTTTTTTATTACTGCTTTTCTCTGCAGTCTCTGTAACTTGGCAAGGTTCTTTCAGATGTGATTTTGCGAATCTTAAATGCAGCATATTATATTGTATTATTAACCTCGTATTTCATATCCCTTTGATATGATTCCTTTGCAAATGCTTGAAGTCTACACAGATCTATCAGGTAGTTTTAAATGCATTCTACAAAGAAACCTTAAATAATACAGCTGCTAAAAAGGTTTTTCCTTTACCCAGGAAGTCATTCTGCTGGCATGTATCATGTTGAAGAAAAATGTTTTGTTTGTGTTCCACAAGTAATACTTTAAGTTCTTACCGATGTTTTTCTTCTTTTATTACTGTCACACACCTCACAAATTTCTTTAGACTTTCAAGGAAATTATTTTTTATTTCAAATTATTTTTTGAATGACTTACACACGTTGCTAGTAAGAGCTTAAATGTTAATTGTATACATTCTTTTTCTTTAGGTACCTTTGTAACTAAAGTCACAGCTACAGATGCAGATGATCCGGTTTATGGAAACAGTGCCAAGCTGGTGTACAGCATCCTGGAAGGACAGCCGTACTTCTCTATTGAGCCACACACAGGTAGGTGACTCCCAGCGTGAATCCCTGAGGTGGATTTACGCAAGTGACCTTGTCTCTTAAGTATGTTATATACTTAAACATGCAGCCTAAGCAGGTGTCAGTATTACTGAGCTTTATCGTATCTCACTTGTAATCCATCAGAGTATGATCATGTGAGACAAAGGAAAATTTGTATTTATGATAATGCAAGTAATGGTGATGCTAATATTATGGAAGTTTCTGAAGCAAAACTGATGGCAAAGGAGATGCCGTGTGACTTCTAACTGGTCAGGGGTGGAAAGACTTGGCCTGAGGAACATAATGAACATCATGTAATTTTCACTGTGAGACTATAGTATTTCCACTTAAAGAAAGTACAGTTTAACTTGTGGATTTTAGTGACTATATTGAGTGTTTTCATTAAAAAATATTTTTCTTCATTGGATGGATTGGGGGAAAGAAAGAACACAAGACTGAGTGTTGCTATGAAGTTTCTCTAGTGCGTGTTTAAGATTACTTTATTTCTCTGTGGGTTTAAAATCTTGAAAGTCATCTGAAAGAAGGGCCAATAAATCCATTTCCTCTTCTTTTCTCTACATATGTCGAAGTTGCAGCAAATTCATTTAGTTACAGCTGAGAAATGTTTTGTTAAAGTGATTTAATATTACTTCTTATATTCTTTCGCCTGTTACTAGAAGTTGTTTTTAATCACTGTGAGTCAAGCAGCTGTGATCTCTAGGGAGAATAAAGCTGTAACTCATTTTAAAACATACAAAACCCCACATGAATTTATATGACCATAAAGGAGCAAAGCAGGAGTAAAAATTCTTGTCCTCATGCAGATTAGCAAGATTATGAAATAAATGCTAGAGAAATTATGAAAGGATGCCTTTGAGAAATCAGGTGTGCTAGGTTTTATCAACATGAAAGAGAGTATTCTTAGACTCTTCAAAGTCTGGAAGTGCTTTCATTCTTTGTGGTGAGAATGCATGGGAAAAATTATTTCTGTGTCCTAGAAATACCCTAACTTGCAGGGAGTTTGGGTAAATAGTGTAGGTCAATGAATATTAATAGATTAATAGATTAATCCATTAAAGTGTTTTATTCTGGTTGAAGGACAGCTATCCTAAGTGTGAAAACAGTCTCTGGGAGGTGATTCAGTATTTTCTGTTATGATACATACAAAATAGAATAACTCTAATGAAGAGTAACTCTAACACAGCACAATGGAAGAACAGTAGCTTCTATCAAAAATATCTATGTCAGGAGAGTGTTAATAGTCAAACCCCTTCATTAACACTGGCTGAGTTGTTACAAGTCATGTAGAAGCATAACTGTGAACAGGCCCCTGACCATCAGGTGTCAAAACATATGACTTGGTCTGATTTAATACTAGAGATTATTATAAGACTAGATCATTGCATGTGGTAATGGCTTGAGTTATCTTTCTTAATTAGAGGGGCATTAGCCATAGCCTTATCCTCAGTTTCTACTAGGGAAGGGTAGTGCTTTAGCAGGGGAGGTGGGAAGTGTGTTCCCCACCTACACAGAAGATTTTTCACTTCTTTCACACAAAACTAGCCTGAAAGAAATATTCCAAGCATTAAAAAATTGTTCACTTTCATTCAGAATTGTTAATTGTATTGCATTAAAACCTCATGATTAACCCAATGAGGTAACTGTTCATCTCCTAGGAAAGTGATTTCCATTATTATGAAAGCCAGAGAAAACTCCAAAGCTTTTTCTCCTTTTCCGCTAGCATTAAATTCCCCCTCCTTGATTTCCAGTTACAAATATTCCTTTGAGTAGCAATTCAGTTACCATGAAAATGACATGTTAGTTTCTAAAGGGAACTTAATCATAAAGAATCCAACTGTGGCTTTGCCACAGTCCCCGAGTAAGTGGTTTCCTATTATGGAGCTGCTTCTGAATCAATCAGTGGTTTCAGATTCCACAGTTTTCTATATCTATGGAGGACATTAATTACAGCCATTAGGACTGAATGAGTTTATGTACTCAGGCCATCCTCTTGTTCCTCTTCCACCTCTGTTACTGGCCTTCATCTGTAGTGTAGCTACCACACTCCTCTTGCAGCCACCCACCAGACAGTTTGGTTCCGTGATCTTGGTTGGATCTCTCTGTTCCTTGTGATGTTTGAAAATCTGCAGAATTTGTTCTTGTGTCTGAGGTGAGTCTTCACTCACTTAGAGAAAGCTTAGCCATACTGAATATCAAATTGTTTATGTAAATAATAAATATACATAAAAATCTAGTCGTTTAGCAAAGCAGATTCAGGTAGTCATGTAGAAATTGCGGTTGTATGTTACACGGGGTGAAAAAGATGGCTCTAAAACCCAGCAGCCTTACAGTTGAGGTTCTTCTGAAAAGGAAGTGTTGATGATTTGAGAAGACTTAAGGAACTAGGCAGGGTATTTTCTTGGAAATATCAGAGTTTTGGAGCAAGGGTATGATAATATATTCCTTATCTGCGACATTTTTATGGGTTGTTGATTGTTTCTTTATCCAACTTCAGCAATTTGAACCTTCCCAACAAGGATTTGTTCCCTCGCAGTCACTAGGCCAGGAAAACACATTCCCTTGGACATTTGTGTGTGCTCAGGAACCTCAGTGAAAGTTTTCATGTGGGAAGATGTTTGGGTAGCATTGTGACAGTGCCCAAATTACAGCAGAAGAGCCAGGTTCAGCAGCGTCTTAGCCAAAACAAATCAAACCTGAGGGTGATCCTTCAAGTGTGGTGGATGTTTTAGAGCTTGAGGATTTTTGAGGGGGGGACAAGGGGCAGGGGAAACCTGTATATAGCTATATTTTCTCTGTGGTTACATGTCATTAGTGCCCCTGCTAAATTTGAAGCCTTTCCAATTTGTTTGAAACAGAATTGTTTCTGATCACAGATACGGTGTCTAGATTTGTCTTTCCCAAAGTGGAATCACTCTTTTAAGAAATGAGCGATGTTGAAGTGATCCATGTTTTCTGTCATCCACTGGAGTGTATCAAATGTTATCAAAAATATAACTACTTAGAGATGATCTGTTGACTATTTTTCAAAATATTAGCTTTGTTTCTTAGAAATTCAGAGTAGATTTAGATCTGTGCAGCTCCCAGCACCAGGGCAGCCACAGGCTGTACTGCAGGTAATTTTTCCTGATTCTGGGCTCAGACTAAAGATTGTCTGACCTTGCTGCTTTGTTGTAATGGCACGCTGAGAGCTGACCATCAGGGATAATCCCAGTTCCTCTCCCTTCTGTAGGACTCCGAATAAAAAAGAGGGAGCAAAGGGGTGGGCTGGGGCTTTAGGCTGAGGTAGAACGGGTCCCTGTTAAGGGAGGCAGTTATTTACTCTACAGCTTTTTTGTTCCTGCTAACTTAACTAGGTGTAGTGCTTTTCTGAATCACACTCTTGGTTGAAACTCTGACATTACTCTCCACCTCCTCGCTGAAACAATTCTATAATGCTGGGCACACAGAAATAAGTACTGGTAAGTGACCCATAAAACAATAATTTTCCATTATGTTAGATGAAAAATGCATATACTTCTGCAGGTCGGCTTCACTCGTTCTTCTGTATGAGTTATAGACACATGAAAGAAGGTAATTCGGGAGTTATTTTTCACTCACTGCTTTGAATATGGCTTAGGGTAAATACTTTTTTGAAGTATTACTGGTTCTGAATATTTTTTGCTTATCATTGGTGGATTTTAATATGACCACTGGTTTAATGAATAAAGAGTAAACCTAAATAATACATTATAAAGATACAGATTCAGATTTTCCAAGAGAGGCTAAATTTACAATGTGATGACATCAGCTTAGTAACAAAACTCACAGTGAACTAAAATATGTTCCATAAATCATTATCATTACATCTGACAGAGGTAAGTGTGTATAATTTATAAAGGTATACAAGTTGTATGTTTTTGCTCATAATCTAAATAATGGCAATCAAAATGCTGGGAAAGGGAGTTCCTTAAGACTGCCAAAAGTAGCTGAAGCACACTTCTCACTTTTAAGCTTTTTCAAGGATATTAAATCATGACTGTCAGCTTTAAAATAAGATTATCATAATGGAACATAATACAAAGTGACACTGTGTTCTACAATATAGGAATGGTAGAGAAAATACATTTTCAGCTGTGTCTGACTTATTTACATTTGACATGAACTTAAATAGTGTCACTCCTACACATACCTGAAATACAGTTACACGAACAAGGCAAATTATGCCAAACGCCCTGCTGCACTGGGAAACATTGCCTTGTTCAGGCATAAACCCATACTGTGGGGTTTCTGGAGACATTCAAACCCGCCTGGACACGTTGCTGTGCAGCCTGCTTTGGCGGGGGGATTGGACCAGGTGATCTCCAGAGGTCTCTCCCAACCCCAGATGATTCTGTGAATGAATATGGCATTCAGCAGAAGTCAGGTTTGAATCATTTAATTTCCAGTCTTTATTATCTCCCTCCATCTAGACCTTGAATACAGTCCAGCAGAATAAAAACAAGGGAGGCAGCGAGTGGAGAGATTACAGCAACTTTTGAGTTACAGACATTTTTGTGATGTTACAGGTTATTTCTTCTGTCTGGGTGTTTATTAGTAAGGGAATGTATCACTGGTAGCACAAGCTGCCCTCGGAATATTGCATGTAGTGCTGATGAGACCCATCCTCATAAAAAAGGCTACTAAAACACCAAAGAAAGTTCAAAGCAGGGTAGGTAAGGTGAGACGAATATTACTTATAATGAAAGATTGATTGAACTTAATTTGTATAAACTGGATAAGAGGTGATTAAAGGAGGATATGAAATTACTGCACAAACATTTGAGAGGTGTTAATAAAATGAGGCACGGGGACTGGTTCTGTAATTACTCATGACAAAATGACAAGGTAGCATTTTCAAACCAGAGAGAGATGGAAAAACAGTTTTGGAACAGGAAATAATCTCAACTGTAAGGGAAAAGTAATGAGCTGCTAGGAACAGAACTAACTCATGTTCAACAGAGCCTTTCTAAATAGTTTAGATTTTAAACCCTCATGGGATTATGGTAGAAAATGAATTTCTTCAACATTAGTCAGAGCTTGGGTTAAGCTGCTGCTTTTGAGCTCTTGTTATTAACCAGTGCAGCTGGTACATCCCTGCCAAACACTACAGATTGAAAGTTAACTCATCCTCTAACCGAAAACAGTTTAAGAACTGGGCTGGGTGGGAGTTATTCTGGCTCAGCAACTGAGGAGAAGGGAGGTCATGCAGCCTGGAGAGCAGCATTCCCAAGGCAGCAGGATCAGCTCCAGTACTGGGAGGGTTGCTGGAGTTTATTTGTGGTCACCTCCATTACAGCACCTTAAGCTCTGTCTTGACAGCGTTTGAGGCACCTAGGCCCGATGCTGAAAATAGAGTCTATTTTCAAACTAGTATAAGCCTTTTCTTGTCATTGTGTTCCTAGTACCATACAACCTTTGCATTAAGGTGTTTGTACAGAGATTCTTTGGTGATTCTGAGAGTTGTCTTGGTGACGGTCCATTAGCAGCGAGAGTTGTACTGACAAACCGCTCGTGCAGCAGACCCGAGGGTCAGTCCTGCAGTTCTTGCTTTTTACTTTAGAAGCATAAGGAGTAACTGTTATGGATAAGGTATGTAGGATTGGGTCCTTCAGTCAGCAAGAGCTGCCTTTTCTGATTAATAAAGGAAGTATAAAATCACTGCAGAGACATTTGAAAACAGTTAAGATGGTCTGTAGTTGGTACAGATGAGTGGCTTAAGATCAAGACAGACTGGCTTTTGAAAAAAGTGATTTCTGCTTCTTGAGTTATCTAATAATTGTGGTAACAAAAAAGCTGATAGCACACATTTCTTGCATTTCAGAGCAATGCCTCTATCATTTTTGAAAGCTAGTGAGGTAGTTAGGACTTCACCATTTTCCTCATGCTGAGTAGGGAAACAGGGGTTGTGTGTCTAAATACCATTGTGCTGAGCCTGAGTTAGAGAAGTATGAACTACTCAGCTAGATTTAGAAGGCATCTGAAAAAGAATCTAAGGCTACTTTCTGTAAAGTGTCTAGTATAATTATAGCTATTAGAGGACTGTTACAAGTAAAATCCCAAGGAAGTGAGGTCATAATGTAGTGCAGAATGTTTATTTGTTGCATTCATTCTCTTGGAGAGATGGTGATCCTTTCACTATGCCAGTGACACCTGGTCCCAGGGAAAAGGGGGTTGGCTGGATGAAGGCTTCCTACTCGTAGTATAAACCCCAGATACATGTTCATATGAATCAAAAATGCAGTATTATAATAGGTGTTATCCAGTCATATCCTATAGGATCCTCTTTAAGCAGAATATATACAGTGAAAGGAATTTATGCACTATGGCAAACTTGCAAGGTCTATTCAGAATGAAAGCAAGATCAGAAAACACAAAAAATGAAATAATATGGGCTGAAAAGGAAAATGCAATAGATGGTAGGTTACACAAGAAACAAGAAAATTTATAAGATGATGTTCAGTCTTCACCTCACAGTTTAACAGAAAGGCAGGCAGTGCCACCTTCCCCATACAATTTTAGAAAATAAACATGGTAATAAAATCTGTACACTGTTAGCTTCTCTCTTAGAAATACAAAAATGGCACAGAAGCACTACACATAAAAGGGTGTTCCCTTGTATCCCATCCCTCCCCTAGTGGTTATTTTTTCTGTGGCTGATGTCTTTGATTTGAAATATCCCTACAGCTGAGTGGAGTTCAGACAGCTTCTGTAATTGATAATTTTTCTGGAAGGTTAGCCAGCTTTGCTAGAGACTCCAGATATTTTTTTTGTCTTGCTAAAACAAAAATCCTAAGGCACTAGAACTAAACAAGAAATTAGAATATTTGATGATGATTTTTTATTTTAAAAATGATTATTTTTATGAAGGATAAATTGAATTAGAAATAATGGATCACTATGCCTGTATAACATCATCAGAGTACTAGAATTTTTTCCATTTTCAAGACAGTCATGATCTATTAATTTTTCAGGAATTGTGGTATGGGTTTTCCATATATTTCCAATTGAACCTTTTTTCTGGACTGCTACAGCATCACTGAAGTCAGTGTGCTTCCTGGGAATACAAAGAATGCACCTTCAGGCTCTCTGAAGAAACGACAAGATTGATTTTTCAGGAGTTTTGGTCCTAAATGTCTGTTGTCTTTAGTAAGAATCTCCACCAAGATTTTAGCGTGGAAGGAAGATCAGAGCAATTACCTAGCACTTCCAAAATGAAGAAGGGAAAGCTCCCAAGAATGCAAGCTGAAATAGCAGGAAGTCTTCATCAAAATGTGTGAGATGAATGAGGTGCTTAAGCAAGGCTTCTCAGGGCCAGATTCCAATTCTGTGGAGCGCTTGCTTGGTTTTGTTCCACATTCTCAATTACTATTATGTGTAGCTTTATAGCATAAAGAGATCCTTAAAGAAATGGAGAGGAAAGTGAAAAGTGAAAACTAGATCCTTATTTCTATTGTTCCTTTTGCTTCCCTTCTTTCTCGTCATCAGCTCTAGCCTCTGACACATTGCTTCTTTTCCCCTGATCTTTTTTTCAGTGCGAGACAGTGTATATTCTTCCAAATAGGTTTTTGAAAGTAGTCCACAGGGGTGCATTTTAACCGATTCAAGTTGTGAGGCAGATTGTGCAAATTGCTCTGTGTGTGCATTTAGGACCACTGAAAAAGTAAACCCCATTTTGCAGCTGTTTTATTTGCTATTGAGCAGTGTGACACCAATAGCTGTTTAGGAAAAGCAACTCAGCCAAAAAATAAAATAAAATAAAAAAAGGTACTTTCAATATTGGAGGTGTTTTCATTCTTGGAAATAATAGATTACTTTTTGATTTCTTTACCTTCCAACCCTCTTCCAGATGTTTCAAGCTTTAGTCCAAGGTTCTGTGGCCAAATTAGGATGCGAATGTCTGCTCAGTGGTTGCACTGCGTGTCCATGGAAAGTTTCCACAGGACTAAGATTTGTGAAATATTTCAGAGTATATGAAGATAAAGCCTTATCTTAGACACTGCGGAGTGAAGGGACCTCAAGTGAGAATGCAGTGAGCATCCTTGCCCCAGAAAAGGATCAGGTTTAACCCTTCTCATTTTCATTTCTCTTAAAACTTTAACTAATGGAAATACTACAAGTTCTCCAGGCAGCCTTCTGTATGTGCTTACTTTCTCTTTTAAAAAGTGTTTCCTTAATGTTTAACTGAAAGCTCTCTTGCTGCAATTTAAACCCATTTTGTGGTTTGTTTCAGGCCCATCATTTCTTCTCTTATCCCCAGTGGAAAAGGAGAGTAGCTCCCAGTAATTTTTACATATTGGGCTGTGAAGTCTTTCCTCGTACTTCCCTAACTATATAAAGCAATTTTTTTCAATACCGGACACACTGTTACAGCTGGAGCCTTAGCAGTATGAGGGAAGTGGAAGGATTGTTCCCCAGTTATTCCATATAACGCACTAGCTAATATAACAGGAAACATTGGAGCGTTTCTATCAGCAGAATCCTGTTGTTTCATATGCAGCTCATTTTGACTCCACACTCTTTTCTGTCTTGTGAGTCATCTGCTCTATTGTAATTGCGAAGTTAATTGTTTCACCCACACAGAATACTTTTCACTTGCCGAATTGAGTTGCATCCTGCTTTTTTAAACTATCTAATTTGTCAAAATTGTTTTGAACTCGAATCCTGCTCTTCCTGTACTTGCAATGACTCCCAACTTTGTGTCATCTGAAAGGCTTGGTAAGTTCTTCCTCTCGTCCATCATTCAGGAAATATTAAATGATGCCAGAAGTAGAACAAACCCTTTGAACCACTTCATCCATCTATCTGCTTTGACAGTAAGCCATTGGTAACTGTTCTGAATACAATCTTCCAACAAGCATCTACCTGCCTTACATTAGTTTATGGTAATTCTCATCCCTCGCATTTAAACAGCTCTCCTGTTTGGCACATATAATTTTCATCCATCATAGCTTGCCACAAGTGATTATGTTTTTATTCTCTATTTGTTTCTGGGTTGAAATGAAGTAGAGCAGGTTGAAGGCTCAGTGAGTTAATGCTGTATGCGTATTTGGATTTGGTGAGCCTGGATTGTTTTCTAAAAATAGGTTGAAAGTTTCAGTACTTCCTGGGAACCCAGCCCAAGAACTGGTGAATAAAGCACAAGAACAAATAAATATCCATTAATTTCTCTATGCATAACTGGCTTTGTCGTGTTATTTAGGTGAGGATGGAACCTCTGTGTATACATTAATTTGCCTCATAAGAGACACCAACACTTCCCTTTCTCAGACCTCCATTCTGTAGATTCTGAATATAGAAATACTGTTGGTATTATTCAGCCTGTGTAACTTGAATAGATTTGATGTTTAAAAACCTTTAGTCCCTCTTGTTGTAATTCGAACAGTAAACTTTATTTTGTGTTTGAAACTGAAACTTGACTTTGTCTTTGACTCTTAGCTTCTGGCAAATGGTTTATGGGCTGAGACCATACATGGAAATATATATAAAGCTATTGAAATAACAGGTTGTGTTAGTATCTCTGTACAGAAAGACACCCAATTTTTTATGTCTTAAAAGTTGAAAGCTGGAATTCTGATTTAGTCTCTTTGAAAGGTGTATTTATCTACTTGGTATCTTTCAAATCATAGGCAAGGGCTAGACTGTTCCATACATTAAGAAACAAATTAAAATACATCTAGGAAAAATCCTCATTCTATTGAAATAATTAACTTGTCTCAGATGAAACTGAAGAATACAAAATGTGGTATCTTATACAAGTCATGTGTAGGCTAGACTTAACTATGTAAATCAGGTTTTAAAAACAAAAAAACACCACAGCACAACAAGGAAACTGCCTGAAAAATAATAGTATGAAAAAACTGTAGTCAGCCTAATACAAAATACATTGAAATAAGATTTCATAGATCTTTGGATCAGTTGTATTGCTGAAAAAATTTAATGTGGACCAGATTGTGATACCCTAAGTTTGCATTAGCATCATTTGTATGAATCATCTCATTTATAACAATAACGTTATTCACAGAATGCAGCATTATTATTCCTGAGCAGTAAACCCATCAGTCCAAACCAGTCACAACTGTCAAATGCTTTTAAAAATAAATGTCATTTACTCTCTCTACACAAGCTGCCATGGAGGAAACGACCCTACTCTTTTTCTTAATGTGTTTTACAGATATCACATCTGATAAATGTTTATTGTTATCTTCTGGGTTTTACTGTTCCACTGTTTTCAATCAGAAAATTTAACAGAAGCATATTCTTCAATGTTTTGCAGATTAAGTTATGTCCCTGCCTATGTGGTATAGAACAGTTACACTGCAGGAATGTTGTACTTCAAAGGCTGCTTCGTTGGTTTTACAAGCACTGGTTGACACTGTGCTTGGCAGGGTCCTGAGCACCACCTCCTTCAAGGAGTTTAATTGCTGAAGGTTAGGAGTAGCTGGCTGCACCTGAGCTCAGCTCCTTTGCTGATAGGGATAAGACCAGGAATATTTCTTTATTCACCATAAATAGATGAATAGATAATCTTGGCTTTTCAGCCAGTGTCATTTCTAATAAGCTGATTTCATAGAATCTATCCCACGTTAAAGGAAAAGAGCTGTCTGCAGTCTCCACGGTCCAAATAGAGAAGTCAAAGCTACCAGATTTGCAGTTAAGTATTGATTGACACCTAAAAAGTCTTGCCAAGACTTTACAAACAACAGGTTAAAACTAACAGCGTGAGAGCCAGTGAGACATGGTCAGACCCCATAACAGGTGCAGTAAAATTCAGAATTCTTTTTTAATGAATTCCAAGGATTTGCTGAGTTACTGTCAGTGTCTGCCCCTAACCTGTGTCCTAGAGCTCTGCAAGTGCAGGGCTGTGAAAAGGGACACTCTTCTTTATGGCTGGTAAGAGCCCTCAAGCACCATGGCAGTGGTGGCTCCAGTTCCCTTGGTGCTCTTATGCTTCGCTTAACCGCTAAGATAACGGGGTAACTTGACCTTTGTGCTCTCTTTTCACAGACAAATGATTCTTTTAATAAATAATTCAAAAGCCGGATTAAAAGGAAAAATAGAAAGCCAGAATCCAACTTAATGGTTAGAGTTGTTTTCCCTAGGTTTGGTGGGACTTCTTTAGGTGACGATCATGTTTTTATTATGGTGGACATTACTAGCCTGTGATGAACACTGTTTAAATTTGACATTAAGCATTTAGTCTTGCACTTTTGATTCTGAATATTGTGAATATTACAGCATGTTACAGGTGAAGAAGTGACCCTCCTAGAGTGGGACAACAGAGTGACTTTAGGAGTTTGCAGAACTGATATCTATGCTGGGAGACACTGAAAGGCATGCTGGCATTCTCCAGTAAAAGTTTTGGACTTAAATGAACAACTGTAGCCTACCTTATCAACAAGAGCAAATTAAATAATGATTTTGGTTTTAAAATATATGAAACAATCTGACAGATACATTTAACAGCATTTACAGATGAAGTTTACTATGTGGTTGTCTTCTGTTTGTGAATTCTGTGGGGCAGTGACAGATTTCTGTGGGAAGCAGGACAGAAACCAAGAAGTTTATTGGGGAAAGAATGTAAACATTAGTGTTTATCACAGGTGTGCTTAATTTGTGGGTTTGGGATCACAAGATCATTGCACTTTGAATTCATTCAAGGTAGGTGACTTCTAATAAACTTTTTTGAAAATCTGCAATTCTTGTTTATCCTTGGTGCGAAAAGGCAATTTAACTGAACCTTTGGCAGTTCAATTTTTTTTACCAACATTTACATCTATCCATAAAAATAGTTGCAGAACTGAATTTGGGTCTGTACCTGACCTTTTTCCCCCCTCCTTATTGTAGCTATAATTAAAACAGCTCTTCCCAACATGGACAGAGAAGCCAAAGAAGAATACTTTGTGGTCATCCAAGCAAAGGACATGGGAGGACACATGGGTGGACTCTCTGGAACTACAACTGTGACAATAACGCTCACTGATGTTAATGACAATCCTCCAAAGTTTGCACAGAGTAAGTGCCATTACGGGTGTGTTCTCCTATATAAGAAAGTAAGATAGTGCTGCTTTGTTTTTATCAAGCTTTATTATTATTATTATTATTATTATTATTATTATTATTATTATTATATTACCTGGGTTTGTAATGTAATTTTTAAAAATGTTGCTGCTACTAGAGAAACATTAATATTCTTCTGCCTGATTAAGAGCTTAGGAGAGGGGATTACAGTCTATGACAGTGCACACAGCTCTCTGTCCTTATTACCCCTCTTGCATCCACAGAAAACACTTGGGGTCTTTTTTCCTTGTATTTATTTGCATTCAGTGCAGTTTTGGTTGCTGTTGTATGTGCTTGCACCTCACGCGAACAAGTGCTACCACCAGTAAAAGGCATATATAACTGATAAAAGTAGTGAAGGTTTGAATAATTTGGTAATAGTGAAGAAAACAAGGTAAGTCTGAGTCTAGATAATTGTTGATCTTTAATTCAAAATCCATATTTACTACTGTGGCTCCAATGGATGTCTTGCTGGGTTAGGTTAAAATGATTTGCTGTCCTGCTGAGATTCTCTACAAGCTTTGCAGTCCATTTCAAAGATGAAGAGAAAAAGAAAAAAGAAGAGGGAAGAGCATAATGACCGGGTCGATTTTATTTGGAACAGGTGCCATCTAAAGCACTATTAGAAACTTATCTTTTTATACAGATTGTGGTGAAAAACTAAAGTTGCAGGGTATTAAGAGTCTCCTTGGGGTTGGAGGACATTCACATCTAGACCTTGTATCATTTGTACTTTGTTAGAAGCAGTTTTTCTAATAAGGTGCACCCAAGGTAAAATTAATTCTTTTCCACATACGTATGACTTGAAATCCAGTTTTGCCCTGTTCTGAAATCACAAAGAGTGAAATGGGTTTGTTCTAGTACTCAGCGTGCGATAAATACTCTCCTATAGTCTAGAAAATTCACATATGGATAGATAGAGAAAAAAAATATAAAATAAATAAGCAGAGGTTAAAGCTTCTTTGCAAAATATGTATTTCGTTAGCTCATCATAGTGGTTTTTAACAGATAAGCAGTCTGTGCCCAATAAAAGCTTTTCTCATTACAAAATAAGAAACACATCAATTTTTTACTTTATATCATATTGCGTTGCTTGCACTTGTGTAGTGGTATTTCCCAGCACAGGATGACAGTTTCCCTAATAATGGAAACACCTACGGATGAGAGTCCTGGCTGAAACCTATCACCAGGACGCAGAGGGCCATCTCTTTTGTACCTGCTGTGTGCTCCAGCTCTCTCCCTGTGAATACGCTGCTGCTTTTGCCAGCTTACCTGGCTTCTGTGTTTGCATCAGCGCTTTCTGTCCAGCGTGAAAAAAGGCAGATGGGAAAACCAGCAACACAACTGGTATTGAGTGGTGGGTTTGCTGGTGACCTCAGAGGAGTGGGTGCGTGGGGAGAGGGAAGAGCCCTTTCCCTGTGCTCCTCCACACGGGTGGGTAGCGTAAGGAAGACTGCAGCTCAGATCCCTGAAATATATTTTCTATATGGAAAATGTAGATTAGTTTTCCTTCCACAAAGAGTGAGTTGCTGACTTTGAAGCTGTTATAGCTGGCGCATTTCAGTGCAGAATTCAAGCCATCTAGGAATAACCGCGCTGTTACGCCACTGACCATTACCATTAGACAAAACCTGCATCTACTAAAACTTAAATTATATATATTGCATTTAATGAGGATGAGCCATAGTAAGTATTGTAACTGGATGTTATTGCAAATCCTGCCTTTTAAAAATAAGTATTCCTAGCCTGCTGCCTAGCATTACGGATTAGTCATGACTCTGGCCATATACAAGAGCTGATCAGGTCTTTGACTTATTTTTTACACTGTTGAAGCACAGTTTGCGTTTGCCTGGAAAGGAAAATAAGAAAGGATCAAACTTACAGCAAAGCCCAACAGAAATGAAATAGGAATTCATAAGATGTAATACATGCTGCTTTCACAATAAATTGTAATGAACTCAGAAAGCTCTGTGTTTTACCGGTTTATTGTTTCCAGGCAGGACAGAAATGTATATTTATGGTTTGATTTCAAAGAGTGTTAGCCTCCTGGGTTTTAGAAATGAAAAAGATGAACTTTCACTGCTCCTGTGATCTCTTTGAAATAATTTTAGAGGCATTTTATAAGTCACAAAAGTTTTTAACCTGGCAGTTTACCATGTAATTGTACTGAGAAGAACTGTGCTCTGCTGTGAAAACCGAGGGTTTTCAAAGACACGTAATGTGGAATTTTGGTCAGGTCTGAGCTGTGACTTCTTGACAGGGCGATTCATAATTCTTGAGAGCAATTTGTGTAAAAGAGTCAGCTGCATCATCGTAATTTTTTTTTTATGCTATTTTGTAAACTATCTTAATAAATCTGAGAGGAAAAATACCGACTTTAAAATGCAATCAACTGTGTCTGGAGATTCAAACCACAAAGTGTGGACAGCAGTATAAATTATGAACACATAATTTAGTCTCCTGAGGCACTTGATTGCTTCGGCTGCTCATTGTTTGTGAGCATTTATGAATATTCTCAAGGAATCTTGATGATCTCCAAATTATCTCTAATAATTTAGCCTGGGAACATTAAGGAAAAAAAATTCACTCTGGGACAGACTGAATGTATAGCTTATAGATGTATTTGTGCATCCCTCAGTGTCCTTCCTATTTTAACTGTTGTGATTGCAATCAACCTACAAACAGTTAAAGCAACTGTTTTGTTGCTTTGTCCAGAACGTGGGGTTTTTTTAGAAAACTTCTAAAATCATGAGGTTTTAGTTGTAAAAGTAAAAATCACACATTGTCTTAGAACAACTGTGAGGACAAAAAAAAACAAGGCCAGAACCTTTTGTCAAAAACTATTTTAAAGGTCTTGGCTGCTAACCTTGAATTGCTTTGGACTATTTTAATTACTAAGTAGCACTGCAGTTAATTAGATCACGTATTAACTGTAGCTTCAATAAGTGTAAATTACCAAGAGGTAAAAAAATAGGCACCCAACAAAGAACATTTGAGTTGAAGCATGCATCTTCTGTTTTTCAGAATAGTGTTAAGAACTGGGAGATACCATAGTAAAATGGGTATTTTGATTTATGTATTTATTGCAAGTTCTAAATAGATTTTTGACATTTCTTAGGTTAAGGTTTGAATCCAGTATTACAAAAAATAAAAATACTGATAATTTGACTAGCACTTTCTGATGGGTTTTAGTTGAAGCCAGCAACCAAATAGTAAATGCAGTAATGACAATTATGAAAAGGTATTGTTTCCTTTAAAACAAAAATTTTGGGAGTTTCATTGAATGTTTCCTAATTAGTTTCTTATCACAAAAGGGAGATGGGGTTAAAAAAACCCAAATCAAATTAGAAGGGCCAAAAAACCCAGTTAAGATCTGAAATTGTATAAGACTTCTTTAAAGTATTAGACCAGTTTTCTACAGAGTAAAAGCCACAATTTCACAGGTGACTTCTATAAAAAATATTACTACACATCTGTAAACAAAGCAGTAAGTTCAACAGTGCCTGCAGTAGAGAACGTTGCAAATTTTCAGTGTTGAAAGTAGCTCAATGTTTCTGTTTGTCAACACTAAGCATCCCTGTGAGGAAGAGGCAGGAGTCTTTGGTAATAAAAAGAACATTTGCATATGGTAAGCTGAATATTCCAATACAGGGAATAAGTTTTGCTGGTTTTGATAAATTGTATGTGTAAATGTGCTTTGTGTGAGTTGCACATCTCAGAAGTGCAAACAAATGAAGAGCACCCCAGAGGTACTGGAATCAGGTGTAATATTTAGTCTTTTCCTCTTATTTGTAAGGTCTGTATCACTTCTCAGTAATGGAAGATGTTGCTCTTGGTGAACCCATAGGAAGGGTGAAGGCAAATGACCTGGATATTGGAGAAAATGCTAAGTCATCCTATGATATAATTGAAGGAGATGGAATGGATATATTTGAAATTACCACAGATGCCCAAACTCAGGACGGCATTATTAGAGTGAGAAAGGTAAATGATATCTCAATCTGTTTATTGTGCACATGACTACCCAGCCAGGCTGTACGCTGTGAGACGATGAGAGATTTCCAAGGATTCTTTTATCTATGGATGAGGTGTTGAGCCAGTGAAGTGATGAAAAGCCATGTCCCTCAAAATTGCCATTTAGGTGACAACTGGAGAGATGTCCATGGAAGTATTTTCTGTGCTGGGCATGTATTAATGTTATCTGGGCTTCCATGTGTTCAAATCAAAAGGTTTTGCTTCCTTTGCTGTGTTGGTGATGTAAGCTTCTGTAAAATCTTGGCTAAGTATTCAATCAAATAACTTTTCTCTGTTATTTTATGTGCCATATAGCTGATCAAATACTGTTCAGAGAAAAAAAAAAAATCATAGCATATTATTTAAATGACCTGATATGTGAAAGGTTTAATCATCCACCTTTTCTCGTGTTGAACTCTTTACTTAATGAATAGTGATTTCATTGAACCTTATCAAGGACATCAGTCCTTTTTCATGTGAGAAGTGCCAAATTTGGCCCCTAACGGCTACAAATCTGCTACCTTTTCTATGCTTGTACAGTCTTGATGTATGCAAGACGAGGTATTTGCATGTAGACAGCAGACGGCCACTTGATTATATGCAGAAGTATGTGGAAAGACAGCATATCTAGAATAAAGCTTGGCTAGTAAAGTCAATTGAATGCTAATTGCAGACTTAATTTTCATTGTTTTCTGGGGAAGAAGTAGAGATTCGATTCTCGTACAGTGTTCTGAAGAAGGTAATGAATAGAACTTATAATGCTGGCATAGGGGGTTTTAAATACATAGCATAGAGCACTCTAAATGAATCTTTGTTTGTTTATTTAAAAACCAAAACAAGCACCAAACCCCCAAACCATTCCATTCCAGTGAGTACAGGTAATTAATATTCAGCTGGTACCTGTAACTAAAGAGGTCAGGCAGAGTACCTGTCAAAAGTTTCTGGTTTCTGTTTCTCAGTGCTAGGTCAGCACTGTAGATGCATAATAAAATGATGTATATTTATCTAAATTGAGATTTGTTTTCCTGAAGAGCAAATTATGATATACATCCTTGATCTTCCTTACAGTTATTTATTGTATGCTGTGGCCTCTTTTGTAAACTCAGGCAATTAGCCCTTTGCCCCAGTTCCCTTGGCTTTATTTCATAACCGAGTCTCTAACATAATGTTGTTTCATATATTCATTTTGACAGCAATAATCATTTTGGTTCTGCTGCAGTAGATGATGTATGGAGGGTACCGTTCACCAACAGATTTTCTCCACCATAAATTTATTTGCTTTAGACAATGCAGAGTAAATTTTCAATATGATATTCTGATTAGGCGCGACTAAATGTATTGGGGTGCTGTCATTTCTGTAAAGCATATGAAAAGAAGTTGAAAAAAATTATATAGGAGCTATGATTGGCAAATTGTGAATATGCTGATTTATAAATAACCATTCATAATTACAAAAGCTTACTAATTTAAGAGCTGCTAAAGTAGCAAGGTTTTCTCATGTTTACTAGAATTTGTTAGAAAGAGCAAATCCCACTAGAGCTTGATTCATACCTGAAAAAAATCAAGAAAATTTCCAGGTATACATATTGAAGGCTTTGACAGGCTTCCTGAAGGTCCCTGTTTGTGCTCTGGCTGGTATTTGCATTGCAGATTCAAAGTTTCTATGTCCTTTTCTTTTTATCCCTGGGACATTGTAATGCAAATCTCAGTATCTTTCCAATACTTGGCAATTTGCATCTTTGAAATTGGAATCATTGTGAGACACGAGACAATTATATAGTGAACATACTGATGTGCTTCAAGACACAGACTTGAATCTCCTATAATGAAAATTTCTAATAATCAGAAGTGTCACAGGTTTGGTTTGTATTCGGTATTTCATTCTTTTAAATCCCCTGTGTTTTCATCTTTTATGTTTTAATATGGAACTGGAAAATAGTACAAACAATGGTGACACGGCAGGTATATGGATAGAATAAAGGGATGGGTTTCATGTTTCTCTCTCTGAAAAAAAAAATTAAGATACAGAAATAGAAATTGCTACAGTTTTAAGAAATTCCTGAGAGATGTCTGCCTCATTTACCCCTCCAAACAGAAATGCAGTTACCTGAAATGCAATAATATTGAAGTACTTCCTTCTATGATTAGCTCTCCATTTTTCCTCATAATGCCTCTCATGTCCAACAAATAATAATTGCTAGTTCTTTGCATTTCTCACATTGTTCTGGAAGTGATAAAATATTTATTGTTTGTGGAGCTAGTTTTTTTTTTTTTTTTCTTATCTCCAACTACCAAAGCACTGATTAAGTGCACGATTAGTGTGTGAGTCATGGCATCGCCAGCAAATTTGTAGTATTTATCTATTATGTAATTGTAATGGTATAATTCATGAGAGAGAATGTTTTGGTAAATTTCATGTGAAAAGCAAGAAAACAAAGAGTCTTGTTTTCTCTGAGGCTGGTTAATAAATGCATATCAATATATGCCCAGAAAAATTGCGGGTTGGATTTCTGGGAGTGGGAAGTGATTGCATTAAAACTCACTGAATGTGCTTAAACGCACATAACTTTCATCCATCAGCATTATATTCATTTGTTCTTCCTCTGTGGCCATTAGTAAAAGACATTTATCTTTGTCATTCTTAACAGCCACTGGACTTCGAGACCAAAAAATCCTATACTCTGAAGGTAGAAGCAGCCAACATTCATATTGATCCTCGCTTCATCAGTGGAGGACCATTCAAGGATACAGCAACAGTGAAAATTGTAGTAGAGGATGCTGATGAGCCACCAGTCTTTTCATCACCTACATACCTTCTGGAAGTGCATGAAAATGCTGCTATTAATGCTGTGATTGGGCAAGTGACTGCCCATGACCCCGACGTGTCTTCCAGTCCTATAAGGTAAGTGCTGCTCTCAAGTTCTCTCTGAAAAAGCTGCTGGCAGAATGTTTGCCCTCACATTGTACGACACTGTTCTGCTGCTGATTTCTTTCTGTAAAAATACTTGTCTAGGATTTGTTTCACGATTTATCAGTTTAAAACATTTTCAAAATCACAGAAGTACTCCTTGCCACATGAGTAGTCTTGTGAAAAGCAGGAATGCAATGAATGTAAAAAACGGGGTGTGTGAGGTCTGATAGGCTTTGAGTCATCAGTGTGTATCTCTGCAGTTATTTTAAATAATCTGCTCCTTTCTGCACTGACAATACTCAGTTTGTTCCGTGAAGTTGTAAAATTATATTTTGTATTCCTTTGGCTAAACGCATTCCTGGTTTAAAGATAGAAGGTCAGAAATGATTTTGACTTTTGAATCTTTGATTTGCAATACTTTCATTTTCTGATTTATCTTGAAAAAACTGTTATTCCACTTTCCTCAGATCAGTATTTTCTGTCTCATTTTGTGGAGCGTACGTCTTCCCCTCCCCTTTTCCAGCGGTTATAATGGTATGATGTGAGTGTTCCCAAAACACATTTTGTGATGTATAGTAGCAAAACCATTATGAAAACAAACACCAAAATGTCAAATTCATAGTAAAGGTGTATTTGGAGAGAGTCTATTTAATAATAATCATGACTGTACATAACTGCCTTGGGGAATTTCAGCTACACTAGTAGCCTTCAAGGCTATTTTCTTATCATTGACAATACATCAGGTTTGTCTCAAAGACTTTACATCTTTCTTTTAGGGTTGCATATCATATTTTAGTAGTTTTAGAATTAGAGTTTCAACATTTCCAACTAGTTGGGATGTGTTAGAACTTGTATATGAAGATGTTTGGTCTCTCATTTCTAAATCATCCTTTCAAAACTAGCTAAATTTAGCACTAACTGTCCCATATTTCTATACAGATTAATTGATTAATATATTTTGTACAGAGCACAGACAGTGTTAACAGACATTGAATTTCTTCTCTTACCCGAGAAGCTGCCAGGATGATAAAAGATGGTACTCTGATCACAGGAATGGGAAATGGAGGGGAGTTTCCCAGGTCAGAAAAATGTTACTTAAACTGCAAAAAAGAAATATAAAATGTACAGAGTGCATTTAAGCATACAATTATCACAATTTAAGCAGTGGCTCCACCCCTCATTTTGTTACTGCTGGCCACTGGTGTCTGGAAAAGGGCTTGCACTGCCGTTACACAGACAGGGTCTGCTGAAAGGTGTGTGAAACCAGCCGTGGTGGCAGCAAGTTGGCTTTCTTCCCTTTCCTCCAGCTCGATAGTAATTTCTCTTTCAATTTAACCTTAGTTCCTTCCCTCTGCCCTGTTCTGCTCTGCTCTTGGCTGGCTCCTGTGCTCCTCTGCCTCTTGATTGCAACCTCTTTGTTCCTCCTCTCAGCCTGGCTTCAACTCTACTTGGATTTTGCTTTGGCTGTTTTTCCAGTCTGGTTCTGTTTCCTTGGAATCCTTTTTGAGCACTGCCCCAAACTCCTAATAATTTGGACCAGCTACAAGCCCTGCCTATGTCCTAACATTGAACCTCTTTATTCTGTCCAAGCCTGAAAATTGAACAGAGTAAAATATCTGCTTTGTTTCTATTTTTTCATCATTTAATAGATCAATATATTTTCAAACAATTAAAAGCAAAAATATTTTATATGTACGAACTGCACTAGAATGGTATTACTTATCAGGTCATATTGAAAGAATTCATACACGTGAAACAGAATTGGCCAAAGTTCATTACATTTAAACAAAAATGTAATTAATTAGTGTGATTTATATCTTCCTTTAAAATATTACATGCATTACTTTATAAGATTTAATTTGGTTAATATTGGTTTGATGGCTTATTAAGGAATATTTAGAGTTCCATTTTCTATGCAGTGATTTTTTTTCTTGTTTTCTTACCTGACTGATTTGGCTTTATCTGCAGTAGCTCTGCAAAGTCCAAATTCCAATTTCATTTTCACATGAAAAATACTTTAAGGCAAAAAAAGATTCCAAGTTAGTAATTCTACTGTTAGAGGAGGAAAAATATTCATCAGAGACAAACAGGGAGCAGAAATAGTTCTTTTCTTTCCACTTTGGAACAAAACTGGAACATGGCAGGTTCTAACAAAAAACTATGGGAACGTTGTTTTGTTGGATTGGCATGTTTCCTTTTGGTTGTGCATTTTAAGTGTTTATTCTGTTACTTTGTAATATATATGATGGAAATTTTATATATATGTTGTATGATATACTTTCAAAAATATTAAATATAAGTTAGAAAGCAGAAAAATGGAATTAAAACATTCTGTTCTAAGAACAACAGACTGGTTTAATACTGCCTGGCTGGTTTAATGTATTTTTTTTTCTTTAAAACAGAATTTCAGGAGACAACAACCAATTGGATTTCAAGCAAATTATATTTTTCAATACATATCTGTTGTGTTGACCTTTAGGTCAGGCAGAGGTTTTGTGTACATTTGTTGTAAAGACCCTAGCGATACAAAGGAACATACGAGTCACCTTCTGTCCTACCAACACCACATCTGCTGCACAGCAGTCTGATACACAAAGACTCCGTAAACTTAAGAGTATTGCAGTACCATAAATGAAATAAAACTTGGGTATCTCTGAACTTAGAAATAATCTGATTATTAGGTCGTAAGACAAAGCATTAAAGAATTTAAAAAAAATTGTTATAGAAAACAGCCTGGAAAGAAATTTCTCCTGAGTTTGGTTGGTTGGGTTTTCTTAAACAAAAGTTTAACCTCATTTCTATCCAGTACAACAGTGCTTTGATTTTTATGCTTGCTTAGAGGAGATGAAACATTCTCTGATCTTTCCATCACTTGATCTGAAAGGCATGAAACCTATCAGACATGTACAAGCAGGTGCACGGATGGGTCACCAGTCTGTTCCAGATGTACCCACCTCAAGGAAATACCTGAAGAGGGTTATTTACAATGGCTTGTGTCAAGCACAGAGATTTGGCAGTCGTTATTGGTCTAATATCTTTGTACCAGGCAAAGAAATTTAGAAATGTTTAGGATGGGGCTGAAGGGATGCATGTGTTCTGTGGGACTTTCCTCGTTGTTGTTGAGTCCTAATTGTGGATAAGCAAAGGCATCTTTGAAAGGTTGAGTGATAACTTGAGAGTCAGCTGAATTACACTTTCATTACCCGTTTCTCCAATGAAAATGCACAGTCTCTTCCTATGGGTTGTTAGGTTAGTCTAACTATAGTATGTCTTTTGTAACCCAGCATTTTTTAAATAAACAGCAAAATTTCTCTTTTATCTTCCTTTGCTATGCTGTTGTGCATGTTGCTTAAGGGTCTGGCTCACTTTTAAGCCTGATGGCAAAAAATATTTACAAATTTGGCTAGGGAGTGTAAATACGGTCAGTAGTTTGTTTTATTCTAGCCTAGTCATTTCAGAAACACACGGCAGGAGCTAACATCCTACCATGTCCAGCCTGTGTGCATCTCTTTTGGGAGGGGGACGCAGTGAATCCAGCTGGGCTGGCTGTAAAGTTTTGCTGTACTTCATGTAGAAAGGGTGGTACAACCCAAAGTACAGTATAGTTAGGCCTCAAAGATTATTATCTATTAGCATACAAACCTTTTGATTCCAATAGTACTGATTTCATGTTTCTGTTGTTATTTTATAACTATGGTCTATGTAACTGCAGTGAATTATCTTGGATAAAGCATGATCTGAGTGCATAGAAAAAAGCATGGGTAATAATCTTTCTTCCTGTACTGTCTCTGCCCTCCTATAAATCACTGCCCTTCAGTGTCTTTCTCTGAGGAGAGAGAAGCTTCACTGTGGCAGGTTTTCCCCATTCATATCGACAGAGATTTTGTCTCTGGCAGCAGTTGATCATTTTCTTAATTCACAGCAGGCCTTAAAAACCTAGATACGGTATTTTCCACCTCCCTAATGGTACAGCTGTTTATCTGTCACTAAGTAGCATGTCCAATCTGCCTGGCATTAATAAACAATGGTGATTTACCACTGATGAGGTATCAGTACTGTGATTCCCATCTCAGCAGGTGCAGCAAAAAAAGGTTTTCTGCTCTTATTTACATTGGTGCAAATAAAGAATAGATCAAATTAGGTCATAGCAGCAGTATCAATAGAGCAGGAGCAGGGCTGAGAATAATTTTAAGTCTTATGTTAAACCACTGTGGGGTTGTTCCTATAATTGCCATAGTAGACCCATAAACTTACCAAAACTTCCCAATAACCTGTGCTGGCTTTATGGCAATTTCAGAAGATATTATTTCCCAAGATATTCTTTCTTCATTTTTAGAAAAGTGTGAGTTTTATGTACAGCTTATGGATCTGACAATGCATTCCCATTAAAGAGAGTTACAATACCATTATCATGAGAAGGAAACTGCAAATGTACTGTTGGTTTTTCCAGGTTTATGAAGCTACAGATTTTACTCTTTTATTTTGTACCAAATATTTATCAAATTAAAATCAGGAGAGAGTTTTACCTTTTTGTAGTCTCATAAAGCCGTGGAACTTACGTTAAAAATGTTGAATACTGGTTTTGCATTGTGCATAAATACTGTTGGGACGAGATGAAGCGCAATGCAATAAACTCACAGATGTTACACTCCCAGTTTTGTAACTTCAAAAAGGAGTTATAAAAGTACTGCAGGAAGGCTGGAAGAATGGAAGTCTAAAAAAGGATTCATCCTTAGAGAAAAACTGAGTCTTATTTCAACGGAATTTATGTCAAGCAGAGGTCAACTAAACACTAAATAGTATATGAGTATTTTGTACTTTAATTTGTTTGTGGGCTGTAAAAATTTCATAAATGTTTGATATCAGAAGAGTTATTTCTGCACCATTACATAAACACGAAGAATGAAAAGGCGGGTTTAAGTGATGACATCTTCACGTTATCTTGATTGCTCTGTTTCTCATATCTTCTTGAGTGAAATCTTAAACCTTTGAAAGGCTGTGAGATATGTTTTACTAACTTCATCCTAACAGAATTTTACTTCTAATACTTTAATTGGAACTAGGGAGACATCAAAATAAGGTCAAGATACATTTTCAGCAATGATAGCCTGAAGTTAGGCACCTCCAGCGTTATTCTTCCACACAAGTGACCTGATTTTCAGAAATGCTGAGGATAGTACAATTCCCGTTAAACCATTGAGAATTGGGTATGCGGAGCTCACTAGAAAATCAGTTTACTTAAATGTCCAAATATAGATGCATGTGCCTAGCTTGAGGCACATGTATTTGGAATTTTACCTCGTATTTTTTTCTAGTACTCTTCTTAACTAAACTACTCATTTTGAAGTGAGTAAAACTAGTTCTCAGAGTTTAAAAACAGAAACCTTACATGTCTAACCAATGCCATTTCCTAGTTAAACACAGGCTGTCACTCTTAAGTCCAATAGTTGTTAAGTACCTTACTAACGTGATCACGCCAGCCTTGATCCTTAGTAATACAGTTTTCAAATGTTTAAAGGTTTTGATACATTTTCGTATTTTAGACCTAATTTTTTGAAAGTGAATTATATCTTAGTGAATGCATTATACAAGTGATCTAATTGCAATGTATCTTTCATTCTAAATATGAAAATACCTGAAATAAAAAAGACGAAAGCACTAATGGTGGACTTGCTGAAATGTAATGCGAGACCGACAGTCTGAGCCACTTTTCTGACCACTGTATCATGTAATCCAGTCTGATACTGTATCCTAACTCGCCCTGTTATGCCTCGATATAATGCAGAACAGATGTAAAAACTGTCAGTGCGTGCTGTAGGTTCTGTAATACATAGACACAAAGGCTTAAAAGGCTTTTCTATAAATCCACAATTAGGATTCAGTAAAACCCCTTCAAGTCAATTTTTGTTGAACCGTATCAATAGTTTATCACGGAGCTCTCTCCTTCCATACTTTTCCTGTCAAAAAACTGGAAGGCTTAATTTTGTGATTTAATTTCTTTTTGGCAAATAGTACATTAATAGAATAACACTGTGAAAATGGACAAACATAAAAGCTTTCCTGGAGATCCTGTTCTGAGCTGTAAATCATCATCCTGCTTAATGTACTGTGGGAGCAATCCACTGCAGCTCGTTCTTGTTGTCAAACTGGTTCTGTTTAAGCTGCATCATTTACCTGGCCCGGCTAATTTGCAAACTCTGGCCACCTGTCAGGTGAAATGGGGTTTTGGTAAAAATCAGTGATTTTTACCATCAACCCATGAAACCATCAGTCCTTCAGCCTTTGAAGTATTTTGTAGGAAAAGGGTGATTGACTAACTGCGTTCTGCCCGTGGAGCTACTTGAACCATAACCAAATAATGTGCTTGGTGAATAGCTCATGCTTCGTTAATCTGAAATTTATTGGTAAAATAATATTATTCAGCCCTTTTTAAAATAACCATGAAGCCCACCATTTTTGTGTGCTTAATACATTACTGTTAAAATTATCAGCAGTTACTGTGAAATACCATAGAAACTGTCTAATAAATGTGATGGATTGTGTAATTAACTCTTGATCAGCACCGTTTTTCAAAGATGTTACCCAGTGAACCTGAGGGCATTTTATGACCTTCACACTGGGTATACAGCTAATTACTCCTTGGGCAATAATTAATAAGTTTTTTTAGCCTCAGTTTGTCATTTTTGTCTTACAAATTATTATGCTATTGAGCTTCTCCATCCATTTGGCTGTAAAACTGCAGCTCTCGGAGGGCTCCCTAAATTGTGTTGTGATGGTCTGGATTACACCAGCTCCGTCAAGTGGATCACAGGGATGTCTGTTTTGTAGGTTCTCCATCGATCGGCACACTGACCTTGAGAGACAGTTCAACATCAACGCAGAGGATGGGAAAATAACCTTGGCAACACCCCTGGACAGAGAAACAAACACGTGGCACAACATCACCATTGTAGCTACAGAAACTAGTAAGTATTTGTGTGTACTGACTTTTAGTTCTGTTTGCTTTGTAACTAATTTCACCAATGTGTCCAGTGGAAACTGTATGTAATTCAGTAAAAAGTAAAACACATTGGATTTTTAAGTTGCAGAATTTTTGAAAGAAAACTTGATTTCTGCTGAAATTACATTTCTTTTAGTTTTCAACACTGCTTTTTTTTTTCTTTTTCTTTTTCTTTTTTTTTTTTTTTTGAGTGAGTTCAGGTTTTGAAGAGATAGATGACTACATTTTTACAGGGCATAGAGGGTACATCTTAAAAATATTTTTAGAAAACACCTAAACCAAAGCCTTATATTTAGTTGGCTATATTGGCAGAAAAACCCAAAACTTTGTTATTGTAGAAGCAAATTATAGATTCAACCTGAAAGTACTTAAAGCTGAGTGATGTTATGTTTCAGGTACAATAAATGATTAAGCATGTGGGTAACGTTGCAGGAAAGCAGCCCATCTTTGATACGTATGAATACATTTACTCATACACAGCTACAGACAACATGGATTGTTTAGATCAAAGAGCCACAAAACCATTTATGACTGATCCATACGCCAAAGTCATTGTGAGCCAGGGTTGTCACCCAGAATACAGGGCCTAGATTTTAACCTCATTTATAAAGAAGTGCACTTTACTGAGCCATGTCAGAATCAAGTCTGCCCGTTGCATCTTCAGATTTTTAAAATATAGTTATACTCAGGAAAATGTAATACTCAGTAAATTATCCTTGTTGTTAGACTTCATGGGAGACTCAGCATCAATCACTGTTGTGAAGATCAGACTTGGCTCTGAAAGGAATAATACAGATCTTGTTGTAAGCTTTTGCATTCCCACTGATGGCTTTGGTTTTTCCGCATTCCTAATTTACATAAAACAAGAGCTTGTCTTCATAGACTACTATCTTTGCTTATTTAAGAGAAATTATTTTTAAACTGCTCATCCAGAAACTAAATGTGTTCATAGAACTGTCAAGCAGGGTAAAATGGGCATTTTTAGATTATTTTTTTTCCCAACGCAATAATAAGCAAGATCTGTTATAAAAATAACAGAAATCTGTTGGAGGCAGAGACAAGCACCAAATGAAAATACAAAACGTGTCATTATGAATCTTTCACTGACAGTAATATTAATGGACTGCTGATCTCTCCTGTAAAGATATAGATGTGTTGGCATCATTTGTGCAGGAGTGTTTTGTCTCCCCAGGCCAGCTGCTCTCCGGGTTCAGCACAGGGCTGGCCTCTGTTCCTGTGGGGCAAGGATCCGACCATTCCCTTGCTATTACATTCCTTACTAATCCCAAACTGTTAAACTGGCTTTTTAATTCTTGATTCCCAACACAGTAGATGCTAAATATACCCTGATTTATCAACACTTTCATAGATAACCACCAAGTTTTGCCAAAACATACATCACTAATTCAGAATTTTGTGCTGGTAAGTTACCTCCAGCTAATTTTGTGCTTTGAGCTCAGGTAATTTTTGGCATTTCTCAGCTGTCACCATGACAAAGTTATTCTGTTGTATCATCCCTTGGTCACTCTCTCAGGTGGGAATCTTCCAGGATGAGATTGGCCTGGTTGAATTGAGCATAACTACTGCTGCATTTTTCGTTTGGCTTGGGGATGAAGATATTTAGATCAGACTGGATCTTTTTGAAAGCAACCAGATTTAGAGTATGTGTTGATAGTTTTAAACATGCTGCTTCTTTTTAATCTGCATGCCCCAAAATGCAAACTTGACCATTTCATGTCTAGCAAAACTAGGAGGAGAAACACAAAAGCTTGAGCCAGTGGAGACTGAGACTCTTTTCTGTAAGTTCTTAGCAGGCAGAAGACCAGTTTGATGGGATTTTTTCCAATGGTGTTTTCTTCCCCTATTCATAGGCAAGTGTCTGGCTAGTTCTAATCCAGAACAAATGCGTGTTATTGGTGACAAACACCATCACTTGATGGGCTCTCCTTCAGACCGTTGCCCAAACTTTTGTATTGCCTTTATGTTCTGCTTCTCAGAATATATTGACAAGTTGCATATAGTTTTATGCCTCCTGTTTAAATCAGTAAGTGTGTTGCAGGCCCCCTAGAGATAATCTTTCAAATATCTCATCCCTCTGAGTATTTTTTTGGTTACTAAAGATGAAAGAATGTGAAGAGCAATCAGTGAAAAAAGACTGGACTGCAAGTGGTTAACATGGTACGGGTGATATTTAGGTGACAGTTTCACCATTTCAGATTTAGTTGCACATTTTCCATTAATTTAGTGAAAAATCAGTAGATAACTTCATTCTGCAGCTTTGAGCCTGTCAACTACTACCCTTAAATCTGTCTGCTCTTAAATGTTCCATTCCTTTTGCACATTTTTATCTATTGTGTGATTTCTTATACTTCCCTCTTATTTCAATTGATTTTTTTGCTTCTTTGTTGTTCCATTTGTCTTCCTCTCTGGTCACGTGGTGACTTCTGTATGTAGATGAATTCTGTCACATGGATTTCTAAGACAAAATAATATTATGAATAACTTTGATGTCTTTGAAAGATCGCTCTGAAACTCAGGCTTAGAATTCACAGAAGTATGTGTATTGATGCTTATGGCAAGAGGAATCCTGAACATTATTGTGTCTTCAAATTGATTCTATGAATTTTCTTTCTACATGGCCATACTTCCACATTTGCTGTGCTGAATGAGTCAGGAGCAGGTAGGCGTAGGTGGGAGCAGGCTAGAGGAAGGAGGCTCACTGGCAAAATGACCTTTCCCTGAGAAGGTACCTTTTGGTCAGTGCTGGGTATAAAAGATGAACTTTGTTTTCTGTTACTGACGCTGGACTTAAATCTCTGTAGTCCAGTATTTACTCATTGCTTTGTTATGTGGTTGAGACATGAGCTTAAAATTGTGCTCCAGGGCTGGGAGGCTGGTTTTAGCCGTGTGCTTGAATGAAGAGGTGCAGATACAGGCTTGCAGTTTGTTTGGGCTCTCTGGAGCTGTGCCCTGAACAGGATGGGAACCTGGGGGCACGTGCAAGTGTTCTCTGCAAGCCGGAATTGCAGCGCAGCAAGAATGAATGATTACCTTCCAGACGTTTCTTTTGGTGCATCTCTTTTGTGTGTACAAAGGCTCATCACGTCTTTGGTTCTTTGGCGCTTCCTTGAAATGGACTTTTCTGCCATTCAGTAAAACCTAGTAAAGTTGGGATCCTTGCAGTCATACGTGATCCCATTCATCTGAACACACAAATTCACTTTTTAGTTTGTATAAGTTACAATTGTGGCTCTAACTGCTGTTCACACTGACATGCTTGTGTTGCTTGCATTAACTGGTTGGGGGTTTCGCCGGGCAGTGAAGCAGAGCAGAGTTCAGGCTGGGCCAACCTCAGGGTTCTCTGCTCCTGGTGCAGGTTTTGCAGTGCTTACCCAGTTACGTGTTGTCGATGCTACTCAGCTACTAAAAGAAAATCAAACAGCCATCATTTATTTATTAGAATGTTTTTGCTACAGTTTGCACAGATTCTGACTGTAGTTGAGAATCCCTGATCATTCAAGCTCTCAGATTGCCATACATGTGTAAGGCATATAATAATTAAACTCTCTCTTCTTCCTGCCTCCAGCACCATGGATTTCCATTTCCATCTTCTAATGGCTCTAACAGCCACATTGAAGATAATTCTCCAGCATCCTCACTTTGTGCCTCATTAATACTGAGGAAATGCCCTGTACTTCAGTCTTTGCTGGATAATTGATATAGCAAAGGCAGTAATAAATGGAGAACTAATGTAGTTTGAAACCAAAGCATGGACTTATCTGGGAAAAGCTGTTATAACTTAAGCAAGAAAGAAGTGTAGTAGCAACATAATTTAACTGCACAACATTCCTCCAATTTAAATGTGAATATCCTGATATTTGCATAATCATCCCTTCCAAACTTTAGCTGAGATCTGCTTCAGATTGAGGATTCTAGTGAATTCTTTTGAAACAGAAAGTATACTTAAATGCATTCATTATTAGCAATGCTTATCTGGAATTCTCTTTTTGAAAAGTGAGATAATCCTTTTCTCAGGAATATGTGTAATACACAGTAGAAATTCATTGAACAATACCATAGATTTCAACAAGAAAAAACTGCTAAACATATTCCAGTTGACAGCCTCTGAGATTTATGAAAAACACACCAACAAATAACCGAAACCATGGCTCATAAACTTTGAAGACAATAAATGATGATCCCTTTAAGGTCCCCAGCTTTCTTTCACCTGACATAACACTGAATGGGCTACTCAGGATTTATATTTGGTTCCTGTGACTGTGTGCAGCACTGGATTCTTCAGACTGCGTTCAGATGGAATCTCGCTTTCAGGTTGTGAGGCATATTCAAGCATAGACAGGCTCTTCTGTAATTAGTATGGACACACAGGAAGTGTGGAGATGAAGCCACATGCATTTGCTCTGTCATGTCAGGTACTAGAATGATCTTCTCAAACCTCTTCCTCTTCTTGCACTTTGGGTGTCACACCCAAAGACCCACCACAAATCTGTCCAGGGGGCAATTTCTCTTATTCTACAGCAATGGTTTTAACCAAGATTTAAATTCCTGCATGAAGGGCTTTAAAGGAATTTCTGTTTTCCTTACTCTGCAGGCACTGCAGTCGTGGAGCTAGTATTTTCATTTTGATTGACTGCTTTATCAAATGATTCTTGGTATTCAGCTTCACTTGCCAAAGAATAAGCATACAAGTGACTGACTAACCCCCCTGCCTGAGTACTTGGCAAAGTACCAGAGCTGCCACAACAGGTAGAAATTCTCAGGAATTATTAGTCAAAGCAACAGATGAAAATATAGACAAGATCTTGAAATGGAAATGGTGATTTGACCACAAGAATTATTTTCCAGGCATAGAGCGCAGGAATCTCAAGGACAAAGCTGTGGGCTCTGTCTGACAAAGGTAATTATCCGTACCAACGGCATTCTTTAGAAATGAAGAAGTATGAGGCAATTTTATCACCTAATGGGAAAGGGCATAAAGCCAGAAAGACTCTTTATGGTTTACCAGGAGTATAAATACAATAATTGAATCGTCACTCGGCACATGCTCTACTAAAGTTATCTATATTGTATATTCCTTTAAAAAATACAAGGACACTAATTGAAAAGGAAGAGAGCCATAATTACTCTTCAGAATAAGCCTTCAGCAACACTGTGCTTTTTAATGCCATGAATACCTTTGCTCATGCTTTCATTTATTTAATTTTATTTAGCCTTTTATTGTAAAAATTACTATAGGCATTATTAGCAATAATGCCTAACATTTTAGGAAGATACTTTGGTGCATCATATAATTATGTCTAATTCAGGGCCGAGTAAATTTCAGTAAGTTTTAGAAAGAGAGGGAAATCAGCCTTTATGGAGGTTTAAACTGGAGATGTTCAGCAATATTAACCTTTTCCGCTTGACCCTTTTTTCTCAGGCTTAGTGGAACTCAAACTAGATAATCCATCATTTTTGCACAGAAACACAGAATTTAGTAAGGCAACTCTTATTCATTTCCTCATAAATAGAGGGTTACGCTGAACTCCATGGATTCTAACGGGTGACGGAGCATTTGCTGTTGGTCAGTGTAGGGCTGGTGTATCCCATAAAGATTTCAGCTGGGAAAGCACGTTCAGGCATATCACAGACTTTCTCATTAGTGTTTTTCACAGCTCAACGGGAATGTTCTTATGAAACAATCTCTGTATAAAATGCTCTCAGTAAGTATTAAAACTCAGGTATGGGATGCTGAATGGAAGTTAGCAACCTCTGTTTTTGGAGGAAAGCATGTGCAGCAGCTCTGAATACAGCACCTGAGGAATTCAGCGGGGAAAAAAAATAAAAAAAGGGAGGAGGCAATAAATATAATTATGGCAAGTAAAAGGAGAGAGATTTGCATGAATAGTCTAACTTATTTTATTTCCCATTTCAGGGCTTTATAAAGCCAGGCTGGGCATCTTGGTTCCAGATTTCACAAAAACCACAGTGGAACTAAGAACACTGTTCCAAGGTCAAACCTCAAAAGACTGGGATACTAGTTGGTGGTTGTCACGGTTTAGCCTCGGCGGCAACAAAAAGGCTTAGAAGGGAATAAGGCTTTCTGGGGCACAAAACAGATAAGGATTTGTGTAACAAGTACAGGAGTCATTAGTGAAAACATACTTGACTAATTCATGTGAAGCATGATTGTTAATTACTTTGGGAAAACTGGAGGTGTATATACATGCTATGTTAGCAAAATGAGCGCATTATTAAACTGAACAACTGAAAACTGGCCATCTGCACTTAAGAGCATTCTAATTAGAATTTCTGAAGAAAATATGATTAATCTTAAAAATGCTGTGTAGTATTCATCTCATTTGATAAGCAGATTTCATGTACTTCTAAGTGGAATGTGGTATCTAAAATCTCAGTTGTTTGTTCCCTGAAGCTGAAGCGTGAGGGTAGGTCAGAGCAGAGGTTCGTACATGGATATCATCTTAGTCAATCTCCTCTAAGACGTTACTTTCTAGAGTAAAGACTCGGAGCTTTGAGCTTCTAGTAAAGTTGCTGGATAGCAACGAATGACAGTGCATTTTCTGGCTGAAAACCAGAGGATTTTTTTAAAGGTACATACCGATACATAAGGAGATCTTTTTGCTTCTTGCTGAAGGTATGCAAGTAAGAATGGTTCGACGCTAAACTCCTAGAACCTGATTCAAATCCAGCATATCCAGCAATATTTTATCTGTGAAAGAAAAATAAGAGTATTTAAATTGCAATATTAAGAAAAACAGTCCCAGGAAGGAATATGAACTCTAAAATTAATTACATTTGAACAGTCCTATAATAAATTCTCGTTTAATAAAAGTCCTTAATAAAGCATTTTGATGTTTTGTCTATCAGTAAGGGAGGGATTCATTTGAGCTATTTAGTATTTTATTTCAATCTCAAAATAATTTAAAATAAAAAAATAATAAAAAAATCCAGGCATCTTGTCCTCAATCGGTTTGCTTATTGTTATTATCGCTGCTGCTAGTCATTATAAAATTTCATAGCTAATTATAATCGACAATAAGACCTTGCATATCTAAGTCAATATTTTATAACATTTTAATATGCATGATGTATTAGCATATTAACAATATAATTGCTTTAAAGTGTGGGCCAGATTCCTGACTGTTCTATGCTAGAGTGCAACTCCCTTGATTAAACTGGAATTGAGCAACAGAGCAGCAAATCCTGCCCTGGTACATTTGTTGTGTCCTAAAACTTGTCTTCAATCAGTTTTCTTCCTGCCTCTTCGCAGGTTGAGGGTTTTTTTAAGGCAAATCCTTTTCTGTCACTTAATGGTACCATATTATTTTCTGGAATTTTTTTCTCATCGTTTCATTTAGAGATGAAAAACGGTTACTTCCTCACAACCATGAAGGCATTACACCACCTCAGAAAATCTGGAGTCTCAATTAGGTTTGTGCTACTGTGATCCACAAGAAGTGAAGACCTAGTAGCATTTCATCCCAGTTATTGTCGCTAATTTTTATAATTAAAATAACAGAAAGATGTGGTTCCCTATGGTTTTATGTGGTTCCCTGTTTTCTTAATACTTTTTTTCCTGCTTATCAGTAGCTGCCACAAGGATGTGGAAAAAAGTTTTTTCAAAACCTTTTAGTAGACTCTAACTTTTGCTAAAATGATGAGTTTATAGACTAGTGCTTCCTAGTTGCAGATGCTTCCAGAGATTACAAATGGTGTTTTGCTATTGCTTATTCTTGAAATTAGGTATAGTTTTTTTTTCTTTTTAATTAGCATTGATTATTGCAAAAAAATGTAGCTCTATAACTTCAAACTTTTCTAGTTTGCCTTTCTTTGTACTGAATAAGTCCACTGCTATTAGCTGCTAGAAATTAAAGTGTATTTTTATTTTTTGCACGCATAACAGTTCACCACTGACATATGTAACACAGTTCATTTACTGAAAGTGACATAACTGCAAACTGCAGCCTGACTTGCATCCTCATTAGGGATAAATAAGGCTCAGTAACACAGCACTGTATCAGAAATACAGGTTGTTTTCTATCAGCATTTGTTTCAATTTGGTCTCTGGATAGATGTGTGGGTGGAAAGATGTTGCTGATGCACTTTTGTTGGGTTTTCTTTCCCCCATCCTTAACGATTTATTTAGGGTCTGTGAATAGAAAGGAATTGTCTTCATTGTCATAAATCTGATGTGACTGTTGCAGCTTCCAATACAACCTGCTCCAGCAGCTACACTCTGTACTAATAATTTATTTTGAATTATGTATTTGTTTACTCATATTGATGTGTCACATATGTCTTGATTATGTGTCACTATGAATCTTAAGCTCGCTGTGGTCAAAATTAGATCCACAGAAGAACAGTCTCCAAGGACATGCTGTTTGCATCCAGAGCTTCTTACAAGAGACAAGTACCCATAATCACTACTTAATTATTGAAAAGAGCTACAGTTTCTGAGTAGGATGCCCCTTCTAGTTCTTCCCAAGCCTCTTCCCATTCCTTTGTTCCCCCTACCTTAATACCCCTCCTTCTGTTTCCTCCCATGCAGGCTGATCACTCCCTTATGCAGTGTGTAGGTTACATGTGATGGGCATCTGTGTCACCTACTACATCCAGTATCTACAGTATCTTCTAGTGTTCTCTTTTTGGAGCCCATGAAAGTGAATAGGAAGTTGTGACACTAAGGTAGATTTTTCCAAACATAAACCTTGCAATTAAAGGGACACTGTCATTCAAAGTGATTTATAATTACCAGAAATCCTTCCGTTTCTGGGTTGGGTTTTGGGAGGGTGGCATGAGGAGTGAGGGTGGCCTGTGCTTCCCACACCATTCCAGCTCTGAGGTGGAGAAGAATTAGTTTCAGCATCCTCTGCTCCCTCAAGGACAAAATTACAGCTTGCTCACTGTTCTCAATCACATTGCAGCAGCAGATAACTTTTCCTCCCTTATCACGCATGGCTAAATTTAAACAGAACAGTGTCTTTTGATTTCCCCTTATAAGCAGAGTTGTGGTAGAAGAGATCCTCTCCGCAGCTGTAAACGACATTTGAAGAGATGTTTTGCTTTTCCGATCTCGTTTTGCCTTTCCAAGCCCTTTTGATCTGTCTGTGCATTCAGACAAGACAATGTCATGCAAATACACCAAACAAAATATGATACTTCTGCAAAAAAACTGCAAACATTTCCCAGTTCTGCAAATGGATCTTTCAATTCGCAGAGTATCAGAAGCAATTACAGAGTAACTATTTGTTAAGACTGCTGAATAACTGCACGGCTTAATGGTATGGAAAACAACAAAGAGGTTGCATTTGAATGTCAAATTATAGCCTGCCCTCAGATAAGCAAAATGAGGCCCAACTGATTCCATCAGTAAGTATTGTATCTGCATGAAAGTAATATACTGACTTTTTTAAAAATAGAATTTCAAGTTTTATAAATCAGTGTTGATACTGTGAAGTTAACAAAGTACCCGGTCGAAGGCCTTACTTTAATGTAAATTATATTTATGTTTTAAATTCCTAAGAAGGACTAAATTAAACTTCCAGAGTAGAAGAGATCTGACTAACTTCAGTAGAAGCTGAATCAGGCCTTGAAGAGAAAAGGCCAAGCGCAGCCCAGTGTGGTCTGTTCACGTTCCTTTGCTACTGCAATGGCAGGCAAAGAACTCAGTGCAGGGTTAGGTGGAATGTCAGTGAATAAAAACCTGATGCATTTAGTCTTTTTGCCCATATGTTTCATTTTTCTGCACATGTTAGGTGATTGATTCCAAATTCTTATGGGTTCTGGGCTATATTAAATGATTTTAATGTCTTACATGCACTAATGTGAAAAAAAAAGAAAACTCCACTGAAAATGAAAGTGAGTGAAAACGTTGTCTGAACAGGGCCTGAAGAATAGAGCTTTATTTAATTAACAGTTTCTGGCAGGGATTGTGCATCTGTCACAGAAATTTTACTCTTTGTTTTTTCACTTGGTATTATCAGCAACCTAAAAGCAGTACCCTCAAACTATACATCTTACATATGGATTATAGGCAGGTATATGTGCCCTGTCTTAGCCACCTTGTTACAGGTGTAGTTGCTGAACATTGGAAACCTCTTAACTGCAAATTCAGCTTTGAAATCAAGGACTTGAAAATGTAGTGTTTCCTCAGCTTCCCCTCCTCCTTGTCCTTCTTTCCAGGATACACAGTGGAAATACCCTCCTCGCGCTCCTCCTGGTTAGCGGGTACGTATGGTTCTTCTGCATTTGTGCATGCCTTGGGCAGCATGCGTTTGGCAAGAGTCTGACATCTTTTTCATGGCAATAAGAGGCAGAAAAGTGGACAAAAATGAAGGGGGTAGAAGATGTTGAGCAAGTCCTTGGTTAAACTTGTGACAGTGAGGAAATAAAAAGAGAATGTAATGTAGTTTTGCTGTTGACTTGTTCACCTTTCTTCTGGAGACCATAATCAACAGCGTGTGATCTACTGAAAGGAGACAAAACTTTTCAACTCCATTACTGTTTTTCTCCTAAAGAATGACTTCAGGAACAAACCTGTGAAATATGTTCCCCATCTTTTTCTTTCTGCCTCCCTCCCACACACATGAACACACAGAGACTCTCCACAATCTGTACTCCTCTAATATGTTCCAGCGGGCTGAAATAAATATAAATGGAACATTGGTTATGATGCACTGTTTGGTTCTTATCTCAGCAACTTGTACAGAAACCTTTCTGCTGTGCACTGATACGTTTATATTACTTTATAGATATTCCACATCTCTTAGTATTTTCTTATCCTTCATAAATACAAGAATTTCAAGGGGGATCTCAGTCTTCATGATGACTGATCCTCTTTGGGTTTTTTGTTTGTTTGCTTGAATTTTATCCTGATTCAGAAATAGCTTATGTTCTGTCATGGTACCGTGACATAACAGGTCAGACAAATGAGCACTGTATTTGCTGCAGTGTGGGATCTCTATACTTCAACATAGATAACATTTCAATTTCCCAATAGCTTCTCTATTTCTCAGGATTCTTGAAGTTTAACTTGTCAGTTTTCTATGGCAAAAAAAAAAAAAAAAAATTAAAAAAAAAAAATTGTTTTAAGCTGTGCTGTTGTATAGATAAAGGATTGCACAAAGGAAATGATGACATATACCCTAACAGAAGAAATAAATGTGTCCTGCATGTAGATTATGCTTGTAAAGTCATCAGATAAAACCTTGGGGACTGGATCTGTTAAAATACAACTTAATAAGTTTGAAATATAAAGGATGTAAAACAAGTGCTGTTGTTTTTATTAAGTCAGTGATTCAGATTTTGTTTTGATTTCTCTGTTAGAACTAGGACTTCCTCTGCTTCTAATTCAAATATTACTATAGTAGGGATTTAATTGAATGTGAGAAGCACTAAATAGCCATTTCCAAGCCATGTGGTCATGATGGTTACAATAAAAGATGTGCTATTTTCTAGGTGTCTACTTTCTATTCAGGTATTGAGTACTTTCAAACCTTGAAGGGATTTGGATTATTTAATTAAATAAAGGAACTGTCTTTCTTTGAGTTAAATGAAGAACTTAATTTTGTGCAGCAAATGATCCTCTTTCCTAAAGACCACTGCTGTTTAAGACCATTTGTACATCATGAAAAGAGAGTGGAGAAGTGTTCTAAGCATGTTTATGAAGCATGAGTGTTTATGGGAGGTGACTATCTGGATTATGTTCTGTTAGTTATGGCACAAGAACAAAAATTTGATTAATAAACTCTAGTTACTCTTAGTATTACTGGCGGCATGTAGTAGCAACTTAACAATGCTTGGTGCTTTGCTTTACGTATCTCCAAGGATGCACACGCATCTTGGATATGTAGGGTTTTTAGGAAGGAAGAAATGAATTGATGTGTTGATCACAACAGTGTCTGTCTGTAGTCTCCAAAATGTCAGATTTGGAGAAAATGTACAGAAGAAACTATTCTGTTTTGACTGAGTATTCATCCACAGGTGAAATTTGAATTTGCTTATGGAGAATTCATTAATTTGTTTGAATAGGTGTGCTAAGAGTGATTTTTATTTACAGGCAAAACACTTAACATAAAGTGAAATTTCACTGAAAAGTTTGCAATGACAGAATAATGCAAAGTATTCAGTGTGGTGGGCAGTACAAGCAGTAGGTACAATTCCCTCTCCATCTCTCTCTCTCTTTCTCATCAATAAATTTCATCATAGTCACAAGAACCTTAATAGGTGGTGGATAGCCCCTGGTTTGGAGATTTCCAAACCAGTTGGGTCTCTCTTGTGTTTAGTAAATTAATTTTTTTAATGAATTCTCATCAAGTTTCTAATTATAATATCTTTAAATGTAATGTTTGTATTTCTGATGAAAGACAAACATTTTGGGGACAGTCACAAGGGACATGAATAATTTCTTTAGAAGCTTATCTAATTAATTACATTTCTCTGTAATGTCTTTAAAAGTTGAACTGCCATCATTTCATTAATTTAGATAAAAGTAAATCTTTAGTGTTTAAATATGACACTAGAGCTGAGAATTCTGATAAGCTCAAGATTCATTGTCTGTATTTTTATCAAGTTAAGATAAAAAAAGTGTTTAAAATATTTGGGATTCATTATTTGCATATAAACTTTTATTTGATTTCAAATATGTATTATTTTGTGGCATAAGTGTTCAACTCATCTGTTCATCATATGAAGATGATATGATGCAAAATGGATACACATATTACTCTTACAATATTTTGGTAGAGATTTCTTCTGTACCATGTTTCTTTCTGAACTAAAACTTTTGACTCTTTCATTGTAACCTTCCGTATCCTATACAGGTGGAATGTTAATATTTCAGGTGCTCCAGGAAACACAAAGCCTTTGTTCATAGCAGTAGTACATTTGGTGATAAACCTTGGTTTGGGTCCTTTGAAATAGTTGTTTTTATGCTGTTTCAAATTATGGTTAATAGAGCAATTGAAGTTTACACATACAATTTATTAAAAAAAAAAAAAAAAAGGATGCAAGAGGTAAAGAGGTAGAGTTTGATTAGGTTACAAAACAACTAACTTAGATGGAAACAGCACCCTTGTGGACTGATGAGTGCTCTGGGCAGCTGCAAAGCTCTCACAAGTCTGAGTGAGTTGATACCCTGATTTATGGTAGCAGCTTTCCTGCTTGCAGTAATAATTTAGGCTAAAGCACGTAATTCAATTACTCAGACCCAGAGTTTAATTGGCACAGTGTGCAGTTCTTCAAATTGTTGATGATATAAACAAGATTACATACTATGGTTGTAAAATAATACTCACTAAGAGATGGATTTTGAACCTAGTATTGAGGTGCTTGTAAAGGTATGCAAGTTAAACTCTTCAGGTCAGCTGGTCACTTCAGTTTAAACTGAAATCATGTTTTTGCTCTTTGGGAAAAAATAATCTAAAATATTTATGAATAATTTCTAAAATAAATAAGCTGTGCTGAATCAAAGGAGAGACACTAGAAACTGACTGTGCAGTCTACTCAATGTAGAACACAAACTGTTGGTTTAGCTTTTCTTTCCTTACATCTTAACCAGGTTATTCTATTCTGTGCGGCGATAAACACGTCTGTGCAAAATAGCTCTATATTATAAATAATGAGGGTTTTTTTCGGTGAAGGAAGAAGTTCACAGGTCATGTTTTTGGTCAGTGGCAGATGAATCAAAGTGCTTTAATAGTCCAAAGTACTATCTAGTTGTACCTATGTCAGTCTACCATCCTATCTTTCTCACAGTGTGGGTCTCCACATTAATCTTATTTGTAATGAAGAAATAATAGATGTGCAGTCAGAACAACTAATAGAGTAAAATGCTCTGTGCTCTGCCAAAGATAAACAAAGAAATAAATCTATGTTGTTTACAGCCTTCCCTTTTTCCATGTATAATGGACTTTATCAATAAAACAATACAAACTTCATCAAAGAAAAATCTCACCAATTTAGTCCAAGAAAGGTCTTCATTGAGCTAATCTCCAACAAATGCTGTTTGCAATAGGGATCTATTTATTCTTTTCAACCATAAAATCCTGACCATTCTTCTTTATCTCATGTTCCAACTCTACGATTCATTATGGATAAGACAACCCAATTAAGCAAGGACAGTAGGCAGGAAGAACATGGTTACTCTGTGAGCATTTATGTATCAGTCCCACATTAAATATGCTTTTATGCTTTGATTTCTTTTCTTAGGGAATCACAGTCAAGTATCCCGGGTGCCTGTTGCCATCAAAGTTCTTGATGTAAATGATAACGCTCCTGAGTTTGCATCAGAACATGAAGCCTTTTTATGTGAGAATGGGAAACCTGGCCAAGTAAGTGTCTCCTTGTTTATACATAGAGTACTCCAGTGTGTGAAAATGGGGAGAAGCAGTTCTTCCCTGTCATCTTATCTTAACTTTATTCCCAAAATATGTGCCTGTGTGTTCATGCTAACAACTCAAGATAAACCTATGATGATATTCTGTGTTACTTCTCTCTTAATATGGCCATACATATCTTTTTGAAGTATAGGTTCTAAACTAATGGTAGGTATCTTGGCACAATATTCAGAAAAAATGCTGAGTGTCTTTAAGCTCCCGCTATTTCCACTCTGATGAAGCTCATCACTTCATCAGTTAATGTTTGTTAATAGGTAAAAGCATGTTCCAACTTAAATTCCAATTCAGTTATTGAACTATATTGCAGCTGGTCCTAGGTATAATTTAGATGAAACACTTAAAACAATAAAACCATTTCCCCTTACCCATATCTCAGTTATAATCTCTATTTAGTTCTTAGTGTTCTATGACAAGAGCAAAAAAACCAAGAAAACAACCCAAAACTTGACGAACAGTCAAGCAGATTGTAACTGTATGTAAAATATCTAAAGAGGCATGGGGTGCTGGAAAAGGGGAGTTCAAGTTTTCACCATACTTTACAAAAAAAAAAAAAAAAAAAAAAAAAAAAAAAGCGAGTTATTTGCTTCTTGATTTAATGAAATAAAGGGATTGCCAAAGTAATTTACACAACACTCCACAAGGTGAAATAAACATAGCGAGATATCAGAAAGGAGATTTAACCTGTATAGCCTTTATCAAAGAAGATTAAACAGATTTCTTAAAAGGCATCCCTTTTGAAGCACAAATTTACAGAAATATGGAAAAATATCTCATATGCCACATAAATGATAGGAAAGATTCAAGAAAATGTACAGGCTTTTAGAAAGTAATGCAGTGCAAATGAGATTTAACTTTTTAACTAGCTAGAGAAACACTGTATGTTACAACAATTCACTGCTTTTAAACTTTCTAATTTATTTCTAGATTGTGACATTTTATTTAAATAAACAGCAGCTGACAGCATGACGCTAGTCTTGTTAATCCAAGTATGCCTGTGTCTCATGTGGGTGTTCAGCATTAAATTCACTATTCTCCAAAGAAGGTTACCTGACAATAGAACTAGAAATTCTTTTCCTTAGTAGTATTTAAAAGACAACCTCTATAGCAGTGTATGACAACCCACTTCTGCCACGACTGGTTTGTTACAGAAGATGATTTGGCTTCTAGCACCCCTTTTTGTTTATTAGAAAGGTGTCAAAAATGTGTCATTTAAGAAATGAGAATTCTGTCTAACCACTGAAGAACAGATTATTGAAATATGCCCTTATGGGCAGACAGTTATGTTGCTGTTGGTATTTAAGTTCTTGTAGCTCAGACTGGATTTCTGTTTAGCTCGGGGTGGATTTCAGATGCTGTGTAGTTACATTTTTGAGGAGATATTAAATTCTAATGAGCATCCCTTTATCCAGGGCTCAGTAAGCTTCCCTGAAATCAGAAAGCTCTGTTGCACAGTGTTGTCTGAATTTATGCATCTATGCATTCCTGTCAAATTTCAGGTGCTGTAAGAGATGGTGAAAAACGTTTGCATTTCATTTTGGAATACAGTAATGAATGAGATGATTAAAAGTCTGGTGGTACAAGAGGCTTTTGTTTAAGCACTTACGGAAAACTTTCATTAAACCATGATATTCTTCATCTTGCCATCACCTTTTACACTCTTGATCTGATGGCAGATGTCACTCTTGAGCATGAATTCCTGTGTGACCTTTACAGATGGTTATTAAATATTTGTCTGCCAGCATGGATGAGGTGGCACTGATCCTGCAATTTATTCTGTGTTATAAACAAATAACATTATTGGAACAGTAACCAGTCAGGAATGATCACCAAGGTTAGGTTCTAAATTTAAGTTGTCATTCAAAAATTATTTGCTCCTCTAAAGATTTTAGTATCTGCACTACATCATTGGTTTTTCTTACACTTATTATTCTACATTCATATCTTGGAAGAAATCATATTAATCAGTCAAGATGTAGAATTCAAGAAAATATGAATGTTTCAGCTATGAAAGAGCTAATATGAAAAAGACATTACTTTCTTACATAGTAGCAAAAGCCTAATTTGGATTTTTCTCCAAAGTTTAAACTTGAATGTTCCATGCACAGGAAAGGCACAATTGTTTTATGTTATTCCAGTCTATTTACATTTGCAGTTCAGCTTAAATCTAAGTTTAAATCAAATTTGAATTACCGTAAGGGATATTACATTTGAACCTTTTATGAAACCTTATTTGCAGCCCCTAAATATATTGAACCATTTCTTCCATTTCAGTTTCTAAGTGTTCTTTTTTGGGTTCTGATATAATTGCAAGTGGCAAGTGCAGCTGTTAGTGATGTGACAGGACGTATTAAAAACTGTTGATGTATATTGTTGCCAGATGCATTTTCTTTGCTTTAACTACCTTTAACAGTAGAGGTACTACACTATAGGAGAGGGAAGGAAGAGGAGGATATGTATTTGTCCATGCATGTATTTATGCACTCCTTGCACATCTTTAAACACAACAGAAAGTTGCCAAAAATGAGGGAGTTTTTTGCCAGTTTTAAGGAGAAAAAAATAATATTTGAATGTACTATTACAGTACCTGTAATTTAATCATAAATCAATTTGTGCCTTTCCCTATTATTCCATTTTGTGCATAATTCCACTTACAAAGCTAGAACATTGCTGGTTTTGCTGGCTATAGCTCTACAGTTGATTGTTTTTTAGCCCAGCTAAATTATTTTCCTGTACTCCTAGAACAGAACATCTGTATTGTTGGGTAAGGAAAGTGCCTCGCTTGCTGTTCCCCTGTCCATACCCAGACTTCCAGTGCAGTGCTGTTGGCTCAAAACAAAGCTACAAACTTTTCAAACTTTGAAGTAGTGCAGACAATGGCATATCAGCGCTCAGGCCAGTGCTCAAACTAAAGCAATCTAAAACTGAGTACAGTCTCTCGCAATTTGTCTCTGTTTTATTCAGTTCTCCTAATAGAATTGGCTTTTTCTAATGGAAGAAATCTTCAGATAGATCTCTGTCTCTCTGCAGAGGCAAAGCTCATTCAAATGGCAAAAAGCAGGTTCTAGCAGTAAAGGGCTGTCTCTGGCTGAAAAGGCAAAGTTAAAATTGTTCTGTGATGAGTCCACTGCTTACAGTATTATGAGTCTGCAAAGTGATTCAGAAATAACCATGAACCCCAGTGTAACTGAAAAGTCTTCAGAGTTGGAAGAACAGTTTTATTAAACTTACTATTATCCTTCCTAATGATAAGGAACCATTCTGAGTTAGGTTACCGAGTTGTATTCCAGGGAAAGACTTGCAAACAGTATCATATACTAAAATCACACACAGAAAGTTGTGATACATCAGTAAGGACTTTGATTTGCTGTTTATCCTTCTACATCATTCATTATTATACTGGCAACCTTTCATAAATACTGTTTCAGTCATATGCAGCTTCGTAGCAATGCAGCACAAACCTGCAGACGGTAATGCCAAGTTGTCCTAGGGGATCATTTAACAGTTAATTTCAATCCAGAGCTGCCTGTTAAGCAAAAAAGGCTGATTTACTTGTTTCTACTAAATATATGTACAGAATCAAATATAGGCATGAATTTTTAATACAACATCAAAGTTGAAATTTTACATGGAAGAATTTCAGAAATTTCAAGATTGAAGGCCCAAATGGTTATTAACTTTCACTGGATACACAGTGGGAAAATCAGTTCTTGTTTTCTGTATCACTAGTATTGACCGGTTTTGTTCTATGAACACCTTTGTTACACATTATTACTAGGAAAAAAAAATATAATCCCTAGTGCTGGGGAAGGCAGGTCAGTCCTGGAATGTTCTCTACCATGTTACAAACCACAATTTAAGAGTTGGAGAATGACTTTGATGGTGCTCCATCCCCTGCTCACACAACACTGAGCAATAAGGTATGCTCATAAAGTATTAGCAAACTAATAAAAATGTGGTAGTGAGAATTACTGGACTTTTTTCAGCCCTATGGAGCAAAAGGTACAGCAGCTTTGTATCACTGTATATATGTTATGCTTTTCTCTTTTTTTTTTTTTTAAGAGCTTATTTTAATGCAAACGCACAAAGAAATAAGGTTGCTATGGGAACAGTAACTCTTAATTCCTTGATGTGTGCATGTAACACCACAAATGTAGTATTCCACTAAGCCTGTCTTTTGCATAAAATTTTCCCTGCATTTTCAGAGAAAGAATGATTTGGTAAACAATGGAAGAAATGGATGGAAGGAACCAAAATGTAATTTTTTTAATATAATGCTGTAGGACATTATGAGGTATCTGTAGTTCCTGGGGAGAAAAAACAAAGGACAGAGAAGATGCACAATATCTATTTCTGGAAAATTTCCAATCTAGATAATACTCTATGATTATTTCATAAAATTTCTGTAAGCTGAAATCCCATATTACTAATGCTGTTGGCTGCTGGCTTTCAGGTATATTAATTGAAAACCTAGAGACAGCGCAGTGAATTTTTATAGTCAACTCTCTTACATAATACTGGAAAGAATTAACAGTTTTGTAGCCAGCAGAGATAAAATTGTGTCCCCATCTGAAAAACTGCACCAGTTTATTCAATGAAGTAAGAAATGATGGTGGGGGAAAAGAGGTAAAAAATAGACCATACATTTTGGTCCAGTGAGAAGCATGGCTATATATGAATGAAGACTACCACAGGCATCATGAGTGTTTCTGGAACACAGGTTTCCTCCTTCTTCATTGCTGAATAATAATTGATTAGTTGCCTAAACCAGCAGCAGTTTTTCCTGGCCTCTCTTATGTGCCTGCCTATCCTTGCTCTCTGCCTTCTTTTTCTGGAAACAGTTTAAATGGGCCAGATGCGGTCCCTGCTCCCCAGACTTTCAGTCTAGGGTCTGTAAAAGCCTTGCAAGATTATAAATTAGCATTTTTAATCTGGCGTGTAGACAAATGAGAATGTGTCTGATGGAATGTAATGGGTTTTCCAATACTGTGTGTTTATCAGGAGTGTGAATACTTAATGAGAGAGTTTTCTGTTGTAGGTAATTCAGATTGTCAGTGCCATTGACAAAGATGATCCTAAAAACGGGCATTATTTCCTGTACAGTCTTCTTCCTGAAATGGTCAACAATCCAAATTTCACCATCAAGAAAAATGAAGGTAAATATAAAGCATATGCAATATGTATCTGAATAACTTAGTTTTGAATTGTGTTGTTGACTTTCAGTTACTTGAACAGTTTGTCCCTTTGCAATTACAAGGTAGATAATATGTTTAATGGTACCTTCATTATTTCTCTTAAGCAATTATTTCCAATATCTTTGCAGTAGATAAGACAGTAAAATGAATACTGATTTTAGATCCTGATGACAGCTCACTAGCTTTAATAAAATGAAAGGATGGATTTACTGCCTGTTTTATTTCTAATAATTTGAAATTCCTGATATACTGTCAGATGAAAATCTGAAACTATGGTGGTAAATAAATGTTGATCCTACGTTGGGTACAGATGGGAGCATTAAATTAAGTATCCACTAAATCCCCCAAAAGAAACACCTTTTAAGCCTGTTTGCTGTGTCTATAAAGGTTCCAAAGTATTCCAGTTAGGCACTTTTACTAGAAAGCAGAATCTGCTTGGTCAGCAGAGCCCAGAAGGGCACTTTGTATCACTGAGCTTTAGAGCACTCCTGGAAGGGCATAATGTCATTTTGTAGTGCTACAGAAATGAAATTTCATGCGTGATGGGAAAAAAGACCCATTAAGGAGCGTTAAGCAATAAATTTACACTGATCCTTTTCTTTGGCACACAGATAGATTTGAAGGTCATGGGAGGAGAAGGTAGGAATGATCACAAGAATACCATAGGTAGTGCTCTATGTGTTTGCACTTACTTGAATATTCAGCAAAGATTTTGCAGCTGGGCTGGTTTTTGTAATCATACACTACTCTGTCAGGAATTTTAGTCATATTCAGTCTCTTATTTGAAATTATGATGGATGTACCTATTTAGTCCATTACTAATAGGAAGATGTATGTGAGGCGTATGTGCATGAGTGTAAAAGTAACACATGAAATGTCAAATAAAGAGAAAATGATATTTTTATTTTTCACTTTAGCTGTTCCAACCAAGAAGAAAGTCGGCACCATTTTGTTAAATGATACTGTAAAAACCTAAATTCTTAAATCTACTTAAATATATCCTGAATATTTTCTTTTCATTATGTATGTTTTTCTCTTATAGCATTCATGAAGTGTGTCTCTACTTATATTTGTACTTTCATGTAAAAAATAAGTCTCTGTATGTTTCCTGCACTCACAGAAGATAAAACAAATCTCTTCAAAATGCATTTCATAATCAGTAGTGTACCACAAATTGAATTAAGCATCCTAAATGCAAGGTGGTTTGCTTCACACAGCATGACAATGTAAAAAAGGTCGTAACATTTCTCTTCATGTTTAAAAACTTAGCTCACATCACTAATTAGCCTTGTACTTCCAATCTGTTACCCATTTAAGACCCACTCTTACTCCCAGTCACAGCCAATGGCAAAATGACTCCAGGTCTAAATGGGAGTGAGGAACCTTTTATTATAACACCTTTTAGAAAAATAAGTCCAACTTGTAACATTGCCACTCAGTTTACAGTTTTTAATACATTTGAGTCAGTTAAACGTGTAAATCCTCTTAAAACAACCAACTGCAATCTCTTCAAATTAAAAATCCATTTGAAGAGACTCTTCTGATCTAATCTTTCTGTAGTCAAGAATAAAATTCCAGCTCTCTGTACCATCCTTTTCTATCAAAATCGGTCTGCCAGGGGTGCTCTCTGTGCGTGATGCTAGAACATGATCTCCCACAGGAAGCAAATATCCCTGTCAAAGCCAGTAATTTGGTTGAGGTGAGGTTTTGTGTCATTTAAACATCATAAATCTTTAGGAAGTCTTTATTTAGTTCTGCTGCTTAAACAATGAACTTGACCATGACTTCACCTTGCATATATCTATTCTTGTTGAAAAAACTCCAGTATTCCTAAAAAAACTGAACTCACAAGTCAAATTTCTCCTTAGTTGTACTAATGAGTGTCTGGGCTGCCCAAAAGCCAGTTTGGTGTGGTTTATTAGAAGCAATGTAAGAAACAAACCCTACACTCAGAATCATATTTCATATTGGTGCACAACCCACTCAGGCCTGGATTGGAAAACCATTTCTTCATACTGGTGGGCAAAATCCCTGACACCTTCCTGGGACCTCGACTTCCTCCCGTATTCGTGGCCCTGCCCAGTTCTTCAAGGTGGCAGAGATTTCCCTGATGACTACTGAAGAGATGCTGTCCTGTCATGGATATTATGAATGGGTTGCATTTTCTCATTAAGCTTAATATGGAAACCCAATCTTTTATTTACTAGAACCAGCAATTATTTTTTTCTTTATTTAAATGATTTTTTGTATTTTGCTTTTCTCCAAAATTCTCTCAAGTGCAGAGATAAACAAAAAATACCCTCCCTCAAGAGCATTTTTGAAATTATCTTACCCTTTGGGATTATTCTTTTTTACTTTAGGTGACATTGTGCCATTTGGCAATTACTTCTCTACTTGATGAAGTAACGACATTATCTGATCCGGTGGCACTAGAATGCAAACAGTGCTGTTTGGCATCTGCCACGGGAAGAAAGCTGTGATGTTCTGTTTCCCTCCCTCATACTAAAGAACATATAATGTACATATTTTGGAATTTTCTCATGCTATAAGGAACATAAGCATAACCATTAATTAATTTAGTTTGCTGCCTACAGGCTAATTCTATTGTTTGAACTTTCCAGATTGTCCAAAGGGAAGTTCACAGGATAGTTCAGTAATTTACTGTGCTGCCCAAATAGACTATAAATATTATGATTGGCTATGTTGTTATTGCCAAGTATGTTTAACTGAGTGACATTATGGCATTATCTTCATCAGAAACCGTGAAAAACCGCACTTCTGAGATTGTTATGGATTATATAATTTATTCTGTCATCACAGCAGAATCTGTTCCTTGAAATATTGTACTGGTATCCTTTATTTCTTTGGCCTGTTAAATTTGCATATTAGCAATCCCTTCTGATTGCCCAAAACATGCCCAAATGTGTAGAGGTTGTAGTGCCTTTCTCATGTAAGTAAGGTAAAAATGTAAATTTAAATGTCATCATACATCTCACTGAATGTCTTCAGATCATCTCTTAGAAATCTTTGTTATTCATATATCCTGATCTGTTCTTTCTGTTCTTTTCCAAGCTCAAATGTCTGTTACCGAGTAGTTTTTCTTAGGCTTTGTGCCTAAATCAGCAGCTACTGCTAATCTGACGTGCAGCAACCCTACACTCTCAAACTGTAATGCAAGGAACAGTGATCATTTAGATTGCCAGATGCATAAACATTGATCCCTTCACAAGAGAAATAATAAAATTATATAATAAAGCCAGAGGAAGTTAATGCAACATGAAAATTCTGTTTTCTGTGTTAGTCTTGGTGACTAAACCCATGACTCTGTGGCAGAGCAAATCCTTAACTGCAAAAACTCATCTAGGCTGAGTGTCTGTCCACTTACCTCTCCCATGGCTTTGTGCTGCATTTTTGCAGAGCAGCAGAACTGTGAAAAATGAAAATAAATGTTTTGTAAATGTTTCTGACAAACTTGAAACCAGAAAAACTCTGAAACTACAGATGAAAATATCTGATGTTTAGGTAAGGTGTTGATACACTCCAGCAATATGTTGTGGATTCTTTAGCTGAATGGAATTTACCCTTCCAAAAAGCTGTAGGATCACAGTAAATGACAAAAAAAAACCCAACCCAAAAATCCAAAAACCCAAACAAAAAACCCAAACCCCCAACCTGTCAAGAATTTAGACAACTGATAAGGATTTTGTACTGTCATGGCATCATGAAATGAGACCTTTGGAGATGGAATTAGCATTTGTAGATGGTCTTTTTTCAGATGAGTGGTCTTCACAAAGCATTACCTCAAATCTAATGCCTGTGGATGGATTGTCTCCCGCATCCCAAACAGTGCACTCACAGCTCTGAGCACTGAATTCCTCATGCTCTTATGGTTTCCTTAGGTTGTTCAAATGAGAACAGAATTTTGTGATAAAAGCTTTTTCACAGATGCAAACCTTTTGATACGCTGCCAGTGCAATTTTTACTTTCAAAACCTAGCAAATACATCTCTGCCATAAAGTAAAGAGACTTAAAGTTTTTCCCAAAAGAAGCTTCCGTTGCTATTCCACTTTTTCTTATGCCAAATTCTGTTTCCTAATGGAATAAACCCCGAATCAAATGTTCTGCAGTGCCTTTGGATGCAGTAACTTTTCTGACAGAAGAAATGGTGCATCTCTACTGTATAAATGTGATATTATATCCCTAGTACTAGGCCTTATGCAGCAGAAACAACCCCAAAGCTGCCTGGAACTCAGGCCTCATCTTTGGGTGAAGAGAACCATTTTCAAGTTCATATTCCTGCACAAGTCCAGTAACCCTACAAGTAACCAGCCTCCTCTGTCCCCAAAATATTCAATGTCCACCTGGTGATGGAGCTCTGAATTTGGGCCCAACTGATTTTAGTGAGTGAATACTAAAGAGGGTTTTTTTTTTTTTCTTTTTCAATTGAAGCAATATATGTACTTAAGTGATTAACTGCTCTGTTGGTGCTCTATAATGAACTTAGTATTTATTCTCAGCCACGCTTACTCTGTTATACCTATGATACCTATAATAGCTCCAAGAACGTTCATGTGTAAATGTCCATTTCTTTTGTTATTTCCATCTAGCGAGTTTAATCTGTCACTTATGTCTTCATTGTGCTGCACTGAAAATGTGGGCAACGTGTCAGGTATTCAAAAGGAAATAGCCTGCTGTAATCACTTCAATCACAAACTGGCTCACATGCCTTTGTATACTATTGCACATCTTATTTTTATATATTTGCTATTTCTTATCACCTCTTTACCATTAATAAATATTTCTAAACTATTTAGAAAGAGAGAGAAAAGACAATTACATGCAACCTCCCTTTTAGATATCCCAAATAAAAATAAAAAAATCAGCACTACTTCATTTTTGAAAGTATTTCTGTGTCGCTGTGGTTTTAATGTAGATTTTTTCCACTTTTTTTTCCTGAAAATATTTTTAGCAGTATCTGTCAAATGCATACCTGGAGGGTGAGTCTTTTGTTCCCACAAGAGCAACGCTCATGTGTTAAAATGAGTTTCTCTCCCTGAATCACTTTCTTTTTGGCATTTCCTGATAAGTCTCTGTGCCATTGTCTCAGCAGCCAGCTGAAGCTCCTTCTCTGTTTTGATTGACTTTTCTTTCCAAATATATACGTCAGAGAGCTAAGAGGTGGCACTGCGATTTCATTGCCCTCCTTCCAGTTTGCCCTGTTTCAAAGTTAACCCACTGACCTCAGGAACAAATTGCCTTAGCAAGGACATCATTAAACCCATCATTTCTTGATGGATGTACAATGAACATCTCGAATAACAGCACCCATATGGTCCCTTGGATATGAGCAGTAAATCCTCATTCATTTTTGTAGTTTCATGCAGTTTTTCAAGAGCCTTGGGAAACGTTGTTGTCCAGCTGCCACTGATGCCAGAGGGTGTTTCGCAATGGCAATTCTCGAGGGAAAGCACATGCTTATGTACTTCTGATGCGTTTAATTACCATCCTCATTTCTTTGAAAACCTCATTATTGATATATCAAAGTACAATTCTAAAACATAGCAAATCATATCCTTGTTAGTGGTTTTCTTGAAAAGTATGATTAAGCGATGTGATCAGAGATGTGTCTTGCAGCCTGTAAGTAAGTATTTTTCTACCATGCTTGTCAATACTAGTGGCATGGAATAACATCCAGAAGAACGCATCTAAAATTGTCAAAGAACATGCTGCATAACCTAGAAAACAGCATTGATCGGCATCTCTCTTAATAGGCATATGACAGGGAATGGTTGCATAACAAGGTGCATTCGGTGTGAAAGTGATAGAGTTAAAAATAAATTATTCCAATGTATTAAAACCCAAAAAACAGCAACTAACCCAGAATCTGGCACTCACTTGCCAGAATCTGCCATCCACAGGCACACGTGTTTCTCCAGGAGTGTTCATAGTGTGAAAAAACATATTATAAATATCACACTATCAATCTTTCTCTCAGCATGGCATTAAAACTGGAGCTGTTTAAATAGCAAAGTTCAACATTTTTATAAACTGAGGATACCAGAACAACCTCAGATTATTGATTTTTTTTATGAATGATATAGTTAATAAAGTAACTGTTAATATAAAATTATTGAAATATTTCCTGTTTAGCGTTGTTGAAAGACTTTGTTCAATATGTTCTTTTTTGCTTATGATATAAATTGTAAGTTATAGAAGTTAAAACAAGAAAGCATAAAGAAGATGTTGGTATTTTGCTGAGGAGAAAAGTCTGTAAATTTTATCAAATCAAATCATGTGATAGTTCCGGTAGCTAAGCTCCATTAAACTTTTTAGTTCCGTGGATTTAGATTATTGGGCATTAAATCATGTTTCCAAAACCTCTTAAGTTTTTTTTTGATGCATTCTTACCTTTCTCAGTTAAAAACAAAATGTGATTTACAGGCCTGAAGTACCACATTCTACTTATGACCCACAAGTTACGCTGCCCTGCTGGATCCAAGTCCCTTTCTAGAAATGACATCTCCAGTGTCTCTTGGTCTGTGTGCTGGAAAGCACCTAAGAATTAGAGTCCAGCTGCGTGCTGGTAAGAGAACACTCTGCTGCTTCACCTCCCTCACTAATGGAGCAGACAGGGGTATCAGGGCCTTAAAAAAAGAAGGAACAGATTCCAGGTGTCGAGACCCTGAAATAACTGATTTATATAATAGAGGACATACAGTTTCTTATTTATTATACTTGAGTTCCTTCATCCTTAGTCCTTAGATAACTGACCCGATTGAAACTGCTTCGGAGCAGAAAATATGTTAGATCAGTCTTTGTAAGTAAAGTAATCAATTTTCTTATTTACATATCTGACAATTCTAAGATGTAATGTCATCCTGTCAAGTAACAGACTGTGTCTAATGGCTCAAAAAGATGAGCCCTTTCTGCTAGTGACAAAGTGATAAGCAACCTGAGGTGGAAATTGGTACTATAGATCTTTATTCTCAAATTCTAGAAAGTCTGCTGGAATTTCAAGTTAATGATATTACCAAGGGACCCGAACACATTCCAGTAACGCTCAGAAGTTCTGTCTTGCCAGGCACTGAATGCGTTTCCATTTCCATTGTATGATTTCACATCGCAGCTGAAGTAATATATTCAATTTCTTTCTACTATACCATTTTGTGGTCCTAGCCAAGTTACACTTTTCCATGGTGCGGTAGTGTTAGTCCCATCTAGTCTGAGAATGTCAGTGAAATTATTCTCAGTATATATCTTTCATGCCTGATACCTTTCTGCTGCCTTTCCCCTTCTTTCTTTACTCTCATCGCTATTGACTATGTTCTGTTACTCCCTGATGTTCTGTTTTTCCTTGATGTTGAATATTAATTGAGTGCGATTTAAAACAACTTTCCTGGCGTAGAAGGATGTGATGTTATTTTCTGAAGTGAAGATTACATGAATGTAGATGGGAAACCAGCATTTTTCCACTCCAAAACTTTGTGTGCCACTTCCTTCACTGACACCTGCTTCTGCTGTCTCTCCCATCTTTCTTCTTGCATGCAGATCACAGCTCTATCTGGACTCCCTTCTAATTAGAACCATAGAACAGGCAAAGACTAAGTGCAGTTCCTCTGCAAATATACTTTTTAACCCTATCTGGATGATTTACACCTTCTTACAATGTTTTTTTGCTTTTCACCACTTCGATAGGCTAAAGAGTTGCATCCTTCTTGGTGCATGTAGCTGCTCTGGCTGAAAGTGAGTGTCAGAGAAATAGAATCAGCTCTTCAAAGGCTAACTCAGCTACCAAGCTCCTCCACGCTTTGACCATTCTGTCTGTTCTGTCCATCTGAAACCTTACTCACTCCTCTCCTGTATTCAGGATGCAGGGCTCCAGACAGATTCCCTCTCTCCTCCGCCCTAAGCCAGATGTCATCCATCAAGTCTTCATTCGACCAGCCAGGCCAACCCGATGAATGAACCAGCAAGGAGGGGGCCATCTGGTAAGCTGATTGTCCTCTTCTAGGCATCTTTAGGCTCTTCTTCAACTCCGCTGTGTTCCCAAACACGTCTGTACTTTTTATAGTTATGTAGCTGGCAAAGTGTTTCTCTGGGAGCACTTCTGTTCCAAATGCTGTTTAACCTTTCGGTTCTGTTTTAGTTTAGCTCTGTGATGACAACTCTTTTCCAAGCCTCACAAAAACAAACTTTCAGACAACTACAGAAGAGTTACATATGCACACTGGAAAATAAGACTAATTTCCGCAGCGTCACATCATTGCAAAGAGTGCCTTTTTTGTTAGCATATGAATCAATCACAATTATGCAGCTATTTCAGGACATTTATGTAAACATGACCCAACCCCAAACAACATGCAAAGTGAGTGATGAAATACAGGATAATACTGTATAAACGCAGCGTGCCATTATGCATACATGGCCAAAGAGCCTTTTACTTCACTCCTTCTTAATTTATTATTTGTGCTGCTAGCAACATAATGTTGCCAAGGCGTCAATTATGTTTCATTTTATAAATCAAACTAATTAAGAACCAGATGCAATCTGAGTGAAAAAGATCTGAGGTCAGTGTTGTGCACCATATGTACGACAGTGCTTACTCATGACGAGGAGATGGATTGGACAGCTGTGAATTTCCCTGCTGTAGCAGTTTCATCATGCTCAGATAGTCTAACAAGCTTCTCTCTCTTTCTCCAAGCTTTGATTTCATAATAAAACTAAAGAAAAAATGAGCAACACTGCCATGACTTTAAAAGACTAAATAAGGGATAAAAGGTTATGAAAAGAAAGCAGAAGAGGAAAAGAATTTGGTCAGCAAATTGGCATGAAAATAAATCTATTTTAGGAATAATATGGAATATGGATGAAAGAAATCAGAGATAAGAACAAACAGAATCTTCAGTTTGACTTAATTTCAGACACACAATGGGGAAAATAACCATTAAATCAGGGTCTCAAAACTGAACTGCTTAGCAGACAGAAAAGCTGTGCTGTTAATGAGTACAAAACTTCTCAGCTAAGTGCTATCAGGACAACAGTAAGATCCGTGGTACTGTCTCTCTGGAATTTCTCTTCCAATTAAACATTGCTCCAGAAGCCCTTTAATTTTGAGAGGTTCCCCAAGTGTTTTAAAAACTTAACTCCTTGAAAGTTAACGGCACCCGTGATAATTAATATTCTAGGACTTTAAAATTATTTCATAGTAGTATTTATAACTAAGTGAATGTAGAATATTTGGAGATAAGTTTCCCGATTTTTAATCAACGATCTTCTGAAAACACATTAAGAGATTTCTGCCAAAGTACCACTTCTGGTTTCGGGGGTGGATCTAATTCCTCCAGGTTTTCTGCAAGAAACAGTTCCTGAAGTGGAAGTGTTTGTGGCCAGTGCACTGATTATATTTGAGTTCTTGTAAGTGGGTTTAATTCACTGAATTAGGAGGAAAGATGTTTTAGAGCTGAAGGTTCTGATAGGGCCTTTACCTCTTCCCCACCTCAGTACATTACCTGACAGACACATACTGCATCTTAAGAAGTCTCCCCCTTTCTACCTTATTGGTAGGTTTTGGTTTGTTTCTAATATTTGGATCGTCTTTCTAAGTACTTAATCAATAATTATGGCACAAGACCATTTTTCTTCCTTTTTTTGCACCTTGTAAATTTACTGGTTGCTTTTACTATGGACTGTTTCTTTGGTTTATCGTATTCTAAGTGCAAGCTGTTGAGGGGGAATAACAATAAATTTATTAGTTACTGTAATTCTACTTTTCCCAATTAATGAAAAAAAGTCCCATTCTAAAGTTTTATTTGTAAAGATTAAAAGAACCCCAACAGTCTTCTACTAGAGGAAGAAGCTAAACAGGGTTAAAAATTCGCGTGTAAGCTGTTAAATTTTTCTTTGATTACTAAAAATCTCCTTTTGTCATTATAACAGATAAAAAGTATACAGACTATTTGCACATGGTTCCCCCATTAAAATAGAAGGTATTAATTTTTCACACTTAGCCTCAAGGCTTGTCTGATAAACTATTGCACAACTAACGTTAAAATGTGAATTAAAAAGACAAGTATCATGCTCCAATTTGCATCTTGTTTTGAACCAATTACCCCAGTGATGTACTGGAAGGAACAGCTGTTATTGGAATCTCCATCATTCTTCCTAAAATATGACTATTACCTTGATTATTATGGGAGCTCTGTGTCTGTACATTATTCTGAACCTCTCTGGTGGGGTCACATTTATTCCATACCCTTTCATTTCCTCCTTACTCCTTTAAGGAGATGACTGTTCAAGAACGGGCTCTATTTCTCTGGCAAGAGCAAATACAGCAGTGACAAACTGAAGGAAATCTGAATTTTTTAATCATTTTGACCAGAATTTCTTATGTCATGCTTTAAAGAATAAGGGAGACAAAGCTTTTATTCTGTTAGTTGGGGCTTTTTTGTACAACTTAACAATACTTTCCCATCAGCTTCTAATTTTGTAATTTGTATGGCTGGCCTTGTTGTAAAATGAATCACTTTGTTGGTCGTTGTTTAATTCTATCTAATTAGGATGTATTCTATTTGGCAAGTATCCAGTAATTAGTGATATATTTATGTAATTATTAGTATTTAATATTTATATAATAAATATGCCTAGACAGCAATCCATTCAGAGGCCAGAGAGGAGGTAGAGTACATGATTTTACTGATTGCAAAGATCTCAAATATTGAGCTGAGCACAGAATATAAACGAAAGGCGTTAAGTTGACCTGTCTAGTCTGGGGAGAGTTTGCATGTCCTCAAATGATAGGATGTGCGTACTTGGTAATCAGTGCTGATAACAGAGGGAGTGGAGATGGGCCCCTGTTTGAAGTGAGATAATAAGCCAGCTTGTCAGGTAAAGATAAACAGAAGAACTTCAGGAAAAGAACCAGATGTCTGCCTGATGGTGCTGAAGAAGGGGAGCTAGTGGGTTCCTTTGAAGGTACCGCGGATGGGTGTGTAGTCAGACTGCAGTGAATCAGCAGAGCAGTGAGGAGATGTCTGCCTGTACTAAGACAGCAAAATCAGATCACCCCAGCTTGACTTTTGCTATAGGCTAAGGGCTATGTACATTTCTGAATGGAGTTAGGTATTGCAGTCATGAACCTTAAAAGCAGCATCAATAATAATTGCTGAATGTTGATGGAAGTACCCTTGCTGTATTCTGTAGAACGCTGGACTGTCTGGAATATGAACACTGACTTCTTGTTTTCTCTTGAATTTTTAGAATTTAATAAATGACACGTTTCAAATTGCTTTCATAAAAACACATAGAACTTTTGGGGGCTGTTTCTGTTTTATTAGGAAACTTTCATTCAGTCTAACCTAAAATTAAAGCTAAAATATAGGCTGTAGGAAATAATAAGAAATCAGATAAAAACGTTTCGTGTAGCCTTTTTGAACTTGTCACTCCCTAAGCTTGCTTAACTCTGTCACGTCACTTTCTGTAACATTTTCATCCATTATATATGACCCTTCTGTAAATTATACAGTGTTCACCCCACTAAAGATTAAGACCTTGTGATCTAAGAGCATGTCGTGGTTTAACCCCAACCCGCAGCCAGGAGCACGCAGCTGCTCATGCAGTTCTCCTCCTTTCCCGCAGAAGGACAGGAGGGAGAAAAGGAAGGGAAAAGAAAGGGAAAAAACGCAACCCAACCACATGGGTTGAGATAAAGGAAATTTAATAGAACAATAACAGAAAAAGGATAATAACAGTAATAGTAATGGTTAAAAGAATATGCAAGATAAAGCAGTATAACGCAAGGCTCTCACCGGCCAATTAACTGGTTGCCCAGCTCATCTCAAGCAGTAGAAACGGATCCTTTTCACCCCAGCCAACCCCCATTTATATACCAAGCGTGGTGCCTATGGTATAGAATATTCCATTAGCCATTCCATTGTTCTCTCTATGCTCCTTCTCAGCTTCTGCAGGAAGCTGGAAAAAGTCCTTGAACAGTATAAACATCACCTAGCAAGAACTAAACCAATAGACATCATAAACATTCCTTTCATACCAAGTCTGAAAACACAGCAACCACTAGAAAGAAAATGAACTCTATCGCAACTGAAGCCAGGACAGAGAACTCTACTGGACTGCTGGTTTTTTTTGGTTAAAGAAACCAGAACTATTCTGGGGTTCAGAATAATTTTGTAGGCTTGGTTACAGGTTTCCTGTGTGATTTTGGACACGTCACTTAATTGCTGTGCCTGTCATTGTGCCATGCATACGCTGCAGACGTTCTTTTAAAACATTCATCTGATACACACATTTGACATTAATGGTAGTTATTAGCAGCTCCCTATAGATTGGTAAAGACTGAGATTTTCAAGAGTGCATCACAGTGTCTCTTTGGGTTTTTCTGAAACTCCTGGTTACAAAATGTAGAAGTTATTCGGCAGCTTGTGTGGTGTTGTATCATTGATACAACCTGGAATACTAGATATAGAGGAAGGTAGTTCAGACTCAATTCTATACCGCACGTCTCTTCTCTATCATCTTTATCTACCCCACAACATTACAACTTCTGTCTGTATGACTAGTTTTTATTTTGAAATGAGAAAAATATTTTTTTGTAATAAATCAACATTCTCTTATTTTGTGCTTCTCTTCTGCTGACATGCGAGTCTGAAAGATGTATTTGCTAAAAATTTTATCTAATTCTAATGCAGTCTGTCTAGCAGAACTACTTGCTTCAAAACTTTCTTTAAAAAACCTAGCTTTTTCTAGACTAAAATTGTTTTTCTCAATCTTTTTTCTCTTTTATTTCCCAGTAAGGAAACGTGTATCTTTCTCAGTGTATTTCATTTATGGTCTCCTTTTTGACTATTCAGATTTTCTTTTACAATCTCGAAGGTTTTCTTGGCATATTAAGATACATTCTCCTTTTCCAGTAGAATTACCTACTCTCTTGTAATACTTTTACTTGACCCTGCTTCAGATTTTTATTGCAGCTTCTGCCTATGCACTTCATTTGCACTTTGTCAGACTCTTCATCGTGAACGAGAAGACAACAGGGAACAATTTCACTGTGATATGCAAGTTGTTCTCCTAGCGTAGCGATACATTATGTATTTGTACCTTACAACTTCTCCACTCGAAATGAAGAGAAAGAGTAAGACATCTTCTGTTTTGTCACACATGTATTTCACTTGTGACTAAAAAAAATGTATTGCTATTTGCAGAAGCTCCTTTCTTGGAGACACTCTAAAGCTGCCCAGACACGGTCCTTTGGCTCTCAGTAGCTGTGCCTGAGCAGGGGGTTACAGCATATGACCTCCAGAGGTCCCTTCTAACCTCAACGATTCCACGATTCCTTGAAAACTCTAAAACATCTTACAAACTGATGACATAGTTTGCAGATATTTACCAATATAAGCATTCACTTTGCAGTATCTCTACAGCAGCGAGGCAGAATTCAAATGCTGACATCTTTGCCTGGCAGTTGCTTCTTTCCCAGATACGTGCTGTGTCACAGATAACAAAGCTAGGGTCTTGCAGTATGTCCCAGTCTTGAAATTTAAATGCATACGCATGTGTGTTCCTGTAGACCTGCTCTGGTTCTCAGTAACCCGTGTATGTTAGATTTGAGCTTCCGGCTAAGCCAGGTTTTCTCTAGCTAAAGTTTACATGTTGTGCAGAAACGATCCTCAGAGTATAGGGGAAAATTTTACACACTCTATAGACGGGTAATTGTTTTTTTTCACTCACTGCAGTTCCTTCTCTAGATGCATTTTGCTGTTCCCTGCATTTGAAATGACCATTAGTCTTCACCATAGGAGACACATCCTCATTGAGAGGTGTGCATATAATAAGACATTATGTGTATACTTCGGGTGTAAGACAGAGCTATAAATTACTGCCATTAATGGCCTGATGATAACAAATTGTTATTGTTATATGTAATCTGCATATAAGAATGTCTTCAAAAAGTCATTACCATGCTGCCTGTGTGCCCAGGGGCAATCTTATACCATAGCATTTCAGTCTTTCAAATTACAAAAAGCTAATATAACTCTTGATGACATTTACAAAAATGTGTAATAGTACTCCTTTCAGTTCTCTCTCAGAAATTATTCTCAGTGAAGTTTAAGGGAGTTCTGCGTATACAGGAACTGCAGGATCTGGCACTTTTTGAAATCAGCCTCGTTTTTTTCAACAGTGGCACCAGCTCAAGAAAATGTTAAGTCAAAATTTTTTTAAATTTATATCCTGACTTAAAATGCCTCAGCCAGTGTAAGTTGTATTTAACTTTCAATGCTCTTTGGCAGACAGTACACATTTTAAATTTCTTCTCATAGTAAGTTGTTATGTCAGAGTTATAAACCCCTGAAAATTGGCATTTTGTAAGGGAAGTGCTGACAAGACCTTTATTACACCAGTACAAATAGGCGGCATTCCAATAAATGCTGGTTAGGTTTTTTATAGTCCAGTGGTTGCTTTCTGCCACCGTATTTCAAAGTGAACATTATAAAAAAAGTAATAGCATAATAGAAATACTCTGAAATAGCTTGAATTTGGCTCTCCAACTGTTGCAACAAAACTTCAGTATGGTTGTTACATCTGATTCCATATTCAGTTTTAAAGGACTACTATATGATCTATGGGTAATTTGTTTTAAATTGTTAGCGTGTGCATGTGTATGTTCCATACGGTATTGGAACAGAAAAGACAATTATCAGGACAGGGAGAAGTAGATGTTGAGTTGCTTAGTGTGAAGCTCACTTAAATACCAAGAACACAAAACTCAAATGTTCCTGTTTGATTTTTCTTACTGTGGTATTCATAGTTTACTTTCTAGAAAGACAGACTCATTTCAAGTATCTGTGATTGTCTTCATAGTTGTGAAGACTCTGAACTTCTCCAGAAGTAAGTCACCGAAGTAAGAACTGAAGGATCTTTGGGAAGTGAGGAAAGCGAATAACATAGGATGGAATTCTTGGAACTCTTCCATCACCTACCAAAAGTACTATAAATTTTGTTGAATCTGCTTGAGATTTAGTTTTACACATAAGAGAACCCTAAATCCGTGTAATATGTAAAAGTCTAAATCTGACAGTGACCTAAGGGGCTTAGGTACCTACCTTTCAACAGTTTCACCCCCTAGAATGCACCTGTATGTATGCAATCATGAAAGAATAAGAATCCATTATCCCTAAAGAGAAATACAGATGGCAAAGCCTTGGGATATTTTGGCTTTTTATTTCTCTTTGCAGCATTTTATTGGAATCTGGTAACAGTAACGGAAAATTCTTGGTTCAAATGCAAAATATAGCCATTATTTTATCAAAGTATTATAAAACACAGTACTGCTTCCTGAAACTTTTTGGTTAAAATAATAAGATAATAGAATTAACTAGGATATGTAGATTTCAAAAATGATCCATCAGCCTATGCAAATTGCTGTGTTAATAATCTATTTTTAATGCTAAGCACATTTGACAGCCATTTCATCTCTCTTTCTAAACTAGAGCTTGGCAACCTGCATTAATTCTTACACTTTACAGATGTAACATTCAATGCACATGCCATGTAGTGATGTGATCCGAATAAAGTAAAGCATGTCAAAGCAATGTGATTATTAGTAAACAAGTTTGTGGCTGGCTTGTTGAATACAGAAGAAAAAAAATGAGAGGCAAAAGCCAGTGCTGTTTTAGCATATCTTACATCTTCACTGGCCTAAATTTGCTTCAGATTATGGGAATGTCAATCATAACTGGCACCGGGGGATTCAGAAGAGATAAATGGGCACAACATCACAGCAGGTGAGATGAAAATCAGGTATGTTGGGTACTGTTCAGACAACAGTGGTAACTGTGTAGTTTGAACACACCCAGAGCCCAACGTTTCCTGGTCTGACTTGCAGTGTGTGTCTGAAAGTTAAAGAGACACAGTTAATATGTCCTAATTATTTCTCTACCTAGCTAACAATAAAAGTAGTGTTGTTTCACACTCAGTGCATGCTTCTACACCAATATTCCTTCAGCAGGGATTTTCTGTCCATCGTCAATGGGTTAAAAACCCAAGGTAGAAAATACAAGAGTTGCTGCTTGACTGCAAGTGACCATATAGGTATGTTTGATTATAGCTCTGCTGGACTAAAGGTCAAAGGAAAGTTTTAGAATACTTAAGAGACAATTATCTAAAGTTCAGACTTTTCCAAAGGAATAGAACTAGAAATTATACAGACTATTTTCTAAAGTTCACATTTTTCAAAGGAAAAAGGTAGGAGGAAATGCTTATCCCATCACTTTGTTGTTCATTTGTCTGAGGTTTTTGTTCTGCCAAGAATTTATTTACTACAAGTTCAGTATCACAGTAGTATTAACACGATTATTCCCATTTCCAAGAAATTTTACATATGAGAATGATGTATTATTTTACATGATTAAATATTACTTTGTTCATTATTCCAAATTCCCAGCAGCACTTCTTATTTCTGCAAAGGAATACACAACCTGGAAACAAGATCAGGTTTTTTAATCGTTAGCTGATTCAGCAATTCAGTTCTGGTATAAGCTATTATTAGTTAGTCCAATTGGTAAAGAAAAAAAATAATCAAAGATACAAAATATGTGTCATTTTCCAATTCTTCCCCTCATCAGTACATTTTCTCCCATTAAATAGCTTTTTCTTATGGTGATTTTTGTGTTTTAAGGGATCCCAGAAAATCCAGGTCTAGAAAAATAAAAATTCACTCAGGTGTTTGCTAATGTGTCACAGGAATGTTTTGTGAATTGCCATTATATATGTCAGTATGGCATGTGACTTACTGTGGTGCAGGAGAGACAGTTTGATCAGTCAGCTGAATTTTTATAGCTCAGAATCTTTTTTCTTTTGAACCTGATGTCTGCTATCAAATTTGATAGCAGTCATCAATCTGCTTTTTTGAAGAAATCACAAATTTTTGACATTCATGAAAAACAGGTCAGTTTGAAATACCTGTGAATGCTTCAGTGCCCATATGGTTTGGCTATCATAAATCAGAGGAAAATATACTATAAAAATGGTCTCTTTTTATTTTCATATTATAAGCCTTCTACTTGAATAGAACATTTATGCCTTTACCATATAGATTAAGCAAAGAGTCCTCTTTCTTGTAAACTGCTGTTCCACAGGATTTTGTTTGAGACAGTCATCAAGGACAATCTAGTACAAGTGTAAAATAGTACACGTGACACAGTTGAGTACATACATTAACATATGTATGTATGAGTTCTCATAAAAATCTCTTTGGTGTGCATTAATACATCCGTGTTGAAAATACTAAGTTTAATCATGAAACAAAACTGGTATACTAATGAACAAATTGTTTTTTCATCTACTAACGACTGGCAAGTTTATAACATGCAAACTCAATACTGTTCCCTTTTAATTGGGTATTCCTTTAAAAAGCGTTACAGCCTAAGGCGGAAGCAAAAAACCCCTGTCTCACATAAACATGCATGTATCTCAAAGCATTTTAATGGCATTCTTTCATAAGGAAAAATCCAATACTTTCAACTTTGTACTTAAGTGTAGTCTGAAACCTACAAATCAGTTTTTTGGCTCAGTGCCTGTCTGTGAAGTGCTCTTTCACAAGGTAAGCATTGATGAGGGTATGTGCAAGTTGGCGCTTCTGGGTTTTGTGTTAGATCAGAAAGCAGGTCATGAATATTCTTTCCCACTGCTTTTGTAATTAGGAGAATGAAAACAGATTTCAAGACAGTTGAGTTGACAGAGAGGTATCACGTGTGGGACTGTGAATAGTGAATTGTCAGGGCTGCATTCATTGGTCTTGTTTTTGTAGATATTTCCAATTTAAATATGTATTATTTGTAAAGCCTTTCATAGAAAGGCATGTACTATTTAAAAAAAAAATGCAAAAGAATAATGATTAAGATATGGATTATACCACATGGAGCGTATATAGAAACTTTCTGAAAGCTGTCATTCTCTTTGGACAACTTTATTATTTCCCAGTCTCTAAAATGGGGATTGGAGTCTTCCCTATATACCACTGTCTGTCATTAGGTTTGAATTTTGAAGACAAACAAAAATATCATTACTACTACAGATATTTTGAAAATTTGTGTTAAACATTGTATGGTCTCCAGTACTGAACAGGAAGCATGTAGATGACTTAGCATTTCAGCTTTTTGCAGAACAATTACCTTAGTATTCTCTTGAATGTTCCCTTCTAGTGCATTTGCAGCTGACGCCTACATATTACATAGCTAACATTTCTTAGAATGTTGTATGTTTTAGTTTTTCTGCCAGTAATTTGGTAGTTTCTACTGAAGCCTTATGATAATAACTTAATTAGTCAGTTGTTTCAGGTTTTTATGTGCGAATAGATGCTATTTATCAACCGAGGAAATGAATGAGCTGTCCTTGTCTTTGCATTACCAAAAAAAGCAGAGAGTATCGCATTAAGGACATTGCTGCTCCTCCACTTGTGCCAAAGGACTCTCTGTCATGGGGAGTCTGCTTTAGACTAAAAAGCGTACACAAAAAGATAGCTCTAATAAGCATGAAGAAACGTATTTGTCATTCTAGTATTTCCAGCTGTAAAGTTTCCAATTAAAATTCTTCCTTCACATAAGTAACGTATCCAGTGAAGATAACAATTTCTACCACAAAGTCCTTAATATCATTAATGATTTGATCTTTCTGAGAACATTATTAAAGGAATAGAAAAAGAAATGCAGAAAAAGAGCTATGTAGGTGTAAGGTTACACAGCAGGGAAGTCCACTGATCTCTAAATATTAGAGACCATGAGGAAATTAAAGAATTGCAATAATCTGTGCAGAGAAATGACACTGGATGTAAGATGACTGCTTCTGGTTTTCACTTTTGTTCTGTTTTTTTATTGTTTTATAATATGAGCAATGTTTGATAATAATGCAACATGCGTTCTTGTACAAAGTGTAAGATAAAGAAGTTGACTCCTGTCAGTCTGTCTATGCCATTTAAGACATTCGTGTCCAGCATTCGTGTATTAAAGTTATTACATTTACTTTTTCTCAAAATATTTCACCAAGAATCTCAAGAGATCAGGGGATCTTGAAAACAGTTGGGAATCTGCAGGAAGCCCTTGGTAAGCATGTCCTCAGCTGCAGTTATTCAGACTCCTTTTGTCTAGAAGTCACACTGGACATCTTGTAAAGACCTTCTGCGTTGTCCTTCCTTGTTCCAGCTGTGAGGGAGATACTCCCATAACAGTCTGTTTCATGGTTGTTTTGCAAATCTGCTTTTAAACTTCAGAAGCTGAGTCATGTAGTCATCTAAACAACCAGTTTGGTTTTATGTTTAAAAATAGGTTAAAAAGGAACTCCAGATGTAAATTGTAGTTCTGTATTCCTGAGGCTGTGTTACTGTAACCTTACACTGATGCAAAAATTTGTGATGAGTTAAGATAATTAAGAAGATTGCTGATTATACACTGTTCCTGAAGCCTGCAGGACAGAGTATAGCTCCTAGTCCATCCCATGCAGTTCATACTTCATCAGTGAAATGGTTTTTAATAGGACTCTGGCATTTCAATGAACTTCAAGCCCTTCCTCACACAGGAGGGTACAGAATTCAGGGAGGCTTGTTTTGATTGCGAATGTCAAAGGATCCCCAGAACATATCTCACTGACTGGAGGTAAAGACCTCTTTATCTCTGGCAGGTTACCTCAGAGCTTTATTAGCAGAAAGGCGTTCTTTTTTTTTGGCATTTAATTTTCCTTGTTTTGCTAAAAGTAACATGAATAAATAAATAACCTGAACAGCGCAATAATGAAGGATCAGTGGGTTAATTGGAAAGATGAGTGGAAAGTGATTGTCCCTTCTCCTGCTGAGCACCTGCTGCCAAGTTAATTCATGCAGCAGTGCTGGAGGTTGTTCCTGGAGGAGATTCCTGCTGGTTTGCAGCTACGGGTAAGGGGAATGGCCACAGAGAAGAGAAAGCAAATCAGATAAACAGAGTTTATTGCTAATCAGCTGCTAGGATTTATTTTCAGGTTCTAGGAACTGACTAAAACGTCAATTAGAGAGTCACGGTTCTTCACTCAGGAGTCACGTATCCAGCAACACCAAGTTATATTTATTTTAGGACACAGGCAAGAAGGGGAAGGAATTTCTTGCTGAACAAATTTCCCAGGGCAAAATTGAGTACTTGTCATCCATTGGCAAAACCATTCAGCAATTCCATTTTGCTTTTCCTGTTGATTACTTCTGATTGTCAGTTTGTTTCTGGGCAAAACAAAGTCAACTTCAGTCTAACACAGCGGTTTTTAACAAAAAAAACCCACCAACCTCTGCACAAAATGAAAGGTTACTCTCTTCTCTCCTCATCTTGCATCTCTTCTTACATGGTACTAACTATTCAGCCATTACAACTTCTTTTACACTTAACTAGTCTACCTAAATGTCCCAGGTACAGTGCGCATCTTTTACTTGATCTCCTTTCCTTTGAACTTGAGTTGATAACCATTACTGGTGTCAGGTAGTTCCTTATACTCACAGGAGCTTCAATGATTGGCAGAAATGGGCACCTTTTCTCCATCCCTCCTCCTTCCTCTCCTTTTTTCTGTCCTCTTCAATTTGTCTCTCTATAGTACTCTTCCTTTTTTACTTTGTTTTACTCTCTGATTCTGGCTTATTAGAATTTTTTGCACCAGGCAGAGTAGCAGTGAGCATGTCAAAACTATGGAAGGGATCTGAAGCTGTCATCAACAACAGCAGCTTCTTTTTTTCATTTCTTCCTCAAGCAGGGACGCTAGAGCTCAGTGTATTAATCCTTTCTTCCAGTTTGGACAGAGGACTGTACAGGTTTATAGGAAAGAACAGGCTGTATCAGCACAGATTTCTAGAGCACGAGAAGTCACTATCTAATAATATAGTTGTAAAAGTCTCTGGAGTTCTGAATAAATGACTACAGATGTGACACCTCTGAGTGGGATTTGCCTCAAAGACAGAAAGAGTTGGAAATTGAGCCCCACATATTTTTTTCTCCTTTGAGAGATTAAAGCAAAAGGATTAAGGATGCAATTTATGCAAAGGTATTTTTAATTTTTCAGGAGAAAGACAAATGGACATACACATTTATTTTTCGGTATTTGGAAATGGAGGGTACAGAGGAGGAAAAGAATACTGTCACGTAAAAAAGAAGTACCTTTTACACATTATAATAGGCGTATTAGGTACTCTTACTTTGGTAAAGCTACTCACAGCAATGGCCAGGAAAACTTAGCTCCAATATTATTTTACTCACGTAATATTTCCATTTGTTCCTTGCAGTTGAGCTAGACAGCAAGTATGATACTGGAAGTGGTTTAACTTGCACACGTGGATGTTTAAATCTCTGACACATTCAACCCAAAAGGAGGCCGTTTTTTGCTTAATTCTAAATGTGTGCTAATTGTTGACTTAAAACATACTTGACTTTTCCATTGCATCATAGTGACACATGTTAACACTCGGTATCATCAAGGAGTTTGGTCCTATTTGAGTTGTCAGAATTCTTAAGAGCTTATACCTGAAATTTATCTTCAGTAAACACATATGCTGCTTTTAATTTTAAAAAGGGCACAAGGAAGGACTAGACTATTTATTTAGCTCCAGGGTGCCATCAGTTTTGATGTGACTGTTTCCAGCTTGAATAGATAAAAACTCAGGATTTCTGAAATGCAAATTCTTTAAGAATAGTTTTTGTTCTGCAGAGGTATTATGAAGTGACCATATTTACACTGCTTTATAAAATATTCAATTTTGGGGTTGATCTTCGCATTCTTCATGTGCTACATACTCTAAAGGCTGTGAAAAAATGCTGAAATTATTACATAAACTGCAATATAAATTATAGTAAGAACCTCTCCAGACTGCAGAAGTGTGATTGGTAGGCGATTCCACCACAGAAGGAAGGGTGCAAAATCAAAGACCCTGCAGTTCAGGAGGAGCCTACTTAAAAGTTCAGTTTCGTAGTCGCTGAATGGGAAAACAGGCCACCTCTGTTCTCTTGTATGACAATTACTCCATGTGCTTAAATATCAAATAATCTTTCTTCATCTTCTGTTTTATGGCAGTCATGAATTAACTACAGGAGTTATCTACTGATTGATGTCTTGACACAGATTCAGGACATGATAAAGTTTAGTAATATTTCATTGTGTAATCATTATATTCTGTTAACTAACCTTTATTCCTTATTAATGTGGCTCCTTACTAAGGAGGACCTCAAGAATAAAATACTGCATTTTAAATTTACTTTTTGGGATGTGAAAACTGTCTTTACAGTGTATTCTTCATTAATGTTTTCTCCTTCTTCCTTCTCTGCATTTTTCTCTGGCTTTTGTACTTCATAGGCTGCGTGCTGGTTTAAGCATATTTGTGTCTCTCCTGTTGGGGCAGTGATACATGCTGCACAAGTACCATGGGCTGTCAGAAATGTTCCTGATGATCACAGCTAGCACAAATTAAACATTTCTAAACCATTCCATGTTTTTGACTTGAGTACCTGATCAAGATCAAAGTAGATACAAAGCTGTCTTACAGTCACTCGGGTAGGATGTCATGTAGTCATATGCCTCTCTATGTTTCTGTATTCAAGTATGTGTGTCTGTGTGCAGAGGGAAGAATGTCTTAGACTCATTTTCTCTGCCTTCAAATAAGACATCTTCCGTTTTGGTTTGTTGTATTTTCATCACTGAGGCCCGATAAACATTTAGATCACTGAAAGTTAGGCCTACAACTTTTTAATACAGTCAGCTTTTTCTTTGTTGTTATATTGCTTACTAATAAAAAGGAAGAATCTTTTATAGCAGGGTAAAATACTGTGTAATTTGTGCTTATAATGCATCGAACATTTGTTTTAATTGATGCACGTCCTTTATTAAATTTGGGTTACTTTAACATTTCATTTCTCTGCATTGTACTGGTTGAATTTTTATGACTGCGTGACTTGAAAAACAGTGATGAATCATGATGGGAAGGCAACTACAGGGATATATGCAGAGAAGAAAATGAAGGGGTTGCCATTAGGATCGTACCATGTGACACAAGAAAATGCACATTGCACTCCTTCATTTGGGGCACGGGCAGCCAGACAGAAAAGGGCAGGATTTCTGTGTCTCATGCAGCCGTGTATTAGTATTACGAAGCACATACGTGTCTGTATAGAGGTTTTCTGAAAGCCTTAAGAGAAAGCTATGCTTTTAGCAGTTATTCTGTATGGTGAAACAATGCAAATTTTCCCTTTTTTCAGATAATACTCTCAGCATCTTGGCAAAGCACAGTGGATTCAGCCGTCAGAAGCAAGAAGTCTATCTACTGCCAATCGTCATCAGCGATAGTGGGAACCCTCCCATGAGCAGCACCAGCACTCTCACCATCCGCGTCTGTGGCTGCAGCAGTGATGGCATTGTCCAGTCCTGTAACGTCGAGGCGTATGTCCTTCCCATTGGACTCAGTATGGGGGCCCTCATTGCAATATTAGCATGCATCATTTTGCTGCTGGGTATGTATTTGTTTCACAGCCTGGTGTTCAAAATTTTTCTGATTCCTGGGTGGCTGTAAGTAAGCAAAGAAGTCACATACAAGGACATACAGTCTAACAGAACGTAACCTGCAGTGCTGGCAGGACTGCATCTCTACTGTAATAAGAACTGAACAAAAGCATATAATGCAAAGTCCCAAACTGAAAGTGTCTTACACCCAAGATACAAATAAACAGGTATTCCTGTATTATTTATTATTATTCCTGTATTATTATTCCTGTATTATTCCCAATACGAAATGGGAAATCAAATCAGGTATGTTAAGCAGCAAGGCAAACACAATATATACTGCACATGATGGAAAATGGATTTGTTGTCTCTTCTAAGACTTGTATGAGTTTATTCTGGATTGTAATGGCATAAGATACGTTACGGTTTTACAAGGTAAGAAGCACTGTGTATTTTAATAAAACATACAGAATTTGTATATGACATCAAGCGAGGGAGAGAACAGTGAAGGAAGAGGCCTATTTCTGTGCTTTGCAGCTTCACTTTGTAACTGAGATTTACATCAGTAACTGAGATTTCAGCATTAGGCTGCAAAAACAACAGTGTAGCCAATTTAGAGCTTTTTATGCATCTGCCCATGTTTCTGAAACTGATGTATCTAAGCTCTTTCTTTCTCCCTTGCTGTCTCATTCTCTTTTCAGTTATATAGTGTCAGTCTGTTGCAACACATGAAAAAAAGAAACCAATTTCCTTCTGTCACCAAGGCTCTGTTTTCAGGAAAAACACTCTCTAATTCTGGAAAACTCCATCCATAACATAGATCATTATATACTATGTTCAGTGAATAGCTTGACTTCACCTAGGTTTGTACATTTTTCAAAAGGAAAAGTTATCTAAATTTGAAGCTCAAAAATGGAAGTATGCAAAATCATATAAAATAGAATTTCAAATGTAAATATAAGCTGGTAATAGAAAACTACAGGGCTAACTGGAGCTTCTGATCAAATTTGAATCACTTGAATGGGGTTGAAGTTACAGGTCTTTCAGCTTTTCTCTATCCTTATTGCTCTTATTTTCACAAAAAGCAACCTTCCGTACATGTTTAACGTGTAGTGCTTTAATTGGAATATTTTTACCTAATCTGTCTGTGATGCTTTCTTTGCAGTCATTGTGGTGCTATTTGTAACACTACGAAGACATAAGAATGAGCCTCTAATCATCAAAGATGATGAAGATGTGAGGGAAAATATTATTCGCTACGATGATGAAGGAGGTGGAGAAGAAGATACAGAAGCTTTTGACATTGCAACTTTGCAAAATCCGGACGGAATTAATGGCTTTTTGCCTCGTAAGGATATTAAGCCTGATCTTCAGTTTATGCCCAGGCAAGGTCTTGCGCCTGTTCCTAATGGTGTTGATGTTGATGAATTTATTAATGTCAGGCTTCATGAAGCCGATAATGATCCCACAGCTCCACCATATGACTCTATCCAAATTTATGGCTATGAAGGACGCGGGTCAGCGGCTGGTTCCCTTAGCTCTTTGGAGTCCTCTACGTCAGACTCAGATCAGAATTTTGACTACCTCAGTGAATGGGGTCCTCGCTTTAAAAGACTTGGAGAACTTTACTCAGTTGGAGAAAGTGACAAAGAAACTTGACAGTGGATTACAAACTTTTTCCCTGTTGACTTAATGATCATGTAATATTCTAGGGCCACTGCTGTTAGTTAAAACTAATGTGGCTTTTTGTTTTAGAGGCAAGTTTAGCGCCAGTCATCTATAAAATCAACTACATTGTAATGTTGAACCAAAAAAAAAAAGTATATGTTAGGAGGTTAAGTCTTGTGGAGTGTGAAGTAAAGTATGTGGAGTGTCTAGAAGTCTTTGGATATTTGATATTCACCTGACCACTCTGAAGATGGAGATTTGGATCTTTGATTATCTTCAGTGAGTTGAAAAGAACAAAAAGAAATTGGTGCTTTCTTAGAAAATGGACTTGCAGGGATTTTGCTGTTGAACAGTAGCTCCTGCCAGTATGTGTAAAGCTAATGGTTTGTTTCTGCATTGCCAACAAAGATCCCACCACAGAAATGTTAAAAGCAATATCTTGGTCTTCTTAGCAATGCTGAATAGAAATAGCATTGTAAATTCCTACTGGCTTCTACTGTGCAGTGACCATACATTGTACATACAGTAATTGTTGGCCACGTAACCACAGACTGAATATCATCCTTAAATATTGTGTCAAGCCTTAAAATATTCACATGTTCTTAATCCATTCCAGTGATGGGTAGTAAATCCTACTAATGTGCAGAGATTCAGAAGCAGGGCTATAAAACCTTGCTTTACAAAAGGATCTTTTTCTAGAAGAAGGATCAATCCTGTGCTTCGTCTTTTGAAAGGAAGAAAAAACTGTGAAGGGGGGATGGACTTACATATATGAAAGAATTGCTGATTTTATTGCTAAAGATCGAATTTATTTGTTTAATCTTTGAAATAAATATTTTATTGATGTCCATTACTGCTTTTATTTATTAAGACTGATAATCTATAGAGTAAGATTATGAAGAAAACTAAATTATATCTGTTAGATTTTTTTCTATATATAATGAATGTTTAATACATGTACATTTTGAAAAGAAAAATGACAAAATTGTTGCAGGTTAAAGCAGTAACCTATCCATTTGCAGTAGCTGAATTTTAAGAGAATGCTGGCAGGAATAAAACTTTCCCAGAGAAAACTTTTGACAGTTTTATATCTTCTTCATAAATCTAGTACCTGGTGTTTTTAATACAAGCACAAACAGCTGGAAGTAAACTGGTTCATGTGAATATTTAAACTATAGACTTTTAGAAATCCACACATAACACAGTACAGTAAAAAACATGCTTATAGTTCTCCACTGTATTAGAGCAGGAACCAGTGTGTACATAATTTTACTGCTTATGTTATTAGCATTTCTTTTCTATAATATTCATAGTGATGCACCAGGGCTCTTGCACACAGAGAAAGACCACCACTAGAAGCTGCAAGCATACTCAATTTGTAATGCAAACTTGCCATTTAGAAGTAGCAATTGTATAATAAAACTACGTATTACATGCAAATCATTTTAATTTTCTACTTTGTTTTGAAGCTATATTATTGTTTGTTTATTTACTCCATGTATTGTATTCAGAGAAACTCCTGTATTGTTTCCTACTTTGTGAAATATATTTTTATAAATACTTTTCTTGTTACTGCTTTTCTTTCAGTTTTACCTGAACACTGCAGAAAGGAATGTGCCTAAATAACTTCACAGTTTGCTGAGGAATATAGTTCCTTCAAAATCATTTCTTCATTAGTTGAATACAGTCAAAACAAAAAAGGATAATACTTGAAGCAATTTTTGACAGTGTTTGCAGAATTAGATATGCAGCAGCCTGTGACCACAGCAGTTATGTGTGTCTAATTCACTGAGCCATGCTGAAAAATAACGTCACATTTTTTTTAAGTATTGCTAGTAAAAACAAATTTTTTGTTCTTTTTAAACTCCTCAGTAATGTTTGTTCTGCAAACAAAAATGTCTTAATATGTCACCCCCAATTTTGCCTGTATTTCAAAATGGAAACATTTACTTTGCTTTCGCTGTGGCGTGGCTGGTTTTAACGACTGTAGTTTGCTGAAGACTAATATGCCAACACCACTTCTACATGTATTATAAAGATTTTATAGAAGTCAATGAAGTATCCAGAAGAATGAAGTTACACTGCATTAAAAAAATTGCCTCTGAATAATTTTATCTAGCAATTTTGGTAATAACATAAACTAAACAGTGAAGTCATCTAAAGATAGAAAAGAAGCAGTCACCAAGATTTCAATGAAACCAAACATATTTATGTAACAGACTGTAATAACGGCGAAACACATCCTTACTAACCACTTGCACCAAGTGCCAGGGTGTTGTGAGTTGCCATGCCAAATCTAACAGTAGTATAAATGCAAAAGTCTGATTCAAAACTTTGAGCAAATTTCTAGCCTACATCTCATTCCCGGGAGCAAAGGAAGGTGCTGTGAGATATGGATCACATTATTGTCTATAGTCACGTAAGCGTTTAGGGCAAGTAGCTCTGACTATGAGTTATAATATGTACTGTAGAGGTTTGCAAAGCTCTTTTGTAGGAAAACTCACAAATGGATAACCTTCTGATTGCCTTTTTGATTGAAAGTTCCATCTGAGACCACGACAGCGCATTCAGTAATAAGATTTCCAGGAAAAAAAAATCCCATCACTGGCACTGTAGGAGAGGCAAAGCATGACAGAAATCTCATCATTGTCAGTCAAAAAAAGCTGGTAGCTACTACTGCTGGGTATAGCTGTAAATTGTGCACTTAGACAGGTTTTAAACATGAATATCTACAATGCAAAGGGGAGAAAAAAATTAATGAATTTGTGATCTGTCAATAGCAATGTATTATTTCTTGAAGTCGCTGCTGTTCCACCAAAGGGAAATGATTCATTCTGCAAACTAATTCCATGTAATTTGAATATAAAATTTCTACCAATACATGTTAGAAGGTTAAATGTTGATCATTCAGTTTTCCAGTACTTGCTCGTTTTTTGACAATGAAATTAATTCTGAATGTAATTGTTTTGGATAACAATGGTATTTAGGGGATTAGAATCATATCATTCTACATTTCACGTCTAGATTTAGACATATTAGCGACACTTTTTTTAAGCATGTGAAATGGTGATTCGTCTTTTTAAACAACATCTAATTAGCAATTGACTCATTGTTAGTAACAAGGAAAATGCATTAAATTAGAATTATTAATACTGATAAATTTGAGAATTAAATTCTCAAAATCTTTTACAAGTGTCAAGTGCCTTAGAGTCCCATTGATTCTGGCTTACCTTCATGTACCTGTGTCTCAGCCATTTGTCAGATCTGCTGAAGTAAATCATTCCACACAGAAAAGCTGGAATCCTAAGTTTTCAGTCTGGCCATTGTCCAGACACAAAATCCAGCTCATATATTTAAATAAGTACTGTGAAGTGAATGTGTCTACATGTTTAATAATTATAACTCTGAAGACTAAAGGTCTTCAACATGTTCTGTTCTTCACAGTAACTGAAAGCAGATAGTATTTGTGTGCTATGACCTTGAAATCGAATCATGGAGAACTCATTTAGATACATTTTTCACCGGATACCTTTTATACCTTTTTGTCTATGATAAATTTGAAATGAGTGTGAAACATACAGGAGAGAAAATAGCTGAGGATTTTAATTTAAATCAGCAGTTGCTGATCACAGGAGAAACATTTAACACTATGGCAACTCCAAATACCATCAACTATGTTGCAGCGCAGCAGTAACAATTCTCAATCTGGAGAACAGACAGAGTGTCTGCAAAATAACTGTTCAAAATAACTTGTTTGTACAGCTCTGCTAGAGACAGATCTGCTGATTTTAATATACAGATAAAAATGAATCAATTATACTACATCCATGCAGTCACATGTACCTATATATGTGTGTGGCAAATATTTTTAACAGCCTGCATGGTCATTGAATTCTAGAAGTGGAACACACATTCACAAGTATTTCTGATCAAAAGAAGTGAAAAGGACTTACTCCAAAAAATGATTTTTCAGATTTGGAACTTTTTTAACAGTGGCAGGATGTCCCAGGGAATTAAAGCTTAGTAAAAGGGGAAAAATAGCGGGAGTATGTACCATTATTAGAGTTTGCTTTCACAATGTAGCAGGTGTCATTAGCAGCAGATAGAAATAGAGAGCATTGATGGAGTGAGCAGCGGAAGCTTTCTGTAGTCTATCGTTCAGATAAGTTGGACTTCTATTATTTCTACATTTGTACACTATTTGTGCAAGATAATATTCTGGCTTCGCAGAAGGTGGAAACCAATTTAACTTGCTGTATAATTCACTGTGATGGGTTTTGTAATCACACTGCAAAATGAGTCTAGCTGCTGTATTATACAATACTGATACTGGCTTATGTGCTGCAGAACTAGTCCCTCTCCAAATAATGTCATAGTATTCTAAATGAGAAAATATAAAAGCCCTGACAATGCTTTTTGTGCAACTGCAACTAAGACATCTTCCAAAATGGCTAATAAAAGCAAGCTGAAGCACAGAATTTCTGGCAGAGCCTTGTAAATGTGCTCATTAGCATTGCAACACAACTATTTCTTATTTTTCTCCTCTACCCCTCCCACACTGCAAAAAATTATACCAGTTAAATGATCATAATGAAAATTTCAGCCTTCTCTTCAGAGGGAATATGTAGTAATATACAAAATTCCCTTTCTTCTGCTTCTACTATGTCAGATGCTTGCTTAAATGAAGTCTGTATGATGATGACAGGCAGACAGAAAGGATGAGTAGAAGGTTCCTGTTTCATTACATGACTGAAGAAAGCATTTATGGTATGAGGACGGTAGTACCTTCGAGTCTTGTAAAAACAAAAATGTGGCAGATATTCCTCTAGAGAGTTCTCATCATCCCGCATGTATCCAGGGAAAGATCCCTCTCAATGTATAGAAACTAGAACTGTAAATCCAACACCAGCACCTCAAATTCCTATTCATCAAATAAACACAAGGCACCTACTCTGTGGCAGATAGATACCTACACACAGACTCCATGCTGGGTATGAACACATAGATTTGTTTCTTTACTGATGCAGAAAGGTTGATTTGTGAAGTTTGGAATAACCAGGCAGTGAGACAGAAGGCAGGTAGCATGGATAACTGATGCTAAAAGGATGGATGATTATGGAATGAGTCCTCAGTTTGTGCCTTACTTAGGTTTTTTGTGTTGTCTAAGTCTAGCCTTGATTTTTTTACCTTCAAAAAAAAATTTTAATAGCATAAAAGTCAATTCCCTGCTCTTCATAACAGTTTGGCTTTTGAATTATAAGACAGGTCTTAACATTTGGGGGGAGGTGTAGGGGATCTTTTTGTCATTTCTTTCTTTCTTAATGGAACTTTCACTGATGGCAACATTGACACAGTTCCCTCTGCCAAATTTCACAAGCTGATAGTTTTAACAATTAATATGAAAATAAAAGATGTAAATTTAAAAAAAATAAAGTATTATTTATAAAATTGGAAGCAATGCAAAACCATTTGAATCCCCTTTAAAATAAACTCCAAAAGTTCTATGTTTCAAGACACAGACATAATCGCTTTTGGACTCATAGTCAAATCCCCTGGCATACCAGTATTCACATGAAGTTAGTATGGGTTTTACATGCAAGAAATACATTGCTTTAGATATTGTTGAGGAATAAGTTTCCTATTTTTTAACAAAAAAAAGCATATCATGACTATAAACAAGAAAAGAATAGGTTTTTACACTCAGAAACACATGCACAGACAGAATCCAGAGCTGAGTTCAAAGTCCTGGTCAAGCATCTCAGCCGTGAAAGGCAAGAGCAGAGCCAATCAAAGGTAATTAACAGATTATTTTGGCAATACGTAAGACCTCCCCTCCTTCACACAACTAAGGGGTCTTGTTGCAACTACCAAGCACGTGGTTATCTTGTAGCTTACTCAAGGCAGGGGATTATCCCAGCCTCCTGCCACATAAGTTCCATGGCATTGTAGTGAAGATGGCCAAGAGCCTGTCACCTACAGAACGGTAGGTGCAGCTTTATAGTCTTTGCATTACAAGAGCTTTTACGGTCTTCCAGTCAGCACTGGCTTCTTTTCAATTTCTACAGGTTCAGGTCTTAACTGCTTCAAGCTGTAGCAACCCTGCATAACCTGTTATACCAAATAAAGGCAGGGCTTTGCAACGCAGAGGAGATACAATTAATCCTTACAGAAAAAGGTCAAGTATGAATCACCAAATGCTGTAGAGTTTTAATGGATATTTTCCAACCCTCTTATTTCACATGAAACAGCAGCCGTTTATTTTATTGTATATAATAATTCTTCCTTAAATAAAAGTAACAGTTGATGATAAAGGGGCTTTATTTAGACTGTCATATAACCTGCTGGTTATTTTCTGTAATTTACAAAACAAACAGGAAATTCTCAGCTCATGATTGTGCAGACCAGCCTAATATCTGATGAGAGCAGAAGACTACATTACCATCTTCTTTCTGTCCCAGCCTCATGAATGCTTTTGGCTTGTTTACCTAATTAATTAATTAATTAAATTTAGCATTCTGTCTGGTCTTGTCTCTGTGGCAGCTTTTTTGAGAGCTTTTTGACTCAGACTAATAAGAACCCCTTCCTTTCCGGTAGCATGTTAATATCAGATAGGGAAGAAAAGTATTATATTCCAAATCTGTGATTTCCTTAATAACTGCTTTTCAAGGTTTTCCACAGTTTCTGTTTCTGAATTTATTTTATCATTTAAAGATGCAAGAAAGAATTAGGTGAGTTTTTTTGCAAACAGTGTGACAAAAAAGTTACTAATTTTGAGAATTTACTTCCCCTTATATTATCAAGACAGTCAAATAAGCACACAGTGATGGGAAAGTTTATTGTCACAAAACAACTTCTGGTTGAGAATAATGAATAAAAAGAAAGACATTTGTAGTTGTAAGTACAAATATACATACAACTCTGGCAAACTGAAATCTATCCTTTTCCTCATAAAAAATTGATCAGTGGCTACAGCATTTCATCTCATTAATATTTTCAATGTGCTTTGCAGAATATTTTGTGGAAACAAATACATATGCTGACAGTCATAAGAAAATTATTTCTATTAAGATAAGACACATTATTGAAAGTGGTCCTTTCATGTGGATCATAAAAATTGAGGCCCGATATCAATTTAGTTTTCAACAAGGAATTATAGGAGCTGTAGTCCTCAGGGAGAGCTTGGTCATATCCAACTTCAGAGTGACCAGGAAGCTTCAACAGGTAAGAGAAATGGTTGGGAAGACAAAGATTGTGTTTAAGGTTTAGTGTTATGTTGTTAAATGTTTCCTCATCCTAATTTTTTTGGGCTTCACATAAGACTAGAAAACAGTAGGCTGAACAAGCACTTCCAAGACTGGACCTCACCATACAAACTATGGTTGGGAAGAAAGCAACCCTCGTGGTACACAGTAGGCCAAGGCAGAGAAGGAAGTGTGTAGGGCTCCATACAGTGTGATACATTATTGTGAAGATTTCTTCGAGTAAAGAATACCCTGCTCAGTAAAGGGGTAATGACCTGTTTAGCCTTAGCAAGTAGCCCCTGCACCAGGTGTGAATGCTGTAGCCTGAGAAGGGCTAATCGCCTATTTCTCTTTCAGCATTTGTTTCCAATTGTTTTCAGGTGAAAGGTGAAGGACAAAGAAAAGAAAAAAAACCAACCATGAAACAAACTGAGGTACTAAGTCAGATGTAATACAACACATCCTCATCTAACCTAATACCTGATCAGGTAAGTGTGTAGCAATCATTTTTATATTTGTCCTAGGAACCCATATGTTTTTTTCCTTGAAAGCTGAAATTCAAGTTATGAATACTTGGAAGTACTTATAGAATGTTGTTTATATACATAGCACTTAATGCTTTACGTAGAACATTCAAACAAGTTTCTAGAAGTTGTGAATGGGTAATGATGAAAAAAGGGTACAGCTGAAAAAGGAAAAAAAAATTACTGCTGTGACTAGTTCACCTAGCTCAAAGGGTAAAAGCTTCCCCTGTGCAGGGAACCAGAGTGAGACCTATACACCACTTAATTAACACTTAAACCCACAAAATATGGCCCTCAGCACTGCAGTGATTTTCTCTGAGGACACAAACATAGAGAATAAGCTTCAAAGTTGCAGGCTATTGCCATTATGTTGGCAGTCTCATACATCATTGTAACTTTCATGCCTGTACCCAATGGCTTTACAATTCTGTAGTGCAGTGTAAGCTGAAAATGTTCAAAATTGTACCAGTCAGCTGGTGAGAATTCAAATAATGTACAAGAGTCGAAAGTGAATGAGCAGCTAAAACATAAGGTGTCACTTATAATCAAATCACTGTGTTGCAATCTGAGTCTGAGTCTAATTATTTTTAGTGTGTATGAAGTAAACCCCAAATCAGATTGGGAATGTAGTGATTTCTGGGATGAGTAGCAAAGCAGAAAATAGTATAAATAAGAATACAAAAACCAGAATTTCTTTCTCCCAAATACATTATAAATATGAGACAGAGTATGTGTGTGGAGTATGAGAAAGAATGACAACGAAAATATCAAAATTTTGAAAAAGATTCTGCAAACACGGACATTGAACACCCTGACATTCAAATCTTTATAAACAAGATTAACGGTCCAGTTTATACAGTTCTCAAGCACGTCTACTGAGGTAACTTTTAGAAAACTTATTCATCTAGTCAGGTTATTTTTTTTTCACTGCTTTTATCTGCAACACAAGCAACTTTGTTTTTTTCTTCTTATAAAAGGACTCATCATCAGAGTCACATGATCTGCGCAATAATATATCTCTGATTATCTCACTATGCCTTGAACAACATTTCTTATTTCAGACTGCTTTTCACCTAAAGGTGAAAGACAATCAAACATCTTACAGTATTTTTTTCTGATGTTGCGGTATTTCATCTCTTTGATTTGATGATATTTATCCAGCTCCTCAGCCTATTGCAAACTGAAGGAATGATATGGGAGGTCATAATCTCTTTACAAAAAGGAACCATCCTTACTGGTCAATTTCAGAGAAACAGCATTGGGTAAAGAAATTCTTTTCTTCCAATTCACTAGAATTTCACAGCTACAAAGGAATGTAGTCATATTTTTTTCTTTAAAGACCACTTTCTAGAACAGATGGATTTGCTAATCACCACTAATTGGTACATACATTAGGGAGAGAACTACAGTGATCATGATGATGCTAGTATTGATGCTAAAAAAAGAGCTAGATAACTCAGAAAAGTTTTTCTTGCAGTCACAGGTTTAAGCCTGATTTTGCCAATGAATCCTGCAGTGTGATACGCACACTGCGGCCAATACTGACTGAGCCGGGAATGAGCACACACTCTGCACAGCTGTCTAGCAGGCAGTGAATATCACAGAAGCATGATACCAAACAGCACTCTCATATTTTCCATGGAATCACAGAAAAAATTAGTTTGGAGTACACCTCCTGAGGCCTTTAGTCCACCTCATTCTCACAGCCCTAACTTCAAAAGTAGACAATGTTGCACAGATTTTTGTATAAGTAGATTCTCAAAGTATCCAAGGATGGAAATTCCATAGCCTCTCTGAATATAACCATCTATACATCCTCTTAGTCCCATATTTCTGAAATATTATTGTCTGTGAAAAGTAGCAAACCTAAACCATGCTGGAGAAGGAAAAGGATAATTTGTTTAATCCGGAAAAGAGACGGGTAACGGAGAACTTAGTGGTACTCTTCAAATACCTGAAGGAGGGATAGCAACAAAAGACGGCATCAGACTCTTCCCAAAAGTATCCAGGGAAAGGGCAAGAATCAATGACAACTCTGAGTAGACAGAAAGAAAGAGTCTTCACAACAGCAATGGTTAAGACCCTGGAGTGGATGCTGGCATAAAGCAATATGCTAAGTTGAAGTCCATGACAGCACCACTGACTTCACTGGGATGGTTTCAGTATTTAGCATGATTTTCTTTAAGCTGGATGTAAAAAAAAAAACAAAAAAAAAACAAACCAAAAAATCCCAACACAAGAAACCACCAAAACCGCCCTACCATTTCTGGATCAGCTGGCTATATCTGAATGTTATTACCCAGGTATTTAAAAAGCACAGTAAGAATCAATTTACTAAGAAATTGAAGACTGCATCTCCAATAAATGTGGGGAGAGCTACTAAAACATTCCGACAAATATCTAGAGATCTGCCCCCCTGCTAGTACAAGTTCTAAGTAAGTCCAAAATTTGCAGTGGCTTCCTCTCCCCTATGATTCTGGAATGTCTTTCTGTAAAACCAGCACACGAGGAAGGACTGTATATGGAGGTAAGATACTGACCTTGGATTTATTTCTGGGACTATCTATTTAGGTGTAGCCTAAATGAGTTCAGGTTTATCAGAAAGTGTTATTCTGTCTCATCAGGGAACCAGAGTATGACTTTTTTGCTCTTTCACAGTAATAGCAAAGTGTGAGTGAAGAAAGGCATTAGAATCAAACCCACAAAATGTGAAGATTGGAAATAAAATATCTAGTCCCCTGTAAGATTAATTCCTCTTGAGAGTTAAGAAAAAAGGACTTTCAGATCTTGTTTCCTAAAAATATGCAATAAGCTTAAACAAGTTATATGATACTATAAATAACTTGAATTTTTGAGTAGGAATTGTCATTGTAATACACAGATCAATAAAGAGGATTTATATAGTTCCCAAGCAGATACTTCAGAACAATGGTCAATTTCTCATTACCCTTTCCTCTGTGCCTGTCTTATTTTATGTTCTATTCTCTCAAAACTTATTCCTGACTTATGTCTGTGAGCTTTGCCAATGATGTTCCTGGGGAACACATTGCATGCCAAACTTTTTATTCGATGTGGGGTGGCCAGAAACAAAAATATCAACCTTTCTGCCAAAGTCTTTTTCTCTCCTACCTCCTTTTCCGTTTTCTGACATGGAGGTAGATGTACTTTACTAATGGTGAATACCATATAGTCAGTTATCTTTTTAATTATAACCCCTTTTGGAATGGATTACTTGGATTAATCGTATGTTGATCATATATCTTGAGGTATGCTTGAATTATGGGTAATGAGTGATTTTCTTAAATCATAACTTCATTTAAATGGGCATGTTACGTACCAAAACAGTGTCTCTTTCGGGAACTGGTACTGTGTTTATGGCTATCTGGGTGAAAAGAACAGAAGGCAAACTTCTTTTAAATTATAGATTCCCTGAAAAAAAATTAAAATGTGACATTGAAGCTAGATAATATCTCAAGTCTACCTCATCAGTAAAGAAAGAATATGAACAATTTGCCCTTATATTGCCTGCTGTTAGTAGAAAGGTAGAAAAGAGGGGGAAAAAAGGAGCAAGAGATACTGGACTGGGGAGACACAGAATCATAATGGAGGTTAAAAATATCTCTGTTATTCACAAGTGGTTTCTAAAGTATTAGCCCAGTTATTTGCTTCCATAGAAGACCAGAGAAAGAACACATGTATAGTTTAATTAATAGCCAGACTTCAGAGACTCTAGGATTTCAAGAATTTTCTCTTGAGATACTGATGCCATCAAGAGTCTAAGACAATTGCAGGGGAGGTATATACTTCTGTTTGATGTGCATTCTTAGTTTCCATTACTGTAGTAGCTGAATGCCTCACTTCTCTTAACAGTTACCCACACAACACCTCTATGTTGTAACAATGTGCTATTAACCACCAAGAACATAAAGGATTTGTGTAGGACCACACAGAAAATGTAATAAAACAGGAACCTTAACCTAAAACCTGTGCATGGCCTGTAAGACCAGAATAACCTTCTTTGCTGCTTCTACTAAAGCAGACTATACAGTAGCTTGGACAAGTTAACAGAATATGCTATAATTGAAGGAAGTGTAACAGGAAAACCAGATTTCACCTTTCTGTTGTTTGTTTACAATTTCTTATTGTTGTGATGTTGTTCACTGAAGTGAACAAGAACCTTCCATTGGGTCTACTGTCACTGTGAGCAACTGATTAATTAATGATTTTTAAACATTCAGATGAGCAAGCTGCCTTATTCTTCAGTAATATTTTGAAATGAATGAATCTAGAATTTCCTACTTGGTTCAAAATCTTGTGGTTTTTTTGGTCTATAAATTAGTAATTTGCATGTCTCTGCACTCCTGTGAGGTACCTGCAAGTGGAATGGATGTACTACGTGGGAAAGGCATTTCTGAGTAGGCCAAATAGAGAAGGTAGACTTGAGCAATGAAAAAATTACTCCAGTCTGCTTTTTAAACCAAGGGGATGCTTTGGATAATCATTCAAAAAGCTTTTGAAATGAGCCTTCAAAAATTTTAGAATCATCCCTCCCTCATAAAAGGCCTTTTCTGTATCACATCAGTGAGATGAAATAAAGATGAAGGTTGCTCTGTTTAAAATAATTTCTTTCTGACATTAGTTTGAATTTGGCTTTTATTCACTCTACAGCAATCTCAGTGGAGATCATGTGGCACAGGCTGCTGTTCCCATGCTCAGAAATTTTACATTTCAATGATATGTTTGTATTTCTAGATCTAAGCAGATAGAGATAAGTAGTGATTTGAGCATGCCCTGAATCCGGAATGTGCTGTCCGCAAGCTAGGGAATGTGCTTATTATGGGCTAGTTGTTCGTGTTCCTGAGGGAGCTGGGACTAGAGGAGAGGATTCTATACGTCAGTGATGTTTAGGTTAGCCCTGCACTGCTCACACTGTGAGTGTGGTGTATCCTTGGGTAGTTTGGCTCTGCTGAGCATATGTGCTGAAGTTGATTGGCAAACACAGCAAGGCGCTACGCTTCTGAATGAGTGGCTTTGGCACGTGGAGATCTTGGACAAATGACCACTGTCATCTGTTCTCAGACGGGTTGCAAGGAGATACAGGGGACCTTATCTTGGGGAAAAATGGAAGGGTATGTCTTGTGAAAGCAAATAAGACATTATCTGTATAACTGGAAGAATATTTGCCGATTTCTCATTCAAATCCTTGAAACGCAATATGCTTGACAACTCTCTCACTCTCCCTTTTTATTACAAAATAACATGTCAGGCTGTCAACTGAAAAACAGGGTAGCTTTCTAGACAGGTGAGCTTCTTTATAACAGTTATGATCTAGAAGGCTTTCGATAACAAAATAGTGACATTCCATAAACTATCCACCCAGATTCCTAACCATTTCTTAAACCAATGAGAATCTACAGTACGTTCCATGAAGTTATAATCCATAGTCAGCTGAAGTCAGTCAAAAGAATGACTGGGTTTGACTAATATCCTGCTTCTCAATTTTTACTAGGGTAATCCTGCCCACATATGGGCATTGATCCTAGGTAACATCTCTGTAACAATCCTCGTTAGCAATTTTGCTTTCATCTTGTTGCTATTTTATTTGTCCCATATGATAGGAGATCCTAGGCACTTTTTCATTCAGTGTTTTAAGGAAAACAGTAGACCTGAAGAGAATGTGTGCAAATGACTTCTGCTTTGCTTTTTATCATAATTATGGAACTACTGTTATCTCATCCTTTTATCCATAAAAGAGCCACATACTTTAAAGGTATGACATTTCCCCTCACATTTATGCGTTGTTATCTAAATATTTCCTCCTCCCTGTTCTCTGTGTTTTGGAAATAACAAAAGTTATCAATCACCTGGAACTGTGCTGATGTTTCCATGGCAGTTTAACAATTAGGTCTGTTCACCAGGGGCTCAGATTAGTCCAATAAAACCCTTTGTGCAATTCTTTCAGACAGAGTACTACCCTGTGTTGCCAGACTATGAATAAAGTAAAATTATTCTAGCCACAGACACTTATTTTCTCATTGATACACAATAGTTGAGCCGTAAATGCCTTTATTGTGCTCTTTTAGCTTTCTTAGTATTCAACTCTGATCTAGAAATCCAAGCTCTGACTTGAGAATGACCGTGCATTCCCCAGCAGGGAACAAGCAGTTAACAGTATGTACTCTGAAAAGTGCTAACAGCTGGACAGCTTTTGCTCCCAGATGACCACAGCCAGTATGATTTAACTGGTAGACATCTTCCTTTCTGAAGAATGCAACGAACAGCTCTGTGAACAGTTCACAGTATTTGCACAGCTTTGTTGCACTTTAGCAGTATATGCCCCGATATACACTGAAAACTAAATTCTCGAATACTAGGTTGATGTCTGCAGAGTAGTATAACTAGCTTTTCTTTAAAATTAAAGATAAAATTGCTGAAGAGTGGGACATTAAGCAGACAATGACTCATTCTTGCTTACGCTGCATGTCTGATACTGCAGGATTCCAAAGTAAAAAGAAACTTAAAGATATTTGAATATTTCATTATTTTTTAATGGGAAACTCAAGGGTACAACAAGGTCTTTTCTGAAAACTCGTAATCCTCACTTTTTCTTCTGTACAGGAAGCAACCTTTGTTTTTTCTTCTTACCAATTACTATGACCTCTCAACCTGTCCCCTTTTAAGAATAGGGGAAAATATGATGGAACGTGAACATCTCATAAAGACCTGAGCTGTGACTATACTCAAAGATAACCAATGCCAAGTCAAATAAAAATATGGCCATCACTTTTTATTCATAGGGAACAGATGCTCAACCCACATCATTGCCACGGAGACCTTGGAATTCCTGAATACCCTGTTGTTGAACCTTTAGAGATGTAAATGGGACACGCAGAGCACATAGCTCTTATTCAGTTTTGAATATGCATAAATATAAAAATGAGGTATCATCTACTTATGTACAGCTTATAATTTTCTTCAGATTGATTTGTGAGTATTAGTGCTAATTTTAGTCTTTTTGTTAGTATACGTTACATTTACTATGAACTAAATGGCAGAGATTTTTTAAAGTACCTTGAATTTTCAAATGTGTGTGCAGAAGCTGGAGTAGTGCACCTTGTGTACAATCTTGTGTACTTTTGACAACTGGTCTATGACTGAGAGCTTTTCATATAACTAATGTTTTCATATGAATACTAATAGTATTTCTTATGCAGATACTTTCCTTAGTAGATATCGGGTATTTACAAAGCTACTGAGATATCTGTCAATATATTTGATGTATTTGAGGTGCTATTACAGATCTGCTCATGTGTGTCTTCATCAGATAGCTGGTTATGCAATCACCATGATTATCCCAAATTAATGTGTTGAAAATTATAATGTATTGCACACTTCATTTACATTATTTATCTTCCTGGATTAACTCAGATGAGTAACGTGTGTTCTCTCCTGTATTTGTTAAATATTTCACTTTCAGGCATACTGTTAGACATTAGCCAAGTAATTCATGATTCAAGATGCACATTGACACAAAAACTCAAAATATTCCCTATACGTAAATGGCAACTGAACTATATGAGAACTAATGATGGGGCTGAGCAAATAAGTCAAAGTAGTTATTTTGTAGTGATACGTTACTGCATGTCTAGAAGTTTCGACAACTTCTATTGCTAATCTAAGTCAAAGAGGGAGCTTGATCGTGTCCCAAGAGCTAACTTTGTTCATATTCTTATTTGATTCTTCGCAATTCCAGTTGTTGAGTTGTGTGTAGTTGAAATCACAGAAGCACTGCTGGAGATGATGTACAGCTGGTAGATGCTAAACAACGTTAGACTAATTTAGAGATTTTTTGCATGAGTTTCACTCAGAGTGCAGAGAAAAAACGGAATATGAGTACATCTGCTATGGTAGATACCGAGAAAGTAGAGCTAACAGCACCTTCGTACTTAATTCTGTTTTTTTCAGGCTGTTGGGTACATAGAATGGGTTAAGCAAGTCTAAAGATTTTTACTGTATTAACTGTTTTAAGTTAGAGCTGTTTTCCATATTGTTTGTCTTCTAGTGCATTATGTTTAAATCATGCCTAGGACTCTTCTATCCACTCCATATTAAAAATGCAGGCATTTTCTAATACATTCTAATATTTATAAGGGAAAACATTAATAAAACCACTTCCTTACCCCACTTACTCCACTTTGAGATGAGCTTTTGATTTGAACCCAGTTTTAACGAAAAACAAAATTCAATGTTCAAGTTCAGAAGACACTCACTTTTGAACATAGATATTTTTCAGTGTATTCACTTCTTCCTGCAGTTCATTTGAGAGCCACATATTCATCAGCTGTGACTGCCTTAGTAACATTTCAGTCCAAGCTAACTTTTATTTTTCTCAAAGATAAAACAATAGCACATTTTTTTCTACTAACGCAATATTTTTGTTTAATTTCTCATCACATTATGCTTGAATGTCAGTTTTCAGTTAGATGAAATGAAAATTATATCCTTAAGCAAACAATGGGGGATTCTGCCAGTATGACCTTCAGGGTCAACGATCTCATTAGCAGTCAGCTTTTACAACTGCATGTTATTTATAGGAGAGGGATTTACAAGCTGTTAAACTAAACAACAAATTAAATTGTCCATGAGCCATCGTCATCTGATACAGAAATTCCCCTTGGGTGACAAGCTGCTGCTTTTTCAATGGGAAGTTTTGGGAAAATTTAATACACTTTATTTTTTGCCAGCATAACCTTTATAGGGAACAGTCCCTTTTTTATTACGATGGAAAACTGTGCCATCAGTGTAAACAGCTCCAGATGCACAGTGAAATTCAGCAGTCACAATCCACAAGCCTAATTTTAATGAATGCTCACAGGCATCTCTCTCATCTGCTAATTGTTTTCAATCAAATTTAAAATACCACAAATAGAGAGGAGCACAGTAGTGCATTTACAGTCTCCATTAACTAATGTTTTTTATTAAATATATTTAAAAAGCAATAATCTGAGAAGACAGCTTTAGGAAAGGTTTCCATCTCTGCATTTTGAAAATAATTGTATTGTTTCAAATATCCTGTCAGCCTGAGCATGATGTGATGTAATAATAAAATGCATTGTGACATCATATGACCAATGTTCTTAAAGTAGACCAGATTTATAGTATGTCTAATGATGTCGTTTCATACTGACTAACTTAAGTGCACAAGCACTCTAGTTACTATCACAGGGACTCTTCATTTTACATGTTTTGCTGTTTCTGCGTTAATCTTTCCAAGTATTTCAGTCTTAAGTAATAGTCTTTTAATACAAAGGCTATTATCTGTTCTGTTTTGATTCAAATTGCTTATCGCTTTCAGAAGTCTGTCATTGCTCCATTGTGTGTTTCAGCTTACCTCGCTTCTCTGCATTCTTTTTTAATATTGACCTTACAAAAGAAACATAGTCCAGTCCCAATTTATCGTTTTCCCTTGTTCCAACACCTCATTTTTGCCTGTATCAAAACAACTCAAAGACAAGCTGCTTCTGCTACTCACTGTTCTTTGTGCTTGCTCTGGCCTCTCTTTACAGTGCATATGGATAAGCAGAGAAATAGAAAGCTGCTTTCAGGACTTCTGAACTCTTTATAGTCAACTGTCTCTGGAAAAGAAACACAATTGATGCTTACTTAAACAAAAAAAACAAACACAAAACTCCACAAACTTTTTCCCACTTTAGTCTATACTACTAGATACCGGTGGGTTGGAGAGAAAAAACCAGGATACTCAAGTAACAATGCTCACTTTTCCAAAGAACTGAATGTAATTTGTGAAATCTGCATTAAAGTGTATGTGCTGTAGTCCAATCAAGTTGGCAAACTTTAGATAACTTAATTCCTTTATGACCTTAATCAATGCCAGACTAATTCAACAAATCCAATAAAAGCCAGTGATTTTTGAGAAGTCTAGTGACTCTGTAACTAATAACATTACCAACATGAGGCCTCTGTGCTGACCTTATGATTAAACTCATGGTAAACATACAAAAAATGCCCTGAAGGAAGTACAACGTTACACAATACTATTCTAATTCATCACACAGCATGAATGTAAACCCGTTTATTTGCAGTGTCAGGGAAGTGGCTCCACAAAGGTTATGACTTTCTCTGGGCTTCCATGAAAAGGTGAATCTAAGTTCAGGCTGGCAAGAAGCCACGGAGGACACGGAGTTTTCACCACAAGATGGGTATGATCTTGACTATACAATCACAAAAATTATCATGTTCCCAATCATGTGTTCAGGATAGTTTCTCATGCAATGGGTAGGAGATCTAGTTCTTTAATACACCGATATGCAAGGGGAAATATTAGAGATACAATAGGGATCCTAAGACCTACAGAAACAAAATACCATTTTGATGTGTACAAAAGATTATGCAAAGACCTGTGTCCTATACTGTGGGATTGAATTCTGGACAGCTCTCAAGTGGATTAAATTGAACAAGCTGTTACATCTCAAAATTAGCTTTTAATTTTCTTTTTTTCCCCTCACTTGTCAGAAAAACATTGTCTAAATACCACAGTGAGAGTTCATGTTAAAGAAGGAGCTACATTTAATGACAGTTGAGAACTTTTGGAAAACAAATCAATATAAAATAGTAAAATATGAATTGCTGCTTTAAACCTATGAAAACATTTTAAGATTATGTACTTCATGTTCTAGAATGACAATATTTTGTACACACTGCTAGACTCCAGAATTTACATCTAAATGAAAGACTTCTGCTCTATATTGGACATTAGCTACTGACATCACTCTGTTCCAGGTGATTAATTCAAGTCACTCACAATCACTTGAGTGGCATCTAGTTTTTACTTTTGTTATGACTGTCGAGCCAACGGTACTACGAGCTGGTATATATTTTGTTGCATGCGTCATCAGCAAAATTGCAGCTGGATCTCACTGTAGAACTTTTATTAGAAAGATCATGTATGAAGCAGAAGGAACACAGCTTGAGTTTCAGATCCCAGACTGAGTTTGCTGCACTAGCAGTTGGAGAAGTGGGGGAAAGGCTTTTGACATGCAAATTTTGTATCATTTTGGTACAATGGCAAATGATGGCTGATAAACATCATATTCCATTATACACACTTTACACTTTGCAGACAGAACCACACTTTGATATGCACAACCAGAAGAAAAGGAGTCAAAGAGGGACTATGATAGGGGCAAAAATGTCTACAAATAATTGAGCAGCAAGAATCCCTGTGGTGTTATTGACAGTGGCTGAAAACGGCATAATAAGGAGCAATAGCGTGAAATTACTGCATAAAAGAAAACATTTAAACTAGACATTAGGGAAAAAATCGTTAACAATATGAAAAATTAGGCAATGGAAATATGTAGATATTTAAAATATCATATGAGGCGTTCAGAAGTGTGATTTCACTTGACAAGTAGTTATAAAAATTGCAGTTTCTTTAACCATTTTATAATTTGTTTAGTCACGTTTATTGATTTTTAGTGACAACAACTTGGTTATATACCATGCTGTTCCTGTCATGGGCACTGACAAGGAACAAAGTGAGGGAGTAAGGTGAGGTTTACTGTGCTTCAGTTACAATCAAGAAAATTTGTGTTCTTTAGAGTAAGTTGACAGTATCTTTCAGATTCCTGAAAGAAGACCTTGATCTTAGGACTAATTCTGAAGTAACAGAAGCATGTCACAACTTAAAGTGCAAACCTCAGCCATGTGGCTATTCTAAGCAGATGCATAGCTTTTAAAAAGTGTGCCGTACTCATACTGAGAGTTGATGTAAGAATGGAACAGAATCAAGGTCTGCTGGGAGAACTAATATCTTTAATTAAACTGCTGATATTGCTATTGAGACTTTTTTTATAACTCAGCACAGCAGTAACCTTTAGGTCTTGGTCTCATTTTGCAGATCACAGTGAAAAATGGAATGAATTCCAAAGTTTGGAGTACTATGAATGTGCTGAAATGTACGAAAAGTCAATACCAATTCATTTCTGTGAGAAACAACGAAGTTTGTATTCAGTTTCTTTTGAGTGACAAACTATGAGCATACTTTTTTTAAAATGAATACATCATGAAGCATGGGGAAAAACTCAGTCGTATTTCTGATTTTTCATATGGGTAAGTAGGAGATGTCTGAATGGTTTTTTACTTTTGTGTTTTAGTCTTTGGTTGCTGTAGAAACAGTTTGTTTCATGTTGGGGAAGCGTAATGGCAAATTAAGGATAGATGGCAAGCTTTCTTCATGTTGGCCATAGGACAAAAGACATCTGTAAGGCATTCTCCTCGTAGATGTGCATCTCAAAATGCAAACAGTAAGCAAGTCCTTAAGCCAGGCATATTTTGTAAAGGATTATGTGTGACTTTCTGCAGTAGTAAGCCCGGCAGCACAAGAGGAAAAATAATCTAGCCTGTATTCTTGTGTCCTGGGTATTTGTTAGCAACAATATTCTTATAGAAAGTGCGAAGATATCTTCCAGAATTGAGCAGGTCAGTCTTCTGCTTATTAATGAGAATGCATTAGTCATTACAACACAATCTACCAGGAAGTACTATCTAATTTATTCTCTTTATTTCTCAGTCTTTTTTAAAAAAAAATTTTTCTCTTTTTTTTAAGGAAGACTTCTGATTAGTTTTGGGAAATACACAGTATTTTAGCATTCGGAGTCTGCTGAGACTCCTGACCCTCCCTAATTTGTGTTAGATGCTATTATGAGCAGTCAATACTTGACGCTTACTTGTGAACCACAAGAAATCCATTATATGTGGTGCACTACAGCCTTTAATGTTGCAGTATATTGCATGTGTTTAGCTTAGACTATTTTATTATTTAGCTTAGTCTTTTTTAAGATGGATCAATACCACCTGCTGAATTTGGTACTGTTTCCAAGACATTCACTAACATTGTGGGTAAGAAAAAGAGCACCCAATCACAATGCATATTCTTTTTTATCACTTGAGATAATTCCAGTTAAAGCAGCTTATGTATACTTTCAGAAACTGAATGTTAAAAGCATTTTAAGAGGATTCAAGGGTAGAATTACTGACATTCTGAACTGATACTTAAAGGCCAATTTTATCTACTTTATAGTAAACTTGTCCAGGTTTTTTAACTTTCTTTTTTAGGTCATTGTTTTGTTTGTTCACTCGCATAGCAGATGAACTCCGTAGCTTGCCCCTTTTAAATCGCAAACCAACTCACTATTTCAGTTCACTGTGAAAAGTTTACTAGTAAACGCAGTATTACTGGGATTTGTGGCTGTTCCACCCTAATGAGTCTTTATTGAATGTACTTACCCCTCGAGAAGAAGGATCTGGCCGCCAGTCTGGAAAACTCTGGCTGTGTTCAGAGAGTCAGACATATAAACATGGGGCAACTTTTTTCACCCGTTTCAAGCATTACTGCTGGTAATAAAGAGTCCGTTAATCGCCCAGTGGCACTACTGTATCCCCTATTGTACAGTTATAACTGACTGGAACCTACCAAACTGTTTCAATGAGGTACTGGCAGCAATACCCTTCAGTTAACTCTAAACTATTTTGGCTCTGCAGGAGTAATAGCAATAAACTTTCGCCACTAATTAGATATGACTGGATACATATATAGATCAGATTTGTTGAGAAAGAAGGTGCCATTTTATCTTGTCACTTTCCAGAGCAGAGCAATGCTTTAAATAAGACCTGACAACACTGCTCTTCCTGGTGTCTGAGCAGACAACTCGATACATTACTGTGTAACATCACCATTTGTTCGCAGTTCTTCAGCCAGTTTCCAGTCCAGGTGGCTTGTTTCCAAGTCATTTTGAATTGTTTTTGGAGGATTGTGTAAGACATGCTGTCCAATAGTTTATTACTATAGAACTCTTGAGCCAGATCATCCTTTTAGAAGCTTTCCCCCTGTATTTTCCTGAAACCCTGTAATTTCAGGGGGACCAGCCCTGAAGTCAATTTACAAAATCTTTAGAGGAGTTTTTCCAGCAGAGAGAACGCTCTTATAGCAGACAGGGGGTGTAGAGTGACCATCCTGTTGTGTTTGTTGTCTTCTCCCTTTCTTGCACCTTCTAGAAATACAAGATTACTTAATTATATGTTAGAGTTTTGTTTCATAATGTTGTCAAAAAGAATCAAAAATAATGAGAACAGTGAAATATATGGTGGAGAACCCATTCTCCTTTTAAACCCACCCAGTTTTCAGAAGTTAGTGAGAGTTGGTGTGTAAGCTTTTGGGGTTCAGATTTCTGAACCCAAAAAAAATTCTGTTTTTTTTTTCTGGGAACTCTGTCAGGACTTCCTTTTTTTTTTTTGGCACTCCAGACTTCTCTTACCTAAAATAATGATAATAAAAATTGACCTTCGTAAATTACTTGGAGATCTCTGACAAAAAAAAAAAAAGCATTAGTTGACATGACTATTCTTTTTTTTTTGATAACTTTTTTTTAAGGGGTGTGACATTTAACAGCATTCTTCTTGTGTGTGGCGGTGTGCTCTCCCTGTTTTCCCCCCCCCTCTCCTTCTTTCCCCCCTGGCTCCTGCTCAGGCCTTGACCACAGCAACATCGGTTCCGATAAGCTGCACCTGGACTTTGGGGGATGGCTGGTAACAGCCAAAACACTGTGGGGAGCGGGGACCCAGATACTTTGTTCCCATGAAATATGACTGTAGTTCAATTAACTTACGGTATAAACAGTGGACAGCCCAGGAGCCCTTTGAGCTCTCCGGTACGGCAGCGGCTGCACGCCAGGATCTCCCCTTTGGTGAGGACGCTCGCTTAAGGTTCTACTCCTCGAGGCTGAGAGATTCCTTACCGCAACAGATTCTCGGTAAGTGACTAATAGCATGCTAAAACTTTGAAATCTTAGCTAAGTAACATAAGGGATTGATTGCGCATATATAATCCTTTAGACATAAATCGTTGACCAAGTCTGGGACTAGGACTGGATCCAGCCGCACCTAGACTCCTCTCTGAGAAGGAGTTTAGAAAGCAAGGGGGTCCTTTCTGAACCTCGTGACTCAACGGGAGGGTCTCCCTGACAGTTTGTCTGACCCTGTCCTCTATGCAGTAAATACACAAGTGTACCTTGGCATCGAACCTCGTAAAATACTGTTACATTCACTATTAATTTTGTTAAATTTCTGTTTCACCTTAATAAATATTTCATTATTTCTCTCTTACGAGTGAAGTCAATCACTCTCTGCCCACGACATTGTGGAAGATACACTAAAAGCTGTGTACCAATATTGTCCTTTTGGGGCTATACTTACCATAGAGTTCACTAATGTTAAAATTCTAAAAAACCCTAACCAAACAAACAAAAAAAATCCACCAAGAGTCCCAGGTCTTGCTTCTACCCTAGCAAAGCTTCTTTACATGTGTCCTTTTTCCTGTAGACATAGCAGGAAAAAAACCTATGGATGTGTCCAGCACCGAGAAAGTTCTGGGCTTTTTTCAGTGCTTCAGTGGGCCATTGCTCAGTAAGATGACAATGTTTCTTGCAATGCTGAGAAAAGAAATAATAGACTAGATAATTTTTAGCTTTCTGTTTTTCTAAAAATGTAATGTCATAACTCTTCCATTTCCATGTTTTGTACTTCCTGTTATTTCTAAAAGAATGAGTCAGAGAAATGGAAACATTGCTGGTGTGAATAATTTAAAAGTGGTCTCAGAATAGCTAACCATTACTTCTCCTGATGCTGCGTGTGATGGTTACACAATGATAAGATTATCAAAAGAATTGTGGGAGACAGAAAAATGGAAAGGATGCATTAAGTCATGTAGTCATTTTTTCTATTGTAGGATTATGTCTTACATTAGTTTTACTAATGGTTTGTCTGGCTACCTTTAAAAAGTTTGAGAAAATGGATTTCCAGTATTTCTTCAACATTTTCCCTACACCTTCTGCTTCCGCTAAAAGATTTCTTAATATTATTATAATTATTTCATCCCGTTATTTCTAATGATTGTTCTTGCTGCTAAAGACTCTACAGGTTAAAACAGACAGCAATCACTCCCTTTCCCTTTCATAAAAGAGGTGAAAACATACTTCATATATGTTGCATGACAACATAAATTTTCATAAAAATTACAGCATTTCATAAAGATGAGTAAACTTACTGAATAAATTTATTCTTCTATATTTTTTTTTCTTTCTTGTCTATTCTGTCTTTCCTCCATCTTTCACAACAGTGGGGGTGAGTATGATGCACAGCTCAGGGATTGGAATTGTTCTGGAGCCAAACCATTTCTGTTTTTCTATGAAAGTAGGATGCACTGTGCTTGTCCCAAATATTCTCTAAGTAGCAAAAGGATAACTTTTTATTTTTTTTGCATCTTCAGTAATCCTCAACAAATCATGTAGCCCAGATTCAGTACATGTTTCATACTGAGTCTGAAGATGAGACAGAATTCCATTTACTACTTCATAGAAGGCTAACACCATAAAAATAAAGTAAAGATTAATTTATTATAATCTGGTTTCCACTTTCACTGTTTGGTGAAAAGTAACTTTGGTTTTGCCATAAATAAGCATGTGCTGAAGAACTGTAAAGATCAAATTTGATCAGGATGGGAGGATACCACTTTCCAGACTGTAATTTCACAATGTAACTACCATATCAAAACTAAGCTTTCTTGTTTGCTTTTTTCCTGTTACCACTGTTTTCATAAGAGATTTTAATCCTTAACTCAGAAAGAGCTGGAATTAGAGATATAAATGGTCCAGGCATACACACAAGCAGTGGGTAATTTTTTTCTGCATTGCCTGCCAAAACAGAACAGTGGATATTTCCCATTTGGCATCACTTTAATTAGCTGATTCCATTGTAACTACACAATTACCTATCTATTAGTATTGCCTAAGCCCTGTTAAATTTCAGTCTACCTATGAAACCAAGCCCCTTCTTATGGTTCTACACTGAGTCCTTTTCTATGGCTCTAAACAATTTAGTTACAAGGATATAAATACAAAAGGACAGGCCAGAGTGAACCCTCAGAGCTGCATGTTTGCAGAACACTGAAAATCAGATTTCACGTTTGTCTGAAGGCTGATGTAACTTGGAGATGTCTACCTGCTGGTCCTCTGAGCACTGAGTAGCAGCCACAAAGTGGCCTGGATGTTTCCTCATTCTTGAGCTGCATGTCGCCTGATCAAGCCCTACCCTGTAACACCCTCTGCACTGGCATATTTGACAGAAAGCATTCACTTCACTTACAGTTTAAAATTTCTCTGGTTTTATAAATCACGTTTCCACCCAAATCTGTACTGATCTTTTGTTACCACTATTGCTGTTCCAATAGAAAAAGCAGGGGGGCAGCCTCTCCGCTTCCTTTCTTCACAATCTACTGAGCTTATGTCTATGTTGGGCGGGTGATGTTACAGTGGGGGTCTGCTACAGACCACCCGACCAAAGTGATGAGGAAGATGAGATCCTCTATAGACAGATAGGAGCAGCATCACATTCACACACCCTGGTGCTCATGGGGGACTTCAACCACCCCGATATCTGTTGGAAGGACAACACAGCAGGGCACAAGAAATCCAGGAAGTTTCTGGAATGTGTTGATGATAACTTCCTCCTCCAAATGGCTGAGGAACCAACAAGGAAAGGAGCCATGCTGGATCTTGTCCTTACCAACAAGGAGGGGCTGGTGGGGAATGTCAAGTTGAACGGTAACCTTGGTTGTAGTGACCATGAAATGGTGGAATTCAATATTCTCATAGAGGGCAAAGACGGCATACAGCAGGCTTGCTACCCTGGACTTCGGGAGAGCAGACTTTAGACTCCTGAGAGAACTGATTGGCAGGGTAGCATGGGAAAAAGAACTGGAGGGGAGAGGAGCCCATGAAAGTTGGCTAGTATTCAAGGATCACCTCCTCCAGGCTCAGGAGAGGTGCATCCCAAAAAAGAAGAAGTCAGGCAAAACAGCGAGAAGGCCTGCGTGGATAAGTAAGGAAGTATTAGATAAGCTTAAAATCAAAAAGGAGGCCTATAGAGGGTGGAAGGAAGGACAGGTGGGCTGGGTGGAATATAGAGAAACTGTCCGAGTGGCCAGGAACCATATCAGGCAGGCAAAAGCCCTAAGGGAACTGAATCTGGCCAAGGACATCAAGGGCAATAAGAAAAAATTCTATAGCTATGTCAGGGAAAAAGGTAGGACTAGGGAGGCTGTGGGCCCTCTCCGGAAGAAAACAGGAGAACTGGCCACCCAGGATATGGATAAGGCTGAGGTACTGAATGACTTTTTTGCCTCAGTCTTCACTGGCAAGGGCTCTAACTGCACTGCCCAAGTCACAGTAGGTAAAACCAGGGGCTCTGAGAATGGAGAACTGCCCATAGTAGGAGAAGATCAGGTTCGAGACCACCTGAACAACCTGAAAGTGCATAAGTCCATGGGACCTGATGAAATTCATCCACGGGTCCTGAAGGAGCTGGCGGACCAAGTTGCGAAGCCACTTTCCATCATATTTGAGAAATCGTGGCAGTCTGGTGAAATTCCCGCGGATTGGAAAAAGGGGAACATAACCCCAATATTCAAAAAAGGGAAAAAAGAGGAGCCAGGAAACTATAGGCCAGTCAGTCTCACCTCTGTGCCTGGCAAGATCATGGAGCAGATCCTCCTGGAATCTCTGCTAAGGCACATGGAAAATAAGGAGGTGATTGGAGACAGCCAACATGGCTTCACCAAGGGCAAATCCTGCCTGACAAACTTGATGGCCTTCTACAATACTGCTACGAACTTGATGGACAAAGGCAGAGCAACAGACGTCATCTACCTGGACTTAAGCAAAGCGTTTGACACTGTCCCGCATGACCTCCTAGTGTCCAAATTGGAGAGTCATGGGTTCGATGAATGGACCACTCGGTGGATAAGGAACTGGCTGGATGGCCGCACTCAAAGAGTTGTGGTTAATGGGTCAATGTCCACGTGGCGGCCAGTGACGAGTGGTGTCCCGCAAGGGTCAGTACTGGGACCAGTACTATTTAACATCTTTGTTGGAGACATGGACAGTGGGATAGAGTGCACCCTCAGCAAGTTTGCCGATGACACCAAGCTCGGTGGCGCGGTTGACACGCTGGAGGGAAGGGATGCCATCCAGAGGGACCTGGACAGGCTTGAGAGGTGGGCTAATGCAAATGGCATGAAGTTCAACCAAGCCAAGTGCAGAGTCCTACACCTGGGACGTGGCAATCCCAGGCACAAATACAGGTTGGGCAGAGAATGGCTGGAGAGCAGCCCTGAGGAGAAGGACTTGGGAGTGCTCATGGATGAGAAGCTCAACATGAGCCGGCAGTGCGCGCTGGCAGCCCAGAAAGCCAACCGTATCCTGGGTTGCATCAAAAGAAGTGTGAGCAGCAGGTCACGGGAGGTGATTCTCCCCCTCTACTCTGCGCTTGTGAGACCCCACCTGGAGTACTGTGTCCAGTTCTGGAGTCCTCAACATAGAAAGGACATCGAACTGTTGGAACAGGTCCAGCGCAGGGCCACCAAGATGATTAGAGGGATGGAGCACCTCTCCTATGAGGACAGGCTGAGAGAGCTGGGACTGTTCAGCCTGGAGAAGAGAAGGCTCCGGGGAGACCTGATAGCAGCCTTCCAGTATCTGAAGGGAGCCTACAGGAGAGCTGGGGAGGGACTCTTTGTCAGGAAGTCTAGTGACAGGACGAGGGGTAATGGTTTTAAATTGGAAGAGGGGAGATTCAGATTAGATCTTAGGAAGACGTTCTTTACTGTGAGGGTGGTGAGGCACTGGAACAGGTTGCCCAGGGAAATTGTTGATGCCCCATCCCTGGAAGTGTTTAAGGCCAGGTTGGATGGGGCTTTGAGCAACCTGCTCTAGGGAGAGGTGTCCCTGCCCATGGCAGGGGGGTTGGAACTTGATGATCTCTAAGGTCCCTTCCAACTCTAACCATTCTATGATTCTAATGGGTAAATACATAACTGGGACCAATGCCTTGGAAATCCCTTTACGTTTCACTCAAGAGGCCAAATAGTTACAATCCTCTCAACTGATCTGTACCTTAACCCTAACAACGGCTGATTTTGCTCTAGCTTCTCTATTTATCCTTCTCTCAACTTTTTTTCCTCACGGATTCAAGTAATAGTTTTAAGTCTTTGAGAGAATTGGACACTTGTCATTGCCTCTAGATCTTTCAGCAGGATGAAATCTACTTCAGGGAAAGACAGAGTCACCAATCATTAAAGTTTTCTGACATTGTTCTCTACAGGAAACTACTTCAATTTAGTTTTGACTTCAGCAAGTTTCAATTACGTAAGTTAAAAGATTTCCAGCGTGGATGTTTCTCTCTGATTTGGGGGATGAGAGATGAGTAGGAGCCAAGACAGGACAAAAGGTTTATCAAGGAACTCCTAAAGCAGGCTCTTGGTTTTCCCTGTGTCGATGTACAAAATGCAATATTTTCCTTCGAAAATAGTAACTTTCTTATACGTGCACCGGGTATTTTCTCCTTTCTTCCCCAGGAGATACCACTGAGATTTTAACATTTGTATGATTTTTCCATAAATTAAAGATTCTTTGCCTCAAAAAACGGCATAGAGAAAAGGTGAACACGATACGTGGCAGCCGGGCACATCCACCTCCCTCCAGCACTGCACTCCCTCACAAGGGGCCGGCCGGCTGACACGGCAGGAAAACGGCTGAGGGACAAAGGCCTTCCCTACTCCATACCCTGCTTCTCCTGGGTGGCAAGGGGGGACTTCTATCCCTTACACGCCCACGACCCCTTTTTTCCCCCCTCCCTCTGCCTCACCTACGGGGATGCGACGGGGTCGGCCTCTCCCCCCCAGGACCGGCAAAGGCGGGAACAAACCCCGCTCCCTCAGCGATGGCATTCGCAGCAGGAGACCCGGGACGGGAGTGGATGCACCAATCAAAAAAGCCCACGCCCCACAACGCGAGCGGGATTGGCTGAAGGCGTATCCCTGAGGCAGAGCCTGCCCACCAACCCGGAATGTTCTGGAGCCGCTGAGGGTGGGAGAAGTCCCTGGTGTGGTTTTCTGTGTGCGGGCGGCGAGCGATCTGGTGTCTCCAGGGCCTTTGGTGGCTTTGTATCGCGGAGGTGGTGTCACTGTACTTAATGGCTTTTATGGCTTTTTGTTTTCTCTACCTGGTGTGCCCTGCAGGGTTTTCTCTCAAAAATTATGGAGCCAGCTGTGGCCTACCCCCAAGGGGTAAGGCTCTTGTGGGGAGGTGGTTGCTCTGACGCCTTTAAAAGCAGTGAGAACGGCTGTTCCCACAAGTTTAGTTTCTGCGTTTTAATTTCTGCGGTTATGTCATTTACCTCCTTTTTTTAAAATCACTTGCACCCCGGTGGTGGCCTCCAGCAGGTGTTGGTGGGTGCCTGAGGTGCCTGTGCTGCTCCTTTCCCCGTGCCAGGCTGGTTGCTGATCCCTGTGGAAGCCACATAATGGTGGCGCTGGGTTTCAGTCTTTTCCTAAGGGGGAAATGCAAAGTTTGTTAATTCTTTCCTAAGACCGCAAAATGAAGACTCTAATAACGAGGAGTGCAGGTGTTCAACTCCCCAGCGCCTCGTTGCATTGTCACCAAGAGGCTGCAGGTTGGCTTCCTGGAGAAGTGCAGTTTAGCTGTTGGTCCTCCTTGATGTTTCCTCAAAGTGTTTTTTTTTGTGTGTTTTGCCAGACTAAAGAGAGAGGTTTTCTCCAAGTGATTTTTCTGCTTTACCAGACTAAAGGAAATTTAACTCGGACACGTCAGTGCAGGCACTATTTGTTTCCATGTGTGCAGATAGTCTAAATTCAGTGGCGTGCAGCTGCCTTTAATGTCTATGTTTTTTTCTGACGATTGTTTGACCTTTCCTTTTAATAAACTTTTTGTATTAGCTCCAAGATGTGCGAAATGTGACAAGATGTGCATTGGTAGGAAACAATAAGTTATGTTGAGGGGTTACAATCCATGTTGCACAGCATACTGGATAGCATGGGACTATTTGGCAGCTCTGTGCTGGACTTCAAGTCTGCCTCTACTGAATTTGTGTTTATGGGTAGATTTAATGTAGGATGAAGTGGAGTTCTCTCTTTGAATGACTTGCAGAGGCATGGACACCATGGTTTCTGTGTCTTCAGCTACTGGAACATACGGATCGTCCACAATTCTGATGAATTCCTTAAAGTTTAAACAGACTTTTACATGTTGAGATGCTCTGTCCAGACCATAATTTTCTATTTAAAATTCTGACCATACAAAAATTTCTGTAGTTGACTCTACCAAGCATGTAGTCTGTCATCCTCATTTGAAATTTATGAGGTCAAAGTTTTACCACTTTCAGCGACTTGTTTTCAGTGCTGTGCTGTCTCTTTAATTTAAAGAAGGGTAAACTGATAAAACCATAGATTGAGGGCGTCGTAGCAAAAAATAAATCAATAGCTTCAATATTCAGATAGGTTTTCATAACTCTACTTCTTTTTCCTTCTTCTAATGGATAACATTGTTTCTTACATTAATTAATGTGACAGCTGACAATTTAAGGAAAAGGGTTCAAGGATGCTCATAGAAGTAGCCTATCTGCTTCACTGAGGATGTTAAGAAAAGGAACTACTGAGTGGTGGGATCAAGACATTTGGACTTTTGCCTCCTGTTAGTGAAGATTTGCAAAGTAATTACGTTGTTAATATACGTTGCATCTTCCCCCCTACCCCTAAGTTTGAAGCACTTTCAAATGTAGTCCTAAATACTTGTGTTTTAGCTGGAGGGGGTAAGGGTGAATATATTTTTGCTTCGTATCCATGGCAACTCTTTTTTTTTTTATTACTCCTTGAAAAAACAATTTGCTACTCCTTAACCTCTTCTTTATCAGTTATTGAAACATAGACTCTTTGTTTTGTATTAAAAATATTTTCTGCTTATTAAAACATTGAAGTAGCTTGCTCTTTTAAAACTAGAGTAAAAAGAGAAATTATTGTAGAAGATGAAATGCTTTAAAGCAGTCTCTTTCTCGTTTCATTTCAACAGCATTAAATATTTCAATGCTGTGTAGCTCCCAGTATATATATATTTTATACTAGGGAAGTGAAGTCTATCCCTTATTACAGAATCAGTCATGAATTTTGATTCATTTCTAACTTCTGATAAAATTCTTCTTCTTTTTTTTTTTTTTTTTTTTTTTTTAAACTGAGATACATGTCCCAGATTTTAACTATGTATGTACCTTCTTCATGTTTAACAGGTGAAACTTACATAGTGACTCAGTCCTAGCATTTATTTTGTGGAAGAAAAAGAATACTTCATTGTGTATTTAATTTTTTTTTTATTTTTTGAGAGGGAGAGGAGGAATTATTATGTATTAGAAAATAAATAGATCAAAGGCAATGTTATGTACAAATACCAAAGCAAGGTTCTTTTTCATGTTGTCTCAAGCACACAAAATATTGAATTAATCAAAGTAATGCTTTTCAAGTAAGATTTTATTTTTGTGAAATTTAGAAACAACAGTAGATGGAATGGACAACGTTAGTTGTAGTTCATGCTATTACTAGGGATTACTTGCAGAGGTATATATGTGAATTGGAAATAGATTGGGGCTACATCAAGGTATGCACTTCAGGAGTTTTTTAAACTAACAAAGTTGCTCTAAGCTTGCAAGTTTTGCTTGGCCTCAGAGGTTTAATTTTCATCAGCCTTGCTATATTTTCCATAAAGAGTGAATCTAAAGGCATTGTTCACGCTTGCACTGCTCCATCTGTGGAAAAATGCAAATGACGTCAGTTTAGAATCTGCAGTGAATGACTGTATTCTAAAGAGTGACCTTTGATGTGCCGCACTGTATTTTTTTTTAAAGGGGAGGGATAGATGTGGGGTCAAAAAGATAATGCAGAATGTGTGTACTGAGAAACATACTTTTGTTTAATAGCTTTCCACTTTCAGGGGGCAGCTGGGGTAAGCTCATACGTGTTAGAGGTTTCACTCTTATATGGGGTTCTTTCATATGTTCAGTAATGTTCCCAGCTTCCATGAGTCTGAGAAGGAGTCCAAGAGATACGCTACAAAACCTTACCACTTGAGTAATCTTAAATTTTTTGTCTCAATAGTTTCTTTTGTTTTTTTTTAATACGTTCAGAAGAAATATTATTCAAACTATTTATTCAGTTATTGATTTATTACTTTTACTGGGGGGAGCTCATTCCTTGCTTTTTCTTTGTGTTTTCCTATTTATTTTCTGTTCTTCCCAAGAAAATTTTTGTAAGATGTTATAAGTAACAGAACAATTTTGCTTTTTTAAAGCTATGAGAAGGAGTACTTAAAGTAAAAGATTATGACAGAAGCTTTTGGGTTTTGTTTAATTTTTCTTTTGTTCTGTGTTAGACTTTTTTCTTTAGAAGTGACTGCTGATTGGAGCCTCCTGGAGGAGAGGAGAGATTGTCTGCAGAGGAAGCTGCTAAGCAGGTGCTCTCAAAAAAAGGAAGCTTCAGAAGGCTGCAGAACGTTGTTGGAATGGTGCTATTGGAGCTTGCTGGACAGAGGAGGAGATCCAGCCAGCCAGCCAGGCCAAAGACAGTTCAAGGGGATCTGCCTGTGGATCCAGAGGGTAATGGAGCTGTTGAATCAGCATCACCAACCCAGGATTTTAGTACTCAAAACTGTAAATTCCCTGTTCCGTGAACACGTTGTTGAGTTCCCACTCCTAGCTGTGAAAAAATGTACCATATACAAGCTGATATGCAAGCTTGGTTTGTTTAGAGTCATGTGCACATTTTTATACTTTGTGCCTACCTTTACCATTGAGGAAGTCAATGGAAGGAGAGAGTTGCTTACTATCCATGTGTTGAAATTGATTTATGCATGTTTGTTGCAGTTGTATTGTCTTAAAAATGTCCTGAGAAAGGAATGTTTGGTTTGCTGCCTGCAGTATGGATACTTTTTAAAATTCTTCAGTCAAGCGACCTGATCTCAGTTTATCAGTTGTGAATGATGTTTAATTCTACTTAGTAACTTTGTGACTGACATAGTTTGGGAAAATGTAATGATGCTTCTGAGGTGATGTTATGGCAAGAGAATCTGATTTAGTAACTGTACAATTTACATATCATTTCAATTATGATTATTTTTTTTTAGTGCTCTCTTGAGACTGCAATTCACTGCAGTGATATCCTATTTAAAGAGCATGGAAAGTGCGTTGTGTTGTGTAATTTTCCCTGGTTTTTTTTGGTTCCTTCTTGTCTAGTTAATGGACCCATTGTGACTCATTCTGACCTGTGTGTGCAATCTCCTGCCTCAGGGGAACCAGTTTATAAAGCAAATGCTCCAGCACATTAAGTTAGCCAGCTGTGCACATACAGTGAAATCTGGGAAGTGCTGTCAGACCTGTGGGTTCTAGGTAGCTGAAAGTAGGGTAGAATTGTCTGGGTACGTAATTATTTTTAGACTGAGGAGTTACAGAGTATTTCAACTTGTTCAGAAGCAGCAGGGAATTTCTAAACATTTTCATGGATTACTCTGGGTTTGGTTAATATATAGTAGCAGCTATTTGCTACAATCAATTTTCAGTCTTACTAACAATCTAAAATATTGTAAGTAGGCAAAAGGCACTTTAGTGAGAAAATAGATAATGGATCCTGTAATCGCTAGTGATAGTTAGTAAAAAGTGTTTCTCAGTTTACCGGTCTTTTCAATGAAAGTGTCTTCTGATTATAGAGGTACAAAGATTTTCTGAATTGGCTTACAAAATTGAAACTTCTAACCAAATTGAGCAAGGTTAAAGTTAACAAAGTATCAGCCAAATGCCAGAATGATGTAGATCTCAGCAACAGATCTAGTGCAGAGTGAACTGCATTCTCTTTCCAAATTCATCTTACTATTTTGTTTTTAGATTGAGGTCTGCATTTTTGTTTTGTGAATTACACCCCTTGTTGCAAGCAAGTCGGTTTGGTTCAAGATCATGTTTTTCAGGAGAAAAGGTCTAGAATGTAGAGACTTCAACCATGGAGGCAAATCTGTCTCAATGATGTGTTTGTTATTGGTAGGGCAGGAGGTGACTTTTATTGTTCTTTAAACCCTACTCATTCTCTGGTGCCTCAAAATTTAAGTGCAAATTTTCTATATATGTTGCCACGATACTACTTAAAGGAGTTTATTGCACAATGTGAAACTTGAGCTGGCTAAAAATATCTCCTGTATCTACACTCTTGATGTATGCCATGGACGAATAGTTGCTGTATTGGTAAAAAAAGATCCTATTCAGAATTCATAATGAAAAAACCCCAACCCAGACTTAATGTCGTTGCTTTCCTGCTCTTTGTTGAAGGCCTCTTCTGCACATTATGTGTGACTTGGTCTCTTTTGGGGCATTTAGTATAAAATCCATTGTTGTACTGCAAATGCAGAGATCTAGGAGTAGTCTAATACATTACAAACAATCTTTCAATTTCTTTTTAAATTTTCATTTCATGAGAGAATTTTTTTAGGTGGATATATGTATTCTCATTTATAAAAAGGTTGGAGAAGTTGTACTTCTAAAAACATATTACTTTTAAAGAATTCCTGTAAAGTCAATATACAGTATGTTTCTTACAGCAGTGAACAACTTGCTTGAAGAAGCAGAGAAACCATTTAAATAAAACAACTTTGTGCAACAGATACTTCCAGCTTGTGCTTTTTGCTATAGGTTTTGTGGACCAGATTCATTAGAAAATAATTCAGTTTGTTTAGAGAACAGTCATCACAACCAATTAAAAAAAATGCTCACGCTATGTAGTATTTTAAAAATGTAGTATTTTTAAAAAGTCTCTGTCAATACTGTGAACAAGTTCCACAAGTAGTTGATCTTTTCCTTACACAGAACAACAGATCTGGATCTGGAATTTTTTGGTATTTGCACAGTGAGTATTTCCAGCTAAACTGATAGGCAGTCAGGAATCCAGTTCACAGCTTTAGAATGAGCACAAGAACTCTGTGTTCTAAATTCATGAATCTGTTGTATACATGTTGCAGAACAAATGCATGTGACATGTTTGACATAATGCTTACCTGCAGATCGTTTGTGTAGCAAATCATTTGCATCAAGTAAAGTGCATACGCATGTCTTTCTGTCCAGCTGCAGAAATGTGGGACTCTGCACCAAGAGAGAAATCTTGCGTTTACCTAAAATGTTTTCTGGGTTTTAACTGGCATTCCAACTAAACCTGGTCAGGCTGTGCAGAATCAAGGGTGGTAGCATAAACATTTACACACTTGTTCAATTTATGACACCTGAGAACTGTAGACTAGAATTTACACACAGTTTAATTTTGTAGCAGATCTAGTTATATTAAATTCTGTTTACGTATTATCTAAGTAGAGGCTGTGTGATCTATACTTAATAATTGTTTGTGTGAGGCATTTGAATCATTAGGATTCAGAGAGCCAATCTTAAATATTCTTCGCAAATGTCTGTATTTGGTGTAGGGCGAAGGGAGGAGAATTCTTTGTTTTCAAAACCTCTGAAGTTCTTGAAATGCAAAATGTTTTCTTTGGGTCAATTGATTATTGACATCATATATTCCCTTTTCTCAGATGGTGAACTGAAACAAGGCCTGCTTGGCGAGAACAAAGGCTGTTCTATTACAGTGGATGATTAGACTTGTAAACCTAATTATCCCCTTTGGGACTCAGCACAGACCTAATGCAATTTGGATTATGGAGGCAGGTTCTTACTTTCAACTTTGTTCAATAGATTTCTGACAAGCCTGGTCTTATAGTTGATTACATTTCAGCACAACGATTAGAAAGCTCTGTGCAAAGGAATCACAGGATTTTGGGGGGATTGGGATGGAACAACTCTTCTTTTCCACTTTGAGGTTTTTGGTTTTCTTTCAAGTAGAGCTATCTTCCAGGTCTCATATATGAGAAGTAATTGATGTACTCAGTATCTACCATCCCTGTAAGGTTTACGTTTGCAAAATGAAGTTGTCGTAAGTAAGTGGAAGCCATGGTCATTGGGCATTTTTATTACCACACCTATGATTAGCTTGGTGAGCTGATGAGTGGCACAGGAGGTAAGGTAATTTGGGTAGTCACAGTCCCTGTAGTGTGTAGATGGACTGCTTGACCTTGAGAGAAATTCTTGCCTACTTAGCATCTCCCCAAGACTCACTGAAGATGTAATAGGTTCTTGGTAGTAGGCTCTGGAGCTTCAGTAATAAAGTCAGTTGATCCACCTTTAGGTATTTGTATTAGCTGATTGTTAGTGAAGCTTCTAAAGCATGAAAGCATATTTAATTTCCCAGAGGAGGACAATAAAAAGAGAGTTTATGGAAACCTATATCCTAAGCCTCAAAAACTTACTCCTGGAGTATTACCAGTGTAAACATAACTTTTTTTCCCAGGTTGTACTTACCACTAAATTTATATTTTTATAACCCCAAGTCAAGATACGTGTTAAAACACATCTCTCCATCTCTTTTAATATACTTAGTACTTACCAGAAATCTTAAATGCATGGTGTATTCAAATCCACACGTATGAACTGGATTTAAGATGAGGGTTCACAGTTCAGGATTTTCTGCCTAGGAAATGCATATCCACTTAGCATGCATTTTGTGGTTTTAGATTCTGTAGTAAAATAACTACAGATCAAAAAAACCCTTTTATTTTAAAATAAATAGTTCATTAAAATGTATTTGTTGGTTAGTTTGTCATTTGCTTTCTGTTACTAAGGCAACCATCTTTTTCCTGAAGGATAAAAAATTGATTGTCAATGCTATCTAAGATTTAAAAAAAAAAAAAAAAAGGAAATAATTCTTGACTATCTTGCTTTGCAGATTGCCTCGATCAACTTTCTTGGGAATTTTTAAGCAAGTGCTAGGAAAAAAGAAAACCTGCTGGTGTATGAAAACTGTGTGAAACAACCTCAGCAATGGCAGATATCTTGGAATAGTACAAGTTGTAAATTGAGTAGTTGATAGTAGGAAATCAAAGTAGAATGTAGTAGTTTGATAATGTTATGATAATTATCACCTTAGATATAAGGTTCAGTTTTTATTTTGAAATGTTTTAAATATGAGGTTCGTCAGATCCTTATGTGCCATGATGCACTTTACTACGCTGATAGACAATATAGTTGGACAGCTTACCTTTTTTAATGTATTTTAAACTTCAGATTATAACATCACTTTCTTGGTGTTTATCTGAACATTTCACATCTCCAGTGCTGGGAGAGATTGTCTGAGTATCTCACAGCAACAGTCCTTTAAAAATCTCCATTCAGTCATCTTCTACGATTTGGATCAGACTTGTTACTGAAAGCAGAAAATCAAGTTAGAGAAAACAAGACCAACTTAAAGCTTCCAGAGTATTTATTATATGTATCACAGAAATAATTGGAATTCTGAATACGTTTGTAGCGTTTTTTCAATGCCAGCTGTTCCTCAGTGTACTTTTTAGGCTCCAAGAACACTGTTGATTTTTTTTTTTTTTTTTAAAAAAAAAGGAAGGCTGTGGGTGGGGGAAACCTTGACATCTAAATCATTTGCAGCTGTATTGTGAATACGGGTACACCTACTCTTACAGTTTGAAAGTAGCATAAAGAATTTTTCTTCTACACTTCCACTCTTAGTTGGAAGTTAATGGGAGTCCAACAGCTAAATTACCATGCCAGTCTTTTAAGTATGTTTGGTTTCCTGTGTTTGTTTGGAGAGTTGCTTTCTGTAGCCTCTCTGTGACTTTCTTACCATAGAACTTTGTTTTATGAAGAAGAAAAGATGAGAACAGATTAAAACTTGCCAAAGTTTTTGCAGATTTGGAGTTCATTTGAGGCCTGTCACCTGAAACCTGTCACATAAGATTTGCTGTTTTACCAGTCTAAAGACAGTTATGGTGATCACTTCATCTGAGAATTTGAACCTTGGTTTCTTAGTATTTAGATACAGTCCTTCTCTACGAAAAAAAGTAAATTGAATAGGGACCTCTCCAGATGAGCACTGGGAGAAATGTTTGTTTCATATATTGTCGTATAAGATCAGAATATTATAAAGTACTGGCAAAATATCTTAAATCCGGGGACATTTCTGTGCAGGTGTTTCAGTACTCTAAGTGAATCTATTAATTCCAATAGTGTCTAGTTAGCCAGAGCCTGGAGATAAGGCTTTGGATCTTTTAATTTGCATTTGTTGAAAGAAATACTGAAAACTGTCGGTTTCTGCAGATGCTTTTTGGGGAATAAAATGAAACAAGATATACCTGCTTCCATTCATAGTACAGATACTAGATGTGGTAAGTAAGGCAGGCATCTTATTTGTGGCTCACTCACACTTTTTAAAGCAGCATATACTATAAATATACATATATTCAATGATCAATAAATAGAAGTCCCACCCATCCCATTGTTATTCAGCTTTTCAAATCTGATAGCATCAAATACAGAGGTAAATTACCTCACTGTGTTCAGTAATTGCCAATATTAGATGTTATCAGTGGTCTGATAAGAGAATAGAACTGATGATTGCAGTATGAATCCCTTTTGATACAGTTGAGGGGAAAAAAAATTAAAAAACCCCATGGTGAAATACACAGCAAACTACTTCTCTGCTATGACCATGGAAAAATCATGCAGCATGTGCATCTTGGATATCTTATTTCAGATGAATATTTCACTTGGGAGTCAGGGGAAGGCAGACAAATTATTACAAATTTTAACGGTATTAGTGAGGAAGTTTCCCTGTCTCTGTACCAGATAAAAAAAAGTACAAAATAGTTTGCCTTCAAGTTGCTGGTGAAGATCCAATGAGTGAAATATAAAGTTGATTCTTTGAAAGAATTAATGTTTTCAAGTCATTTTTGAACGCCTGTGTAGGAACTTTACTATTGGTGTGATGGTCTAAGGAAACAGAGGAGACCAGGACTTGTAATAACTTTTTTTGAACCAGGCGTTAGATTTGGAAAAGGTAGATGAGTTTTAAAGCACATAAGCCCTTCCCACAGCCTGAAATAGAAATAGTGGGATTCGAAGCTAAATACAAGTGGAGAGCTATTGTACAGTTTGCCATAGTTTTACCGAACATTTTTCATATGTAGGAAGAAGTTAAGTAAGATCCCTGTTGTATGGAAACCTTCATACTCAAATGCCCAGCAAGAGACTTGACTGGAGCTTATATGGGCTGCACTTCTTTCATCAGGAAAAAATAAAAAAGACTTAATTTTTGGTTCCTTTGCTCTGCAATTAAATTGTCTTTATCTTAACCCAAGAGTTTTACTTTTTTTTTTTTTTTTCTTTTTTCCCTCATTCTCCCCATCCAATTCAGGTAGGTGGAGGGGAAGAGTGAGAGAGCAGCTGTGTCTTGTTTTGTTGGCGACTGGGGTAAAACCGCATCATGTTATACTAATTGTCAGGAGGAAAAAATAGCATAACTGGAACAATGTGTATTGAATCTGCTTCTGTGAAATTGTTTGTGTGGAATTTCTCTTGAATTTTTGTTACTGGTAAAATATCAGACTGATTTTCTCGTTTGGGGTCAGAATGAATGCATTTATACTGTGGAAAGATTTTTCTGGAATACACACATTTATTTGGCGAAGTACCTTTCGAATCGGTTGTTAATTATAGTTTTTGGATTTCTTAATCTATCAATTTAGTATGGTCTTACCCTTCTGTGTGTCAGATTCTCATTGTATTGAACATGCAGTACTGTGAGGTCAAACTCCTGCTTGGCAAGTGTTTAAATCCTGTTTTAAAATAACGTTGGGAAGGCTTCCTTCAGTATTTCATTCAAGCAGGAACAGATTTGCAGTATTCATCTTTTCTGTGCTGTCGCTCACTTATACAATTCTGTACTTTGTCCCTGTATAGAATCATGTTGATGTCAGTGGACCTCCTGCGGTAAACCATGCAGATTTGAGACTGGATTAAAGAACAGGTATTTGGCTCTGATTTAGGCAGCCTGACTTTGACCTAAGTGCTGGTCTCCTGCTACTGCTCTCTGATCTTGGGCTTGAGAACCATCTAGTCGGTTGTAATAGTATTCTAACTTCCAGTGTATCTGTTAAGAATCAGCTTTTCTTCTTCTGTCAATCAGATAAAGACGTGGAATCTTTGGGCAAAATGTTCAGCAGTATGCCTTTTGATGGTTCTGCTTATCTATGCCAGCTGAGGTTTTCTCTGTTCTCTTCAGTGAAGAGAATTTGATGGAATTCTCGAAAATTGTTCATGTGGCAGCTGAAGCCTTGATTATGGGGATTTTACTAATTCAGGTTGATATTCATTCCCATATAGAAAATGGTTCTACTCTTTAGTAAATTTTTCATGTAGGTAGACTTGCTGGTCTTGCCAGTTTTTAACAGTTGTAGTTTTTTGGTCACCTTGCTGGAGGTGTTCAAAAGATCAGAATGTTCAAGCTCTGTTGGAGATACTTTATGCCCTGTTACAGGCTCTTTGTGTCTTTGTAAACTGCTTGGTTGCTTTCTTCTGTAGTTGCATGTAAAACATTCCACAGATGGTGTACTGCCTAATTTCAGTGTTTGTGAGCCAGACTGGAACTTACCTGTTTGAAAGGTGGCCCTCGCTTAGGATGTTAGTGATATTTTCTATATAATTGTAGTGGTTAAACTACAAGTACAATGTTAATTAAGTGGAAATGTCATTTTATAGCATAGAGTCTAACACACAGGCAAAGCTCACTTCCAGAGAGGAGCAGAGACCATGAAATGCAGAGCTATTTAATTCAGTAGGAAAGGTTTACAGCCCTCCCATTTTGAAATACAGAACAAAACTGTATTGTTGGAACGTTAATACACAATACTTCTTAAAGCCAGAGGTGTCTAACCTTCTTTAAATGTTCTTCAGAAGCAATCAGATGGCAAACACATTTTCACAAAAGCAGTTTCTTCCACAAAGCAAGCAAGCTTTGTAAAGCTGCTAAGCCTTATAAAATCTGTTATTACTTGTGTCCTTTATACTCTAGGTGTTTTAGCTTTTAAAGTGATATTATCAGTTTAATTAAAAACTTATCAAAGTCTACCTCTCACACAGAAGCAATTCAGAAATTCAAAACACAAACATCTTACCGTGTAAATTAGATGCTAGAAATCATATCAAACTTAAGGTGTGTTAATTATTAAAAAAAAAAAAATGTCCCCCATGCATTTAATGAACTAGATAATCAGAGTACCATGTTGTTAAAGCTAAAAATGTCTTTGACCTCTGAGGGAGTGGAAGCAAATAATCTCTTTGGTACGAGTGAGCTTTGATTTTTATACTTAAGCATGTCTAGTAACCTCAGTCTTTTTCATAGAAGGTAGTCTTTATTATGTGCTAACATGATAGAAAAGTCATTGAAGCCGATAGAAGCATTCATCAGTGGTTAGAAGACTTTGGATCAGGTTCTCTGTAATGCCTGAGCTTCTCTAACTCTAATCACAAGATCGTACTTTTTCTCTGAGGATTTTCCTTCTGTTTACAGTAAGCACAAAAACATAACAGTTCTTTTTCCTATGAATATACTGGATAAAAACTGAGCTTCTTGTATCTATGCTACTTCTGTTGCTTTATGAAACAACTCAGTTACGATTGAATTTTAAAACTAAAAAACACAGTAAGAACTGTTAATCTCTTTGAAGCACTTGGATGCATGCTGCAGCATGGGCTGATGGAAGATCTTTCCCAGGGGTCCCATGCTGTACCTTCAGCAGAGCAGAGTAAGGCAGACATTTTATTAGTAGGCAATCAGCAACCCTGTTGTTTCCTAGAACTGTTTAGGGTAAGACTTATGTTACATGGTGCTGCCAAGTCTCAGTGGATGTTAGGGTGAAAAGTCCACCCATACTGTGAATTCTGACATTCCAAACAAGTGTCTGCAAGTGTCTGAAAATGCCTTCTAGGGTCATTATGGCACAAGGTACAATCTTAGAGCATGCTGAAATCTAATGGGAAAAATAGTTCTATATGAAACTTGCACGCATAAAATCAGCATTTGAACTTTGCACCTTTTAAAGAGTTTATTAATAATGGGTTGATGTGCATAGTTGTTTGTTTTTGTAAGCGTATTTGTAAGGGACTAAAGTTTTTCTGGAGTCTTGCTTCAGATTACTGTGTACAAGAATCCTGATCATTATTATTGTTATTTACCATGACAAAGTACCTAGGCAATGTCAAAACAAGTACATATTAAAATCTCCTTCCCTCTTTCTTACATCGCTTCAGAGCTTAAAATAAATAGGGCTAATATGTGGGTTTCAATAACTGAAGTTTACTCCTGAAGCTGTATTTTTTTAGATTAAATTAAAGTGTTTCTTAAAAACATGGTGTAAGTAATGTGCATGTTTCAGTGCTTACAGATCAAAAACTACCTGCATATAGATATTGTTGTGGTTGTGCAGAGACAAGTCTTATATTGGTGTAAGTTTGCATAGGTTCAGTGACTTAAATAGAATAAAAAATTTCCTCCAGTTGAAGTTGTTGCTGTGAGGTTTTTTCTTTGTGTGTTTTTGGGATTTGTAGATAGATTTATTTATTTGTCTCTCAGGAAGTTTGGAGGTGAAACTGTATGCTTGCCTGATCCAACTTAGGGATGGGAAACTCAGAAATCTACACACAGAATGTATGGAATCACTAATCATTTTTAAAATATCAATTGTTGTGAGAGATAATTTTTTTTTCCTCTTGACATATAAAAATAATTGATTACTCAGCGCCCTGTTATTATTTATGTTAGTAGATGGAAACAATGTAGTGGGTTCATTTAGTATTAATGCACTAAATGGATACTGTATGTTACACACCTGTTTGCTTTCAAGATATTTCAATTTTTAGTAGATCAGAGTATATGCTATCACAGAGTAGCTTAAAGTTTACTGCTGCACTTTTGAGGTGTGTGAGTTTTATTATAGGGAGTGACATTTGTAGCCTATTTAAAATTGTTTTTTGCCTTTGAAGAATAAAAAATCACTAGATCACTCTCAAAATCATCTTCTGTATTTGGGCAAATCCTATGTAACTTTTCTGTTAAATATTTTGCTAATACCAGCTTTTGATAAGAGGCTTGAACTGAGCGTGTCCAAAATCCTCTGAGGTCCATGGTTACTGGTAGAGATGTTTTGTAAACCTAGAAACATGTTGTTTCACAGCTGAATTGTTTGAGTTTCAGCTGTATACCCAGACAAACTGATAGTGGAGCTGAATTTCTTGGGAGTTTTGAAATCTTTAAGTAACTGCATGCACAGCTCAGATTTCAGTAGCAAGCTTTTCTTGAGGAATGGGTAGGCAGGGCACAACATTCAGTGGTCTAAGAAAGCAATGCTTACTATTCGCAAATTATTTCTGGCCTAGCATTTTCTACTTCTGTTTGGAAACTAAGAACTAAGGTAAATCTGCTTTTCTTATAGCATTCCTAGGAATTCCTGAGAGTTCAGAGGAAAAACATGGATACCAGAGGTGCAGCATTGCCTCTAGAGTTACTTTTTCACATGTGCATTTTTAATACTTCCACACCTACCTGGTCCCCTTGCTGGCCTAATTATAACCTCTCACAAGGTAGATTATTCTAAACAATTCTGATATTGCTGATGAAAATCCCAACACTTTCAGATTTGTAGCACAGCATTGTCCCTTGCTGGTATCCTCCTTCCATTATAGCTTGTTGTTCTGAAAATGTGCTTTCTTTTGCTGTATGTTGTTTTAAAGTAAGCATGTAGTGTTCTCTTGAGTTGAATGGATGGTGAATGAAGAAGAAAGGATTTCCCTAATGGTTCAACAAGAGCGCATGGTAAATAATTTATCATCATCAAGTGCCAGCTTTATCTGAAACTTGACAGGTCTTTCTTTTATGATTCAGTAGTGTCTGTGATGACCTGCTGTATACACTGGCCATCACTGTTGTAAATCCATTCTGGTGTCATCCAGCCACTGTTACACCTATCCACTCCTTTTTATACTTTATAAAGCACCTACTGACATTCATGAAGTGAATGTTAGTAAGTGTATAAGTAAGTCTTTAAAGACTCATTAATGCTTTGAATACAGAAATACAACTTTCGTATTTGAATTTGTAGCAGACATCTTGTTTTATGGTAACTGTAAGAAAGTGATTTTGCTTATTGATTGACGTTATCAAGCAGTCAGGCAGACACTCTAGCAGGTAGAATTACCTTTTTGTGTTGATGTCTGCCAGAAGTTAACAGCAAAAGTGATGTCCTTTCTGTGAGTGAGAGCTAATATGCAGGAAGGTAATGGGTTTTAAAAATGCTGCAACCCTTAATGGTGTGAGATCAATATCACTGCTACTACAGGTAAAATGCTCCTACATATATTATTAAGACTTTCTTCAAATTGAATTACTTGAAGCACTTTTGGACTGTTGGAGGATTCAGTATTTACCTTCATAATAAAATACTAATGGACCTGAATTTAGGGGAATAATATTAATATTTTTCTTTCTGTTTAGGAATATGAAAGCTTATTTCAGGAATGTAGAGATGGACACAACAATGTCGGACAAGTCTATTGGTTTTCTTGCTACTAGATAGTGTTTGAGATTTAGTGAAAGTTAAATTAGCTGATAGAGGAGCTAGACAATTTTGCAAGGATTACATATATGCCTGTGTGTATATTTGTCTGATGGGAAGAGAATGAGCACGATAATCCTGTTTTGTTCTATTAACAGTATGTTCATAACCTTGATACCAAGGGTATATGTCCCTAGCGAGGCCTCAGAAACTCTGCAGGATGTTTAAGGCCTCAGATATTTTGTAAGCCCCATTGTTTGAATATTAATGTGCATGTGATTCTAAGGTTACATGTGTTAAGTGCAAAGCATACAACAGTTACTCTACTTGCAGCGAATCTATTTTTCATTTCTTATCTCAATAATTTTCTCATGTGCCCTGCAAATTCTCCTGTTGAATCTTAACTTAGCTCATGGTATCTCGTGTAATTTAATCATTTGTTTGGAACTGGGGTTCAGACAGATTGTGGGGGAACATATTTGTTGCCTTGATGGTGGCAAGGGGAAGGTCCATAACTTGTGTCAATTAAAGAAAAAATAGGTTTTTTTACTTGTTAGATGCTCATTGGTTAAATGGGCTGGGTAGAATTTAAATGAGGTTGCCTCGAATATTCTAACTGCAAATAAGCAGTATATTCATAGACAGAACTCTCTTCAGCTCAGGTTGAGCTGAGTTCCAACCAAAATAGATATCAAATCTGTAAATATTAATTGCAATAAATAAAAAAACCCTACTTTTAAAAATTTTATTTACAAAACAGTGAAAGTATTACATTTACATTGAAATTTACTATTCAGTGTCGTTGTTAAGTCTTTTCACTTACAGTATATAGTATGCTGAACAACCTTGGCAATAAATTATAACAAGACTTGTGTGTCATGATTGTAGCTATATTGCATGTTTTCCTTATCTGTAACTTAGAAATTCTCTGAAGAGCGTGCAGGGTTTTTTCTCTCTGGCATGTGATAGATATTCAGCTTTAGCATGCTCAGGCTAACACATGAAAAATGAAATACTGTGGCATAAGCATACAGTCTAGTTTCTAGCCCTGGACAGATGGGCAAAATCATCATTCCCTAGAGATTTAGCTTTGTGACTAGATCACTTGTCACGGTAAATATATTCAGTGTTCCATAACATTGGCACAGTCTCATGTGAACAAGTATCAAGGCAGAATAGTAATCCTGCTCTGAATTTTTGCAACACTTTCTTTATTGCATTGGTATGTTCAAACACGTGAAGAAATGTGAATTTTACATGGAATGGCAGGGGCAAAAATAAGGCTTATGAAAAAATTATGTATAAATATTGTCATGAGGTGAGAAGCACATGGAGTTCATCCTGCTCAAACCCATGTTTGGCATAGATCTACCAGATCATCTGCCAGTGAATTTTTTGCTTTTTCTGTGCTTCTCTCTTCAGTGCCAGCTGGAAAACATTAAAACTCTACTCATTTTCTCAAGGAAATAATTTTCACCACATTTGTGTATATGCATGCACCCATATATATATTTGTGCATACATATATTTAAAAACCTGTGTGCCTATCTCTATGTATATTAAAAATACTTTTTCCAGGTATCACATGGCAGCAATCTGAAAAACTTATGGTAAAAGTAGGAGACAAAAAAACACAGAAAAAGACACTACAGACTTGGGGAACTGAGGCACAGGGCAAATTATGACAGGTTTATTATTTTTTTATTTTCATGGTGATATCTATGTGCATGAAGTTAAAATGTCTTGTAAATAATTTGCTAGATTAAAGCATGCTGTTTATAAAATAATTAATAGATAAGTTAATTCCTAGAGTTTTAAAGCATGAGATGAATCACATTGGAAAATCTTGTTGAATTTAATCCAGTATACCTGTTTGTCTTTTCTCTAAATATATGTGCTTGTAAATACATAAAAATGCAATTAATTTTGAACTATAATGTGTACCTGTGTTTTATTGCTAATAAGTTCAAAATGTTGTACTGCAACAGGAACTCATTCTGCTTCATTCCCAGTTGGTGGGTTCTTTAGTTGGTGGGTTGTGGTGGTTTTTGTTGTTTGTTTTGTTTATTTGTTTTTCCCTTTTTACTGATACTACATTAAATCTGTGTTGACTTTCAGTTGCTGTAATAGTACATGAAGGAAGACCAATGGCTCAAGCTGACTTGTCCTCATTTTTAAGGTAGCTATTTTGGGTGTTTAAAGGGAACTTGTTTTGTTATAGTGATCTGTGTTTACTCTGCGGTTTTTGGTTTGTGTTGTGTTTTGTTTTTGTTTTTGCTTTTTTTTTCTAAGCCGTGGAGCCCCAAGAATGTTAGAAAACCAATACACTGTAAGCAGTGCTTTAGATAAAGGAGCATTTGGTCTCCAGTGAAGAATCAGAAGTTATAAAGAAAATTACCCACTTTTGATCATCCTTCTGCAGAGTCACTGTCTTTTTTTAAGAGAAGTTGAGGCACTGCAAATAAAGATGAGCTTTCAGAAAAGTACCAGTTGTCTGATGGGCATATGAATATACTTGCAATTACAGTGTGTCTGAATCTATGACTTAAATCTGAGAGGCATATGATAAAGTTTCTGCTAAAGAGTACTTAACGGTGAATGCAGGATATGTAATGCTGTGATGTAAGTAGAAGAGAGCACTACAAATAGTGCATTTTCCAAATTAAAAACTACTTCAAGGCATCATTATCAACTATATCCAACTAGGTTCCACTAGAGTTGCATCCAAGTGGGTTTAACAGCTGTGTCTGTTGTGATAACAAGCAATAATAAAATGTTGAAGTTATATCTTCAGTTGACACTTTGTAATATGGCTTCTTTTCATGTTTTTGGGTGTAAAAAGCAGGAGGTGATTTCACCGCACTCTATGTAGCTTTAGGTTGTGTCCTTCTAACTAAGATGAGTAAGAGCAGTGAATCTATCGAGCTGAGGACCAGTTTGTCTCTCCAAGCTGCATTTGTCTTAAGCTCTTGAAAATCTGAAAGGTTCTTCAGGGAGGTTGTGCTAAAGGTTCTGAACCATACAATGTATTCATCAGTCTAGCTCTGTTTATGGGAAGTATCATTATATATGCATACATACAATAGCACTGTAAATTTTTTTTTAAATAAATGTTCAGTTAATTAAAATCTTCTGCAAAATCTTTTGCACTGCCTGCTATCGGAGTGAGTACATACATACAGACACGATATTGTCCCTATTTTACAAATAACAGAATTGGGAACAGACATAATAAACATTAGAATCCTAATGACAGTTAAGCTTCTGATAAGTTTTGGTAGGCCTAATAGTTGATTTGCTGGTTGGAGATAGCTTCCACCGACATTAACAGGTTTCAGTGCTATTTGCTTCAGATGCAGCTTAGCATACAGCTGACTTGATGAGTATCCTATTTGTTGTCTAGAAGGTGCTGGCTAGCAGTGTTGCCTTTGTGCCACCCTCTGCTCACCTGACCTTGTGGTGAGCCACATGAAAGACTTTTAAATGATAGAGACTAAACTCAGTGGAAGTATAATTAGGTATTTTGATAGCTTATCTTGTGAATGGTTACACCATGAAGTCAGAGGAGTATTGGTCCTGAGGCAAAGGATATGATGGTAGAATGTGGGTAGTTGAGGAGAACAGGTTTGCATCATTTGGAATCAAGTAATTACTTGCATGGCTGTTGCCAGAAGCCGTATGCTCAGTATGATATCCGTACGTTAAAACATAAAAAGTCTTAAAGCAACAACAACAGCCTAAAAAAAAGGGTGTCAGCTAATTTCTGGAAAGTTACGGAAAAAACTTGTGCCATGCCATGGGACCTGAATGTGACATTCTGAACCATAGACTAATAAGCATATCTCTAAATATAGCAGTTTCTGATACATAGTTCTTAATATTGTTGTTTATATGTTTTTCACTAGTTTTTTGCATTAATTATCATCTGCTGCATTTTGCGTGAGTACTCTGGTTCTTCTGGTTATAAAGCTATTTGTGAATGAAAAAAGTTGCATTCAAGTGGAAGTTTTTGCAGCTTATTTTTCTGTGACTTTTTTGCCAAGTTAGCACTGTATTTAACAAGTATTTTGACTACTTGTCTGTTTATTTTGTTGGGAGCTAGGTGCCTTTTTTCTTCCTTTAACACCTACACTTCAAACACATCTTGATATGAACATGTGAATAACATAAACCAGTATTTCAGTTACTTGGTGGCACTTTTTCTTTTATTTGCAGAAAGGTGTTTAGCTTTCCTTGAATTTCTAACCCTGCAACACAGGCAAATAGTGTTTGCCTTTGTTACAAGTCTGTTTAAGTTGGAAATTCCTGAACTTTGAAAATTGCTGCCATTGCCTTGTTTTTGTATAGCTACAACTTTGTTCTTGGAAATGTTTTTCTGTGAGTGAACTGTAAAGGTATTTTTGTGAAGTGGTAACTATATGGGGGGGACATCTGCACTTTGGAGATGTATTTCAGTCTAGGGTCACTGGCTGATGATACCATTACACTTATTTTTTTCCCATGCATTTAGAGATACTTTGTGTACGCTTAAAACTTCCAAAATCTGGGGTTTAATTAGATGTGACCAAAGCTGTCTTTTACTTCAGTGGATGGATTGCTTCTAGTTGGTCTCTCTGCTGATCCTAGTGCAGCTGTGCATAACAGGGTCCTGTTTCCTTGTGTTGTTTGGAAAAGAGAAGAAAGCCTGGTGGAAGTAATACCTTTGGTAGGTCTGGTTAGCTGTATGATGAGATAAGGTATTTAGTTAAATATTTTATTGTGCATTGTGAAGTGTTGTCTTATAAAGGCTTTTAAATACTTACGTTTTTTGTAGCATGCAGTTAGGTTCTGATAGGTTGCCAGGATTAGGATAGAATGCTGCAGTGTAGTTAGGGCCAACCTGTAATGACATAAGAATATTGGGAACCCCATTTCTAGTTGCAGTGTGTATGGTACCTCAAAGGGTACAGATAACAAGTTTTGTTTGTAGCAGGCACTGATTATCGGGACTCTGACTCTGAAATCAAGTCCCCGTGAAGAGTTTCTAGGGCTGGTGTGAAACTATTTGAATCAATGGGACTGATACAAGAGTATCCTTATACAGAAATACGATTGCAGGCTAAATCTGAAACAGTGGTTGTGTCCAGACTTGTCCTTTTTTCCGTATCTCCTACTCATGTAATCCTTAAATTTTGCACTCTTTCAAAATATATAAACAAGATAAAAAAAAACTGGCAATTTTTAAATTAATCTTTTTGTTTACATAAATAGCATTATTAGGAATAACAAATGTGAGAATTTATGTATGTATGACAACATAGTGTGTTAATATAATTGAAGAAAGGATTTCCTCATTGAGTCCAGAACATGTCATGTTATTTAAATAATAGTTATTGGGAATCGCAGATAATGCAATTTGTTTTGCTTATTGAAAAGATGGCAATTTGATTTAGGAATTATGAGCCCTTTGATACCAACTTGATTTTATTTTTTTCCCTCCAAACAGTCAGTAAAGCATTGTAGTCCCATGCTCTAAATTTTCCGGGTGACCATTCACTGATGCACTGCATCCTACTTCAGGAATACTGCTTCAGTTAAGACTGTACAGGGATAATATGCTGCAGCTGCTTCTAGCTACGTGTTGCTTTCACTACAGCTGGGCGCAACTGAATTTCTCAACTAGCAGTGATTAGCATTTTGATCTTGACAAGCACTTTACTGTCTGAATACCAATGTCTGAATGATTGTTTTCGCCAAGCAAGGCATAAACAGCTATTGCATGTATAGCTTGTACTTAGCTTCTGCTTACTGGAAACATTTGATCAAATACTTGCACACTTAATTTTTTTACACTGTGTTAGAAGTCATCTCCTCTGATTTATAGTTGTAGAAAAAGTGTAGTTTCATGTGTTTAAGTATGCTACATCAACTAATTCCAGTATGAAATGCTAGATGTCTGAAAGAGCTTTTAGTGTCAGGTGTCATGATCTAATATGTTAGTGGTTCATGCCAGTGCTCCCAGCTACATGCAAATTAACATTATTCAAGTGTAACCAGGCAGCATTTATAGTCTACAGATTAGCATAGCCTGAGAAAAATCCAATTATCCCTTCCTTGGTTGTTTGCCTCCATTATATTTTTGTTTCAGGCTACCTTTTTTGTTAAAATTTTAGAATTATTTATAGAACTAAAATCAGATTTATAAATAGCATATGATAATATCACCAGACAGAGAAATATGAGAGATTATACTTTGTCCGTCTTTTCAGTAAGGGAAACATCTCAGAAAAAAGCCCAAGTACCAGGAATGAGGGGAATCGAAGTTAAGTTTTGCAATGTGTTTATGCTTTACTGCAAAATCAGCTTAAGTCAAGACCAGCTTACTCTCCAGACCCCATTTTAGAGCTGTGAGATAGAAGCCTCCTGTGCTGCAGTCAGGACAGAACAACTATAGAAAACTGTGTTCTCTACTTTTTTCCATTTTTCATCTCTGATAAGATTACATAACCATAATTTGTTTTTAGAATGGAGTTTACGTGCTACCCTCCAGATTATTTGACCCACTTTAAAAAAGCCCAGAAACGCTTCACCCTACAAAAAACCCCCAAACAAACAACTAAATAAAGAAGAGCCAACCCCAAAACCAACCCCAACCAAAAACTCCACCTCCAGCCCCTTTCCTGTCTCGAAGCAATATGGGTTTCCTTAGGTGGAAATTCTCCTGTTTTGCTAGACTGCTGGTAAATTGCTGCTGTGCAGTGAATGAGGGTGAGATGCATAAAAAGACTTTTTTTTTTTTTTTTTTTCCCCTCAGCTGATTATTTCTTGCAAAATCTATATCCCTTTCCTACATTGGACCTCCTGTTTAGTTTCTATACATTACTTAATCACTATACATAATAAAAGTGTAAATGATGTTAATGCATCTAGCATCCCTTCCTTTCTTTGAGAGGCGTATAAAACACTGGGATGATAATTGATTGTAGGGTTGAATCCTCAAGGCACAAGTGAGGCAGGAGTATGGAAGTGTGAAAGAGTAAATGAGCTGAGAATCCAAAATAATTACCAAGAATGAATTATGGAAAGTTTCATGTAGTAGCATAGCAAGAGTCTTAACGATGAAATGAGTAGAGATAGACAGCTATTTTCTAGACAACTGAATTGTATGTAAAGATCTAGAACATGATGAAACTCTGAGAGCAGTTGGAACCCTCAGGAGTAACAAAGCACTGTGTGGGACTCAAAGAAATGTCAGTCTGCTTTTGTTAGTTTGGGGCAACAAAGTCAAGGAATAGTGAGTAACGCTCATAATGAATAGGAGATAAGATTTTTGATTGTGTAGAGAAGAGCTATTTATTCACTAATACAGAAAGTAAGTGGCTGGAAGTAATACAGGCTAAGTACTAATGTTCACCATCCTTGACAGAGTCACTGCTTGCCAGGAAGTCATCAGTCAGATGGAAAGGTGTTGACCTGTGTTGCTTGTTGGAATGTGGTGATTCTTGATCTTTCTGAACTACTACCTTCCATCTCATTTTGTTTTCCCTCTCTAGGTTTTATGCCTCTTGATGTCTGTGTTTTTCTCTTGAGTTATAAACTACCACTATCTCAAAAGGTTTTGTTCTTTGTTTCTACTTCCTTCAAGTCTTTAGGTTATATGCTTTCTTTGTGTCAATTCAGCAGTAGTCTTTTGTTTTGAAGCTGATCCTGGGTCATACAGGGGTGCTTTGTAGAATTTGGCCTTATATTAGAGACAGTTGATCATCATTAGACTTGATCCTGGATTACGGTCCATCTACCTGCAAAACACACACAGTGGTATATTTATTATTTTGCCCCCCCTTTCCCTCCTCTGGATTTTAAGAAAAATAGGGTAGCTTTGAGATGTTTTGATGAAATGTGATGATTTAATTTAAAAATGTGGAAGTAGACTAAATACAACTAATATTAATTGGTCAAATCTATGTGAAATTGAGTACAAGTGCATCTGAGTAGCACAGAGTTTACTTAATAATTTACAGAAAGTATAAAGGTCCAGTAAATCATGCATCAAGTCAAGATCCTACTTGCTATTACATTTTTGGATAGTGTGAGTCAGCAGCTTTAACTGTAACCATTTGAATTTCAAATGTTAAATGTATTTTTAACACTGCTCTAGAATGCATAAGAAATTATAGAAGGTCACCCTTTTGAAAAATTTACCTGTGCATACGTAATTTGATATATGTAACATAATCTATTGTGCAATTTTATTGTGTAAAACATAGCATAAGTTTCAACTTTTTTCACCTTTCTACCAGCAAAGTTACTGACTGATAGTTGTATTTCAAAGATGGAGATCTGGCTCTCCAAGAAACTTCAAACATGAAATACAATTTTTCCTAGATGTGTGCAAGGCCAGGCCACACTTCAGGCACAGCTTTACGTGGAACTGTGCATCATCTCTAACTGATGGGCTCACTCGGTATCAGTCTAGGAGTGTAACCAAGAGTCTGACCTGTCAGCAAGAAAGAAAGGAAGCCATCAGCCTATAAATTCTGGTTTAGTTTTGTAATTTTTTTTTTCCTTGTCCAATGATCTGTCAATACTAATAGTTAAAACATTTTAATAAACATTAACATTAAGATGTTTTCACCTATAGATGCCATAATATGTCTATAAAGACTTTTGAATCCTGTTTAAGGAATAGAAAATCTATCAATAATACTTCCTTAATAGAGTGGTCCAGTTGAACTGGTTACTAAGGGTGTTAAACCTAAAGGCAAATCATGCCACATTGTTTTTATATAGGATTGTTTCAGTTCTGAAATAAAGAATCTTGACTTCCTTTCACAGTCTTTCTTTAAACAACCATCTAAATTTGGAACCTTGTGTTTTTGTATGATAGTTTTGGAGTTAAGTTTTTGGATAGTTTCTGTAGTTTCTATTTACAAAAAGTTTCATAAATGCTTCAAACGTGGATACTGATTTACAACTAGGAAAGTTAACAAAATTAATAGTGTCTTGAAGGGGATGCTAGGAGGCCCATTGTTTCAGAGAGAAATTGTCTGGGAATATTTATAGTGACCAAGTGAGCAGGTGAAAGGTACAGTCATTAAAATGAATTTAGATATTGCACTTTTGAGTGTGTGGTTTGACATAGGGCAAAACAATCAATTTTCCCGGAAACGAGGGAAGGTGTCACATTTACTGTTGAAAAGCATCACTGTGCACTAAAAACCCATACGGTATTAAAAGCACTGTTTGTATCGAGCCAGGTACATGCTTCTGCTGGTGATGAAGAACAGTCAGTTATGCTACCTATAATAAAAAACAAGTTAGTCTCCATAGGCAGAAATCAGCTTGATAAATGCATTCAAAGTAGTGTAGTGTTCCTCATGTTGTCAAACAGTGTTGTCATAAGACAGGGCAGGGAAAGGCAGACAGCAGGACTCTCCAAATAAGGCAAGCTTTGTGACCAACAGTAAATGGTAACACTGGGATACAGCCAGCTGTTAAAAAAACATGCTCTCAAACACAGAACTGTATTATTTATGTTGATACTAACTACCAATGACAGCTTCTGAAATTGAAGATACTGAGGCAAAACTAAAGAACTGGTTTTCTTTTCAGAGGCACAGTGAAGAAGAGTGGGCTGGTGTAGAAGATAATTAGGAGAACTAAATAGTCTTGCTACAGGAAAGAGACCATGTGGAATGTTTTGGTTTTTTTCAGTTGCTGAGATGATTTGGGGAATAGCAAAAGTGAAAAGTTCAGTCAAAAGTTCTAATTAAAATCTGGGAAATCCAGTAACAAAAATGTGTAATAAAAGCTGTAAAATTCAAAAATCTTATTGTTCAGAGCATGTACTTAGGTTGACAGACCAGCTGAGTATCTCCTGGGAGGGCACTCAGCCTCTTTATTGATCTGAAAAACATGAAGGGATAAGTGGGACCAAGACTTAAAGACTTTTACTGGGAATTGGTAGCAGCAGGAAGAAAAAAAAAAAAAGCCCTTATCAGGAAATTTGGAGTGGTAGGATGTGAAAGAGTTTATAAGGATGTTAGTACTATTAGGCACAGCTTAGAGCCATGAAATATGACTCAAGTTGGTTAAGAAATACCTACTTTCCAGGTGTCACTAGGCTGTTCTGTTGTATGAATTAGAAAACTGGGAGAATCCACATACATTTTAATTGTAAACAGAATCTGAACAGTTAATAAGAGATGATTGGAGGGTGGGAGGAATGCCCCTTCCTTACTATGGTAGCTTCTAAAAGAATCTCAGTAACTTTTTTCAGTAATTCAAGTGTGCTCCAGGTACCTGTGAGTACCTACTGGTTCTAAACTAAGAGACCTTTTTTCCAGAGTCTTTTTTCATGCTTATATGAAACAACTCGTTTGTGGTGATGAGTAGTTTGCACAAGCAAAATTGTTTTGTTTATAAGGATGGAAACTCATCTTCTCATAAAATTTACAGTTCCTACAAAACCAACAAATTCACATACTCTTGAAAATTTCCAGTACCAATGGTAACAAAACCGTATATTAGTAATATGGTAAATAGTAAACACAGTAATAAAGTGGGTAATAAAGCTCAATGTTCAAATAATAACGATGATACCAAATAATAGATGAAGATGAGAAAACATTAATCTTAAAAAATACTAAAAAAACACCACAAAACTAACTTTCTGTTCTGGAGGGTTGGGGGAAGAGTAAAAACAAGAAGCCTTACGTTGGGCTTGTAAAAGGCATTTGCTGGACAAGGCAGAGGCTGTCATCTCTTAATGGTGTCTGAGTGAAATTTCTCAGGTTTGATGTTAGAATGACCAGCTGATGTTATCTTAGTTTGGCCTCAGTAGATAGCTCTACTTCTTCACTTCGGCTGTCTTGCATCAGAGTCCATGCTGAAGCTAGAGGCAAGATTTACCTGGGTCATAACACTGACAGTGCCTGATACCAAAGATATTTTTTACATTTCATTGACTAGATAAGGGCATATAAGGAAGTGTCTTCAGTTTAAATACGTCCACAGCTGACAGAGGTAGTTCAAAACTATCTTGTGTTTGTAGAGCTCCTTCAGCATTTAAAGGGTTCTGTAAGTGCTACCTATTAACTGCTCATTTCTCTTGTTCTATTTTTAGGTTGCAGAATAGCCTTCCAAAGGAAAAAGTACAAGATTTGTCACTTGAGACAGTTAAAACCAGACTCTTGCAATGCTAGAAAACATAGCTTTGAGTTTTTATATAGTTTTGGAAAGCCTTTCTGAAGGATGAAATCCAAAACTGACAGCCAGAAGGCTGCTTCTGTCTAGTACTTTTATAGTGGCTGGCTGAGAAAAATGCCCAGAAAGCTGTAGATCTTCTCATGTTTTTGTTCTCATACCATTATTTCTTTCACCTGTTCACTTTAAAATGTTATAGCTATAGATTGACTTAGCAAATGCAGGCAGTTCAAAGTTGAATACGTTGTGTTAATTTTGAACTGATTTGTTTGGCATGTAGAGTAGGCTGGACATGGCCGTATTTACATAATGATTTTCAATATTATAGAAGCTTGTATACTTTTTACTCACTTTTATAGGAAAATAATGTGTCAATAGTCTGCCTTGCTTTTTTTTTTTTTTTTTTTT